>CM053791.1:612123628-612793628 GCA_028749045.1 Cupressus sempervirens
AGAGAACTATTAGAAAAGAATAGTACACTTCAAGAAGAATTAAAGAAGTTGAAAGGATGACAAGCAATTTAGTTAGTAAGATGGTGTGAAGTTATAGAAGAGAAAATAATTGTATCTTTTTAATATAAGGGACTATTCATAAAAAAAAAACAAGATAAAAGAAGAATTAGAAGGAAAGAATAATAAAATTCAACATCTATCCCTTCAATAGGAAGACTTTATTGATAATCTTATTAATGAAAATGAAGAAATTATGAATCTAAGATCATAGAATGAAAGATTTCAAAATGATTTAAACACTGAAAACAAAACCAATGAAAGGTTAATGAAATCTCAAGTAGACATGGATCAATTAAATGAGCAAATCCAATATAGATAGAAAGGAAAAGAAAATATATAGAAGGTGAATCATCCAAGCAAGGAGCTCAAAAGAATCAAAGACCTACTTGCAATCACTATGGTAAACTAGGTCATATATCAAAAAAATGTTGGAGCAATGGTAAAGCCAAATTCAATAGAAATGCTACAATTTCAATAAGCATGGTCATAGAGCTAATGAATGCAAAGAGAAATGTAAATTTGAAGGAAAATGTCACAAATGCAAGAAGCATGGGCACTAATCTTTCGAATGAAAAATTTTAATATTGAATCAAGCATAACAAATTGTAAAAGCTATATTTGGTTGGAACTACAATACATGGTGTAGTTGTCACTATTGTGGAGAATTTGGACACATTGGAATAAACTATGTAAAAAATCACATGAGGACAAGAGACACCACTAAAAGATGTTTTATTTGTATATAACTTGGACATCTTGCCAAGAATTATATGAACACTAGAAGAATTGAAGATGAAAAGAAAGCCAAGGCTAATAAGATTAGAAAGAAAATGAGACAACAATGCATTCCAAAATCTTCTAAGAATGCAAGTCTAAGAAATGAAGAAAATATTACTCCAAAATTGGGTGACATAAGCACTTCTACTTGATCTCCTAGAAGGATAACTAGAACTAAGATTTTGAAAAAAATATCTTACATAATTTCTAGTTAGTTAGATGGAAAGATCCATATCAACATTCAAGATGCAAAGGGATTACCAAGTATTTAGGAAAATTCTAGACCTTACTAAGCTAGGTTGGGAGTAACTAAGTCATTGAGTGGACACTGAGTCATGAATGGCTCTGCTAAGCATTTAATTCAAACCAAGTGGAAGACAATATGTCATTGAGAAAGTGAATGTACCAAGAATCTATGGTGACGGGAAAGTGAAATTTGTTAAAAAGGGTGAAATCAAATTCATTTTTCACTGTGAATTTTCAAGAGCTTATGTGAAGAGTGATTTCTATGCATCCAAGTGATATGTGTGAATTGATGTTGATATCTTTCATGTTTTCATAAACCCTATCAAGAAGTAGCATCCTCCAGAAGCAAAACAAAGAAAGGATATGAGATGTTAGTCCAAGGAGTTGAATGGAAAACACCTAACTTCAAATTGAGTCTAACAATTGTGGAAACACTTGATCCTACTAGAGCTAAGTCGTAGATTCTACCTAAGGTACTTCTAGTTAATGATATTCTCTCACATTTTCATTGTTCAATTCAAGACATAGGAACCCTAGAAATGGATGAAACTTTGGAAAAGATGTGTGTGAATGGTGCATTGAAACCCAAGCATCAACACTTGGAAACCAAGGGTTTAAGCCACATTTTGCACGTGCCCCAAGAATTTTAGATAAAATGGATAAGGTTTATCCTAGCCATGTACATAATGGAAAATTATTGTTGGAGCAACCTATTCTCATTATAAAGAAAATGATTCGTTGAATCTCGAGACTCCCAAAGTTAACCAAGGCAGAAACCACCAAAGCCCTAAGTTAGGTAGAAATGGAGAATAAAAACCTTGTTGAATGGGATGGACAAGGTATGAATATCATTTGTGTAACTAACATGGAGTTGAAGTTTGGAATTCATGTAATTGCATACAAGATATATAGCTCTAGTTGTCTAAATAGTGTATCCCGTGAGGCAGTGGATCTTGTTTTCAAGGCAGTGAAGTGTAAGGAAACTCAGGTGTAGAAACAACTTCCTACACTAATCTCATAAGTATGATGCAAATCCTATTAAAATCTTCCACACTTACAGATTCAATATCATGTAAACAACAATATTGCAGCCAACCATGCATACAGAAAATAAACAGAGAAAGGAAACCATAACACAAGGATTTTTCGGTGGGGAAAAACCTTTCGGTAAAACAACCCCACCCCTTTAGAACCTGCACAATTTATTATCTTCAACATGAGGTTACAATACACTTGCAATGCAAGTTCAACATCAATAACTGAAGACTCCAGTAGCTACTCGCAGTACCAACAATACACCTTTTTTGCATCGCATCTCTTTGCAACCCTAAAAATGCTTATAACATGCGCTTCACTTTAGGGCTACTCCCAAAAGGTAAACCATATTAGGGTTTTATCATTCTTTGATAAAATAGGAACCTAGAACCCCACTATTGGGGTAGAGTGTACAGTACTCAAATATCTTAGTTGCCACATGTCTTCACCTATCATTGAATCTTCCTAACATAGCTCTTACGTGTCATAGGAATCCGTCATAATTGTTTTAGCCATGATCTCCTTACACACAATTCAAGATGCCGACACATCAACATTATTTGCAAGAAATACATTTTATATAAAAAATAATAAGAATAGGAATTATACAAGGTTGAGACACTTTATTCCTAACATTCTCCCACTTATCGAACACCTTGTAAGAGAAAGAGGAACATAACAGGAACTAACTGCTATAGGCCAAAAAGCCCATAGACTCCAAACACCATATGAACTTCTCAGTGTCGACTGGTTTTGTTAATGCATCTGCAACATTCTTCATAGTATCTACCTTTTCCAAATTTACCTTTCCATCTTCCACCATATCTCTCACAAAGTGATACTGCACATCAATGTGCTTCGTTCTGGCATGGAAAGTTGGATTCTTTGTAAGGCAAATAGCACTTTGACTGTCACACCAAATAGTAATCTGTTTTGCATCAACACCAACATCAGAACACAATCTCTTAAGCCAAATGGATTCCTTACAAGCATGAGTAGAAGCCATGTACTTAGCTTCTATAGTGGACAAAGCAACCACAGGTTGTTGCTTGCTCATCCAACTGATGGCACCACCAAACATAGTGAACACATAAGCACTAGTGGATCTCCTATGGTCAATATCACCTGCCCAAACTGAATCCACAAACCCATGAATACAAATTGAATGCTGAGATCCAGAAGAGTTACAATGATAACATATGGAGTAATTTAATGTACCCCTCAAATATCTGAATACTCACTTAGCTGCATCCCAATGTATCCATCCAAGATTAGCTGTAAATTGACTTAGGACTCCCACTACTTGGGCAATGTCTGGTCTAGTACAAACCATAGCATACATAAGACTGCCAACTACACTAGCATAAGGTACTCTACTCATATCCTCCACCTCCCTAGGAGATTTTGGACAATCATCTATAGATAACTTTGTTCCCATAGGAATAGAAACACATAGTGGTCTACAATCTTCCATGCTGAACCTGTCCAACACAGACTTCACATACTTACTCTGACTCAACCAAAGTTTTCTGTTAGACCTGTCTCTACTGATTTCCATACCCAAGATCTGCACAAAATTTCTTCTTGAACACCCATTTATAGCCAACAGATTTTCTCCCTTTAGGAAAAGGTACAAGGTCCCATGTTTTGTTTTTCTCTAATGAAGCCATCTCATCATCCATAGCCTCAATCCAGGAACCCGCATCTTCCATGCCCAAAGCCTCTTTCATAGATCTAGGCTCATCAGTGTTAGTAATCAAAGCAAAAGCACAACTGGAATCTAACATAGAATAACCAAACCTTTCTGGTTTCTTTCTTTCTCTCGTGGATCTCCTCAAGGGTTGAGGTTGAGGTTATTCTTCCTCTTCTTCTAAACTATCAGAGCTGCAAGAGCTCTCCTCATCATTAGACCCAACATGGTCTCTCTATTCAGTCTTCTCAGGGGTAGGAGGCAACTGAACAACATCTTTTTCCTTTTGTTTTTCATCTGGTTGTAGCACAATAGGGGAAGATGTTAGCTCTCTAAAAATAACATTTCTACTATACAACACCTTACTAGTCATAGGATCCCAAAGCTTGTATCCTTTCACACCAGCACTGTACCCGATGAAAATACATTTAACAACTTTGTTTTCCAACTTAGATCTCTTCTCCATTGGAACATGTGCATAAGCTTCACAACCAAAAACATGAAGATGTCTAAATGAAGGCTTCTTACCAGACCACACCTCCATGGGTGTCTTACCAACAAGAGCTGATGTAAGAAATCTGTTAACCAGATAGCAAGTAGTGGCCACAACTTCAGCCCAAAACCTTTGTTCTAAATGAGCTCCACTAAGAATACTCCTAGCCTTCTCCATCAGTGTCCTATTCATTCTCTTTGCAACTCTATTTTTCTATGGGGTATAAGGAGTTTTCTTATGCCTCTCGATAACTTGTTCTTTATAGAACTATTCAAACTCTGCTAAGAAAAACTCACCACCATTGTTAGTTCTCACACACTTAATCTTCTTACTAGTTTGACTCTCTACAAGGGCTTTAAATTTCTTGAATCAACTAAAGACTTGTGTCTTACTTTTAAGGAAATAAATCCATGTCCTTCTACTGTAATCATCTATGATAGATACGAAAAATACAGACTTGGAGATTGAAGGAACTTTTGCAGGACCAAATACATCAGAATGAATAAGATCCAAAACATCAGAAGATTTGTGAGAACTAGAGTAAAATTGAACACAATTTTTTTTACCATATACACAGTGTTCACAAAAGTCAAACTCGAGATTGCAATCATTTAACCCCTCAATGAGATTTTTATTTTTCAGGGTTTTGAGACCCTTCTCACCAATGTGGCCAAATCTCATATGCCACAACATTTTCTTTTTTGTAGGAAGCTTACCTTCCAAAGTGTTTGCACCCTTAGGTACACTTATTGCACTACCATCAAAACCACTAACCACAGTCTTCTTTACTACTCATTCAGATGGTGGGGATGAAGTGATAGCTGCTCTCTTCTTTGAAATAGAAGAACTATTACACTAAGAAATGTGTGCATCAAGCTGAAACAAAGTACCTCTCCTAGTACCCTTAGCAAGCACCATAGCTCCTCTCATCATCTTACATCCATGTTTGGAAAAAACAACTTGCACACCTACATCATTCAGCATACTTACAAATAATAGGTTTCGTGCCAAACTTGGAATGTGCATAACTCCATTGATTCCCTTTACTCGTCCATCAAGAAATTTGATAGTGATCCTTCCGCGTCCAACTATCTTTAGGTGAGAATCATCACCCAAGTACACCTTTCCACCATTGAACTCTTCATCTCTTGAGAACCAGTTTCGATGAGAGGTCATGTGAAAAGATGCACCCGAGTCAACCAACCACACATCATTAGATGCATGGACTGCTAAAGCTACGATGAATGCATCGCCATCTTCTTGAGATTTTTCAGAACCAGAATTTGAGGCTTTCTTCTTCTTCTTAGGCTCTTTATAGTCTTTACGGAAGTGCCCAGTCTTATCACAGTTCCAACATTTTTCCTTGGACTTATTGGAAGTCTTTGACTTCCCACGGGATTTGGATCTACCCTTATTGTCAGACTTATTGTCATTTTTCTTCCCTCTTTCCGTGGATCTCCCACAAACAACAAGGGCTTCTTTTTATGAAACGAAAGCCTTTCTCTGCATCTCCTCTAATAGCAGTGAAGACACCACATCATCCATTTTGAAGGTGACTAATGTGCTTCTAAGAGCCATCACAAGATGGTCCCATAAATCTGGTAAAGAACACAAAAGTGTGTAGCAACGATCCTCCTCCTCTAACTTGACACCAGCTAATGTCAACTATGCAGCTAGTAGATTAAATGCATTTAAATGATCCAACTTCCTCCATTCATAGAGAATACAACTTCTTCCTTAGGAACAACTTGTTCACCAAAGATTTGGCTTGATACATAGCCCCAAGTCTCTCCCACAAACTATATGTTGTTTTCTCATCTAGAACATTCAGAAGGACTGCATCGGTTAAACAAATTCTTATGAGACCCTTAGCTTTACGGTCTTTGATATCCCAATCTACTTGAGCTATAGTTGCTGGTATTGTAGCACTTGTATTCGCTTCCCATAGGTCATGATCTTCCAACATGTCTTCCATCTTGAGTTTCCACAACTCGAAATTAGTGCCATTAAATTTCTCGACCTCCATTCTTCCATATGATGAACTTGCCATCTCAATCTGCAAATAAGATTCAGGATGCTCTACACAAGACTCTTACTCAACTTGAGATTAGCTCAAAAAACCCTACCGAACAACTAGGATCAAAAGTTGATCAAGCTCTGATACCACTTGTAAGGAAACTCAGGTGCGAAAATAGCTTCCTAGACTAATCTCATAAGGAAAGTATGATGTAAATCCTATTAAAATCTTCTATAGTTATAGATTCAATATCATGTAAACAACAATATTGCAGCCAACCATGCATAAAGAAAATAGACAAAGAAAGGAAACCATAACACAAGGATTTTTCGGTGGGGAAAAACCTTTCGCTAAAACAACCCCACCCCTTTAGAACCTGCACAATGTATTATCTTCAACACGAGGTTACAATACACTTGCAATGCAAGTTCAACATCAACAACAGAAGACTCCAGTAGCTACTCATAGTACCAACAATACACCTTTTACGCATCGCATCTCTTCGCAACCCTAAAAATGCTTATAACATGCGCTTCACTTTAGGGCTACTCCCAAAAGGTAAACCGTATTAGGGTTTTACCATTCTCCGAGAAAATAGGAACCCCAAAAATTTTTAATTGCCACATGTCTTCACTTGTCATTGAATCTTCCTAACATAGCTCTTACGTTTCATAGGAATTCGTAATAACCATTTTAGTCATGATCTCCTTACACACAATTCAAGATGTTAACACATCAACATTATTTGCAAGAAATACATTTTACAAAACAAATAATAAGAATAGAAATTATACAAGGTTGAGACACCTTATTCCTAACATGAAGAACAAAATGTCCTTCAACCTTGTGGATCCCAAGGCTACATATTTTGGTATATATAATGAAGCAAAAGCTTGAATAGAACTAGAAATAAAACTTCCTTAGGTTGTTAGTAAAGGAAAGAAGAGGATAGAAAAACTAAGACAAACTAGTTCTACTCTCCTATTGATAGAAGGTGAAGGAGATAATATAATATAAGATGATGCATAAGATGAGGTAGATGAAACAAAATTAGAACAAGAAGAGCTAGTTAGGAAGAAAGGTAAGCTTATCATAACCAAACCTACCAAGTCATCTACTACAATCTTTACAAGGAGAACATCTAGAAAGAAACTAAAATTGGGTAAAGAATGAGAGGATGTGATTTTCAAATGACCTCCACCACATTTCAAGAAAAATTGAAAGAGATTGATTCTAGAGCTAGCATTGAAATTTTAAAATTGTTGAAATACGAAACTAGAAATGAAAAAGACAAGAAGCAAGTTGAAGACATGGTTATGTCTAAGATAGTTAAATAGAAATATTCACTAGACCAAGTTGCATAGAAAATTCCCAACAAACTGATGGAAAGAATCAAGCTGAGATGGGAACATGCCAAACAAACTACAAAAGATGTTTATGAGCAAAATTTGAGGAAACTCATGCCAAGTCTCAATGACAAAGAGGTAAAAGAGTCCATCAAGTAGAATGAAGTAAAACTCACTTTCAAATTTAACATTGCTTGATACTAATTAATGACATTGAAAATGTGGTAAGGAATTCCACTAATACATGGAAAGGTATCTACAATCTTCATAAATAGAGTGATTTTGTTTTTCATATCAGTGATAAATATGATGATGGTGAAGATGATAAAGAAGGAAGGGAAAATGATGATGAAGAAGAAAAAAATTATGAAAATATAGATGATGAGGAACAAGAACATGATGCCACCGAGGAGAATTTCCTTGAGATTCAAAGCATTGAGGAAACTAACCTTAAAAATATTTTAGTAGCAGTTATGGCCTCACTTTATCACTCTCTAAGAAAAGCTTTAAAGCCATCAAGCTCATAGAAAGATATTGTTGAGTTGGTTGTGTCAAACATAGCAAATCCAAGCACTCAACCAATCTTTGCACCTATTCAGCTTAGTACTTCATTGACTAAAGTGACCAACGCTTCATCTACTAAGTAGTCAGTGCTTCCTCCTTCATTAATTTTGGCAACTCAACAACTAGGCACTTCCTTAATTAGTACAATATTTATCTTTGTTTCTAGTCCTTCCATTTCCACTATAGTTACTATTCCAAGTATGTAAATAGTTAGTGCAAAGATAGTTGCGAGCAAGTGTCAACCAAGTACTAAGACTTCTAGAAAAGGAAAAGATAAGGAAGAAGATATTGATCTTGATGAAGATATAGTTATTCCAAATTGAGATATCTCTACTCTAATTCCTCATCAAATGCATATAGTAGAAGAGTTTTTACAGAAGAAAGCTAAGTAGCAAAGGCTTAGAGAAGAAAGAAACAGAGAACATCAAGTGCTTGAAGATGTAAAGAACATTCTTATAGAGGCACTCAAAACTAATGTTGATACTTCTCAACCTATTTTGACTCAATTAGCATAAGTGGTTAATAAATTCAATAAATATTTGAATGGGTATGAAAAATTGTTACAAAGAGCATAGAAGAAATTTGAAAATAAAGTATTAGAACTAGTTGCACAAAAGATTGCACTATACTAAGTAGACTTTTCTACTATTCTAGGCTCATTGGAAATCTCTAACAAAAATGTCACTTCTCTATTTGGTAACCTATGTGACACATCTATCTTCAAATGGGAAATCAAAGATGAACTTTTCAAGATAGGAAAAGATCTAAAGGCAAGTGCACACCAGTTGTCACTTGATCTAAGCTATAGTTCTGCTCATTACACAAAGATTATATTTTTGACTAATATACAAGTAGAATTACTAAGGGAAGAAGCCAAGATAAGGGCTACACTTATAGATATACAAGGCATGATTCTTCCAAACATGGCTGCATTTCAGAAACACATTACACATGCTAAAACTCTCATCCACAATAACAACTTCCCCATAGCTAATCACATGATAGAATTATTAGTAGAGGTTTAGATTGCATTACAGGTAAGCAAGGAGTTGCAAGAAAATTGGGACAAAATAATGTCACTAATTTTAAAGGTACATTCTAACTTCCTGGCACATTTTGGCATTACCATGTAGCTAAAACCTTTGGCCTTTATGTCAAAAAGGGGGAGAAGATGTAATATAAGATGTAATATGTGATGATACAATAAAAGGGGAGAAGATGAGAAGATGTATACAATGTGTAAATTATATTGAATAAATATGTATGGGGGAGTATCATAATATTATACATATACATGTACAAATATTTAGATAAACATCTCTTACAAAAGTAATTTTGATAAATTTCAAAAATAGAGTATGTTATCGAGTTGAAAACACAAGATGGAGAGTAAAAATTTTTTTGAACTTTTTAAATTTAGTTTTGATTGATAAGTGTTTTTGTCACTAATGCCAAAGGGGGAGATTGTTGACATTATAGTCAAGTTTTTTATTAGTGACACACACACTTATTCAGATGGTTAGTAGCTACCAAGCTTATAGTATAGTTAATAGTGTTCACCAAGTAATTTAGGCTCTACTGAGTTCTCTAGTACTTACTGAGTTCATAGCTTTAGCATTATGAATCTAGTGTTGATCGAGCATTATAGGAATAATATTTAGTTTGCACCAAGAATTATCTACTAGGTTGGTGATTATCAGTGTAAACTAAGCTTTATAGTGTTTACTTAGTTTCTTAGTGCAAACTAAATTCTCTAGTACTTACTGAGTTCATAGCTTTAGCATTATGAATCTAGTGTTGATCGAGCCATATAGTGTCAACCAAGTGATTCATTTTATACCAACATCATAGTGATAATGTTGGAAATATTCAAGATATGAAAAGTTACTAAGAGGGGAGGGGTGAATTAGTAACTATAAAAACTTTCCTTTATATTTACCACACATACATCTATGCTACTACATACATTAGTTCTAAAATATAAAACATTCATAACATAAGAGAACACAATATTTTGGTGACCCAAAAACCTTCCAAATAGAAATTAAAACTAGAGTGGGGATAATAACCACAAAACTTCAATACTGTAGCATAAAGTTGGCTTGTAAAGGCTTACATTAACCACTTCTAGTGATCTACCCTATTAGGAGCATAGAGGACTGCTAGGTCCACCTTGTTAAAAGATTTACAAACATACAATGAAGTATGCACTCAGTTAGGAGATTTATACAAAGACTATTAAGTCTACCTGGTTAGAGGATTTAGAAGACTAATTCACCTATTAAGATGAAGCAGTGGATCTACTTACAATAGATTTTTGATAAGATCCTTTATGCACTGATCACCTTGCTGTATTCCTTGAACTGCTGTTGAAAATCCTTCACAGATACTCTACAAAATTACTTTACATAACTTTGTTGTTCCTTGATATCTAATATCTTACAATACATCTTACATATATACCTTTCAAAATTACAAAATTGCAAGGTTGGCCAAAATACAAGTGAACAAATATATTACAAAGTTGACCCAATAGTAAATAACTCAGGTTTACTGAACTGACTCGATGACCTTCTGATACACGGTGTTCACTACATTAGTCGGCATCATCATGCACTTGGTAGAAGTGAAGGCTTGGTCCATACTAATCACTCGATGCAGTTCTAAACTTGGTAACCATTGGTGACTCGGTAGATGTAGTGTCACTCGGTAGATACTACACATTGAGTTTACCTTGCTTTACTTGGTGAACACTATTTCTTCCATTGCTCAGTTTTTTTTTAATCTTCATGACACAAACTTACTACTCGATAGACACTATGAAGCATGGTAGACACTGAGAAACTTGGTAGACACTGTTGGTCTTCACATTGCCTGTATTTACTCAATAGCTTTAGGAATGCTCGGTGTAGACTGTATAACTGCCAAGCTTACAAGGTAACCACTGGATGCTTGGTAAGCATTCAAAATTTAGTAAGTGTTGTCACTAATGAAAAATATAACAAAATGCCAACAATCTCCCCCTTTGGCATTAGTGACAAAAACACTTATGAACCAAAACTTGTGTTAATTGACATTCTGATTTTGATTTACCAAAATTGATCTTTGTAAATCTACTATATATACATATCTTACATATCTCCCCCATACATATGGCATACATAGCTTCTATCTGCACATATGTCAATTCATTTTCTTCCTAATTTCTCCACAAGTATCTTTACTCCCCCTATTCTCTTCTAGTCTCTTTACTCCCCTTGTTTTCTTCCCTTGTTCATCTCATACTCCCCCTTTTTGATACTAATTCCAAAGAGTAAATTAAATAGAGAAACCAAAATGAGAGAGAAATTTGGAGCATACCTTGAGAATAAGATACAATGTCTTATCCCAATTATCTTGTAAAATTTTGTAGGTGGAGAGAGCAATTTGAACTTCTGTAGAAAGTTCAATCATATGATCTGCTATAGAAAAATTGTTGTCATGAATCAATATTTTTGAATAGGCAATATGTTGCTACATTTGGTCCATGACTGGAAGGATCATGTTCTAGATGTCAATCAATGTAGATCTGATCCTAGCTTCTTCTCTAAGTAACTCTACCTGCTTTTCTGACAAAAATTTCACCTTCATGTGATGTGAAGAGCTTGAACTATGGTCAAGCTGTAACTTTTGAGCACTAGCCTTCATTTCAACATCTATCTTATTTAATTTTTCTTTAATATCCTTGGTGTACTCGGTAACATCACAAAACTTGCCAAAAAAAAATGTTACATTTGTAAAAGATTGCTCAAGGTTGCTCAAAATTGTGGATAATTCTACCTACTTTGTTGCAATGTGCTCAAGCACCTAATTGTCAAATTTCTTCTTAGCCTCTTCAATGAGCTTCCCTTGCCCAGAGGTGTCCTCATTGAACTTCTTTACAGTTTCTTCTAATTGTAACAAAATGTGTTGAGATGGATCAACATCAACACCAATAGATCTAGTAATTATATTTTTGGCATTCTCTATTATTGTGTATTCTCTGTCCCTCTCTTCTCTTAGCTATTGCTGCCTTTCCTTTTTCTCTAAAATCTAACTGACCATCCTCATTTCATTGGCTGAGGCAGTGTCCAAATCTATCTTGAGAATAATAATTTCTTTGTCCAAGTCTAAATATTCATCAATTTCATTACCAGCAAGCAAAAGTTTTGGAGGTGTCTTAGGTTTTACTTCAGTGCTTACTTCCTTGGATTTAGAGATAGAAACAATGGTTGATATAGATAGACTAGTAGAAAAGGCTTGAATTGGTCCAATTGGAGGAACACTAAGAGAAGTACCAACTATATCCAAAATTGATGTGCTTCCCAAAAATGATGTACCAATGGGTAATGTATAAGCTAGAATATTTAAAACTGAAGTACTAACATAGATTGGTGCAGTTAGTGCTATGGTAGAAAAAAATTGAAGAGTGTGCCGGTGAACTTACTGTACATGGAGCATAAGAAGTTAGCACAATTGATGATTCTACGATTGATTGCTCGGGTGTTGATGAAGAGGGCTATAGCTCGGTAGATGAAGTAGCTAATACTTCCATAGAAGATGCTTAGAGTTGAGAGGTGGTAGGAGTAGATGATATTTCGAATGTAGATGCAATCAATCTTGCTGAGGTTGTCTCCAACCCTGATGATGTTGTCGGCTTAGGTGGAGAGTGAGGAAGGGAAGCAATGACTTCTAGTACAATCTTCATTGGGTCTTCTTCTTCATCTACTTCCTCCTTGTCTTCCTCTTCAACTTCTTCCCCTTTCTCTTCATCATCAACCCTTAGTGACTGATAATCTTCAATATCAATTGTAGCACATGGAGTTGTCATCTTCTTCATCATCATGTCATGCCCATAATTCTATGAGGTAAAAAACACAACTAATTTAATTTTTATTTTTTTCTTATATTTATGTTCTTACATTAGGTTAGAGTTGGCCTAGAGTTTGATATACTATAGTTCATACTAGCATTATGTTGGAGTCTTCCATATTGATTAACAGTTGTATCTTAGTGTGCATGAGTATTATTCTAGTTTTGTGAGTTACAATGGTAAGTCGAGCATTATCTACGGTTACTTAAGGTTCACTACCATACTAAAATCCCCTCAACATCCATTGTATCCAAATTGTAGAGAAGGAAGCTAGTAGATTCTTTTCAACAATTTTCTATAGGAGAGGAACAATCATATTGTTAGATGCTCTCTATGGAGAATATATGTATTGTGTAATGTAATTGATTTATTACTTTTTTAAAAATTTATTTCTTATTCTTATTATTATATTCAAGAACCTATATATCTAAATATATTTTTAATTGCTCACAGTGTCAATCATAATATTAAATTTACTACATCATGATTTGATGCAAAAACAAGTTAATTATTATTATTTTTACAATAAAAAGGTAAATATAGATTTAAATTTAGTATTTTCTAGACATCTGTAATCAAAGGAAATTATGTTAATATGTATAAATGTATACCTATTATCTTTTCAATATATTTATTCCTTTACATAGAAATAACAAAGTGTAAAGTATATAACAACATTGAATCTATGTCACCCAAACAACTTCTAGATAATCATATAAAAACTCTACTTTCTCCTTGTCATATAAAGATAATATCTAAATACTATCATCTAAAAAAAAACCAAGAATATTTATTTCATAAAAGAAAATTGTTTATTCCTAGGCTATTTGGACATATATCCAATGAAACATACTCCTAATTAATTTAGACCTAAACAAACCTAAATATTTTTACCCTATGCCCCTTATGACTATAGCTCAACTCTGCATTTTCAAACATTTAATTTGTGCTGACTTCTTGCTACACGTGCATGCTTAGGCATGAGTACTAAAGACTTCAAACAAATATTAATTCTTACCCATGCTCAAGGTTATGTGCTTGAAAGATGGTCAAATCATGCATTTATTTTTTCTTCTAACAAGAAAGACTTTCCACCCATTTCCACCTGTCGCCTACCTCTTCTCTTCCACCCACATTTTTGCTATGATATCATGAAATTTGGAATGATAGGAGGGCAATTTGATAGGCTGACATGCTGACACCACCATAATAACTTTGATTGAGGTGACTAGGAGAAGGAGCCTTTTATTTAACATAAAAATATGAATATTTTAATTTTTCCTTTAGTAAGTCATGTCTTCCCTTGTGAATCGATAGGATGGGGTGGGTGAGGATGTGACTCCTCCCCATGTTTTCTATGGAAGGTGTGAGTCAATATAAATATATTTATATGCAACTTGAGCTATTATCATCTCTATGGTTGGATGTATGTTTATTTTACTATAATAAAAAGATTATGCTATCCTATTATTAATATTTAATTTTCTATTCTATGAAAGGATAATTTTCTTTGTTTCCCATACTTTTTCCAGAGAGTGAAATTGCATCTACAGGCTTGTTTTGTTATCTTATTTGCCTAAGTCCTTTTTGTGCAACCTTAAGATTGTTTAGATTCAAATTAACATTAGTTTAACATTTTATTATTCATTATGTCCTCTATTCTAATTAAGCAAGCTTAACATAACCTTTTCTTTTTGCAATTTCAACAAACATTTACATGGATCTTATATGAATTCTAGTTAGCTTTTCCCATGAACATCAAATTCAATACACATCAATAACATCCATATTGCATAGTTTAACCATCTACATAACCATTAACGAACTAATACAACTGATTGAACACAAAATTGAACATCAATGTAACTAAACTAATCTTATAACAACTAAGAAGATAGGAATATTAATATGATAATATTCTATTCATTCTTAATGGAGCATCAATACACACAAAGAATCATTCTTTCAACACATTCTAATTCTAAGTATACATAATTTAACATAATCTCTCCAACATGCTCCCTTCAATTTACTTTCAACACAATATCAAGCATGAACTATATCAGTCTAAACACAATAGAGAGACCAAGTGTTACATAGATTGAGCAACTTCTCTCCATATCGACATATGAAATGAAACAAACACTGCACTCTACAATACAAATTTCTTCACATAACCAATGGAGCTTATCTCTCTATTTCAACACAATAATAATGAATCTCCTCCTATGCAAGGAATAGACTTTATAACACCAAGCTTCCAAAACCTTCCACATGAATACCTACACAAAGAGAAAAATTGGGAACCATGGAGGCTCACCTCCCAACCTAGGCCTCAAGGAGACCACCCACCAAGCTTGGAGAAACAAGGCACAAATGGTTCCATGCTACACTTTCACATGCCATGCATAACCACACCAAAATGACAGATTTACACAAATAATTACATCACAACCCTTCCAAAGGCTTGCACAAAGATTCATCACATGAATCAAATAATGGGTGAAGGTGGGCTGTCACCATGAGAAGGATTTCCAAAGCCAATATTCACAATATATACATATTCTTCACATTATCAACATGCCCTTTCAGGGCATACAATATCTTCCCTTCCACACACCTCCTTATACCTCCTAAAATGCAAGTGAGTAAGATAACACATTCCATTGCACATATACCTCCATCTCCACACATGGGAGTGTTTCCTCAACTACATGTGTGAGCCCAACTAACCCCTGCACCCAAGCATCTCTTCCCTCCCAAGGGTGAGTGATGCTTCACACCCATTTCACTAAATCACATAACAAGAAACAAGGAAAGATCAAGGAAAGATTCACACAAAGCTAATCACATGCAACACACTACAAAGATCTTACTCACAACACACCACAATACACCAAAATCCCATCATGGAATGAAGAACACCATTACAAATCTACATGCAAAATAGAGAAACTTCATGGATCATGGTACCAACCTTCCTCCAAGCAAGGCAATGAATAGTTGTAGTAGAGCTTCCTCCTCTTTCTTCAAACCCTATTAGTCTCTAAAGGTAGAGAGTGGCCAAGTGAGCTTCCAATTTAGCCATACCTCCATATATAACCTCTCATTTTTGTATTCCATAAAGAATGCAACTTGTATGATGTCTCCTAGGTTACTAGGTACCTTAGGGGTCATTATTAGCTTCCTAACTTATAGTGTTAACATGGGTAGGGTTTATTTTTGTCACAATTCACACCCTAGAGTTACTTTATGGCTCTCCTAATACTAGGTAATTCAATTTTCAAATTCTTCCCATGGTTATGACCTTGATCTCTTAATAATTTAGGGTTACAAATCAGATTTCTCAATTAAAGCCTTTAACTCAAAATAAGGTGGCCACATGATCCATTACCAATGAACATGTTATTTCACACAACGAGCACAAGTGTCAAGTGACACACAAATTTCACTAACCATCACACATGACACATTCAAGATCTACACATGAACACATACCACACACATACATCTCATGTTTATGAAATAAGCACATCACAATGAGGTTTACAAATCTTATAAAGATTCACCTTGGAAGAGTCATTTAAACTTGTGCGTATACCTTGTTTCCCTGTTAAATTTCCATGGTTCCTCTTCCCGCAGACTCAACTTAAACATCAGTACCTCAATAAAATAATATAAAAACAAATATAGATAAATGCAAAATAATCTAATATCACATAATTTGCATAACATATACAATTAACTTCCATCTAATAATCCTCATAAAATATTCAAAACATTGAAATATCAAATATGTGTATCAACAATAATCTTTCTTAATATAACTCATTATCATTCTGAATGTTATCACAACTCTTTCTAACATAAAAATGAAACTCTAAGTCCTCTTTAGTAAATCATGAAAACATATAAAATTAATCTTAACATATATGTCCTAAGTGAAAATTGCTAATGTGTAGACTAGTTAACTAGTACCTTTCAATCAAGTTAGGTATAGTGACATTCCTACCAATATCCCTTTGCCACATTATGAAGGGTTTGTGTGATTTTCTAGGGTTAACTCCTCAAGCTGATAGAATGTTTCAATAATTATGTCATAATAATTTAGAACCAATTCCCAAACATATCCATATGTCTTATTGTCATCATAACCTATGCCCATAGTTGTTCTTAGTAAAATGAATGTTATTTTATCTTTCCTAATTGCCTGGTAGATCATCCCTAGTATCTCATGGTTAGGTTCTTAGCTTGAACATTTTGAATCTCATTTTCATGTGGTATTATCTTATTGACCTATTGTTATTGGATAGGGTATCAACATTATGATAATCTAAAATCTAGATCAGTCTCCAAAAGAATCTCATAAATCATTATTAATAGAAAAAATATCAATCATGACTTAATTTATCTCCTAATCAAATTCATTCCTTAAGATTTATAATAGGATATGAGTGTGGGCCTTACACATCACTATCATCATCATCATCCTTGATTAGAACTAGATCATCACTAGGCTTATGCAAATGATAGATATTCTTCCACATGTTTGTCGAATCTCTTATAGCATGCTTAATTTCCTTAATTAGAATCAAACATGTGTGAAATCTAATCATCATTTTACCTTCATTATTCTTCATGGCTGCCTTTACTTCTACCTTAGTGAGATTTGGTAATATATTTTTCAAGAATTTTTCATAAATGTCTTTTGCTATCTGAGTGGCTAATTCCCATCTTGGTTGCAGTCTTACTAATAATTCTTTTGAGATCTAAGGAGTAATCTGGTCTGGGGAATACTTCTACTTTCCCATTTTGGTGAGTATCAGCTCCTTAATCTACATCTTCTCTGCATCAGTTCTGGTTTCAAGCTTTAAAGCTTTGAAGTTTGTGATTCCAGCTCCTTCTTCCATTTGTTTCAACCTTTCTTGGAAGGAAAGTTGGGGCTTGTTAAATACTACTTCACTTTTATTTTTACCTTTGTCTCTCCTGGTGAAAATAGTTGTGGAGGCCTTAGGAGGTTTAGTAATGGTAACCTTCCCTTTCTTCTTTTTTGGCTCTGCCTCTTTCTCTAATTCTTGCTCTTCTTCTTCTTGATCCTCTCCTTTTCCCTTGGTAAGCATTAAGGGACTAGTGACTATTTTCATCTTAGCAATCTTTCTCTTACCTTTGTTTATTGCTTGAGGTAGCTTAATTTCTAATTCAATTCAGATTTTTTCCTCATCAAAAGTGCCAAAGACTAGTTGCTTGGGATCTATAGGCTCATTTACTAGTGCTTCAATGATGTCCTAGTTTCATCAATATTGACCTTATAAGGGAGAGGTTTCACCCATGCAACTTGGAGCCTGACTGCCTAAATGTATACTCTATCGTAGTCTACCATGAAACATACATCATCTTTATAGTCCTCAACAAGTTTAGGAGGAATCCTGAACCAATAGTTCATTCTTTCTTTGAAGTCTTCAAAATAATTATCCATTATACTATCAAATTTTACACCCATTTCTACTATAAGCTCATTTATCTAATACAAAATGGGAACATCTTTTCTCCATATGAAAAAACCTTTGGATGGAAAGAATTTTTGCACATAAAAGGAGAGACATGTTAACAAAGAACCAAATTTGCAAGGATTGTTCTTTGATGACCTAATGTTATCCATATTCTTGTTTAGTTTCCTTAGTAGTAGTTCTAATAGGTCAAATTCCAAATTTTTCTTCACAATTTTGAATGCTAAGTCTACTGCTTCACGTGGCACGTTGTTCAAATGAATGGAACTATAATTTTTGTGAGCAGTAACATGAATTCCAAACCTCAACTCTACATTGATAATGGTGCTAATTTTAAAGCCTCTAGCATCCCACTTGGCTAGGGTTTTCTTTTGGAGTTCATCCCGACCTAGGACTTTGGTGGTTTTAGCTTTGATTAGAATGGGAAGGCTAGTAATCTTGTGAATCATCTTTTTGGTGATCAATACGAGCCATTCCAACCATAGCTGACCATTGTGAACATAGTTGAGAATATACCTGATCCATTTTATCTGAAAGCTTCTTGGTAGGTGGGATATGTGTGTCAACCCTTTTGTTTCCAAATGCTTGTGCTCGAGTTTTAGTGAGCCATCAACATGCATTTCTTCTAAAGCACCATCCATTTCTAGAGTTCCTATCTCTTGAATTGAACATTTAAAATGAGTGTGGATATCATTAATTAGAAGTACCTTTGGTGGAATTTGTGATTGCACACCATTAGGGTCGAGTGCCTCCACCACTATAGGAACTAACTTAAAATTTGGTGCTTTCCATTCTATACCTTTGCCTAACATCTCTAATCCTCTTTTCACCTTGTTGCTGATGGTGCTCCTAGATGCCATTGCTACTCGATAAGTGATGGAAATCTTTGAACAAATTCCCTTACTGCAAATTTTCTTAGAATCACTTGGAATCTCTTGAGATGCACCTGGAGAACTCTTTGCTCTAAGGATACGATGAAAATTGAAGTTGAATTTCACCCATTTTGATGAAAAATAAATTTCACCATTAATGCTAGGTACCATACTATCATAGTGCATGACAAACTTTCATCCACTGACCCCATGATTTGAGCTTGTGTCTTTAGTAGATTTGGGGATCCATTGCTACTTCATTGGTTTCCTTATGTTGTTAGCCCTTGCTTTCTTTTCATCTTTAATTTTTCCTATATTCATGCAATTTTTGGCTATATGATTGAGTTTAGTGCATGTGTAACACCTTGTAGTAGTGTCCTTCTTCCTTAGGTTATGCCTTGCACAATTTATACCAGTGTGTCCATATTCTCCACAGTAATGACATCCGGACCAGGTATTGTAGTCCCATCCAATTATTTCCTTTACAAGTTATTTAGCTAGATTTAATGATTTGGATCTGCATTGAGATGCCTTGTGACCATGCTTTTTGCATTTGTGATAATCACCTTCAAATTTTGGTTTCTCCTTGCATTCATTGGCTTTGTGACCATGCTGATTATAGTTATATCATTTTCCATTGAATTTTCCTTTTTCATTGCTCCAAAATTTGTTTGATGAATGACCAATTTTCCCACAATAATTGCATGAGGGTTTTAGATTCCTTTTTGCACCTTGCTTGGAAGATTCACCTTGCTCTTCATTGTATCCAAGTCTTGCTTTACCTTTTTTCTTACGAAGATTCTGCTCATTTTACTAAATCAGTTGATTCATGTCTTCTTGTGATTTCAACATTCTTTGATTGATTTGTTTTTCAGTATTTATGTCAGTCTTTAATTTTTCAACAATTTTCTTTTCACATCTTAGTTCTCTAAATATTCTTTCATTAATTTCCCTTTCATAATTTAGATCACTTCTTATTCTTTCATTCTGGACTTTAAAAATCCTGATTTCTTCATTTGCTTCAGTGATTTGATCAATGAGGTCTTCATGCTAATTGGATTGATTCTATTCTTCATTGTTTCTTGCCTCCAAGTCTTAATTTTCCTTATTCCTTTGTTCCAAAATTTCACATAGCCTGACTGATTGAATTTCTTATTCTCTTTTGAGTTTTCTTACTTCTTCCTGTAGAGATCCATTCTTTGCTAGGAGTTCCTTGATTGCCTCATTAGCTTCATCTGAGCTGCTTGATGGTAAAAGGTCTTCAATCTTTTCTTCAACAAACTAATGGTCATTCATTTTTCTTGCAAGTTCCTTCCTTCTTCTCAGGGATTGGGAAAGATGCTCCTTTGATTCTTTGAGTTGAGCTATGGCCATCTCTAGATCTAACTTTTCATCTTCAATTGACTTGTCAAGCCTAAATATCTCCATTTGTCTTCTAGATCTTTGCTCAAGTTACCAAACTTTTATCCTGAGAACCACATAGCTCTGATACCAATTGTTGGAAATATTCAAGATATGACAAGTTACTGAGAGCGGAGGGGTGAATCAATAACTATAAAAACTTTCCTTTATATTTACCACACACACATCTATGCTATTGCATACATTAGTTTTGAAATATAAAACATTCATAGCACAAGAGAACACAATATTTTGGTGACCTAGAAACCTTAAAAATAGAAGGTAAAAATGGGGTGGGGATGATACCGACAAAGCTTCAATACTATAGCATAATGTTGGCACGTACAGGCTTACATTGACTACTTTTGGTGATCTTCCCTATTAGGAGCACAAAGGACTACTAGGTCCACCTTGTTGCAGGATTTACAAACATACAATGAAGTATGCACTCAGTTAGGAGATTTATAAAAAGACTATTAAGTCTACCTTGTTAGAGGATTTAGAAGATTGATTCACCTATTAAGATGAAGCAGTGGATCTACTTACAATAGATTGTTGATAAGATCCTTTATGCACTAATCACCTCATGTGATGAATATAATGTTTCTACCTCTGTATTGAGCTTGATGTATTCCTTGAAATACTGTTGAAAATCCTTCATAGATACTCTACAAAATTACTTTACATTACTTTTTTGTTCCTTGATATCTGATATCTTACAATACATCTTACATATATACCTTTCAAAATTACAAAATTGCAAGGTCAGCTAAAATACAAGTGAAAAAATATATTAAAAACTTGGCCTAATAGTAAATAACTTGGGTTTACTGAACTGACTTGGTGACCTTCTGATACACGACATTCACTACATTACTCGGCATTGTCATGCACTTTGTAGAAGTAAAGGTTTTGTCCATACTAATCACTCGATGCAATTTTGAACTCAGTAACCATTGGTGACTCGGTAGATGTAGTGTCACTCGGTAGATACTGCACACTGAGTTCACCTTGCTTTACTTGGTAAACACTATTTCTTCCATCGCTCAATTTTCTCTGAGTCTTGATGACACAAACTTACTACTCGATAGACACTATAAAGCATGCTAGACACTGAGAAAATTGGTAGACACTGCTAGTCTTCACATTTCCTATATTTACTCGATAGCTTCAAGAATGCTCGATGCAAACTGTATAATTGCCAAGCTTACAAGGTAACCACTAGATGCTCAGTAAGAATTCAAAATTGAGTAAGTGTTGTCACTAATGAAAAATAAAACAAAATACCAATAGATAGTGTTGATTGAGCTATGTAGTGTTAACCAAGTGATTTAGTTTATATTATGAGTTTTGTAGTGTTCACTGAGTCAATAGTGCAGACTACTTGGAAGTGATTGGTATGAACTGAGCTTCTATATCTACAAAGTGCATAACAATGTCGAGCATTGAAAATGGTTGTCGAGTATCTGAACCTCACCGAGTTTGTCTCTAGAACCTGAGTACTAGTAGTTGGTCTAACTTTTTGTATTTTGGTGAAACTTGTATTGTAGCTACCTTTGATGTTGTAAATTAGATTTTTATTTATGTAATGTATTGTATCACATCCAAAGATGTATGGTATGATATATAAATATACATACATACATACATACATACATACATACATATATATAAGACTAGAAGTGTGAAGTAGAAGGCTACATGTAGTATAAGGAGCCACAAAGATTTATCTATCACAACAATGTGATCATTACTCTACAAAGGAATCTCATTCAGCAAATCAAGGTTGTAGATTACAGATCAACCACTAGTTCATCCTAATATGTAAACAGTTAAATCATTTCACAAGGTAGACTTAACAGTCTTTTGTGAAGCACTTTACTGAGTGCATACTTAATTGTATGTTTATAAATCCTTTTGCAAGGTGGATCTATCAGTCCTTATTGTTCCTAACAAGGAAGATCAGTAGAAGTGATCATTGTAAGCCTTAATAGGCCAACTTTATACTGTAGTACTAAAGCTTGTGGGTATCATCCCCACCCCATTTTTACTTTCTATTTTTAAGGTTTCTGGGTCACCATATTATATGTTAAAGTGTTATGAATGTTTAATGCTTCTAGTTTTTCATGAATTCATCTAGATCAAAATACACATGAAGGATTAATTAGTGAATTAAAATTAAAACTTTATTGGTTACTGATTCACCCCTCCCCTCTCAATAACTTAGCCTATCTTATATTTCCAACATAGCTAACACTCTAATTGCATAGATAGGAAGAAGGGTTCTAATTTCCTTTCTTACAACTATGAAATCATTGATTTTCCCTCTGGAGGCTTTGATTTCACATATACTAGCTTTGATTCTCTCAACATATTTTTTTAATATTTTCATCTTCTCTAATCTTCATCTGATCAAATTGACATCTTAAGTGATCTACCTTGTCTCTTCTCACATTATCATCACCTACATCGATATCCTTAAGTTTGGTACACATCTCATGAGTAGTAGCACATCCTTTGAATTCATCAAATTCAAAAGAGTAAAGAGTGGATGCAATGTTAATCATCATAATGCTATGATTCTTCTTTTCAACAATCTCCTTAGTCAAATTTCTAGTAGGAGCCTTATACTAAGTATTCAAATATTTATGACCTAAATCACAAATGGTTTCCAGATGTAGCTTCATAATTTCCTTCAATGCCTCAAAGTTATCTTTGTTCAATATGGGAACCTCTCTTCTGTAAGACATGTTGACCTTTAACTTAGGTCCTTGAAACCTCCTATACAAGCACCAAAATCTTTGATACCAATTTTTGGAAATATAAGATTACTAATTGAGAGCGGATGGGTGAATCATTTACCACAAAAATAAATCAAGATCCCTAACTCTATTGAAACTATTGTCACTTGGTTAACATGCAGGCACTTGGTTAACACTATGAATATGTTGTAACTTAGCAAGTACTATAATATCAATTATTACTCAAGAAATATTGAACACATAGATATTAGGATACTAAATTTGATTAACCTTAACTAACTTATTTTCATACACATAAAATAAATAACATGAACACAAGTGACACCAAGATTTAACATGGAAACACAATTTGGAAAAACTTACCAATTGCAACTAGTTACTATTTTTCACTCTTCTAAGTGAGCCCTATTAGGAGCCAACCCTGTTAAAGATTATAAAGCACACTATTAAGTATGACCTTATTAGAAGATTTAATCACCCTATTAGGAGTGGCCTTGTTAGAGGTCTTTAGACACTTCAATCTAAAAATGCCATCATGTTAGAGGATTTGGCAAATAGTTGTTAGTCTAACTTTGTTAAGAGATTTGATACACTACTATAGTGGTTAGAGAGTAACAATGATATGACCTCATTGTTGATGCAACTATATTGCTGATTTTAGATCTCAAATATGGCTCGAATACTTGATCCTTCTTGATCAGATTAATCTTTCTAGCCAACAAGAATATTTTTTTATCCTTCCAATTCACTTCCTCTAAGAATCTTCTTATCTTCCACATATTCTCACATATATTCATTCCTCAACTTGACCTTATACTTATATCATATACATTGTTAATTTGGCTGACTACAACTTATAAAAGTAATACTTCATCTCTTCAATCAGCTAGAACCAACAAATAAATCCATTAAACTCAATATACCAAAATGAGAAAATCCTTTGTTAGACAACCATGCTTGGTAGACACTAACTTTGAAATGATTTTCTTGTGTTAACCAAGTGAACTCAATTAACACTACAACTTCATAATCTTCCTTTGGTGACCGAGTGAGCTAGTTAACACTAGTTCCATCCAACTTTCCTTTGTTAGCCAAGTGATCTTGATTAACACCAAACTTCTGTTAGGTGCCTGAGTGAACTCAATAGACACTATCTTCTAAACTTGGAAAACACTAGAATGCTTGGCAAATATAGGAAATTGTCTTCATTGATTAAGTGATCTCAACATACATTAACTAGTAAAGATATGATATTTTGTATAACATCAAAGATAATATACAATTGATCAATTGTTTTCAATATTTTCTTCATTGGTTAAGAAAGCTCATTGTAATAGAGATCCCAATGTTACGCCAATGGTAATTTATCTAGAGAATGATTTAAGAGGTGGAGAGGTACATATAACTTTATCTATCATGACCCATTTATTTAATAAGAACTCATGCATGGATGCATTATTTTGATATGTTTGAAAAATAATAGATCAACCATCACAAAGCTATGTACTACAATGGCCTTTGCATACTAACCTTGCTTTGTTTCTTGAAACTTCTCCATCTTCATTCAGCTTATTTCTAAACACCCACTTTTTTCCCATTACATTCTTATCCTTGGGTCTAGGGACATGAGTCTACGTCTTATTCCTTTCTATCTATTCTATCCCTTCATTCATTGCTTCAATCCATATTTGATTATCCAAAGCATCTTTAACTATTCTAGGTTTAAATTTAGTAAGCAAACATGTACCTTTCTATTTGTTCCTTGTCATTGTACTTTCTGACTTGTCTCTAATGATTTTCTTAGGTGCATGGTTCCTTCTAAAATATCTTGCTAATAAAAGTACTTTTGATTTAGAACTTGTTCCACTTTCCTCACCATGATCTTCTGCATCATACTCAAGTCTCACTATCTGTGACTTGGGTCCTTCAGATTCAAACTCGGGTTGCATTGACTACAACTTGGTAGCTTCTAACTGTGTCTTGAGTCCTTTAGACTATGTCCTGGTTTTCATTGGCTACAACTCAAGTGCTTGAGGAGATTTTGGGACTTGAGAGGAAAAGTCTATGAAATTCCAATTAGATTAGGCAATGTATTAGGTTCAATGTTAATAAAATTTTGTATTCTTCAAGTTCTTTGCTACTCTCTTCTTTACTCTTTTCATAGTTAATAAGGAGTCTAATTTGAATATTTCTTCAGCTATACTCTATTTAAGATATGAACTAACGTACTGATTGTTTCCTTCCATTATGTGATTCCAACATTCTTTTCTATCATTAGGGTTCTTACACAATTCATGATTGATCTATTCCTTCTTTTTGCAGTACCATTATATTGTGTTGTACCATGTATAGACACTTTCCTTTTGATTCCTTTCTCAATTAAGAATCCATTTAATTCATTAAAAATGAATTTACCTTCTATATCTAATTTCAAACACTTCTTTTTATTTCCTATTTCCTTTTCAACTCTAGATAGATACCACTTAAAATTTTGAAAAGCTTCAGACTTATCTTTTAGATACATTACTATCATCATCCTAGAATAATCATCAACAAATAAAATAAAGACTTATCTCTATTATAGTACTCTATTCCAATAGATCCACAAAGGTCTGTATGAACTAGCTCCAAGACTTTTTTAGAATGGTAGTTCTTGCTCTTGAAACTTGTCTTACCCATCTTACCAATTTGACAATTTTTGCATAGACCCATATTAGGTTTCCTCAACTTAGGAATACCTCTCACTCTTTTTTTTTCTTATCTTGATTATATTATCAAAGTTCACATGACAAAATCTTTTATTCCATAACCAACTTTCTTCTACTTGAGCAATGAAATATGAACTTTCACTAAGATCTAGGTAGAATAGGTTACCTTATGTTTAGTTACTAGACCCAACTAGATTTCCTTTTCCATCTTTTAGCTTGGCCTTCCCATTCATGAATTCTACTTTGAATATAATGTTATTCAACTATGCTACACTCAGTAGATTATGCTTTAGTCCTTCAACCCAATATGCATTATCACATCTAAATTCATTGTTAGTTGGATACAACTTTTTCATTTTATGCAACATGGTTATTGTTTCCAAATCTTACACTTCCACCATCACGGTGTTCCATATGCTCAAACTTTATTTTATCACTAGTTATATGATGAGAAAAACCACTATGAATAATCCATGTATAATTTATTATAAATGATGGATAAGTTCCATTTCATCTTCTTCATCATTAGATTCATCATTTATCACAATATAGACCATTTTGTCATCATCACTACTATCTTAACCTTTAGCCATGAAACAAGACTTCTTACCTTTATCCTTGTAGTCTTTGTAGATTTTCAAATACTTCTTACCTTTGTAATTGTTGTTATTCTTTTTATCTTGTCTTCACTATTTGGAGACTTTGTAGCAATGTGACCAACTTCTTCACAAGAAAAATATATTAAATGAATTTTACCTTTGTACTTTCCTTTGCCTTTGGGATATTTTCTTGCAAGCATGGCTCCAATGTCTTCAAGATCATTTCCAAAACTATATTAATCTTGACTTTAAGATTATTTACCTTTAGAATTTGTAGCTTTCATCTTGAGTGACAACTTGGCTTGTAATGAAAATTCAAGATTGCTAGAACTAGGAACATAGTTATCATAGTTATCTAGCTCAAATGTTATTAACCTTCCCACTAGAGCATCAAAGGTTATCTTACTATTTGGATCACATTGAATCTCTTAAATAGCTAAAAAATTTATTGGACAGATAGGAAGAATGGTACTAATTACCTTTCTCACAACTGTGACATCATCAATTTTCCCTCCAGAGGCTTTAATTGCACTGACACTAGCTTTAATTCTCTCAACATATTTTACAATTTTCAACCTCTCTCATATTTATCTAATCAAATTGACCTCTCAAGATGTTTGTCTTGGATCTTCTTAGATTATCATCACCTCCATAGATATCCTTTAGTTTGATCCACGTCTCATGAGTAGTAGAACACCCTTTAACTTCATCATATTCAACATAGTTAAGAGTGGATGCAATGTCAATCATCATTATGTTATGATTCTTCTTTTTAGAAATCTCCTCCATAGTCATAGTTCTTGTAGGAGCTTTATACAAGGTATTCAAATATTTTAGATCTAAATCATTGATGGTCATTAGATGTAGCTCAATAAGTTCCTTCCATGCCTTGAAGTTATCTCTATTTGACCTAGGAATCTCTCTTCTATAAGACATCCTGATCTTTAGGTTAGGTTCTTGAAACCTTCTCTATAAGCACCAAATGATTTGATACCAATTATTGTAAATATAAGAGAAATAACTAAGAGGGGAGTGGTGAATTAGTTACCACAAAAGAAATCCTAGAACCCTTAGATGCCAATACAAAACATAAACTCTGTTGAAACTATTGTTACTTGGTTAACACATAGGAACTTTATTAACACTAATAATATGTTGTAACTTGGAAAATACTAAACATGCAAATCTTAATATGTTAATAATGATTAACCTTAATTAAGTTAGCTACATACACATAAAAGAAATAGTATGATCACAAGTGACACCAAGATTGAAGGTGGAAACAAAATTTTGGGAAAAACCAACAATTACAACTAGTTATTTTTTTTCACTCTTCTAAAGTGAGCCCTAGTAGGAGCCAACCTTGTTAAAGGTTGAAAAAAACAATGTTACATGTGACCCTATCAGAGGATTTAATCATCCTATTAGGAGTTTCTTTGTTATAGGTCTTTACACACTTTAATCTAGAAATGCCACCTTGTTAGAAGATATACAAATAGTTGTTAAGCTAACTCTATTAGGAGATTTGATATACTACTACAATTGTTAGAGAGTAACAATGATATGACCTGATTGTTGATGCAAACTTATCTTTTCTAATTTTAGTTCTCAATTCTAGCTTCATTACTTGATCTTTCTTGATTGAATTTATCTTTATAGCTCCTCAACGATATTCTACTTATCCTTCCAATTTTCTTCTTCTATGCATCTTCTTATCTTCTACACATTCAATCCTCAACTTGACCTTATAATTATATCATATACATTGTCAAGTTGGCTTGAGTACACATTAGAATAATTAATATTCATCTCTTCAATTGGCTTGAACCATCAAAAAAATCTATTAAACTTAATATGCAAAAACAAGAAAATCCTTTGTTAACCGACCCAACTTAGTAGACACTAACTTTAAAATGATTTTCTTGTGTTAACCAAGTGAACTCAATTAACACTACAACTATGTAAACTTCCTTTGGTAACTAAGTGAACTCAGTTAACCCTAGTTTCATCCAACTTTCCTTTGTTAACTAAGTGAGCTTGGTTAACTCTAAACTTCTATTAATTTTTCTTTGACACTGGAGTAAACTCAATATAAATTATCTTCTAAACTTGGAAAATACTTGGAATGCTCAACAGACATAGGAAACTGTCTTCATTGCTCAACTGAGCTCAACATACACTAAAGATATGACATTTTGTGCAACATCAAAGACAATATTTAATTGATCAATTATTTTCAACAATCATGATCTCCAAAAGTCACATTACACCACTACTGTTTCTCTTACATCTTAGTTCATGTATTATTTTTCTAAAATATATTTTCCAAATTAATAAAATAAATAACCTTTTCCCTAAAATGAACTAGAAAGAAACTTTAAAGGAATTTTTTTTCTTTGTTTTAAATATAGCCACATGCAAACCAAGATAAAGGAAAAATGAGGTTGACATAATAGGAAAGGAGAATATCCTATGAAAAAAAATAAAAAGCCTAGAAAAATAAAAATTTACTTCATAAATATATATAGTTGATTAGCATATACTTAATATTTGTTTGCTCACATTCTCTATATTCACAAAGTTTCAAAATTTCACTTTGATTTGCATAATATGCTACACAAAAATTCCACTCAATTGCATTTGTTCATTGCACAAAAATGGTTGTGTTAAATGTGTCATGTTCAAGCCTTCACCAATTTGAAAATCTATAAATTTACCATGGATGGAAAAAATGGCATCAGACTTGCCATAACTTTCTATAGGATTCCCACCAAGAACTGTGTATATTGAAAAAATATGTCATAAACTATCTTTTTATTAATAACAAAGCCCAGCTATGGTGAATCATATTTGTTAGACTATGAAATGTATATTATGATTATTATTCATGTTGATTACAATTTTCACTAAGTACATTTTTTAAATCCATAAAAGACTATTGCCAAATTTGTTAAGTAGTTGTATACATGAAATAATTACCTAAATACAACATAATCAACATATTATAGATTATGAAAACATTTTAGTAAACAAGTGAAGAACTAAAGTTGTGAACTTTATAAAGGCTAACATTATAAATAACTATAATATTAATTACTCTCAAAACAACATAAATTTTTGAGAACTCCAAAAATATATAATAAAATCCATGATACTAATATTAGTTTCTAAACCATAAACTTAGGGAGTAGCTAAAAACCTAGAAACTACTAATGAAAGTATATTTTGATCTGGGCAAAAAAGTTTGATGAGGTACCCAAGCACAATAAAAACTTTATAAAGAGGAGAAATATAGAAAACAACATGGGAAAAAATCTACTCCAAAAGGAGATGTAAATAATGTTGAAAGAACAAGTGGGACTAAAGAAGCCTCCAAACTAGAGAATGTCCTAGAAGATAGGAACAAAAGGATGTTCATGTAGAACACTACTAAAGCATGTAGAAGATGCAAAGCTATATCAAAATTAAGTGTTGATCTAAAGAACTTCTATTGTAATAGAACTTGACCAAGTAGAGAAGACTACAATTTACATCAATGCTCTTAGAAGATACTATTCAAATCATGAGGCACACAAAGGAAAATAGTTGAACTTGAAGATACAAATGTTATAAAACACCAAATTCTAGAGAGTTGATCAATAGAACATGGAAGGTTGCAACCAAAGTAGGAGTGAAAATAAGAATGCCTATATGGTAAATGATCCATCTCACCAAAATATATTGGTACCTAGCCACAACATCCTCCTAGTACATAGGAACAAATACTGAATACATAGCTCAATCCATCAAACTAAGGAAGTGAGAAACAACATAATAATTGTCTTTAATATAGACAAGGGTGACGCAACAGGAAATTGGAAAAGTAGGAAAAAATAATTTCATGTCAAGGAACTATAATCAAGATGTAAAAAATAATACATATGTGTGTACTGAGTTCATCAATCTTAGAAAAAACTTGAGTCAAATATTATAGAAGGGAAACTCACTTGACAAGGAAGATGGATAACAAAGGAAAAATGTAAACCCCCCATGACACTTTAATTAGAGTAGTACATGTATAATAAGAAAGAAGATATGGTGAATCCCAAGAATACAAAATGTTGCTTGAGTGTCCTGAAATGACATTACTCAAATTAGAAGGAAAAATAAGGAAAAATAACTAAACTAAAAACATTAAAGGAATATGGCACTTTATCTTAGTGCATTTGCAAGAATGCATAAAAGAGACAAAAGATTGATAGAATTGATAGTACAACCCATGAAAAATTATCCAAAGAAACAAAATTGATCCTCAAACTTGAAACAACCAAGATATCTACTAGAATGCAAAAAAGCAAAAAATTGAATAGAATGTTCATGGACCAAAATCTAGAAAAACAACCATCATCACTAGAAAGAGGTCCAAAAGATCTTTCTAATAATATAAATAATTCCCAAATTGGAGATAAAATGGTCAAGATATGTCTCCCAAAGTGAAAAATAAAACTCCTAAATTTGACAAAAAAAACCATAAAAAAAGAATCAAAACTAAAATATACTTAGACCAATACGATGGGCTCAAAACCATATTTTGGGGGATATCTCATTTTCCAAAAATAGAGTCCAGATGAGCAAGATGTGGAAACAAAACCATAGATGAGTCCAAACTAAGCTAGAAGGGGAAATAGATAGATGATGCAATGTAGATGCCAACAAGTGAAAATCCCAAATTTGATGATCAAGTGACCGTCAAAGAAAAAATGCCTGATAAATGACCTTGCTAGAAAATAAAATCTCAGAGAAGAGTTAGTGTGACTAGAAAAAAAGAGATGGTGTTAGAAAAAAAAGTCTAGTGGCCATAAAAGTGTTAAAAATGGATTTTTCATAAACTTTGAAACTACCAACTCGGACATGGATCACACATGAGAATGGTGAGGGGTTCTCAAGAAATTTCCCATATACACAAGGAAAAAACCAAAAGAAATCACCACATTTTCTAAAAATTACCATTCCCACCAATCTTGCCACTTGAAGCTCCAAAACCAAATGCATAAAGTAGGAATTTGAAAGGGCCACCCAATTAGGTAAACACACACTATTAAAAATGAGTTTGGAAATGACAGTGCCATGTGGTGTAGTTAGATAGGGGTCAGTGCACTGATGTGAGTCATGTCAATTTGGAAAAGGAAATTGTGCCCTTAAAAAACATGCAAGGCCTTAAAAAATGGGTTACAAAAAATTAAGTGCCAAAATGGCATATAGAATTCCTTGAAAAGAGTGTGGTGTCGATTTGGAGGATCACTCCCACAAAACTTGGCACTAACCAAGGTGTGAGTAGTAGAAAATACATGTGGTCCACAAAAATATTTGTTTGAATTCCAATAAAATTGAGTTGTCGACTGGAGCAAGGTGTAGGTGTAACTTGGGGAGGAGGTTGACTTCAAAGCTAAGAGAGGTTTGTACACAAAAAATGTGGTTTCCAAAAGAACATGAGTTCATAGGTCTTCTCTGAAATAAACACCCAAAAACACTACCATACATGTCCTAAAATACACCAATGAAGAGGAGGAAACCATCAAAGGCTAATGCACTATTAGAGAGCCCACTGGATAGGTGGGACCCACTTTGTAAGGAAACTTGCAACCAAAAATATTACCATTTCCACATAACCCATATAAATCTTAAATAAATAAGCAATTAAACTCCACATGCAAGAGAATAAACAACATACCCACAAAAATGTAACACAAGATATACTCTGGGAAACACTTATAAAGGGAAAAACCTAGCCTCTAAAAGCATCCATAAACATGTATTATTCATCAAAAAACACCATTGCAATGTAACCATGGAAGCCTTCAAAGCCACAAGCACAACCAAACAATCCATGTGAACAAGAATGAATCCACACATCCCATGCCATGCTTCCAACCTTCATAAATGCCCCCTTGGGTAACCTGTCAAGCCTTGTCTTGCTTGAAACTTGCCTTTTCACATTTTTCCCTTTTGTCATGTATCTACAACTACCCTTGTGGTTTCTTATATGGTAGCAAGTCCCACAAAACTAGTAAGTGGTATTGCAAAAACCATGTGCTACCTAACCCATTGACCCCACATTTAATATTGGATATTTAATTTCTTTTCCCCAATATTAAATAATTACACCAAATATCATCACAATGTTACAATACAACTTATCAAGTATATCCCATAGGAATCTCTACATATTGCATGTCCATCTAGGTACAAAATTATATAATAAAATAAACTAATTTAATATAACAATATTATGCAATGTGTACAACATCCATAATCCCAATACACTTTAAATGCAAGTGTCAAGTGTGGAGGCATGGAGAATAGGTAGGTGGTAGAAAGCATGCTTAAGACATTAGAAAAATGTTCCTCCTTTTCAAAAATATGCCTAGTGCTCCAAAATGTTTTTTGGATAAAAAAGAATTCCCCCTCTAAAGAATTAACAGAAAGAAAGAATTCATTAGTGCCTTACGATGTGTGCCTAGGTCAAATGGCCTAGGTGCAAAAAACATTTGCCTCAAATTTCAACAATGTCCAAACTTGACATATTCTATATGATAATGGATTTTTTTGGAACACTATGAGCTCAATGGTGATATCTATTTGGGTTCAAAGTGCTCTAAAAAATAGATCCCCCAAATCCAATACAAAACACTTTTGAAAACTCAAATCCTATGAAAGAGGAAACACAGAACTCAAAACTAAGACAAACTTCTCACAAACAAAATAAGGGCATGAAGATCTAAAGTTTTGATACCATATTGAAGTTGATGAAAGATCAACCCCACAGCTCCCAAGAATCAAATGCATGCAAAAATTTGTCATAGAAAGAGAGAAGTAAAAGCTCTGGAGGCTAGAATTCTCAGATCCATAGATGAGACATTCTTGATGAGAAAAAAGATAAATTGCTATTAATCAAAAGTGAATGAATTGTGCTAATTACAAAGAGAGGCCAATCCTTATAAAAGGAGATAAAATCCCTAATTGGAATCTACTCTATGTTGCATAATAATAATAATTAATAAAAGAATTAATTATTATATGTCTTAAGTTTAGCTTGAGTAAAATAGACTTAATTAAAAAATATCTAATTACTCTAATGATAATTATGTTTGAAAATCAATACTTATCAAATTTATTTTTTCTATCTAAAATATTGAATTTAAATCTCAAACACTTACTTTTTGAGTTTTAACTCACTTAAGTCAACTAAATATATATATACAATAATGTTTCTCTAAAGAAGTCAAACACTATTATATGTAAAATCAAAATAAGGTAGTCTATATGAAGGTAATATAAAAATATTATTAGAAATTATGAATTCTTTAGAATATTGAGTCCTTCCAATTTAACGCATTTTCAAACAATCAAATTCAAAGCTCCAATCAATTTCTTTTAGTTTTCTTTATATTAAATTTCTCACTATTAATGAATAGCGAAAGTATCTATAAATTTTATTAAATTTTTATTGAGTACTCATCCTTCAAAACTTTAATGAATACAAAAAATTTAATTCCTTTTCTTTTTAAAATTTTCTCTCTATTTAATTTCCACCATTAATCAAAAATATAATATTATTACCAAAAGAGATAGAGCATTTACTTATACATACCCCTTGTTTTGCTTACCATTTCTAAACACATTCTTACTATTAAAAATTACCTCCCATCTAAACAAGGATATACACATGAGGGCACCCCATAATAATATTGAATGTTTCCACGTCTTACATCCTATTACTAAGCTAGCATTTAACTTTAGAAAACATTTTAAAATAATATGAATTATTCATTTGAAGAATTGAAAAATATAAACCTAAGAAATCTATTGGGTGATGCGATGCACTCCCCTGCCCACAAGTGGTTAATTATGTGGTGTTCCATGTTCACTAATAGTCATGGCTTTTGGTGCAATGGCAAATGGGCCCAACAATTGGTATCAGAGCCTAGTTTTGGCCTGGTCATGGGTTCAAATCTCCCCGGTGCCTTCCTAACCCGCGTAAGCACCTAGTATGTGCGTCGAGGGGGAGATTGTTGAGTGATGTGACGCGCTCCCCTGCCCACAGGTGGTTAATTATGTGCTGTTCCATGTTCACTAACAGTCATGGCTTTTGGTGCAACAGCAAATGGGCCCAACAAAATCAATGGCTCCTAAAAATTGAAATCAAGCAAAAAAAAATATTACAAGGAAACTTGATGAAGAGAGACCCAACTCATTAATAAAACAACAACAATGTTATGTATTGTGTATATATTACCTCCCATCTAAACAAAGATATACACATGGGGACACCCCATAATGATGAATATTTCCATATCTTACATTCGATTACTAAGCTAGTATTTAACTTTAGAAATATATTTTAAAATAGTATGAATTTTTCATTTGTAGAATCCCAAATCATAAACCTAAGAAATCTATGTAAATGATTGTTAAAAACTTAAATAAATAAAAACTACCTTGTGAGAAAAATTGATTAAGAGATACTTATTCATTAGTGAAACAACAACAATGTTATGTATTCATATATAGTACCTCATATATAAAAAAGGGTATACATATGAGGGCACCCCCATAATGTTGAATATTTCCACATCTTACATCCTATTACTAATTTAAGTTAGTATTAAACTTTAGAAAATATTTTAAATCTTAATGAATTTTTCATTTAAAGAATCCCAAATCATAGACCTAATAAAACTTAGTAAATATAAGTTTAAAAAAAAATCAAAGAAAACAATTCTCATGAGAAAATTGGATGAAGAATGTATGATTCATTAGTAAAACAAAAATAATGTGTTATATCTATATATATCTATATATATATATATATATATATATATATATATATATATATATATATATATATATATATATATATATATATATATATATATATATATATATATATATATATATATATATATATATATATATATATATATATATATATATATATATATATATATATATATATATATATATATATATATATATATATAGAGAGAGAGAGAGAGAGAGAGAGAGAGAGTTTTAATGTGATATCATTTTGACTTTTGTTTAATATGAAATGTGAGTAATTTTCCTTTAATATGTTGTGCATTGCACATTTAAATGAATATACAAATTTTCAATAACGCTTACTAAATACCATAATTTGCATTATATGTGTTCTTATTATCAAAGATATTGTAGAAAAAAATAAATGTCAAAAGTCAATAAAAATATATTCTAAAGGCTTGTTTGGAAACCTTGGCTCTATTTAGAAGGACATTGACATATTAAAGAATAAAATGTTGTTACCGAACAAGGAAATGGATCATTTTTCCAAAATGGCTAGAGGGGAAAGAACCATAGAATAGTATATTGACAAGATCTTAGAGGTCATAGGAAATGCTAAAGAAATGAGAAATCTTATGCATAAGATTCCCGTGATGGAAGCTAAGCAAAAGGTTATGGACAAGGACATTAGTAGTGTCCAAGGGAAGGTGTCAAAACTTTAAACTAGGTTGGGCAACATCAATAAACAGCTTAAGTAAATGGTGGATAATGTTATTAATTTCCTAAGAAGAATGAGGCAGATAAAGGCTAGGATTCTCCCCTAGGGGTTTATTCTCAAGGACCTAATATACGTACCTAGGCCCATTCAAAGAAGATTGAGGAAACTAGTAGGAAAGATGAGGTGAAAGTTGTTGTTGAAACCATGGATTCTCTGGTGGACTAGGCTGTGAATTTGATCAACACTCCTTAGCTGGTTGGTTGCTGTATCTTTGTTGGACTTTTGCTGTCTTTTCTAGCATCGTCCTTTGTGACCTCTTTTTGTTGTCTGAGGTTTGTTTCATGTTTTTTCTTGGTTTCTTTTCTTTGTTGTTCTTTTCTCGTGCTTCTTTCTAGAACTCTGATGTTGTAAAGGTTTCGGGCCCTTTAAAACTTATTTTTACTTAATCAAAACAATAAATAAATATCAAATTGTCATTTTACATAACCCATGGTACTACTAAATATTTTTACTTATGCTATCATTTTATATAATTCATAGAACTACTAAATATTTGTACTTATAGTAAATTCAAAAGTGTCAATTTTGAAATACAATTATTTCTAAATATTTTAAATAAGTAAATTAATATTATATAATATTAATGTAAAATATTTATCTTCTAATTAAACAAATTTATTATTTATTTATACTAAGTTTCTTAAAATGTATAAAGATTTCTAGTTAATTAATAGATAATACATTATCACTCTTGTGTTCCTTATAGCTACCACCTTTACATAAAAATTAAAAAGATATCAAGTCAAAGGTCAATTTTGTATCATATTTGCTGTAGTAAGAGATGCATTATACGAATGCATTTGAGTGTTAATAATATTTTTCTTTTAGATAAAAGTGTGTACTCATTTTGTTAATGATGTTGAAATCTTATTGCATATCAATTATGTTGGTACTCAATCATATAATATATAGATTGCACTAGAATATTTTTGCATGTCATAGTTATGTTAATGTTGGCCATATTAAAATAAATAAATGTGTTGAAATAGTATTGGATATCATAATTATATTAAAAATATATGTTAATTTTTTTGAAACATTATTACATGTCATAACTATGGTGGTGTTGTTCATGTGATGCAATACCATCCATATGTAAGGTTTTGTTTTGTAATCATTTTGTCATATTCATTGTTTTAGCATTCTGGTGATACTTTGGAGTCTATTGATTGATCTTTATTTTGATGTATGTACTTTTGGTGTAGTTGTTTAGGTGGGGAGGGAAACACTTTAAAAGGGTTGTAGATCTCTTCTTATCTAGGCCACTAAACTATTCAAATATGTATGTGAGGGACAAAGGGGGGATTTCCAAATATGATTCCACTTATAATCCAAATTGGATGAGCTAGAACCCAAAGGGAGAAGAGTTCCATACCAAATTTGAATTATCAAGGAGACTGCAAAAGAAGGAAATGTATTCTTTCTTTTCCTTATAGGATAATGTGTATGTGAAATTGAACCAATTACTTGAAAATTCCAAATCTAAATGCTATGTGTATATAATTAGCCCACTTAAGATACAGATCTAGGGTAAACCTATGAAAATAAATAAAATATAGAATAATTTTCTTGAAATACGTATAGGAAGATGTATTTTAGCTCTAAAAGTTGCAGGTCTAATTTTTTTTTTAAATATCTAACTATGGATCTCAGAATAAAATGACGAGAGGAAGAAAACCCAAAAATCATTTAGTAGGGAGGTAGAAAGGACTAGGCTGACTTTTTGGAAAAATGTGTTATGAAATGGTTGAGATAGTCCGGTGACACTACAAAAAACTTCTCCAAAAAGCTCCCATGGAGTTATTTCTAGATCTACATGCAAATCTTGGTAACCCATTTCTAGGCACAAAAAAGGAAACACTTTTTTAGTTGGGTTTGATGAGAGCTTTCCTTGGTCAAGTCCTAGGTTAAGGAATTAACCATAAATGGGAAATGTAAATGTAGATGACTGGAAAACAAGATAAATTTTAGGATTTACCGTGCTTAAATTTCTTGTCAATAAAGATTTTGTGTGTAATGTGTTGTAGATCTTGAATTAGATATAAGGAATGTAATGTATCTCCATAATTTGCAATAGATCTACCATAATCCCTGATGAGGCTAATTATTGCCTCTATTTTATGATAATTTTAATACTCTATTTTAATACCACGAAGACATTTGTGAACTTATGTTTACCTAAACTAATGATTAAAATCTAGAATAGAACCATTAACCTATGGGTAGATAGTACGTCATATTTTGCCAATATTATATATATAATGTAGTATTTCATATAACCATCAGAATATGTGTTCTAATATTTGGATTTAATTTGATTATGCTTATTTTCAAATATCTCTTCATTATAACTAACTTGTTAGCAAAGGAAGATGCATAAGCATTCAAGAGGAATGATATCATTTAAGAAGAAAACGTTAAGGTTCAGCCATGGTTGAGTGGAAGAAGTCATAATGATACCAAGAAACATAACCACTACCAATGAGGAGCTATGAAGAATTGCTATATTTTCTCTGCATTCACTATTGTGTCAAAGCGGTTACCTGGACTTTATTACTCACAGCATGAATTGTTTCCTTCTTTCTCTCTGACGGATTTGTAGTTTGTTTGTTTGCTTTGTTGTTTTTTTGAATAAGTGTCCATCCTCTATTTATAGGGATTAGATCAATGGTATTAGGAGGTTAGAAGAAAGTTTATGCAAAGAAATTGTTGAGTCTTGAAGTGAGTTATTTTTATAATTTTATGTATCGTTCTCATGTAACAAATTTTTAAAACATAATGAAATAGCTCTTGGTTTACACTCTATGTTAGTAGATTAGCAAAAATCAACCAAGAGGGCCCACTTGGGAGGTGGATTAGATTAGAGTAGTATAGATTTGTTTTCAATATTTCTAGTATTATAGGTAGAAGTTATAAGTTCCTTCCTGTAGCATCATACTTTGTGGGTGTTCATGCAGCATTTGTAAGAATAGTTATAGTAGATGAACTGTGTTGGAATATAAGTTAGTATTTAATTGTATTTCCAGTATTTGTTTTAGTGAAGAGCTAAGTGTGTTAGTTTCTTATAGAACTAGTGTAAGTTCTTTCCTTGCATTTTAATTTCTTGTAGCATAATCATAATGATTCATTAAGAAACCTAATGCACATATCATGCTGACCATTTCAAGTATACATCCCTAGGTTGACAAATTAAATGCACCTCATGGTGGGGATAATAGTCCTTAGATTGAATGTACTATTACTAAGTATAGCCTTGGGCATGATTATTATACACCTATTGTGAGGTGGATCATTTTTGGCACTGTTGTCAGGGATGGGGCCAAGCTAGGAGCATTTTTGAGTCATAGTTCTTAGTTTAGTTTTTTTAGGAATTTGCAATCCTAAAGCTTTATTCACTAGTGTGAACAATTCAATTGCATGCATCAAAGAGGAAGGCAATGAGATGAATATGGAAGATTTCTTCCATGAGAGTCTATTAATTTGAGTGAAGAAATTGAAGAACCAAAAGTTGACTTTTCCTTTTGAGGATGCAAGCCCTATTTTTCCTATAGAACCATCCTCAAGAGTAGAAGCTATAGATATGAGTGGTCTTCAACCTTTTGCTGAAATTTTGGCTAGTTTCCTTGATAATATTGATCCAAATCCACCAGTTGTTAATAATCCAATACCCAATGTTCCTTTTCAGTAGTAACCTTATAATATAATACCTCTAGTAATGGCACAACCTACTTTTCTATTTCCTCTTCCAAGCCTCATAAATAATGCTAATCTCAAGAATATACCCACAGTTTCTCTTCCAAAGTTCTATGGCCTTGCAATTGAAGACCCTAATACTTTCTTGTTTGAATTTGACATACTTTGTCATAGCTTTGACTACAACACTAATGCCCATAAGTTCAAGTTGTTTCCAACAACACTAAAAGAATCAGCTCTATGATGGTTCATGGGCTTATGAGCCAATGCAGTAGGAACTGAGATGAAATGCAAACTCTATTTCTAGATAAATACAAAGAGTATTGCAAAGCATCTAGTTCAAGAGGAGATGACATCTTTAGGATATCACAAAAGGAGGAAGAAACATTGGAAGACTATGTTTCACATTTCTTGTATACACTGCAGAAGAACCCTCAACATGTGTTGTCTAAGGATTCACAAAACTTAATCTTTTTGAGAGGTGTGCATGGTAATTGTCTAGAAATACTAGACCTAATGGTTGGTGGTGATGTATATCAATCTTCTTGTAATGACCTCAAGAAAATATATCAAAAACTATTCAAGGTCAACTATGGAGAAATGTCAAGGACGTCATTCCATAGTCACTAAAGGAATTAGTCAAGGTATTTCAAAGCTTGAGATATGTAACCAACTATCAGATTTCAAGGACATTAGAAATGATGTTGCTACACATCTCAACACAATGATTTCAAAGGAGAAGTATGCAGAAGATGAATCATAATTGGTCAAGTACTATCCTCGTTTCTATAAATAGAAGCAAGACAACACATGTAAACTGGTAGCCAAATTGGAGAACCAACATTTGCTGACTGAGTACATGAAGATAGACAAACGACAATAATCAAGTGTTCTTCATTGCTCAACATTGAACATGGGCTTCTAGACAAGGTATGCCTCAAGATCTTCTATAGTTTTCAAATCCTTATAATAATCAATTGCAGAACCAAAGCTATCAAAATCCCTCCTAGTAATCCCAACCTTCTTGGCCAAACTAGTATAATAACCTATGGCCAAATTAGTACAATCACTAGTGGAAAAACTAGCAAAACAATCAATGGAAAAACCAATAGAACAACTGGCAACTACCATAGAAAAATTGGTAGCCTAATAATCAATGGAGGGGACCTTCACAATGGCCTAAAAAAAATCCTCTTAACCTAGAACTGCCACCTCTAGTTCCACCTCCTACAATAATGCCACCTCCTATAGTAACTAATGTTAACCCTAAGCAAACTTAGTTGCCTACTCAGCATAAGCCAAATCCAAACAACAACTTATGACAACAAAAAATGTACACTAGAGATACTTAGAAATCCCCTATATATTCCTTAAAAGTATCTGATATACATTTAAGGTTGGGTAAAATTTTGTCTACACCAGAATATCCTATTATAACAAAAGTTGTAGATACTCTTGCAACACCACTTCAAGAAATGATACTACCAGATATCAACCTACCAATTGATGTATTTAGCAAGACTACTGACCATACCATAGTGAATCCTCATTTTGCACATAGGCTAGATAAAGATAAATCTATACCCTAAAAGGAAGAGACAGTTGACATTATTGAGTAGCTAAAAAACATGCATGTTCAAATTCCTCTATTTCAAGCCAGCAAGGATGTCCCTCTTTATGGAAAAGCTATTAAGGAAGCATGTTTTAAAAAGCTATGGAAAAAGAAGAAAGACTCTAAAATAGTTCATGTTGTTGGGAAATTGGAAAATATCATGTTAGGGAAGGTAATAACACCAAAGTATTCAAACCCTAGTAGTTTAGTGGTTAACTTGATCATAAATGGACACATTGTGAAAATTTCTTTGGTTGATCTTGGAGCAACAATCAATGTAATGAGCAAAGATGTAATGCATAGGTTATGCATGGAGGGCTTAAGGATAACTCCCATAGTGTTACAAATTGTAGACAATTCAACTGTCACTCTAGATCGTCTCATAGAAGATGTGATAGTGACTTTAGATTCATGGGAGTACCGTGCTGATTTTCTTATCCTATCACCCAAAGTCAAACTTATTGGCTATCTTGTCATATTAGGAAGACCCTGGTTAGCCACTACTAATGCCAAAGTTGGTTGTAGATTAGGCAATATGACAATTTCAAATGGTCAAAACATAAGTAAGCTAGAGTGATATCCACTTGCCCAACTCCAACAAAATTTGGGAGAACCTATTTGGCCAAATTTAGGAGATTAAGAGGAAGAACTAAATTGTTTAGCCTAGCTCTTGATGTTGCAAAAATAATCTTTTCTAAAAATGCAAGAAGAAGATGATATAGTACAAAGCATTCTCATCAATGAGTGTATAGTGGCCAAAGATATTGATGAAAATGTTGTCTTACAACTATTTACCTAGGAAGATTGTGTTTACCCAACAAATCCTAAAATAATTGACTAGCTATTTCCAAGAGAAGTATCTACAATACCATTTCTAGAAGTGTTAATGATAGAATTAACAACTACTGTGGAACATTCCCTTGGTCATAATCTTCATGTAAATAATAAGTTGTCCATATCCTAATTGGAATTGTTAACCAAGCTCCTCAATCAACATGAAAAAGCCTTTTCTTAGGATTATAAGGATATGGTGGGATTGAGTCCTAAACTTTGCACCCATAGGATATATATCAATGAAGAAAGCTTTCCACTTTGGCAGCCTCAAAGGAGAATAAACCCAACATTGCGTGAAATAGTTAAGATAGAGTTGCAAAAATTGTTGGATCCTAGATTTATCTATCTAATGTCTGATAGTAAATGGTTATCACCCTTAGTTATTGTACCTAAGAAATGAGGGAAGTGGAAAATCTCTATAGACTATAGAGAATTAAATAATGCCGCAAAGAAGGATCACTTTCCTTTACCTTTTATTGATTAGGTTTTGGATACTTTGGTTTGTAAGAAATACTTTTCATTTTTAGATGGATACAGTGGATAAAACTAAATAAGCATTTCTATAGAATATTAGGAGAAGAACAAATTTACATGTCCTTGGGGTACCTATGCTTACTCTGTATTACCATTTGGTTTATGTAATGCACTAGCTACTTTCCAGAGAGCTATAATCAACATCTTCACTTATGTATCACATGACCACATGGAGATATACATGGATGACTACACTACATTTGGTGTCACATTTGAGGAAGCTTTAAAGAACTTGGAGAAGGAACTCATCTAATGTGAAGAGCACAATCTATCTCTCAATAGTGAGAAATGCTTCTTGATGATGCAAGAAGGAATAGTATTGGAACATTTTATCTTTGAAGCTAGAATCCAAGCAAACCCTACAAAAGTAGAGGTAATTCTCAAACTCCCCACTCCTAAAAAATAGAAATAAGTTAGATATTTCTTAGGACATTGTATTTATTATAAAAGATTCATTAAATATTTTAGTCAGATTGCTAGTCTTCTTTATACCTTGCTTACCAAAGAGGCTAAATTTACCTAGACAAAGGAATGTGACAACTCCTTTCAGAAGCTTAAATCATTATTGACCACTGCACCAATACTTGGGGGTCATGATTGGACTTTTCATTTTCACATACATACAAATTCTTCTAACTATGCCATAGGTACAGTTCTAGGACAAAAGTTCCAACATCTTGAAAATGCAATCTACTATATTAGCAAGAGCTTTCATGGACCTAAATTAAACTACAAAGTGACTGAAAAAGAACTATTAGTAGTATTTTATGCTCTAAAAAAATTCTAGAATTACATAACTAGCTATCCCATATTTTTTCATGTTGATAATGCAACAATTAAATACCTCACGAACAAATTGACTATTCTAGGCAGGTTAGCAAGATGGCTACTGTTGTTGCAGGAATTTGGTATCACCATCATTGATAAGCCTAGGAGAGCTAATGTGGTAGATGATTATATGTCAAGAATCCACCATGATGAGAATGATACTTCTCTAAGAGATGATACATTTCTAGATGAGCATTTATTTCATATTGCTGCTCAAACTCCATGGTATGTAGACATTGCTAACTACATTGTAGCTAATAAAATGCTAGCACATTTCTCTTACAATGAAAATAAGCTTCTTGTAGAGAAAATTTTCCATTTCTCTTGGATTGATAATATCTTATTTTACATTAGACCTAATCAAGTTATGAGGAGATGTGTGAGATTAGATGAAACATATGACATTCTACATGCATGTCGTAATGAACCATGTGGAGGACACTTTGCAAAAAAAAGAACATCATTGAAAAATTTAACAATTGGGTACTATTGGCCTACACTTCACAAAGATGTACCTAACTATACATGGAAGTGTGATAAATGTTAAAGGATGGGTGGACCAACAAGAATAGATGAAATGCCTCTCAATCCATAACTAGCATTAACACCATTTGATAAATGGGGCATGGACTTCATTGATCCAAATGATCCTCCATCCAATGGGAAATCATATATCCTTGTGTGCACTGACTACCTAACAAAATGGGTTGAATTCAAAGTAATGAAGCATTCTTATGATCACAAAGTCATAGAATTTCTATATGAGGAAGTCTTTACTTGCTATGGTGTACCCAAAGAACTTGTCACTGACTAAGGTGCTCAATTTACTTCTAAGCTGATTACAAAACTTATGAAAAAAAATAATTTCAAATGCCAAAAATCAAGCCCCTATCACCCTCAAGCTAATGGACAAGTAGAAGTCACAAATTGAGAGAGAGAGAGGCCATCTTAACAAAAATAGTTCATTTACACCGAAGTGATTGGAATAGTAGACAACCAAAAGCTATTTGGGCTTAAAGAACAACATGGAAGACTACTATAGGGTTCACACCATTTGAGTTATTGTATGGGAAAGTAGCAATGCTCCCCATTGAATTTGAACATAAAACTTTAAGAAAAACAATGGAGTTGAACATTGAACTTCCTGAAACATAGAGAGAACATTTTCTACATCTTAATTCTTTAGATGAAATATACAAGGCTGCTCTGGAATGCACCAAAATCATACTAAAGAAATGGAAACAATGACATGACTCTCACATTAAGAATAAACAATTTCAAATTGGTGACTGGGTATTACTATCTAATTCCAAATTTAAAGATATGTTAGGCAAGCTATAGACATGATGGTTGGGTCCCTATAAAATCAACCATGTATTTGCAAATGGAGTTGTCCAAATAAGTACCATTGATCCAATGCCTTTTACTTTCTTAGTTAATGGCCATAGATTCAAGTTATATAAACAACCCCAAACAAAAGAGGACTTCCTACAACAATTTCAATGACCAGCTTCAAATGAACAACAGGTAACACTTCCTACAACATAAGGTGCTGACCTCATTTCCTGTAGCTCTTCAATACTAATTTCTTCATGCATGCCCATAATCAAAACTTTATCCCCACTTAAAGTTCAAAATTCTCCATTCACCTTTTAATTTCTTCTTTTCCAACTCATCGCATTTCTTTACCTACCACACACCCACCTTCCATGTCATCATTTTACAATGCTTTCAATAAACTCCACTAGTTTGTTGACATATGCTATCACTATTGATGTATTTTCCACCACCTTTTGGTACATGCAACAATCAACTAATAGGTATAAGCTTTTCAAATATTTATTCATTTATAGTACATAGATTTTATTTCTTATATCTAGTATTGCATTATTTATTTATTGGCACATTATGCTAGTTCTATACCACATGTTAAGTATGAAAAGTGTGGACACTTGTCCATGTTTTGCATGAGGCAAGGAAGGTTACTAAAACCCAATGACATTCCTATTTATTCATTAAGATTTTTCAAATCTTTGCACTCCCTTTATTGATTAAAACTCAATTGCTGTAAGTATGCAAGTGTCTAGTCATCGTACCCTTATTACTAAATGATTCATTACTATTAGGCTATGATATGACCTAAATTTAATTTTTAAGTGATCTGAATTCAATTCTTGGACGATTTTCACATATCTATGATTCACTCTCATTAAACTACATTATTATTGCTCATAACCAATTGTTATGACATTTATTAGTAGAAAAGAGTGTGAAACATGAAAATGGATCTGTAAAAAAAAAAAAAAAGCCTAAATTTATAGGAGGGCAGAGGAAAATAGTGCAAGAAAAGAACTTAGTGAAATTGTCAAGTAGGAATGAGTGGACAATTGTAGCGATGAGAACCAATGGAGCATACTATTTTACTCTTAGATGTAGAGGTAGCAAAAAGATCTAATGCATGTGGCTAGTTAGTGTATTTGTTAAGTCTAACATCATTTGATGAAGAAGCAGTCACAAAATTTACCAGAACATTTAATGAGGGAGAAGCTATTGTATGGGGATTGATGGTTGTTTCTATAGAAGAGCGAATAGAAGAAATAACTAGGTTACCAATAGTAGGATAACATTACCCTTTTATGCATGATGTAAGATCAACTAGGGCTTAGTTTATCACACCAACTGATCCTCAGCTTGATATAACCAAGTAGGATTGCAAAACAATGTCTCTTCTACCAGCATACAACAAGCTAGTTATGCACATTATTAGGTACCTCACCTATGAAGGAAGATTTTCATATTTGCATGCACATCATTTTAGATTGCTTAGTTACATAAGGCACAATTATCCAATAAATGTTCCCAATTTCTTGTATAGCATGTTATACATTAGTACTAAAGAAACCCAAAAGGGGAAGGACAACTATGTCGCCCATCATGCCCTAATCAAATTTCTTATAGAGAGATCACTTAGGGATGCCTCTCCCATGACACGGGCAAAATTTGTCTAAGATAAAACCCTACAACCCCAAGCTATCTTTAATAAATAGCCCAGTGAAGAAAATGTAGCTCCCATTGATGAACCTACTGAGAAAAGCACTCAAGGTGTTGAAGATAACAATGTCCAAGAGAATGTGAAAGAAAATATTCCCTTACCTATTCAAGAGACTAAATACCTACCTCTACCCGAGCAAAGAGAAAACATAAATTACAAGAAGAGACCTCAGTTCTAGTAGTAGAAAAACCAAACCCTACAGTTGCAAAGCAAAAGAAAACTAAGATAGGTCCTACTACAATCACTCCTACAATAGAGACATTGAAAGTAAGTAATAGGAGGAAGACTATGATACCTAAGGATAACCCTATAAGAAGAAGTCCCAGAATGAGGGGACAAACTTCTAAAGTGTTAGTAGAAGCTGAGTCTACTTCATCCAAACCATCCACTAAAAAATCTATAGTACATATTGTTTTGAATGACTCTCCTCCCCACTCGAAAACTTCAAACATTCCTAAAAACCCTAATGAGGTGTAATGCCCCGCCAAGGGATCCAAAGAATTAATCTAAAATATCACTAAGTTTGGTAGCATTTTTTTTTTAAAAATATTTAACAAGAAAGATAAACCATTTACAATTAATACTTAATAATAGAAGCATTAGCAACTATTCAAATGAAAGTAAACATGACATACATAACAGATTACACTCTTTAAGGATCCCTTAACATTGTATCACATCTAATCATAACTATTCATCTAACATCACATCCTTAGCAATGATACATCTAATGTTCTCAAATTACATTTTTGATTTCTCAATCATCCGTTGTAAATGCAATAGGGTATAAAAAGGCTTAAAAGAATAAACATCCATGTAAATAAAGTACATCATCATCCAATATTAATCCATGTCATACATGATACATCATCACAAAAGATATAAAAATCCATCATAAAAGATATCCATGATCATAAAACACATCTAATCTAAATGCACGGTTCCTCCCAACCATAAATAGCATCATTAGACCATCGTGGTCCCTAGCCATCCCTCCATGTGTAACATTCCAAATCATTGAAGAGATCATCGGTATTAACATAGTAGGAATGTCACTCCTAAATCATACTACATCACATGCATAAAGTAATCTAACATGCTACAACATGTACATATGAAATCTAATCATGTAAAGCAAAGTATAAGGTAACGTCATCTAACATATGCAGATCATCAATATAAGAAACATACAAGTAAATACATCCATCATAAGGTATATTATCTATCATAATGATCCAAGAACAGAATGAATATAAATACCAACCAAGAATTCTCTAGCCACGATGTCTCAGATGGATCTCAAATGATAAGAGTGGAAAAACACTACCACCCGACTGCGTGGTACCTAAGTGGTCCACTCCCACTGTGCTGAGGAGATAATCTCAAGTCCCAAATAGGATGTCAAATCACATAACAAAAATAGTCTCTAAGTCTAGGAATCTTAAAAGTATACTAACTCAAAGGTTCGAATCACAAAACTAACATCTAATCCCAGAGGCACAACAATGACATGTAGGAAACCTACTATGCAAGCAGGAAAGTGTCATTGCATATATCATGTAGAAGTTACCCTGGTAGTTAGCTTACAACTCCATGGGTCCCTACTGATCCTCATGCGGCCACTAGTATCCTCTCATACTGACAAGGCATACTATAGAATGCAAGGTCACAACCAAGTGTTCTCTCTACTCCCATCCTAGTCTGTACAAGCACTTGAGGCATGGGTGAGAACAAAAAAATTATCTTTTTAGGTTCATTTAATCTCTATTTAGTGTAAATGTTATCACTTATTAACACAACTTACAATGAGTTACCCTGGCAGCAACTTAGGGCCCTGGACCCCATTGCAAGCCACTTCCTGACACTACAAGTAGATAATAGAACAGCTTGTGTTGGCACTTCCAGATTTTAGAAAGGTTTTCCAGGTAGATTGTGATGCCAGTGGCAGCACTATTGGGGCTGTATTAAGCCAAGAAGGTAAGCCTATTGCATATTTTAGTAAAAAATTGAATGATGCAAAGAAGAAGTATTCTGTTTATGATCAAGAATTCTATGCAATAGTTCAGGCCTTAACGAAATGGAGGCATTATTTATTGCCAAAGGAATTTGTTTTGTATACTAATCATCAGGCATTGCAATACCTAAATAGCCAAGGTAAATTGAATCAGAGGCATATGAAGTGGGTAGAATTCTTGCAGAGTTATACATTTGTGTTGAAGCATAGAAGTGGAAAATCTAATAGGGTTGCAGATGCACTAAGTAGGAGACAATCATTTCTTAGAGTAATGCAGATTGAAGTAGTTGGGTTTGATGAACTCAAGAATTTGTACCCTGAGGATCCTAATTTTGCTGAAGCATGGAAAGCTTGTAAAGAGCCTGTTGCTATAGATAGAACCAAGTGGTTAGACTATTTGATTCAGGATGGCATGTTGTTCAAAGGTAGTCAATTGTGCATTCCAAGAAGTTCCATGAGGGAAAATCTGATTAAGGAGAAACACAATGGAGTGATGGCAGGACATTTTGGTCGAGATAAGACCATTTCCATTCTTAGAGAACATTATTTTTGGCCTCAAATATCACAGGATGTGAAGAAGTTCATACAGAGTTTCAAGGTTTGTCAAGTTGGCAAGGGGTTTAGTCACAATACTGGCCTATATCAGCCATTGCCTGTTCCATCAAGGCCATGGGAGGACATAAGTATGGATTTTGTTCTTGGATTGCCAAGGAAAAAAAGGGGTAATGACTCAGTATTTGTGGTGGTTGATAGGTTCTCCAAAATGGCACATTTCATTATATGCCACAAAAATCATGATGCTGTCCATATTGTAGACTTTTTTTTCAAAGAGGTGGTAAGACTACATGGTCTTCCAAGGAGTATAGTTTCTGACAGAGATACTAAATTTGTGGGGTATTTCTGGAGGACATTGTGGAAAAAGTTAAGAACTGACTTGAAATTCAGTTCCACGCATCACCCACACACTGATGGCCAAACAGAAGTGGTAAACAAAAGTCTGGGCAATTTGTTGAGATGTTTAGTTGGGGATAAGCCCAAGGGATGGGATTTGATTCTACCACAGGCATAGTTTTCTTATAACAACTCTATAAATAGGAGTACTGAAAAATCACCATTCCAAATTGTATATGGGAATAGCCCAAGGACTACACCAAAATTGAGGAAGATAGACCAAGGGGAGAGGACAAGTGTTGAAGCTGAGGAATTTGCTGAACATATCAAGCATCTGCATGAGGAGGTTCAAGCACACATTACCAAGATGAATCAAGAGTATAAAGCTAGGGCTGATCAAAGGAGAAGAAATAAGGAATTCCAAGTAGGAGATTTAGTCATGGTGCACTTACAAAAAGAAATATTTCCAGTCGGTACTTACAACAAGCTAAAAATGAAGAAATTTGGCCCCTGCAAAGTTTTAAAGAAACATGACTCAGGAAATGCATATGAGGTGGAGCTGCCAGATGGTATTCACATTTCTCCCATTTTCAACATTGCAGATTTAACAGAGTATCATGATGATGGTGTAAATGAGGTGTTAGAGCCATGTCCAATTCCTGCTTCTAAGAAGGAGGAGATAGAAGACATTCTAGATCATCGTGTGGGTAGGAGTACTAGAAACAGGCAGTATGAAGAATATTTGGTCAAATGGAAAGGACGACCAATTGAGGACTCAACTTGGATTTCAGCAGCTGAGGTTTCCCATTTGGGATTTCCTCTACCATTCATAAAGTGATAGGGTCACTTTTCCATCTACTCTGGGTGTCTGATGCAGGAGCATCCAGAGGTATAAGGGCAATCCTGTGTCACCCAAAAAAATGTACTTAGACTTAGTTTTTATTTCATGTCTTTTCATTTTTGGATACCCATTTGGGTCAAATAAAGGTTCCAACTCTCACAGTTCAACTATCAGTGTGCTAGAAAATCTCAAAAAAATAGGAGCATGCAATTTGGCCATCATTTTGGTAACCTAGAAGGTGTGAATTGGCCAAATGAATGTAATTGTGATTTAGAGCATTCCAAAAAAAGAATCAGGTCAAAAAGGCCCCACAGTTTGAAAGTTATTGCAGTTTTTTGAGTTTTGGAGACCTCCTAAGAATGCTTCAAAGTCAAGTTAGGGGCATTAAATAACCTCAAAAAGGGCCAAAAAATGGGGGACTAGCAAAGCTTTTCCATAGGGCTATAGAGCGCTTCGAGAGATTTCTAAAAATGTAAACGGTTTGTCAATCGGAGCTACGATTCAAAAGTTATGCCTCCCAAAAGTTCGGTTACCATTTTTGGATTCTTCTAGATTTGCACCGACTTCTAACGTAGCTTCTGGAACCTTCTATTTGGTCGGTGGATGCCTACTAGCACTTTCTAGAATATACTCCTAGTCCTTAACCCTCTGGGGTCTATTTAAGGAGATTTCTTGCATTGTAAAAGGCAGTTCGGAGTGGAGTTTGAGAGGAGGTACTGAAAGGAGAAATTATCTCCAGATTTATGCTATTGTAAGCCCTTAGGGCATGTTTTGAAGTTTATTTCCTGTATTGTTTGTACTAGCTTTTTTTCTCAGTTAATATAATTTTTCCTTCTCTGTTGTGTCCATTTTGGTTCTTGGGTTGTGTCCCCATCAAAATAAGATCAACATGCCATCACATCTCATAACCCCCAAGCCTCTAGTAACAACCTAAGATTGATCAACACTAGTCAACCCAAAAATCCAAAACAAGAAGCATATAGAATACACAATGCAAACACATGTTTTGGTTTACTAAAAACACATAGTTGAATTAAGTGTAGAGGTTTCAATTTTTTTTTTGCAAGTATACTTCAAGTGTATGGGATTATCATTTGACCTACAAATCAACCCATTTGTTCCCTCGATAGCATTATTCTTTCCATTATTTAAAATAATATTCTAAGAATAACTTAAGGGTAAATACTTTACTCATTAAACTAATCATCATTGACCTTTAATTAAATTTTTCTCTTTATTTAACTATGATCCATATTCTAATTGATTAACTCTTATTTAATCTTACTTCAACTTTCAACATAAATCAAAGATCATTATTCGTTATATTATAAGAGAGCCAATTATCAATCTTCGAATAAGAAGATTATAACTTTATTAAAATGATCAGTTAAATCAATCAATTCACATAGGTATACAATCCATGACCTTTTATCATTCTAATACTTAATTAAATATCACTAAAACTTAAGTCTCTAAATCACCATTAAAATATCTAGGGTCATTATTCAAGTCATAAGACTTATCAACTTCGATGAAAATACTTCACAACTTCGTTAAAAGAATCATATCAATAATTATTTCAATTAAACCACATTGCATAACTTATTTATTAATTGAATTTAATTAATTTACAATTAATTAAATTAGCTAATATTTAACATGACTATATTAACAACTCAAAGAATATCTCTCAATTAATAATTAACCATAGTTCCATAACCTATATTTCGATGCATTTATATTCCCAATGATATAAGGATAACTATCTCTCAATATCATTATCTAATAATTACTTTAACCTTTCGTCTCATATCCCTTGAGATTGTCTAAACCAATTATTATAATTGATCTATAACTTATTGCTATACTTCAATTATTAACTAATCTAAATTTGAACTTAATTGAATTAATTAATAGTTATACTAACTGTACTTATCATTCATTAATAATTGCTAATCTTAAAAATTATTAATAAATAATAAACCCATTAATAATTGATAACTTAAATATTATAACATTTAAACTCATTTTAATAAATTTATTAACTCTAAATATACAACTATATGTATTTTATTACTTAAATAAAAATTTCATTAATGTTATATATACATATACATATACATATAAATATACATATACAAATACATATACATATACATATACATATACATATACATACAATACATACATACATACATACATATATATATATATACATATATATATATATATATATATATATATATATATATATATATATATATATATATATATATATACATACATATATATATATAAACTCTTAATATAATATGAAAATCAATATATGCATAATCAAATTTGCAACATACATCTCACATAACCTATTTACATCAATAGTTGCCATGGTACATAGTACACTGCAGACTACATATAATAATCAAATATTGATCCCAAAACTCATACACACTGCGATATAATAAATTGCAATAGCGCCATGTGCCTTGGCCGTGCGGCCTCTACCCTCTGACATGGGGCCTATGACAGTAGTCGCAGTACCTACATCAGCGGGTACAGGCGACCGCCGGTGGGTGAATAACAAAGCAGGGATGGGGTGGGGTAAATTCCCCCCCCCCCCCTCCCAAACATATATATACATACTTTATACATTTTTAATAAAACATTGATACTATGTGATTCAAATTAATTTTGACTACAATAAAATATTCGATATTCCACTAAATAAATATATATATATATATATATATATATATATGTACAAAGTCTTCTTTTTCATAAGGCACAACAACAGTTCTATTACAATTCGAACCTGACCTTGATTTAAAACTAATTTCTTTTCCATGAATAGAAGCTAGGGTTTTTTATTTGAGTTCTCTATTGATTTCTTCACACAAGAAGAGAATTAACATGCAAATTTGAATTAAACATTCATTATAAGAATTATCCAAGTAGTCATCTAGTAGACACGATAAAGATAGGAAGAGAAAAAGTGCAAATAGAATAAGAGAAAATCACGAGTGCACCTGGATACTAATGCTAATTTTCCATGTTTCAAAAGTCAATAGAAAAGTCCCTTCCTTCTCTAGCATTCACAATTCCTCCAAGATCCAAGCCAACCGAAATTCCCACATGACTAGAAGTGCTTATAGAAGCATATGAGCATGTAGAAGCATATGGGCTTCTCAAATCCATGTAAGCTTTTAATCTTGTCCAAACACAGTAGGAGAGCCTCTATTTAAAAGCCTCTAAGATGCATCTAGAATTTGTCTAGAAAGAATTAGAAGATAAGCATGACAACTAAGCATGAGTCTTCTCCAACCTTCTTGATGAGTCATAAGGTTGTAGACACCATGTGCTCAAATAATATGCTAACTCCTAAGTGTAGACAACTTGTGCATTCTTAGAGTGCAAACTCCTATGTTGTCTACATGACAACTCTCGAGAATTTGCCAACTCCTATGTGAACAAAATATTAAAATAATGCACAATAATTAATATAATATTTACTTTACTCTTTTCAATTTAATTTATTTATTATTTTTAAATCTCATACACTAACTTTAATAAATCCACTTATTTAAAACTAAATATATTTATATTTTAATCGCATGAAATCTAGAATCTTTTAATAATTTTAATATCTTTTCCACTTTTAAATTCATTTTCAAAACTTAATTGCTAAAATATTTATTAATTTAAATAAATATTATCACATTTCAACTTTAATATTATAACTTTTATCTTCAAATTTAATTATTTTATTTAATTAATTTCCTAATTAATTAAATAAAATAAATATTAAAATACCATATTAATTTTCCATTAAATTAAAGCATTAATTAAATCTTTTAATTAGGCTTAATTAATAGAAAATACACCAAAGACTCATAAAATAAAATACGAAAAACCCATCATAGCCAAAATATATACAAAATCAAATCAAGGGTTAATATCACGAATTACATCATCCAACACATTCGAAGGGCACTCAACTTAGATACTTGTCTTAATTTTCAATTAGGACAAATGGCTTAAAGGGTTGGGATTTGGACTTGAGAATTTATCTCCCCTCTCTTACCATTGAGATAATGCGATAGGGTACGCTCATCTTGGCAATTCAGGGAAGTCGATACCCGGTACCTACAACTTGCATAAAAACCATGCATGTACATACAATATATATATATATATATATACATATGCTAAGCTAAATAGGCAGGAAGTGGTGCATCATGTAGATCCCAACTAGCAGGTGATTACGATTCCCTTCCTTAACCAAATCAGAAATGCCATACATAAAGAAAAAAAACACACACACCATACACATGCAAGTATGGGGTAAGTATCCATAAGAAAATACATATGATAATAAATCATCTAACTAATCAATAACTAAAAGCAATGTAATAATCAACATGCATACATGAAATGTAAAGTACCAAGTAATCTCATCATATAATAATCTGAATTTGAAACAATATCTGATAATCTCAAAACAATGTTGCTAACCATCAACATAAAACTAGCCCTAAAATAGTTCAACAATGATAACAAAAATGCAACCTAGGGGTAGGCACTACATGAGGAATATAGGGTTGAGGTAAATAAAAATCAAAATGATTCCCCAATAGGCCAACAATGTACTTCAAACTATAAAGACACTGGCCTAGTTCCCTACAAGCCCACATGGCTTACAAATCTCTTAGAGTAGTTGTGGAGGAAACAAAGGAAAAATAAAAATAACTATGAAGAGGACAATGGTCCCATTACCCTATGAAAACTTCTTTTCCAGTTGTATGGAAAATATATGGTTGTTGTAGTCCTACGGGAAGAGGAGAGGAAGAAGATGAAGAAAGTCATAATGTCCCAAGGTGAGGAAATTATAGAATTGAAAGAGCAATTGGAAAACCAAAAATAAAGGATGGATCATGCTCTCAAATTAGCTTATCAAGCACTTAATTATAGACCACCACCTTGGATTTATGCTATGTATTTAAAGGGATGATTCCTTTTATTCCAACTTATGCTAACCATCAAGAACATAAATGCAAAATTCAAATCAACTCAGGAATTCTATGGTTTATACTAAATCTACCATCCTGGTAGTAGAACTTTCTCTATGAGTTATACATGCACAATTTTATCATTCTAGAAGAAACTCAACGGATTCCTTTACTCTATATATAGGATATACATATAAGGGCTTTGATGTCCTGGATGCATAATGAAGCTAATTATGATAGATAATTGAATAATTATAGGGACAAGGAAAGAATAGAGCCCCTTTTATTGAGAGCTGAGAGCAGTAGACTAGAAGAAATTCTTAGGGATTGGTTTAGATTAACTTATGGGGATAAGAACAAGGGAGTAAGGGATAGAATCTTCACTGCTAGTACCAAGGTCTATGTAGAATATGAGAACCTACCTTACTTTACCTTTTAGATAGCCATGATTGGTGCTAAATGTAGGTGGGCTAGATTACCTGAGACATTGAAAAGATCAAAGCCACATAGTCGTATCAATTTAGAGGCCGCCCTTCACTAAGTTCCAAAGTATATATAGTTGGGGAAATAAGCTAGGCTAGAACTATCATGCCCACTCACAATACAACCTCCAATGCTCATGTGGCCCCTATATGATATTAATGCTGACATACTTGACAAGCTACAAGAGGAAAATAGAAGGGAAGTTTGGGAGAGAACACGAGGATTCTACTACACCTTCAAAAGTAGTAGGAGTGGAAGGACTGATGTTGGAGAATTAATATCACTAACCAAGAAATGCAATGCTTAAGGACAAGCATTAGTTTAAAAGGGGACAACTGATGAGGCTAATAATTGCCTCTATTTTATGATAATTTTCATACTCTATACCAAGACATTTGTGAACTTATGTTTACCTGAGTTGATAATTAAAATCTAGAATAAAAGCATTAATCTATGGGTAGATAGTATGTCATATTTTGCCAATAATATATATATATGATGTAGTATTTCATATAACCATAAGAATGTGTGTTCTAATATTTGGATTTAATTTGATTATGCTTATTTGAAAATATCTTTGCATTATAGCTAACTTGTTAGCAAAGGAAGTTGAAGATGGTCAGAAGCATTCAACAAGAACAATGACATTCAAGGAGAAAATGTTAAGGTTAAGCTACAGTGGAGTGGAAGAAGTTATAATGGTACCAAGAGACATGACCACTACCAAGGAGGAGCTATGAAGAATTGCTATATTTTCTTTGCATTCACTATTGTGTCAAAGTAGTTGCCCAAACTTTATTACTCATATTGTGAACTATTTCCTTCTTTCTCTCTAACAGATTTGTAGTTTTTTTGTTTTCTTTCCTAGTTTTTTGAATAAGTGTCGATCCTCTATTTATAGGGAACAAATCAAAGGCATTAGGAGGTTAGAAGAAATTTTACAAAAATAAACTATTAACTCTTGTAGTGAGTTTTTTTTACAGTTTTATGTATCTTTCTCATATAAGGAATTTTTGGAACATAATGAAATAGCTCTTGGTTTACACTCTGTGTTAGTAGATTAGCAGAAGCCAACGAAGTGGGTCCACTTGGGAGGTGGATTAGATTAGTATAGATTTTTTTTAGTATTTCTAGTATTGCAGGTAGAATTTATAAGTTCCATCCTGTAGCATCATACTTTGTGAGTGCTCCTACAACATTTGTAAGAATAGTTATAGTAGATGAACTGAATTGAAAAATAAGTTAACATTTAATTGTATTTTGAGTATTAATTTTAGTGAAGAGTTAAGTATGTTAGCTTCCTGCAACACTAGTGTAAGTTCTTTCCTTGCATTATACTTTCTTTCAACATAAGCATAATGACTCATTAAGAAACCTAGTTTACATATCATGATGACCATTTCAAGTATACATCCCTAGGTTGACAAATTAAATGCTCCTCATGGTAGATCAAATAGTCCTTAAATTGAATGTACTATTCCTAAGTATGGCCTTGGGCATGATTATTATACACCTATTGTGATGTGGATCAATCCCATCATGTTGTCATGAATGTAAGTGTACATCAATGAAGAAGATGGTGAATGCTTCAATATAGATCTCCCCCCTTTATGGTCAATAATAAGCTAGATCTTGTAGAGGAAATTCCCACAAAGATTCATCAATGATAGATAGAAATATCCTTGCTTGAATTATTGCAAATGCTTGAACTCCTTGAATGCAAAAGGAAGCGGTATTGACTTTAGAGTAAGAGCTTTAGATTTCATCACTTGATTATGTTATGTAATGAAAATGAAGCCTCTAAGCCTCCTTATATATTTTTTTGGGGTGAGAAAATAATAAAAGCCAACTAGAGAGAGAAATGAAACTAATTGAACCCCTAAGGCATTTTGGGCTTGAGCCCTAGAATCACTAGGGACTAAGTGAACTAGGTTGACCTAGTCATAGACTAGGTTGATTTGAGTTTGATGTAGTTTATAATAGGTTGACCTAAGTTTACCTAGTCCTAAATATCAAGTCTAGGATACCATAGAAAGAAGAGGCAAATACTAGAGGAAGTAGGGTGGAAAATAGAAGAAGATAGGAGAAAAGGGCATCGAGCACAGGTACATCCATGGTCTAAGAAAGAAATTATGGAAAGGGTGATAAAAGGTCAAAGGAAATTGAATCCACTTTAAGATGGTGCATTTAGGGGAAAATTTAGTGGGAGCATTAGTTTCCTCAAACTCATAGTAAAGTAGATCAAGAGAAAAGAGCTAATTTTATTACAATCTAGGATTCAAATAAATCATCAAGCCCCCAAGAGAGTTGAGTCTTTATAACAGATCCAAAATCATAATAAGAGAGATAACCACTATGAAGCCATGTAGTTACTCACCCAATAAGGTTTTTGTTCCTTATTGTGAATCATACATGGAAAAGTAAGAGGGGAGAAGATCTTTGCAAAAGGGGATGACATTGAATAGTCTAGCAAGTGTGTGTAGCATGCTAGTCAACTAATCAAAGATGAACCAAATGGTATAGAATGTGTGTGTGGAATTATGATAATTCCATAAAAGGATTAAACTTTAAGGGAATTCCATGTCCAAAAAAGAAGAATTGAAAGTGACCCATGCATATAGGTATGTGTTTCCTTAATGGATCAAAAAATGATCAAGATTCCTAGACTGTTAGAGTCAAAAGATGGGTCCAAAGCAAGGATTAGGCCTCCCAAGTTATTAGTTTCTTTAAGAGAGATTGAAAAAGATACCAAGACCCCAAGAACTATCAATAGTTCCAAGAAACTAGAGAGAGAGAGAGAGGGTGGGGGGTGAACATGAAATAGAAATGCATAGATTTGGGAATAACCTAGAAATCATAACAAGCACTAAAGGTTGAAATACTCCAAGCTATACACAAAATGTGTATCTTTATGTCATGGTCAAAGGATTAGTGGATTTTATGCCCTCATATTTATATTAAATGAAAAATACCTTAATGGGAGCAATAGCTTTAAAAAAATTGTGCATGTATCACTAAAGAATTTTCCACTATAAGATACCCTCAAGAAGAGAAACATATCATGGGAAATTAACACATAAAAAAAAAAAAAAAAGAGCACGAAGGGATCTACTCATGTTGGGGTTAGTAAGATCATATGATAATATGTAATATTATATCAAGTATGAAATATCATCATTCCCAAAAGGAAGTATAACTATAAAAAAATGGAGGAAAGAATGCATAAGAGTTATGAAGAAGAATCTGTTTGGGCCAATAACACTAAGACCACAAAGAATTAATGCTACCATATCATAAAAAACTAAGAAGACTATGCAAGATCATTGGTACAAAAAATATCACAAATACAAAATAATATGTAACAAAATATAGAAGAAAGAGACAAAAATAGAATAATGTAGATGATAGAGTAGTCACTTTATCCTCTTGTGATCAATGAAGCAACAAGGATCATCTAAATATATCAAATGAAAACAAAAAACATAATACAAGAGAAAAAACAACACAAGAACACAAATACTACCATGATAAATGGAGTCCACATCAAGTGTTCTTCTTTCACTATCTCCCACCCCCACCAAAAAAACCCCCTCATCCACCCCCATCTTGGTCAAAAATGCTAGGGGAAGGATGGTGAATCATGAGGGGAATGCCATTCATCATAGTAGAACTAATAGCGAGTTCTAACAAAATGACTTTATGAGTCACTATGCTCATCACTAGAAGTGATTATCCATATAAATTAATTCTTCATCACTACTAAATTTTTTTTCATCTAAAGTATCTTACATATCGATATTAATACAATATAAAATATGAACAAAATCACCATGTTTATCCATATTCATAGTGTTACCTTGCTTATCTTCCACAAATGACTCACACATGGTTTGATCAAAGGAAGGTAAAGGATGAGATGAAGATGTTGGTTGAGAAGCAAGATAATGAAATTTAGTCTTAGCTTTAGCCTGATAGTTATTACAATGTTGATGAGCATGTTGATTACAAATAATCTTATGGGATATGGTAAAAGGAATAGGATCAAATACCATTGGTTCTAAAGAAGGAAAAATAGCTTCAATAGATGAAGGAAAAGATGTAGAAGGTAAATCATGTTCAGAAGTAGAAGGAGTAGATAGAGTAGGAAAGATAGACACAAGTGGATAACCCTTAGTAAGACAAGGTTTTGTTATCTTGGCTACTTTATGTTATTCATAGTTTCTATAGAGATGATCAAGATTAGTAGATGGTTTTTCAAGATGAGCTAAACAATAAAAATGAATCTCAGTACAATCTCTAGGACATAGTGGATTATAAAGGGAATGATTAATAGTGATAATGTCTCTAAGCTATGGTTTGCATGGAAGCAAGCCATGGAATAAAAAACTTAACTTGAAATTCATTAGAAGTAGGAATAACAAAAAAGGTAGTAAAAATAGCTTTACTTGAAAGAGTAATAGGTAAAGAGATAGATTCTTGAGGAAGATAAAGAAAACCATTACAAGTTTTAATCCACACAGGATTTGTGTCATAAGTATCTCTATGCAATCCTTTATTAAAATGGTGTTCTTATTAAATTCACACTAGAAGAAGGATAAAGTACCATGAGAATGAATATTAGAAACTCTAGAAGTGATCTAAAGAGGACCATTAGGTTACTTAAACATAGTAGACTAACTAAAGCTAATAAGAGGTGTTTGTTTAGGTTTAGGTGGAGAAGAAATCAAAGGTTGAGGTTCCAACTCAACATGATTAACCATATGATTCACTTCTTGTATCTTTTCATCATAAGTAATAAGGTGATTGAAAGAATAAGGTTGATTAATAACATTCATTGAGTGTGAAGGTAAAGGATTAGCATAAGTTTGCAAATTCTGGTTAGATAGTGCAATAGATGTATTATTAACTTGAACATCAATAGATATAGCCTTGAATTCAATAAGGTCATAAATACAATTCTTCAAAGCATAACACCTTTGAGTATCATGACCATGTTGGAATTTACAAGTGGGAAGATTTACTTTTGAGATGGGTGGGGGGGTGAATCAGATGTAACTAACTTTAACCTCTTTAAGACCTTTTAACTAAAATCATTCACATGCATCTAATTCATCTATTAAACATGAAAGTAAAGACATGCATGAAAATAGATAACACAAGATTTTGTAACCCAGAAACCCTCCAAAATGAGAAGTTAAAACTAGGGTGGGGATGACACCCACAAAGTATCACTGCGACAATATGTAACTATTTAAGGTTACAAAGTTTGACCACTTCTAATGGTCTACCCTATGAAAGGCCTATCTTATTAAAGAATTTTACACCCTAATAAAAGTGACTTGGTTAAAGGATTTACAAACACTCACTTGGAATGTTACCTTGTTAAAGGATTTAACACCTTGTCTAAAGGCTTACAACATGGCTGTTAAACCAACCTATCATCATATGAAATTCATTCTTAATAAAATTTCTAGAGATTATTAGAAAGTCTTGACTTGATGACTTACAATCCTTAACTTTTGATTCCAGATCCTCGTTCTACTCTATTTGTTCTTATCCTTGCTTGATCTGATATGTCTCTTCTTGAAACTTTGATATTCTCTTCTCAAACAACTAAGTTCTACAATATTGTTCTACTCTTTCTAAGTCTTTTACAGCCCTTTACACTTCACTATAATTCACTCATACACTTCTCACATTCATGCATACAATGGGGTATCATCCTCCTTTTAAAGGCTTCGAAGACTTCAAGTTAGGTATGACTCTATGATCAAAATTCATTCTTCATTTCCCACTTAGTTCTTGCACTTTTCCTATTGGTTGCATTCCTTCTCAATTTTTCTTATTGGTTGCATGCTGATTACATAGGTAATGCAAAATATTTGATCTTATCTTCAAGATCCTTTGAGATTCATCATGAGTCAGCTCAAAAATAGTTTACATCTGAGTTTGTGAAGATACAAACTCATATGCTAATTCGCTGTTACTCGACACTTACTAGTTGTAGATGCTCAACACATATAGGAATTTAGTCTCAGTTGGCTCTATAATAATTCTATTTCACTTAGCTCCTATAGAAATTATGTTTCACTCGACATCACTTATCACTCAACACTTGAACTTTTCTTGACACATGAAGTTCACTCGACACCTGAAGTTCACTTAGCACCTATTGAATCTCTACCTCAGCACACATTGTAGCTTAGATTTTGTATTATACTTAGCATCATCTTTAGAATTGGTTAAGTGTGTTGACACTCAAATGTCAAAACCATCTGAGATCAACAATATCCCCCTTTGACATGAGTGGAAAAAACACTTAACTAAACATTATGAATCTGATCTCGATGAGTATACTACACATTTTGTTTGGTATATGTAGAAGACTTCAAAAACTTGTTCAAAAATTTTTTATACCTCAAAAGTTTTGTAACTCCACAAGAGTATCCTTTACTTGGCTTCCATTGAGATTTTTGTTTACTTGGCTTCCACTACCAACTCAACTCCAACTAATAATTTGGCTTCTACTAATTTTGGGAATCAACTCGACATGCACTCAAATTTTACTCAACATCTGAGGGCAACTTTTTCTAACTCAACAACACTAATAAAAACTTGAAATTTTAACTTTGCATGTCTATTCATTCTGATCTTTTCTTTTCAATGCTTTCTTGTCTTAGAAACTAATGTATGATAAAACTCTGTAAATCAATCCCTCATGCCTTCTTGTTCTTAGTTTGATGAAGTGTGACCACTTGACCTTTTAGGTGAAGTGATCCCTTCATTTAACGTGCTACTTCCATCTTTCTTCTTCCATCTCTTATTTATTTCTCCTTTGATGTATTCAACATCTACCTTCTCTTTTCCTTTTTTATTCTTTGAGTTAGGTGCCTTTGACCTTGTTGGAAATTTTTTGTTGATATGATGAGTCTTCAAGAAACTAAAACATTTGGTTTGGCTCAACCATATATTGTAGTTTCCTCTGAAATGTGTTCTTATGAAATTTTCAAGAATGTGTCCATATTCCTGATAGTAATGATAGCAATACCTAGTGTTGTAGTCCCAATTGTAGTGATGTCCATGGTTATTTCCCCTTACTAGCTGATTAAGTGTCCACATAGGCTTTGATATGCACTCAAAAGCCCTATGACCATACTTCTTGCAATTGTAGTAGTGACCTTCAAATCTTGGTTCTGATAGTCCTAGTCCTATAGTTATGTGCTTGATGTCCTTGCTTGTTGCTCTTATGATAGTGACTCACATTCTTGGGTTTGTCATGCTAATGGGCATTCTTGCTCCTACATACATTAGAGGTATGTACTTTTTTACCATAAAAATGGCAAGTAGGTTTAGTATTCTTACCTTTGTTACTCCTTTCTTCTGCAATCTTGGATGACTCTCCTTGTTCAGTGCTGGTGTATCCTAGTCCTAAAGTATCATTGCTAGCCCTTGGTGATTTTAGTAGTTTCTCAAAGTACTTGATTGCCTCATTGGATTTTTTGAAGCTTTCTACAATCTCCTTCTCTCTTTTTAGGTCATTTTGCAGTTGTTCATTTTGCATCTTAAGTGTAGAGATCTCAATGTCCTTGACATTTAGTTCATGGTGTGCATTCATCATCTGGCTTAAGGTGTCTAGCTACATGTTTAAAATTCTTACAAGCTCAATTGAATTTTCCTCCATTCTGTTGGCAAGGTTTCTCTTGTCTTCTTCTAGCATAGCTTTATCTTCAATGGCTCTTTTATACTATTCAATCACCTCACAGAGCATCATGGCTTGTGATTCTTCTTCAAGCTTGAGTGTTCTGATTTCTTTTTCTTGGGCTCTATTCTTCTCCATTAGGTCTACTATTGATGCATCAAACTCTTTGGAATCTCTATTTACAAATAATTTTGACATGTCAATCTCCTTGTATTTTGTATCATTCTCAACTATGGCAATCTCTCTTCTTTTCTTTAAGGATTTTCTTAGTTCTTCTCTAGCTTCTTCCAAAGCATGTAAAGCAAGTTGTATATCAATTGCTCGATTCTCTATGATCTTCCCAAGTTTTTAGACTTTTATTTCTATATCTTTTCTCCAATCTATAAGGCTCCTTCTTGTGAGAACAAAAATTTGATACCAATTGTTGGAATTTACAAGTGGGAAGATTTACTTCTGAGTGTGAGGGGGGGGGAGGATGTATTAGAAGTAACTAACTTTAACCTCTTTAAAACCTTTTAACTAAAATAATTCACATGCATATAATTCATCTAGTAAACATGAGAGTAAAGACATGCATGAAAATAGATAACATAAGATTTGGTAACCCAAAAACCCTCCAAAATGAGAAGGTAAAACTAGGGTGGGGATGACACCCACAAAGTATCACTATAGCAATATGTAACTGTTTAAGGTTACAAAGTTTGACCACTTCCAATGGTCTACCCTATGAAAGGCTTGTCCTATTAAAGACTTTACACCTTGTTAAAAGTGACCTGGTTAAAGGATTTACAAACACTCACTTAGAATGTTACCTTGTTAAAGGATTTAGCATCTTGTCTAAAGGCTTACAACATGGCTATTAAACCAACCTATCATCATAGAATTTTCATTCCTAATACAATTGCTAGAGAGTATTAGAAAGTCTTGACCTAATGACTTGAAATCCTTAATTATTGATTCCAAATCCTCATCTAGCTCTATTTGTTCTAATCGTTTCTTGATTTGATATGTCTCTTCTCGAAACTCTAATACTCTATTCTTAAAAAATTGAGTTCTGCAATACTATTCTACTCTTTCTAAGTCTTTTACACTCCTATGCACTTCACTATAATTCACCCATACACTTCTCACATGCATGCATACAATGGGGTTTCATCCTTATTTTAAAGGCTTCAAAGACTTAGGGTTAGGTATGAATCTATGATCAATATTCATTATTCATTTCTTGCTTAATTCTTGCACTTTTCCTATTCATTGCATGCCTTCTCCATTTTTCTTATTGGTTGCATGTGGATTACATAGGTAATGCAAAAGATTTGATCTTATCTTCAAGATCCTTCGAGATTCATCCTGAGTTGGCTAAAAAATGGTTTGCATCTGAGTTTGTGAAGATACAAACTCATATGCTTATTCTGTGTTACTAGACACTTACTAGTTGTTGATGCTTGGCACATATAGGAATTTAGTCTCACTTGGCTCCTAAAAAAATTTCTTTTCACTTGGCTCCTACAACAATTTTGTTTCACTCAGCATCTATACTTTGTTTGGCACCTATAGTGACTCGACATCACTTATCACTCAATACTTGAACTTCACTTGGCACCTAAAGTTCACTTGGCACCTATTGAATCTTTGACTTGGAACACACTGTAGCTTGGCTTCTATATTATACTCGACATCATGTTGAGAATTGGTTAAGTGTGTTGAAACTCAAATGTCAAAACCAATCTGAGACCAATAGACCAAGTTGATGTGGTATTGGCAAAAAGCATTTGAATCAAAATATTTAAGAAATTTTTTACTAGTATGAATAGGCTCAATAGGAGGGAGATTAAGAATTCTATCATGAATCAATTTAGTCATCACCTCAAAAAAAGGTTATGATAATTGAGTGTAGTTATCATTATAATGATATAGAGAGAAAATGGTCGATGTACCTTTAGATGTAGTATCCACTTGATTATAAAATGTATTTTTTGACTTGATTTTGAAAAATTTTTATGTTTAGAGAAATTATTTGAATTTTCAGCAGCATCATTCTTATCACTACAAAAGGATCCATCAAAGTAGATCCTTTAATTTGGCTTAGTTGTAACTAGTAATGGTGGTGCACTACACATGTATGTGAAAAGGAGCTATACTCAGTAAGGAGAATATTATTTCTGATTTCTTTCTCTAAATTAGAAATGAAGATTTGTTAAATATCATGATTAGGCACAAGATAAGAAATTTGTGCATACAAATGTTTAAATATACCAAGAAAATTAGAAAATTAGTAACTTTCTATTTAACATTTTTCTTACAATGCATTAAATCAATTAAAGAAATTTGAGGACCAACATTATTTTTAAAATGTTAAATGAAATAATTAACAATATTTTTCAAGGAATAAATACAATAAGGAGGAAGTGAGCAATACCATTGCAAGGTTCTATCCTTAAAAGTATACAGAAACAACTTAGCCATAAGCCGATAGTGATGAGAAAAGCCACTACATATAGTTTGGAAAATTCTAACATATATTATAGGATCTCCATTATCATTATAAGTCTTAAGATGAGGTATGTCAATATTTTATGGGTTAATAGCATGGAACATATCTAAGGAAAGAATATTAAAAATGTCACAAGTAGGATTGTTGTATTTATATTGAGTTGAATGAGCTAGTTGTTGTAATGTAGTGACAGCTTGAACCAAGGTACTAATGAAGGGATAAAAAGTTTCATTAATTAGTAAGCATGGGTATGCTAGATGGATTAATAAAGTTATGAGAAGAGGGAGGAATATGTAAAGATGGAGTATTAGAAGGAATGTGTAAAGCGTTCGAATAAGTAAAAGGAATCCCACTATATGAAGGTAATGAAGAAGGAATAAAAGTAGGAGGAGCACTCATGGGAAGTGAAATTATAGGAAGATAGATAGTCAAAGGAATGTACAAATGTCTAGAATTAACCATAAAAGGTGGATCATATGTAGGTGTGCTTGAAAGAGTAGTGAGAATTAGGATAAAAGGTTTAACGGTTGTGAAAGGAGGAGAATATCCTAACTATTGAATGCATTCTATCTAAGAATTAGCATGAGTATTAATTAGGTGAGATATTCCACACAAGATTATCATTATTATTAACAATATTCTTAAGAGATTCAATAATAGAAACACTATCAAAATTCTAATTTTCTCGTGCAAGCCAAGTTTCCAAATTATCAAATTCATGAGAAACTTTATCAACTTGTGGAGGAGGAACTTTCAAAGATTCATCTATTGGAAATACAATAGGGAATTAAACTCTAAGGAGGGTGGGGGGGCATGAATCAACACTTAAAACTTTCAACCTCAAAATCATTCACCATACATCCATCTCACAATCTATGCATATTAACTAAAATACCAAATTAAGCATATACATCCATAGCATGAAAGTAAAAATTTCAATCACAAATATGAAACAACATATTTGGTTACCCAAAAACCCTCCAAGGAGAAGGTATAATTGGGGTGGGGATGAGACCCAAAAATCTTCACCATTGTAGTAATAAAGTGTATCTAATGAAGGATACAATGTTTTCATCATGAAACATGATCTACCTTGTGAAAGGTCTGCCCTATTAAAGTCTTACAAGATTGTTAGATCTTACCTTGTTAAAGGATTTCTACACCTTATTAGAAGTGTGCCTGGCAAGAAGATTTTAACTTAGAATTAAGTAAGCATATTGTTAAAGGATTTACAACAGCTTATTAAGATTACTAGGTTAAGAGATTTAATTGATTCACCTATTAGAATATTTCAACAATGATCCTTTTGTTAGCACTTTGTTGCTTGATATTAGATTACCTCTATACAGATGTGTACTTGATCCTTTCTGATTAGATGTACCTCTGTTGTCTTCTAATTCCTTTCATGTGTTCTCCTTTAATTGATTCTGCAATATTACTCAAATCATAACACCTTAGTCACCATGAATTTCTCTTCAATTCTCCTTCTACACTCATAAAATACTTAAGGATTTTCCTCCTTAAGAAGACCCAGGTGACTTAGGGTTAGGTATGAATCAACAACTGTGATTCACCCATATTGTTGCTTACTCCTTCCTTTTTTTGGATTGGATGCATTATATGCATAGTGCATGCACCCTAAAATGGTTGCCTAGACTATGGGCCCCCATTATTCAATTTATCAAATTTTCTGAATCAATGATTTGTAATATTTTATTAAATGAATTCAAATAAATTTCTTTCATAAAATTGTAATTAATTCAATTATTTCAACATTTCCTAAGGTTTGATCATTTTATCCTAAGTCTTATTTAATTAAAAGAAAACCTCTCTTTTAATTAAGTAATTAATCCAAATTTAATTAATTAAGAGAAACAGCCATCTTTTAATATAATTAAATATTTCCTATTTAATTAAAAGAACTTGCTTCCTTTTAATTAAATAAAATTCCACTTGAAAAATGAAATAAAAATTAAATAAATTATTTTTCCCTCTACACTTAAATGCACATATTTCTAAGTGGGATTCCATTTAATTTTCCTCCTCTTTTCTCATCGATGAAATTTTGTCTCACATGGATCATTCTTTCTCCATCCTTGATTAAATATTATTGTCTCTTAATCTTAATTTTCTATTCTTCTTTATAAGGGAGAGCCCTCTCCTCATTTTTGACATCCACAATTACGCTATTTTTATGTTGCAAGTTTGGAGAGTGATTTCTAGAGAAGGAATTTGAGCATTAACAATTTTTGTGGAGAACTTCTATCTTCTTGTATTATTCTCTCATGCATCCATGGCTTCCATCATCATGATCCATCCTTGAATATTCATATTAGCTTAGATCCATATTTTCTTTAATAGATTAATCTTGCAATGTTATTTCCTTTCTTGCATTGTTTTGCATTGTTATCATTTTGATTAGCTTGCATCTTCATTTGTATGCATATTTTGATGTTTGAATGTCTCATTTTATGGTGTACTTGCATGGGCACACACTAGCTCTAACTAAGGGCATCCATTACAAACCCTTGCACTTTATGAATAGAGAGCTATGAGCCATCATTGGAGACCTCATTCCTAAGCAATCTTGAATATAATGACTTATAGAAGTGTACTCACATTTTAGCATACTTCATTGGCACCCACCATAGGGAAACCCACATTTATTTGCTAGTTTTAGATGTTTTTCCCTTATGCAAATTTGTGTGAAGACAAAAAAATCCTAGATCTTAAAGCTTTGGCAATATCTCCCAAATGGCTTGGTGTCTTAGTTTGAATTGTTTTTTGTAGGTTGGCAACATATTAGAGTAGCTTTAGTGAAATTTTCAAATTTTACTTAGGTATTTTCTAGTTTTAATAATCTTTTCTTGATTTTTCATAAAAAATATTTTTAGGGTACAAATTAGCAATTTTTAAAGAAAAGTCTACATTTTTGCAAAGGTTTATGAATTCTAAATAGGGTTGGTTCTTTGTGTTTTGATTTTAGAGATCATATCTATAATACCCCAAAATTGGCTCATTGCCATGATACCAATTCTAGTCTATTTCTAACTAATCTTAAAGTCCTATTCCATTAGGAAAATTCTCATTTTGCTACTCACTACTTGACTTAAATGTCAGATGCAGAAAACCCTAATCTGCATTCATCATGTTTATTTTTTAATTCCTATAGTACGTACTCATATTAGTCGCATTAAACCTACTTGATTTAATTATAATTTAATTTAAAGTATTTATACTTTATTAAATTAAATTATTTCCTAAGGCTAATGTACTATGGAATTAAATTTATTTAATTTAATAAATACGTCTATCTTGATTAATTAAATGTAATTATTTAATTAAATGGGAAAGGTATTTCTAATTAATTAAATTAAATTATTTAATTAAATGGAGTACTTACTTCTAATTAATTAAACAAAGTTATTTAATTAAATGGGAAGCCATTCCTAATTAATTAAATGAAGTTATTTAATTAAATAAGAAAAGTGTCTCTAATTAATTAATAGATTATTTAATTAAATAAAAAAGGTAATTATGAGAGCATATCTCATTTTATAATTTAAATTAAATATTTCACCAAAATCTCTCTTCAGTTCAAAATAGGGAAATTTCCAGTTCACTATTAATCAAAAATGAGTTAAATGAGTTAACTCCTTTTTCTATTCAAATTGAATCAGTTAACTCCTTATTTTACTCGAATTAAATCTGTTAACTCCCTTTAATTTGGGAATCTCCCTTTATGACTGAACTTCACCTTTAATCTTGACCATTGATTGAAATCGATCTCAACTGTTGATGGATTCCAGGAAAGTCTATTTAAGAGACCCTCATCTCTTCATTTTGGGAGGATGAATTTGGAGAATTTGCATCAAATTGCTGCTAGAATTCATACTCACATTTGCTCATATTTTTACATACATCTTGTATTCTTAATTTAAATTCATCTAGCTTAATAATGCATACATTTTTAGTTTAATGTCTTTTATTTCTTAGATTAATTGATTGTACTTCATCTAGATTACTTGCACATTCATATAGCTTAAATTGCATTCAAATCTTTTGTTCTTACAGGGTCTGGTTGCTTAAACGCCTCGAATCTGAGGATATCTAACAAGCAATTCCCTTTAGAAAGAAGGCAACAGGTCACTTTGTAGGCTGATTTTTGAATGAACAATCCAATGTTTATTCCAGGATGAATCTACATACAATGACCGTGTTGAAGTGTGTGTTATAACAGAGGCCACATATTCATGCCTACATTTTTGGCGCCCATCGTGGGGGTCGAAAAATCAACTTTTCTAGCCTCTTTCTTTATTTTTTTAATCATTTTTTTGTTCTTTTTCTGTACTATTCTGTACAGATTCGAGAATCTTCGTGCGAGGATCCAAAATCTTTGCACGAAGATTCTTTCCGCATTGTACGAGAAAGTTCTTGGGCATGCAAAACTTGTTTCTTTGCATGAGTCAAATTTGATTTTGCGCGGGCTACAAAACTTCTTCGCACGGACTATTAGGAATTTCACGTGAAACTCTACTGACAGAGGCAATTTTTTGCATTGATTTTCGTGTTTTTCTGGTTTTTCTACTGACTGTTCATGGTTTCTAGTTTTTTTGTGTTTTCCAATTATTTTTGGAACAGCATAACAGCAGTTTTTAGGACAATTGGAAAAGTGTGATAAAAGTTGCTAAAAATAGGTAAAATCTACTAAGCATGTTGCAAGGATTACTAGGTAATTATCTTTGATTGATAACACTTCATTTGGACATAAAACGAACATCTCTCATGTCAAGCTTGTGTGTGTTTCCTTCTATGTTCTCATTTTACAACACATGTATAATATTGATACTAGGTTGTGATCTCTATTAGTTTCATCTAGTAGGCTTAGTTATTAGTGATAGATCTAATTAGCTATCTTGGGTTATTGGACTCACTAATCTGCCAGCCCCTTGTTCCACCCTGTGGTTGCAAGATCAACACCACATTAAAGGGGAAGGGTCTACAGGACAGAAGTGTTAAAGGCTCCACTAGGAAACCCTTTTGTGCTTTCTAGAACTCATAAGTTTCTGAGTTGTGGACTCGTGTTAGATTGTGTGAGGGGTTAAATGTTCCACATCTTTGGACTCACCTCACATTAGTTAAAGCATTAAGTGTACCACCTTGTGCTCTTTGATTATTTTTGGATAGATTTTCTTTCAGGAATTAACATCTATGCACACATAGTAATTAAGCCCCCATGAACACTATTCATGGATCTTGAGGGAGTGGGTTCCTAGTGAAACTCCTCTCTAAGATGAATTCCTTGTAGGTGGGGAGGATACTTTAAGAATCTCATAGATAGATGAATCTTCAACTTTTTGATTAAGGCATCCTTTCTCTGAAAAGGTTGATAGATCACTGGGAGATGATATCATAGATCTTTAAGAGATCATCTTCATTTAGCGTGTCAGATTAATCTGTCTGCTTTGATTGGGCTAAAGGTGAAAAGGTGTCAAAACCTTGAATCTGGAAGCTAAGTCCCCTTGTGGTATACTATTGTGAGTTGGTCACCTTTAGAGAGGGTTAACCGTAGCAGACAATCCCTCTACAGGGAAAATTGTGATGACCGAACCTCAAGCGGTAATAGCCATTTTCGCCATGGTAGTGACAACCGCTATATAAATCTCCTCATGGAAGAAATCTCCATGGCTGTGGTTCATTGTGGGTTGTTAGATCTCCCTAGCAGCTCTTGAAGATTAAGTTCTTGGACTGTGTCAAAACCTTTGTGCACCGAGATTGGAGGTCACCCCTATGAGTCATAAAATTTGCAGAGTCAAGCCATTACTAAAAACCTTAGAGAGGCCAACTTTTATTTTCTAGGGATGTATGCATGATTGCAAAACTCTTTGAAAACGTACACAAATAGCTCTCTTAGTGATTAACACAAACTAAGTCACTTGATTGTTCATTCGCAAAGTTTCTTTCACCCTTGTTCATTATTTTCAGACGTGCTTATAATCACTTGCTTGCTGTTCTACGTGCCTATTTATCTGCCTAGTTATTGGAATGATAAATTTTTTTGTCAAAATCAATCGTTGTTGAGAAATTATTTTGCCCTTTTGCACGAAATCATTTGGGTCTCGCGCGAAATCATCTGACACTCGCACAAAGACATTTTGTCCTCATGTGAAATTAAATTTCCATTGTGCATCTTCACGCAATCTTGAGAACATTTTTGCGCGAAATTAAACCACTGTTACTGACCTTCGTGTGAGACAAAAACTTCTTCGCGCGACCTGTAAAAATTCTTCGCATGACCTGTAAAGTTTTTTCGCATGAGACTTTGTATCAACATTACCAATTTGGGTCTGTTCTAGCTATCTATGGCCTGCACGCTATCCTTTTTTGCATCTATTTATTGCTCTTTGTTTGCAAATAGTCCTGAAATAGTGACACTTCACTTAGCTAAAGGCTTGTGTCTTATACCTTGACTAGTCTTGTCTCATAAGTAGTTTTGGTCCTCGTCTTAATGCTTGTCATAATTTGTGTCACAGCAGTCATAATCTCTAGTTGTTTTAGCCTTTAAATCAGACCATTTGTGCCTTAGTGAACAACATTCTTGCTATTATCTTATCCTTTTTGAGACTCAGTCTTAATGTAGTCCTTGTCCAGGTTCTATCTTCTTTTCCTTGCCTATGATTGTCACAACCAGAAGCGGCAACATTTTTTATCCCGATAACCTTAAACATGGTTGTGCTAGGGGTCATAATTGAGGCAGAGGTAGCTTACCTTTTGCTATGCAATATGTATCCAGTTTGGCTAGTGAGGTGTCTTCACGGTCTTCCTCACCTACAAGGTTATCTCAAGTTCAACCAAAATTTTCCAATTTGCAACAAATTAGTAATCCTTTTTACCAAGAGGATACTGAAATAGGTAGAGGTACTACATTCCCAAATACAATGTATGATCCTTTCTCCATAGACCTTTTTGAAACACAATGTACTGAAACTGAACATGTTCCTATAATGACTAATTGTGAACCTGAACAGGGTAGTCATAGTCGATATCAAGAACAACCTAGGGATGACAAGGAGAAAGAGAAAGAATATGACACTAATAAGGAATAGGAAGAGGTGAAAATCCTTCCTAAACACATAGAAAAATGTCAAGAGACAAAAAAATTTAGAAGGTCATGGGAATCCTACTCAATGAAGAGAAAGAAAAATACTTTCTCAAACTTGCCCAAGAGGGAGCTAAATTGCCCACACATTTCAATGTGGAGACCATTATCACACGTGAAGAAGAAACTAAGACCGCTAAACTCCAAAAACAACTAAAAATTATGCAAGACCAATTGGCTTAGATGATGCATGAGAAACAAAAACCCACAAAGACATACACATTGGATGCTCTTTGTTCATTCCCATTTGACAAAAGTATAAACATGTCACCTTTCCCATGAGGCATAGAATTATCCAGATATGACAAGTACTTTGGTACTACTGATCCCCAAGATCACTTGCGAGAATTTGGTGCTTTGTCTATGGAGTTTATACACAATCAAATGTACCTCATGCATTTATTCCCTAGAAGCCTAGGTGGTCAGGCTTTGGAGTGGTTCTCACATTTACCTCCTGGTATCAAGACATTTGACGAAATTGCTAATTCATTTGTTTAGCAATATTCTCATAACATTCAACATCCTATAAATATTCAAGATCTATGCAACCTTAAACAGAAGGTTGGTGAGCCTTTTATCACTTTCCTCCAATGGTGGAGACAACTATACACTAAGTATTCCCATAAAATCCTAGAAACGGAGAAGCTCGACATTTTCACTGATAACCTCTTACCTAATTTTAGGTATAGAGTCCAACTACAAGGTCCACATACGTTTGAAGACATGATTACATAGGCTGTCCATATCAAAGAATTTATGGTCAAGAAAGGTGAGCTCACTCTTCAGAGAGACACAAAACAAGGTTCCACTTCCAACAGGGATAAAACCAAACATGTCAACAAGAATCGAGAAATTTTACATGATGGGGTTGTTGATAATGTCACACCAAAACATACTAAAGTAGCATTTAATCTCATAGATTGCCTCAAAGCAGCCAAAAATGCTGAGAAGCCTCCTTCTAACAATAAGATGTCTAGAAACAAACCAAGAAACTCATGGGCAACACAACCCAAGCGAGAGTATACATCTTTGGGAGAACCTTTGGATGTGGTTTACAAAACATTTCTACAAAACAAGCTTATCTCACCAATGGATAACGCTCGTCCCTATGATCCACAACCACGTCCACCATGGTGGAATGATACCTCATTTTGTGAGTATCACCAAAACAAGGGACACAAAACTAGAAACTATATAAACTTGTGTCATAAAGTCCAGGACATGATTGATGCTGGTGAACTTGTGGTAGATGGACATAACAAAAACTCAAACCACAAGGCATTCAAAGAGCCTTTCCCAACTTATGAAAAAGGAGAAACTTTGAAACCAGAACCCTACAATAAGGTCAACTATACATATTCCAATGATGACAATGTTATTCACATGGTTGAACCTATAGATTTTGAACACTGTGACATTATTACCATAAAGGGCAAGCAAGATAACGACAAACCCAAGAAACCATTTGTCTTAAGAGGCCCTACTTCCAATAACATGGATAATGCATCTTTGCAACATTGTGCTAACCCTGTTACTGGTTCTCATGTGAAGTTGGTGCTCAAAGGCCCTGCACCTCCTATTTCAAATCTTGAACAACACAAGGAAAAAGCCCTTGCTGGTCCATCTGGTAAGGGTGCAAAACACATGACAAAATTGACCGTGACCAGTTATAGTGTTCTCGATCAGTTAAAATGAACCAATGCTCACATTTCCATATTTGAGCTTCTTAAAAGCTTTCCTGCTCACAGGCAAATTTTGGACAAAGCCCTCACTGAGGCAAACATTCCTCAAGATCTTGATCTTGAGCAATTTCAATCTATGGTAGGTCACCTAACCTCACCTCATCTTATGACCTTCTCCGAGGAGGATGACAACTCACTGAATCACCCACACAATCAGCCTCTACACATTGAGGTTATGATCCACCAGACACGTGTTTGTTGGGTACTCATTGACAATGGCGCTAGCCTAAATATGGTCTTCGCTGCTCTACTTAGACAATTGGATTATTCTGAGAACTCTGTTGATCCTTGATGAAAGATCACTAGTAAAGCATATGATGAAGTAGAATGAAAGTCACTAGGTCTTGTGACTTTACCAATTCGCATCAGTCTTATCGAAAGGGATGTCACCTGTTAGGTGCTTGACATTCCCTTAGCCTACAACATTCTATTGGGACAGCCATGGATACATGAGATGCGCGTTGTGCCATCTACATACCACCAATGCATTAAATTCCTATTTCATGGCTCCGAAGTTACTATTCCTACCACTACTAGCTACACCTGCAATATGTTCAAAGCTGCTAATTCTTTTGTCCCTACTAACCGTGAGTCTACTGATTGTCACAACAATAAGCTAAAACAAATTGAGCAGTCATTTAAATTGAAAGAAACTAGTATGGGAGAGTACCACATGGAACCAGTGCTGTCATTAACATCTATTCTAGAGTCCCCTCAACATTTTGGGAGACCCTTAGAAGCAAAGAAGTTGTTCGTGTTAACACCTCATACCAAGTTTAATGGCTCTTTTGTCAAAGCTACAGTTCCCTTAGAAGATGAAAGTGAAAACAAAGCCATTGTTCCATGGCTTTACAAAGAAGAGGCTCCAGTAGACCTAACAGAACAAGCTCAAGAAATCACTCCTAAGAAAAATGGACCTGGTCTTAAGCTTATGAAGCATTTTGGTTACAAGGGAACTGGCCCTATTGGGTGCAATAACAATGGTTTAATAGATCCTATCAAAGAAATAGCTCAAAGCAACAGTGACACAATTGGCCTAGGGTTTAAGAAGGTCCCTTTCCATTTGGGATCCAATAAATTCATACCTATACCTGTGAGTTCATCTGAAAATGAGTCACAATCTGAGTCAAGTACTCGAGAGGAAGAATCTGATGATGAGGATTCTTACCCTCATCCTAGTCCTCATGATCTTGCTAAATTCTTTGCTAAACTAGATGACTTTGTGCCATGTGTTAGCACTGTGGATGATACTAGTGATTCTTCTGAGGACAATGCTGAGCAACTCAAATATCATTCATAAAAGGGAGAATCTAGTCAGTCATGTTGTATTGAGTATTTGTGTAAGAATCCAGAGGCTAAAGGAGAGTATGTCCCTATCACTGTTGGGGAGATCTATAGTCTCTCACCATGTAGCACCGATTCTCATGAATATGAATTTGACAATCTTTTAGAAGCGACTACTGATAAAGACATTAACCAAGTGTATGTCTATGAAAATCAAATCAAAGTGAGTGAAACATCTAGGGTTAGGTCACAGGGGTCTGAGGCATTTGAATACACCTATGGATGAGGTCATTGTAGGTCTCAAATTACTGGTCCATGCACTTAATGACTATATAGTGAATGCAATTGAACTAGCCACTACTCTCTCACTTGCACATCTCGAGCTTATAGACTGGAACCCCAATGCATCCAACGAAGTCCCCACGTTCTAGAATGACTATGCTCTTGCCTCTTACCTAAACACTATCGAACCTGTAATGTCTTCCACCAATGAGTAGAGTGTCAACATGACTAAGGCCGACATCAAATATCTCGATCACATAATTAAAAATAAATAAATACAAGAGGTCTGATGGTGAAAACCACATTATGGTAGTGTCGAATCCCAAAAAAGTAAAAACAAAAGACGTATCCAAGGGTGAAAACCTCTCTGAGGCACCCGTGGATGAGATATTTGATGTCCTTCCCAGTTACTTTCAGGAGAGATCATTAGTGTTAATAGAGCTGACACAGCCAATTAACCTAGGCACAGAAGAACATCTGCATGTGATACATCTGGCTCAGTCATTGTCAACTAAAGAAAAGGAACAATTCATTGCCTTTTTCAAGGAGAAGAAAATAAATTTTTCCTAGACATATTTTGACATGCCAGGATTGGATCCTGATCTTATCATGTATCACTTGTCCATGGTACCAGGCATCAAACCAGTTAAACAGAAGCTTTGAAAAATGCATCCTCATGTTGCATTGCTAGTCAAAGCAGAATTGAAGAAACTTCTAAAGGCTAGTTTCATCTGTGCAATTGATTATGCTAAAAGGATATCCAATATTGTTCCTATTTCCAAGCATGATAAATCTATCAGAGTTTGTACAAACTTTCATGATCTTAACTTGGCATGTCCTAAAGATGACTTTCTACTCCCTAATATAGATATGATCGTGGACATGACAACTGGCTATGAGATGTACTCACTCATGGATGGTTTTTCTGCATACAATCAAATAAAAATTGTGCTAGAAGATCAAGAGAAAATAGTTTTCACATGTGCATGGGGAACCTTTTGTTAGAATGTGATGCCATTTGGTTTAAAGAATGCTGGAGCTACATATCAGCGGGTTGTTACTACAAATTTCCATGACATGATGCATAGAACCATGGAGGACTATGTTGATGATACCTTGGTCAAAAGTGCTAAACGCAATACTCATTTGCACGATTTGGGACCCATCCTAGATCGTATGGAAAAATTTAGTCTTCAGCTCAATCCTAAGAAATGTGCATTTGGTGTTACATCAGAGAAATTGTTGGGATATATTGTTTTTGCAAAGGGAATTGAAGTAGATCCAGAAAAAGTACAAGCAATAATGGACATGCCACCACCTCAAAACATCAGTCAGATGAGAGGACTATAGGGAAGGCTTCAATCTATTTGCGAGTTTATTTCACAATTGGTGGATAAATCACAACCCTTCAGAAAGACCTTACATAAGGGTGTGAAATTCAATTAGAGCCAGGATTGTGAGCAAAGTTTAACACAGATCAAACAATATCTTGTCAATCCCCCAATCTTGATGCCTCCTATGCATGGGAAGCCTTTTCTTTTATACATTTTAGCTACTGAAACATCTTTGGCAATCCTATTGGATCAAGAAGACAATAACAACAAAGAAAGAGCTATTTATTACTTGAGCCGAACATTGGTCTCTTATGAGAAAAACTACAGCATTATTGAGAAAGCTTGCTTAGTAGTTGTCTTTGCTTCCCAGAAGTTGAGACACTACATTCTTGCCCACACTACACAGCTTGTAGCTAAAATAGATCCATTAAAGTACCTACTCAGTAAGGCAGCTCTCACAGGAAGATTGGCTAAATGGGTCATGATACTAAGTGAGTTTGACATTCAATATGTTGAATGCAAAGCTATAAAGGGGCAAGCAATTGTAGACCAGCTGGCCGAGGCACCCATACAAAGTCTTCTACCAATAAACATTGATTTCCTAGATGAGTCAATTCTGTCACTCACATACCATACATGGGTTATGTTCTTCGATGGTCCTTCACACAATAAGGATCAGGTGCTAGATTACTCTTCATTAAACCACATAGATACTCATTGCCCAAAGCGTACAAGATTCTATTTCCTTGTACAAATAACATTGCTAAATATGAAGCTTTGATCAATGGTATGCAAATTGTAGCTGAATGGAGAGTAGATCAGTTGGACATCTTTGGTGACTCTCAGCTTGTCATCAACCAAGTAAATGATGTGTATCAAACAAAGGATGAAAAAATAATTCCTTACAAATGCATGGTTGATGACTTCACAAAATATTTTGCACACATCACCTTCCAACAAGTTCCACATGCAGATAATAAAGTGATTGACACCATGGCCACTCTGGTCTCCCTTCTACAAATGCCAAAAAATGATCTACAACATGAGTTCTTGGTGGAAGCGTTACACTACCCAGCCTATGACACACCTGATTCCAAGATGATCTATTCTATTATAGGACAAGAATCATCTTGCTACCATCACATCTATTCCTACCTTTGTAATCAAACGATTTTGGAAGGTTTGACCTGAAATGAGAAATATTACCTAATTTGTAATACTCCACATTATGTCATTATTACTGACAATCTGTATAGGAGAGGTCTCGATGGAATACTCCTTAGGTGTTTAGAACCCAACGAGTCCAAACGTGCACTAATTGACATTCACCAAGGCATTTGCAGATCTCATTCCAATGGCCTGACACTAGCTCGCAAACTCCTTTGTGCTGGTTACTACTGGCCTAAAATGGAGCAAGAAGCTATTAAATATGCTAGGTCCTACAAGCAGTGTTAGCTACACGGGAATCTCATTCACACTCCAGCCAGAGATTTGATTCCCTCTACTACAACATGGCCATTTCAAAAATGGGCCTTTGACTTGGTGGGGTAGATTCACCCAACCTTTTCTAATGGACATAAGTTTATTATCACCGCTACAGACTATTTCATAAAATGGGTAGAGGCAGTCCCTCTCACAATTGATGATGGAAAAACTGTAGTGTTTTTTATCACAAACTACATCATTTATAGATATGGTATACCGTCCTCAATCATTACTGACAATGGAGGATAGTTCAAAAATAAAGACCTCAAGGAACTGTGCAAGAAATTTAAGATTACACAACATTGGTCTTCCATTTATTACCCCCAGGGTAATGGCCAAGCTGAGGCATCCAATAAGGCGATCCTCAAAATTCTTCATCACATAGTCAGTAAGTCAGGGAGAGACTGGCATCTCCAGATCAATCCAGCCCTGTGGGCATATAGGACAAGCATTAGAACTCCAACAGGCATGACTCCTTTTGTGTTGGTGTATGGGGCGGATACTGTGCTTCCAATAGAGGTTGAGATTCCTACCTTGAGAATCTCCATGAAAGGCCTTATGACTAATGATGACTACAGGATAGCTCAACTTCAAGAGCTTGTTTTACTGGATGAATGACGACAAGTGGCCTTTGATCATCTACGAGCATATCAACAAAGAATGGCACAAAGCTACAATAGGAGAATCAGACCACGTGACTTCCAGCTAGGTGATCTCATCCTGAGAGAGAACCCTAAGAATCAACAACAACGAATGCAAAAGGGAAAGTTTGAACCAAATTGGTTAGGTTCGTACATCATTATTGTAGTATATGGATTTGGAGCTTATTAGCTTTCCACAACTGAAGGAGAAGTGCTTAAAGAGCCTATCAACACTCTCAACCTGAAGTGGTTTTACAGTTGATTTAATCTTAGCAAGCTCTTTGTACATATCTGTATGTCTTTAAAAAAATCTAAAAATCCGAAAAAGCCTTGAAAAAAATTGTTACCCTGGTGAAAACCTAGCGATAGGCACCTTGGTAACACCAAAAAAAAAAAGAAAAAAAGAGAAAAAACTTGCCAAGAAGGTGAAAACTTGGTAAACACGTGCCTCTTGTTTCCAATGCCTCATCTTGCAGCATATCTTCTAGCTATTCTGTATAGTCACTTTCGTGCTTTTGCTTTCCTGCTTCCTGCTCATGTATCCATGGATTGAGTCTTGTCACAACTCAGGGACATTCCCCCTTAGTGTAACTATTTTTGAGATTCTCATAGAATCTCCTTCACGACAGTCACCAGTGGTCCTCAATGTGTCTGCCTACTGTCACTAGTGTCACTATTTTCAAGATTCTCATAGAATCTCCTTAGCGATAGTCACCAGTGGTCTTCATTGTGTCTGCCTACTATCGCTAGTGTCACTATTTTTGAGATTCTCATAGAATCTCCTTCGCGACAGTCACCAGTGGTCCTTACTATGTCTGCCTACGGTCGCTAGTGTCACTATTTTTGAGATTTTCATAGAATCTCCTTCGTGATAGTCACCAATGGTCCTTGTTGTGTCTGCCTACTATTGCTAGTGTCACTATTTTCAAGATTCTCATAGAATCTCCTTCGTGACAGTCACCAGTGGTCCTCACTGTGTCTGCCTACTATCGCTAGTGTCACTCTTTTTGAGATTCTCCTCATAGAATCTCCTTCAAGATAGTCACCAGTGGTCCTCACTGTGTCTGCTTACTGTTGCTAGTGTCACTCTTTTCGAGATTCTTCTCATAGAATCTCCTTCATGATAGTCACCAGTCATTTTGACTACATCTGCCTACTATCTCTAGTGTCACTCTTTTCAAGATTCTCCTCATAGAATCTCTTTTGCAACGGTCACCAGACAAGATTCCTTTATGGAAGATCTCTTTTACATTAGTCACCAATCATCCTAGCTGTGTCTGTCTACTATCACTTAGTCCTCTTTAAGTTCTTCATCATGAAGATTCCTCTTTGACCTCAGTCACTAGTCGTTCTGACTGCGTCTGCCTATTGTCATCACCCTAATAAAGAGATTTCTTTCAAACATGTTTTGGACATTGACACTTGACATCAATCCTGAAAACATTGAACTCAAAAATGATATAATTGTTTGGATATGTTGAGCATTTTCTTTGTTTGCTTTGTTTTTCTTTATCATATCTCTTTGAGCAACTCGATGATGTCATCTTCGACTAGAGAAGCAATGACTGGGAGGCATGATCTTTTCCTTTGCTTTTTGTTTGCAGTTTAGTTCCAATAAGTTGATTTATTCCTATAAGAGGGGTGTCCACTATAAGAGCCTCCATCTCGTATTGGATAGCCGTGTGTACCTTGACTCTTTTTATAAGAATATGTCAATAATGTTGGTGCTTCTCCTTGTTTGTTAGAGTGAACTCTTCATGCCACAGTAAATATTGATACTCGTCCTACTAAGTGAACGTATAGGTCACTGCGAGTATATCTAGCACACTTCTATCTTAGGTTACGAATGCAAGGGTCATTGCAGACAGAATAAATACTAAGTACTTAGCATAAGAGGGATCTCCCATGTGTTTGGTGTGCCTATTATGCAAGAAACATTAAGGTCATCCTAGCATTTATGCTCTGATGCTTATGTTAACTTGCTACATTAAAAGGGACAAATGTTCTGGTCATTCTGGCTTCTTGTGCCTTGAATGCTTACATTTAATCCTGACACCCCAATAACGTATGTTATATTCATATTTTTATGGTTGCAATGTCAGTGAGAATTGTATAACATATGAGCTTTATTTTATATTCAATGATGATAAATCATTGAGGCTTGGTAACCAGACCTAGGGTTGCATTTAATATAGTCTTGCATGACATACTTCATTTGCATAACTGCACAATTCAATGGTAATTTTGTTCATACTCCACATGCATCAGATTCCTCCATGGTTGCACAAGAATTTAGTTTGTTGATTCACGCTCCTCAATGGAATGCCTATGACTATCAAGAAAAACACGCAACACTACGTGAGATGTTAGTTCATATATTGCATTCTATCTAAGTACAACATAAATATCATGTACATCAAAGAAAAACAAAATAGACAATAACATGTACACAGGAATACTTAGCTCAAAATCTCATATATATATATATATATATATATATCAAAAGAATGGGTTAGTACAAAAAAGGGTGCTACTCGAGTGCAATTGATGAAAAATGATACATGTGGTGTTGGCACACCAATCGATACATAGTCAGGGATCAAAATAAAAAAATTAGGCACAAAGCATCTAACTCTGTCCTGAACATCTAACTCTATCCTAAACCCTCACCTCTAGGAGGAGCAGGAGGAGTAGGGGTAGCAGGTAGTGGAGGCGGTGGTGGCATATCTGGCCTAACAGGAGGTTGTGTGCCTCTAGACTCTTGTGCGTATTGAGAGAATCACTGAAATTGCAATGTCTCATCTCGCACGATGCTGGTGTATGTAGCATAGTAATACGTAGCCCAAGCAGACTGGAAGCAGATCTCATCCTATGCTAGCTCCAGCCTTCGCTCTGCAGTCTCTACGTGCTCCCTCTGACGATCTATCTCTCACTGTCTCTCCACTAGTTGCGCATCTTGGACTGCTACTACAATCTGCAACTCTCCCAACTATTGGGAGGCCACACAAACCGACTCTCGGTACCTCCATACCATGTCCTGACCTACTGGCTGATCCAGCATATCCTCATCTAACATCTCAGGTGCTTGCTGCTATGGTGGTGCCTATGGCTATGGTGGCACCTACTACTATGGAGCCTCATGCTGAGGGGCCTCCTCCACTTTCCTCTGCCTGCGACGTCAGCTCTATCCATTCCCACTACCACTGGCACCTGGGTCTGATCCCATCTGACGTGGGGGAATTTGCATCTACTGAACCTGGTGCCAGACTCGTGACTACTACTATGGTTGAATTGGAGGCTGTGGCTATGCTTGCTGCTGCTAGGGTGCATGTCTCTTTGTTTGCACTGCCTGCCCTACCATCCCCACTAGATCTATAAAATGTGGAAATGGATGGCTAATAAAAAATGCCTGATATGCAGGCATCATCTTGGCATCTGCTATCACTGACAGGTAATCCCACTGAACTGCAGCTAGGCTACGGATGTCTATCATGGATTGTCCTGGATCCATCCATGCTGACCACCCCCACTTGATGTCCTTCTACAACCTGGCATAGGCACAAAACTCAAGAAAAATATCCTATGGTCAGCCATACTGCTGCCACACTCGAGAGATCACAAATCTCTCCATAACAGATGTCATCCTGCCTACTAGTGGTTGAGAACTGAACATCCATAGTAACTCTCTGGGAGCATCATCCCAGTCCTCTATCTCTCACCAGGGTCACCATACAACAAACACCAAGTCATTAAGATGTATCCTCCACTGCTTTGTTTTACCTAGGTGGGCTTGGGTAACATGCCCTCGATATTTACAAATATAGGGCTCCATGGGCTCCCGGGCATCCTAAAAAATTGGCCTACATACAGGGAGATGCTCCCAAGCCCAAATCTATAACACATATACTCCCACTACCATGGTCTTCTTCTCATGGAAGATGACCTCATGCATCTCATGAAAAATATGGGCCAACATGCACTGACCCCACCCAAAGATCTCGGGTGCCTCAACTATCCTATGGAGCATGACCCCCCATCCGCACTCCAAACCATGCTGTCCTCTATCAAGACATAAGAAATAGCTTAGGAATATAGCTAGCACAGATGCTAGCCTATGTGTCGGTCAATAGGTATGCATGAGCTAATCCCAGCTAATGGCCCTCCCCCTCGATAGCTCTCTCTCGAACACAACTGATAATGCCTCTATCCCTACTCGAGGCATTGTATCATAGATGACCCGAGTGCCGTGGAAATGAATCCTCAGAATCCTCTAGATGTCCTTCTGAGTGCTGGTCATCTCACCCATCAGCAAGTGGAAGGTGTTCATCTCTGAATGGAAATGCTCCACCAAAGCTGTGAGTAAGCCGTGATTCACCATCATGGCTGGAAATCGGCAAAGAGAAGACAAACCCAATCGGGAAATGTGCGCTCAATTTGCGTCATCCAGACTCTGCAATAACTCTCCATATGGTAGATAGTGTGACCTAAATGCAACATCTCCAAAGACCTCCTGCACACACAACAAAAAATGATAAACAAACAATCAGTATCAAGTCAAAAAGAAGCATCAAAATGAAATAAAATGCAATTTTAAAGTGCAAAAGTCAAAACTGTCATGGAATTTTGTGCGAAATTCATGAAATCTCGTGCAAAATTATACAGTTTCATGCAAAGACATTCTTTCTTCATGTGAAGAATCATGCATTCACACAAAAAAAGAGTTGCTCATCCAAAGAAATCAATGTCCACTTTAGAAAAGAAGATTTCGCGTGAAAATCAAATCACCTCGCATGAAGAATCTCTTTCTTTGTGCAAAACCAAATGCCTCCCACGCGAAGATCCTCACTGCTGCGTGTGAAGAAATAGATAGCCCTGAATCTTCATGCAAAGAAAGAAGATCTTTGCATGAGAAGAGATCGGTCTTGCATGAAAAAAGATTTGACCCCAAAAAAATGCTCAAACGTGCAATAAATGACCTCAAAATGTGTGAAAACAAAAGTACGAAGATGGGAAATTGATGACTCACCGATGGTCTGTAGTCTGCTAGCTGGCTGTGTTGTCTGGAGTGCTCAAAATGATGATATCTCATGTTCACTGCCATGTCTCTATCAGAGCTCAAAATCACTACAAGACAAAAGCACAAATGAATTGAAAATGACCCTTCGAGCCCTTATATAGGTATTGACCAAATTTTTCAAAGTGCTCAGATTTGTGCAAAAATCACACCCCTAGCTAATTGGACTATTCTGGATCCATTTTTGGGATCAAATTCAAAATTTGATGCACCTAAAAGCCTCAAAAATATGTTTTAAAATTTTAGTGACCGACGTGATCGAAGGCTTGTGTAGACCAAATCTTTCTGATACTTTGTGATTCTTGGAATCCTTTCAACTTTACATTCTCCATATTTTCAAAATTTATTTTGAAAATAGTCAACTATGGCTAAATCTGGTCAACTTTTGGTCAAACTTGGTCTTTGCAACTTCACAATCATTTCAAATCAACCCTGAATCTTCTTTAGATCATTATGATCTCTGCTAGATTCTATTGAATCTCATATTTCTTCTACATCTCATGATATACTGCTTCAAATCATATTTTTGGTGTGTCATCTTTCAATTTCACTCCCAAGGGGGTAGGATGATTACATCATTGAATACCTATTGCTTGGGGCATCTGGTTCCCATGTTATGTCCTTATGACTTGGGGCATCTCATCACTCGGGGCTTTTTGTTCCCTTCTATCTAGCATCTTTGCCATCTATCTTATATTTTCATCAATTGATCAACCTTATAACAACTCTTCTCAGAGTTCGATAGACGGGTATTGGGACAGTCTAAAACCTGACTCCTAAGGATCAAGCCTCATTTTGGGGATGATTCTATGAATCATGATTGGACCTTATTATCTTTTCTTCAATCTCTTGGGTATCTAGGTGTTCTATCTGGATCCTTGAAGGTTAAGCTCTATTCTGGAGATAGTCTTCTAAATGCTTTCAATCTCAGGTATCTAGGTGTTCTATCTAAATCCTTGAAGATTACGCTTTGTTCTGGAGATAGTCTTCTAAATGCTATTATTCTTGAGTATCTAGATGTTCTATCTAGATCCTTAAAGGTTAAACTTTGTTCTGAAGAAACCTTTTAAATGCTTATCAATTTCAGGTATCTAGACGTTCTATTTGGATCCTTAAAGAGTACGCTCTATTATGGAGATAGTCTTTTAAATGCTACTAATCTTAGGTATCTAGGTGCTCTAGTTGGATTCCTTAGGATTAAGCTCTGTTCTAGAGATAGTCGTTAAAAGCTTATCAATTGGTCTCTGTGTCATCAACTTTGAAACCAATCTCATCTTTGCATCATGCTTTCTGATTTTCTTTGAATTGAACGTGTTGCTTGCACATTCATTCAAAGAGGGGCAAAATGTAATACCCCAAAATTGGCCCATTGCCATGATACCAATTCTGGTCTATTTCTGACTAATCCTAAAGTCCTATTCCATTAGGCAAATTTTCATTCTACTACTCGCTACTTGACTTAAATGTCAGATGCAGAAAACCCTAATCTACATTCGTCATGCTTATTATTTAATTCCTATAGTATGTACTCATATTAGTCGCATTAAACCTACTTGATTTAATTATAATTTAATTTAAAGTATTTATACTTTATTAAATTAAATTATTTCCTAAGGCTAATGTACTATGGAATTAAATTTATTTAATTTAATAAATACGCCTATCTTGATTAATTAAATGTAATTATTTAATTAAATGGGAAAGGTATTTCTAATTAATTAAATGAAATTATTTAATTAAATGGAGTACTTACTTCTAATTAATTAAACAAAGTTATTTAATTAAATGGGAAGTCGTTCCTAATTAATTAAATAAAATTATTTAATTAAATAAGAAAAGTATCTCTAATTAATTAATAGATTATTTAATTAAATAGAAAAGGTAATTATGAGAGCATATCTCATTTTATTTAAATTAAATAATTTACCAAAATCTCTCTTCAGTTCAAAAAAGGGAAATTTCCAATTCACTATTGATAAAAAATGAGTTAAATCAGTTAACTCCTTTTTCTACTCAAATTGAATTAGTTAACTCCTTATTTTACTCAAATTAAATTTGTTAACTCCCTTTAATTTGGGAATCTCCCTTTATGACTGAACTTCACCTTTAATCCTGACCGTTGATTGAAATTGATCTCAACCGTTGATGGATTCTAGGAAAGTCTATTTAAGAGACCCTCATCTCTTCATTTTGGGAGGATGAATTTGGAGAATTTGCATCAAATTGCTGCTAGAATTCATACTCACATTTGCTCATATTTTTACACACATCTTGCATTCTTAGTTTGAATTCATCTAGCTTAATAATGCATACATTTTTAGTTTAATGTCTTTTATTTCTTAGATTAATTGCTTGTACTTCATCTAGATTACTTGCATATTCATATAGCTTAAATTGCATTCAAATCCTTCATTCTTATAGGGTTTGGTTGCTTAAACACTTCGAATCTGAGGATATCTAACAAGCAATTCCCTTTAGATAGAAGGCAACAGGTCGTTTTGCAGGCTGATTTTTGGATGAACAATCCAATGTTCATTTCGGGATGAATCCATATACAATGACCATGTTGAAGTGTGTGTGTTAGCAGAGGCCACATATTCACGCATACAATATCAAGATTCAATAATTCAATTTGCTAAAACTACTCTATTTTGACAAATGGCTCCTTAGGGCACAAATGAAAAGATCTTTCAAAATTTTGATATTTTTAGAAAGTTCTCTAATTTTTGATAGGGGTCTTTTTAGGAATTTAGGGTTTTGATCCAAATTCATATCATATAGGTCCAATCTTGTTGACAAGGGTCAAAAATTAATTTAAAAAAAGGTCATTTAATGAATAGCTTACATTTAGTTTTCACATGGATAAATGCATGATGTGAGCTTTCATTTGGGTTATTTCTAGCTATTATCACTCTTAAGATCATATTTTTATATCTAACCCTAGTTTTGCATAAGTTGCATATATATTGCATATCTTATTTTTTCTTGTTTCACTTCTTGCTTTGTTGCAAGTGAGCATTCAAGCATAAACAAAAGGTACAAAAGAGAAAAGATGCATTGCAAGGATTACTAGGTATTTTGTTGGATCTCTATAACATTTCTATTTGGAAATGAAATGAACCATCTCATGTGTTTGACTTGAGTGATTTTACATGCTTTCATAGATTCACACTTCATTTGGTGCTTTAAAATTATATCTAGATTTACTTTCATGCATATGTGTTTCACATATTAACTAGGCCCTATGAACACTATTTGTGTAGTTCTTGAGGGAATGTGCTTCATTCACTTGCCTTACATGTGAAGCTCTTCTCGATGATAGATCCCCTTGTAAGTAGGGAAGGATATGTGTTCTTATCTCACTATTCCACATGAGTTTTTCCTCAACATCCATTGGTACTTTCTCTTTTGAGATTGGCAATGTTTGTTGTTGGCTTTTTCAAAAATTTGGTGAGGTGATTTCGAATTAGTATGTCAAAGAATCTTGTTTGCTATGTTTGGGTAAGTGAAGAGGCTGGAGGAGTATGCTCTATTCTCTTTTAAGAACATTAGAAACTTGAAACCCTTGAATCCAAACCAAGTCCCCATGTGGTACAAATTTGTGAATCTTTCTTGATTAGAGAGGGTTAACTATGGTGGACATTCCTTTTTAAAACATGAACAAAACTTGAAGTGGTAAATAGCCATTTTTTATGTGGTAGAAGCAACCACTATATAAATGTCCTTGTTGGGGAAATCCTCATGGGTGTAGTCTTTTGCTAGGTTTTTAGATCTCCTCTATATCTCTTATTGTTTAAATTCTCAGCATATGTCAAAACCCTGGTGCACTAATATTGGATTTTTCCCACTCTAGATTGCAAAAGCTATAGATTTAAACATTACTAAGAACTATTGTGTTGTCAAATTTTCTTTTCTAGGACTATGTGTGTAAGAAAACATTTTTAGAACATACATAGTGGTAGTTCTAGGGATTAGATTGATACTATGGCACTATTCTTATTCATGTGCAAGGTTTCTTTGTCCCTTACTCTTGTTTGAAAATATTTACTTGAAATTCTTGATTTTTATCTTTTGTGCCTAGTGCATGATTCAAAATTTATCACACCTAGTTGGATATTTAAAACAAATAAATCTAAGTTCCTGAGTTGAGACTTTATGATCAAACTGCTTTTCTATCCTATTATTTCTAGTCTCCTTAGGTTGATCTGGTTTAGATTAGGTTGCTTACCCCATTATTAGAAGCTTTTTTGCAGCTTGGGATATTGTTCTTTGACCCCTTGAATTAGTAATCTTTGATTTCACAAGTCACCTTGTTTGGAGTCGATGAGTTAGAGATCGTCCTTGTTGAGAAAGATATACCTTTGGATTCTTTGATATTATTCTTGGAGAGTCTTAGTAATCTCTTGTCCATCCACTTTTATAAAAATTCAATTTTAATTATTTATAATTTAAATAAATCATCCTCCGAGTCCATACATGCTAGGGTATTCACCCAAAGTTGTGGGCACCTCTGTGGTAGTGTAGTTTTATGCTTAGTGCAAAATTCTATCTTATCACATATCATTTGAACAAGTGAGTATTTTTACTAGCCTAGTTTGGTGCCAACATTTCTTAGGGTTATCCTATCACCTACTAACTTTTCTTTCATGCTAGTTATAACAAGATATCAAGTAGATCAAGTAAAGAAACCTCAAGTTGTCTTTAAACAATTACCTTTAGTTCAAACTCATCAAAGACAAAAGGGAAAAGAACCTGTGTTTGGTCAATCACCTGAGAATATTCCAGAAGATTTGTTTGACTCTAGTAGTGACCTTATTGAGTTGATTACACCTTTAGTATCACCTCACTCAAATATGGATATGAATTTTTCAATGGCTCCACAAAAGAAGAATCAAAGTGGTGAATACTATATTGACCTTTTGAGTGGTGGTCCTTCTTGTGAAAATAGACTAACCTCACCCTATATTAAGGATATATATCTAGATGTACACCAAAGGGCTAAGAAAGGTAAGCATTATATCTATCAAGAAGAGAAATCCCAATATGATGATCAAATTAGTGAGCCTTCTAGTGCTTGTGTGAATGTATCATTTACTGGTGATCAGTTTAAACAATCAAGATTATGTACACCACTCATGAAACCTTTAGGTTATGTGAGTGAAAAACTCAAAGTACTTGAGCATGAGAGAAAAGCCCTTCTAGAGGAACAACCTAAAAAGGAAGAACAATTTAGACACCTAGAGGAAGAAAGGAAAGTTATGATTGAGATAGTTAGGAAAGCCCATAAAGAAGCAAAAGACCTTCTTGTGGCTCCACAACTTGACAATAAATTCAACAATGTGCACATTGGTGGTGGAAGCAACTCTCCTCGATTCATTCCTCCCAAGACTCCACAAAATGGAAAATATTGAAGAACACCTTCACCATCTCCTAGTCCTAGAGGAAGGAGAGCTTCAAGACATGATGACTATAGGAGACCAACACCTCCTACAGTTTCAAGACAACCTTCTCAATATGATCATCATGGTTCACAATATGGAGGTGGTAGCTTAGACTTTGACCACAATTCTTATGATTTCAAGGCTATGCAACAAGACCCACATTTTCACCAACATATGGAAGCATATATGGAATGAAATAGAGATGCATTCTTTCAACATTTAATCAACAAGGGTGCTAAGGTCTCTTACAACTTTGATGTAGATAAAAAAATTCAAAAGTATGATTCATCTATGAAAGAAGAAAGTGACCAATTGAATAAATAGTTGAGGAAAATATCGGCACCTAAGAGTTATTTTTCACTTGATTCAGTTTTTCCTAATCCTTTTGATAAGAGTGTTGACATGAAAGATTTTCCTAGAAAAATTGAGATCCCCCAATATGACAAATATGATGTAAATGTGGATCTAAATGATCATGTATGCCAGTTCTATACTTTGAGCTTTGAGTTTCATCATGAGGACTCATACCTGATGTGATTATTTCCATGGAGTCTTAAGGGTCAAGCAATGGAATGGTTTACCAGTACAACTCCTCTTGTTAAGACATTCCTTGAGCTAATTCAGAGAATTGTTCAACACTTTGCATAAAATCTTTCACAGTCTGTCTTTCTATTGGACTTATGTCACATAAAAAAAAATTAGGTAGAATCCTTTGTTACTTTCTTGTAAAGATGGAGATGACAGTGCTCTCGCTATTCTAGGATTATTCTTGAGAAATAAAAGATTAAAATTCTCATTAGTAATATGGCTTCCTTAGATGAAGTACAAAGTTAAGAAGATGGTTTTTGAGTCCTTTGATAACATGGCTGAAGCCACATTTAGAATTGAGGATGTTTCGAGAGAGCAAGGTATTTTGGCAAAAAATGAAAACAACAACAATAATGGTCAAAATAATAACAACAATAAAAAGGATAAAGGAAAGAATGCATATTGGAATAAGAAAAAATAAGTGGTTAATGAGGTAGTTGTGGATTCCTCTAAGCCTAAAGAGCAAGCTATTCTCCATTTGGCTAGTGCCAATCAACAAATTAATAAGCCAAGATATCAAGAAAGACCTAAAGGAGAGAAACACAACTTTACACAACTAGGTGAGTCATATGAAGAGATATTCACAAATCTCCTTGCTTGTAATATTTTGCACCCTTATGATGCCACAAAGTTATGCATACCTGAAGCTAAGCCATGATAGTGGGATTAGAAGGCCTATTGAAAATTTTACAATTCCATTAGACACAATATTGAAAATTGTGGGAGATTTAAGCATATTGTATAAGATCTTATTGAGAAGGGAAAACTTGAAATAGATGGATTAAATACCAATTTTGATCACATATAATTCAAAGATCCTTTTCCCAAGTATGAGAAAGGGAAAGCTTCACAACCTAAGAATGGAAATGCTACAATCAATTACACTTATGCAAATGCAGAAAATGTTGTCAATATGATTGAGGTTGTAGAAGAAAGCTTCAACATGATGGAAGATAAAGATTTCAATGGTTATGATTTAAATTTGACTTCTCCTATCCTTGGTGAAAAATCTATTTTTGTCCTAAGGGACTCTAGAGAGTCATCTCAAGGTCCCCTTTCATTAGAGGACCCAATTCAAACTAGTCAAGTAAACCTAAGAAAGTGTCTTCGCAAAGTCTCAATGTTGTTACACAAAGTCAAGATCCCCTTTTCATCAAAGGATCTAGTTCAAACCAACCAAGTAAGCCAAAAGAAGTGAAATCCAAGTATGTTCCTTCAAACTTAATGGTTAATCCTAGGTCAAATTATAATCTTATTGATCAATTGCAAAGAACCCCCACTCAAATTTTGATCTTTGAGCTTTTAGAGTTGTCTCTAAGACACAAACAAGTCCTTGAGGATGCTTTGTGCATGGCAAATGTCCCCAAAAATTTAGATGTTGATCAAATCTAAAACATAGTTAATCATATTGCTAGCCCTCATTATCTTTCCTTTTTGGAGGAAGATGATAAATTTGTAAGCCATCCATACAATCTTTCCCTTCATATTGAGGTCATGATCCATAGAACCCATGTTAGGTGAGTGTTGATAGATCAGGGTGCTAGGGTTAATATTTTTTTCCTTGAGTCTTCTAAAGACATTAGGTTATTCTGAACAAGTTATTGATATTGAAAGGAAGATTATTATCAAAGTCTATGATGAGGTGGAGAGAAGTTTAAAGGGGTTGGCCATCCTTCTCGTTAGGATTGGTTCTGTTGAAAAAAATATTTTATTCCAAATAGTTGATGTTGGACCCCTTGTGTATAATATTTTACTTGGTAGACCATGGATTCATGATATGCAAGTAGTGTCATCTACCTATCATTAGTGTGTTAAGTTCATTTACAATGAAATAGAGATTTGTATACCTAGGGATAATAATTTGTCTATTAACTCAATTTTAGCAAGTACTCATGTTCCCCTCAAAAGAGAAGTAGATGATTTTGATGCAACTTTAGCTAAATGTAAAGACAAGTTCAAATCCATAGACCTTGGCATGGGGGGATATCAACTCAACTCCCTCACAGAATTACTAGTTTCACCTAGGTCTTATGGTAAAGCTTCATAAGAGATGGAACCTTCCTCTTTAGCTATGACATTATTTTACACATTTGTATAGTCGGCAATGCCTATTCAAGAGGAGAAAGAATATGTGGTTGTTAGAGATTGGATTTATAAAGAAGAGAAGTATATGCACAATGAGAACTTCACTCCCCCTCCTAAAGCTTATGGAAGAGGGTATACTTTCTTCAAGAAGATGGGCTATCCTAGACATGGCCCTCTTAGTAAGAGATTGGATGCTAGAGCTGAACCCCTTGATCATGGTCTTTCTAGATGTAATTCTAAGATGCCAGTTGGCCTAGGATATGTGAATAACAATAAGAATGTTGCTCCTATCCTTGATAAGTTAGATAGTGAAGAAGAACAAGAGTACATACCTAATTTGGAAAATCAACAAGATATGTGTGAAGATTGGGTCCCTTCTACTAATCTCCTTTGGGGAGATTCAAATAGTCTAGTATCTCATGAGCCAGTTGCAAATTTATAACAAGAGAGTGTGGCCCTTGATGATATCAAGGCTTCCATGTCTAGGTATCCCAAGCCTTCATGTTGTAAACATCCTAGTTGAGATTCAGAAACAAATTCTAATGAGTATGAATGGGACTCCCTCTCGGAGCCTTCTATAGTTGATATGGATATTGATGTTGGTCATACAAATAGTTCTCAACCCAAGTTAGTTGATGATTCGTATATATGATTAGATGATTTGAACTCACATGTTATCTTAGTGGACGATTCTTTGCTTGTTAGGATGAATCCCAATTTGGGTAGTTTAGGAAGCTACTTGACAAACTGTGTCTCTTCGGTCACCAAAGATATCATTCAAATTCAAAACCTTGAACCAATCATTAATTTACCTCTTGTTCATCTATATTTGATTGATTGGTCCCAATACAATCATGAACCTGAGCTTTTAATGTTTTAAAATGATTATGAGATAGCTTGCTATTTTAATGCCATTGAACCCGTAGTTTCTTCCACTAGTGAACTAGCTACCAATATGATAGAGCTAGACATCAAGTACCTTAGTCACAAAATAAAAATAAAATAAAATAATAAGAATAGAATTTTTTATGGTGAAAGCCACTATGTGGAAATGTTAGAAGTAAAAAGAGTAAAAAGAAATGATGTATCTAAGGGTGAATGTCATGCCCAAACTACGAGGGCAAAAACACACAATTTTTTTTTTTTTTGAAATTAAAAAGCTCTAAGTTTTAATCTGATCTCTTGCAGGAGAAGTGAAGGTTCGCTACGATTCATCTTAGGTTTAAAACTCTCGTGGATGAATACATCGCTAAAATTTTGAAAATTTTGTTATTAGATTTATATTGATAAAGTTATGTTCTTACATTTCTTATACAACATTTTAGTAAAAGTTATTTAAAAAGTGATGTAGATGACCTCAAGATTTGTTTAATGAAACATCTAAGAAAATAACATCTACATTTTAACTTATTTAAAAAAAGATAATAACCTTAAATTTAAAACCAATTAATACTCAAAAATTCAAACTAACTTCAATACTAAAACTAAATACATTTAACTAATTTAACATCAATATAAAAACTAAAATTACTAAAAAAATTATATTAATTTACATTTACAACTTAACTAATTAAAAGTAATAAAAAATTAGCAATAACATAAAGTCATTATAAAACATAATATATGCTACTAACTAAAAACAATTTTAAAACAAATAATTTAAAATAATTAACAAAATGAATAACTAACTTAACTTAAATAAGTTGGCTATCTACAAATATCAATTAACAAATTTAATTTACATTTAAAGCTTACTTAATTTCAAGTATATAACAAAAGGAATTAACAAAAATAACTACTAATTAAAACATATTCTAAACTTACTTAAAACTTTTACAAATATCTACTAACACAACTTATAACTAAACAACATAACAAAATAAAGTGAATCCTAAACTAACTAACTTACTAATAACACCTAACTATTCTAAACTAATCCCTACAACACCTACCTCCCCCCCCTACACCAAGGTCAAATCGACCCCCTGACCAAAAGCATGAGCGCTTCCCAAGCACTGCACTTGGGACAGTGCTCTGCCAAGGTCATACTATGACAAGTCTCCCAAACCCGTGCGACCACCTTTTTGAAGGAAGAATTTATAACATGAAAAAGTTTAATCCACAAAAAAGAAGGTGAGCGCTCAAAATAAGGGGATGGGACATGGGGGGAAAAAGTAAGTTTTAAACATAAGCTAATCTCTTCATCCCAAAGCCCCATGCTTTCTAAGGAGTTGTGACAAGCACAAAGTCAAGGGGGGTAGTACAGGGATGATTTCATTAATATGATGGCACAAGGACTTTGCAAAAAAATAAAACATTTTTAAATTTTCCCTCCAAAACTGATGTCCAAGGAGAAGGTAAGGCATTAATGGAATAAAGTTCTATAGGTAAGTTTAGGATATTAGATATATGATGTTATATATATATATATATATACATATATATATATATATATATATTTTTTTTAAATTTATTTATTTATTTATTTTTTTCTTTGTTAATCTAACAAGTATATCTATGTTTTCCTCTATTTGTTTTATTTCAAAATTTAGATAAAAAGGAAAATTAAAGGAATATTCTTTGTTGTTCCATTTCAAATTAAAATGGTCTCCCTTACAAATTCTAGTGAGCAATTTTGCTCTTGGGAGTGTATTTTTTTGAAAAAATTTCTAAGTATAGATTACAAGGAAAAGTATATGTATATTTTTTTTTTGGTCTATATTGTAAGGTGTATTTTTTTAAATAGATTTAAAACATTGATACCATAGCTTGAGTCACATTGATACCATAATCATTTGATCTCCTATATGACTTAAATTGAAACAATTCGACCTTTTTCATTATTTCTTTTTAAAGAAAATCTATAAAGACTTGTTACCACCTTAACATACCAAGAATTTGAATTATTCATTTTGTTCAATAATGCAATAATTATTTGATTCTAGTAATCATGAAAACTAAATCTACATACATGATCATAATTTTTATTTTCAACATATAAGAAAACTTGAAATTTTTCCAAATTAAAACAACATCAATTCCATCCTATTTTTTATATGCATCCATCTAAATTTAAATCATGATTAAATCACATGATAACCAATTATACTCAAATTTTATTGGAAAACATGATTCAAAGGCTCAGTCAGGAAAGAACCAGGAAGAAAACCCAACTTTGTTGCCATTACAACAAAATTTGAAATATAAATTTCATATGATATCAATCAGAATTACAACAATTTCATTGAATTTTCTTCATGACCCTCATCAAGGGAATTCATAACAATTTTTGCAACCCATTTCTAAAACCATGGAGGGAATAGAATCTGATCAGGTGACCACAAGCATGATCAAGAACAATTCAAACATGCATATACATACAAGGTTATCACAACATGATTCACAATGAATCAACACTAGGGAAAGGTGGATTCTTCCAACAAGAGAAGTCAAGAACAACACCAAAATAGGTGCCCAATCGGGGCTATAAACCAAGAACTTCCGTTCTTCCATTTTAACATACCATACTCATACGAGGTTTGTGTTGATAGGTAGGGGCCCATAACACCCTACCCTCTCTCTCTCTTCTCATCCTGAGAAGAGACTCTACACTGGTTGGAGTCCAACTAAACAGACCTTTCCCAAAATTGGTCACTTCTACCCTATCCAAGGGTGAGTAATACCAAAACACCCATGCAAGAAAAATCTCAAAATTGCAAACATAAACATGAAAGGAAATCATCCAAAATAACATGATTTTCAAATCTTTCCAACATACCCACAATCATACAAACATTCTCATAACAACAAGGTAGCATAAGCATGAAACAAACATGAAAATTTGCACAAGGGAGATGAGAATTCCTACCTTCATAAATGTAAGGAAACTTGGCAACAAAGAATATAACCGTTTCCACATAACCCATGATAGATCAAAAATAAACACAGAATTAAAATCCACATGCAAGAGAATAGACAACATACCCACAAAATTGTGACACAAGATATACCCTGGGAAACCCTCATTGAGGGAAAAAACCCAACCTCCAAAAGAATCCATCATCATGTATTATTCAGCAAAAAATACCATTGCCATACAACCATGGAAGCCTTCATGGCCATAGCCACAACCGAGCAAACTATGTGAACAAGCATGAATCCACACATCTGATGCCATCCTTTCAACCTTCACAAATGCTCCCTTGGCTAACCTGTCAAGCCTTGTCCTACTCAACTCTTGCCTTTTGTCTTCTCCTTGTTACTCTTTCTCTCTCTATACAAAAACTACCCTTGTGGCTGCTTATATAGTAGCAAGTCCCACAAAACCACTAAGTGGTATTACATAAATCATGTGCTAAAACTATGTGCTACCTAACCCACTGACCCCACATTTAATATTGGGCATTTAATTATTTTCCCCAATATTAAATAATTACATGAAATATTATCACAATGTTACAATACAACTCATCAAGAATATTCCATGGGAATCTTTACATGTTGCACGTCCATCTAGGTACAACATTACATAATAAAAATAAAATAATAAAATAACAATATTATGCAATGTGTGCAACACCCATTATCTCAACAATCTCCCACTTGTTGTATACATTGCATAGGGTCAATCCGTAGCCACATAAATGAACAAGGGAACAATCCCTCCTAGCACATCCACCATCATGGATCAAAATACACCAAGTGCTCTATCCTGGTACTCGCAAAAAAATCAAAGTATCCAGCATCTCAAACATGAATGATCTCACCTCCTATTATGCCACTCCCACTGGACATACATAGAAGCCGTCCAAAGAGAAAGCCACCCAACCCATCACATTAAAAGATCATAAAATCTTGTACCAACTAAAATTCCAAGCACAAATAACCTGATCCAAAGGTAATCACATGTATCCGTAGTTGTCAAAATATCCATAGCTGAAATAGCACCCACAACAAGTGCCAAACCCATCCAACTATCCATACCTCAAAGGTATAACAAGTGAATCTTATATCACCGACATATCCAATCTATAACCTGCAATCACAAGCCTCAAGAGCAATACCTACCACATATATACTAAGAAGCTCCCACTGCAAAAGATAATGTCAAATCTATAACCAATCCACTCACAACATCTCAAAGAAGTGAATCCATGTAGTATCAAGGACATCCACAACACATAAATTGATATCCGGCAAGAACAACTCTCATAACAAGTCTCCAATGCTCTCCCAAGTTCACCACAACCAACAGAGGAAAGAGAAAGAAATAACCATGTCATCTCTCACATGACATACATGAACACAAACCAATGATCACAATCTCCAACCAATCTCAAATCCAATATAAGCAAAACTGAACATCCAGGAAGATAACCAAGACTAGAGAAACCATGCAAATCATAACATGTATCATGTCCTTCTACACACACCTCTAGATGTAAACTGTGCAAGTATGATCTCCTCCATAAAACCCCAACAAGAAGCCTCAACAACACCCAAACCATACCATATAACTAATCATGGATGTAAGCCTCTCACAAGAAGATCAAATTTAATAAACCCATTCCTAAACCAAGGAATATGCCCAATATAAAACCATCTCCCAAACTCAACCAGCATAACAACATATGCAAATGGAGATAACCAATGCTAAACCATCTCTCAAATGAACCCTCCAGAACTAACTCATGTACCATAGCTCAAGATCCATATCCATGAAAGACAAGCATAAATATAATGCAACTGAGAGAAAATAATGGGCTATACCTCTCAAGTAGCAAACTACCAAGTAGGCCAAGAGTGGGGAATGAGAATGCTCATCAAGATACCCAAGTCTCCAACCAAGACTCATCTAAGAAAAATCTCCTCTCAAGTCCATATCAAGTGACTGCCCCTCGAACTTCTTACTGAAACCATCAATCGTCCCAACAAATACTTCTCTAATCCAAGAGAAATCAGCGTCACCACCGTCTCTAAGTATCCATGAGCACCTGTAACTAATCAATCCATGCCAACTCCAAAATGCAACATAGCAATATCATGAAGTATCCAGCTTATGATCAGTGTACTCAATAGCAAGAAACTAAACCAAGATCAATGTCAAAGTTCCAACCATGGCCTCAAGAACATAAACACGACAACATGATCTTACCATCTCAACCAAAGAGATAACATGCTCCGTATGAGCACACCATAACATGTCACAACTTTAAACGTGTATCAAGAGTATAACATGACATAATAATGAAACCATCCTCACACCAAGGATAACATGCCAAATAAAAGCATAAACCACACCTTTGCCAAGAACCCTATGAGTCCTTAAGATGCAACCATCTCCACACACCATGAAGAAAACCATCTCCACATACTAGGAAGAACCATCTCCACATACCATGAAGATAACCAAGAACTCCATGAGTCTTCAAGATCTAACCATCTTCATACACCATGAAGATAACAAGTGCACCATGCAAATGTCAAAGACGCTTCTGCAGAAACAGGATCTAAGACAAACTTTCAACATCTGTAAACACTCAATAAATATATCAATACCAACAACTCCCACTCAACTGTGATACCAAGTCACCTATGGCATCATAAAATCCATCCTCTCCAAACACGGAAGATATAAACCAAACCAGGAACTAATCCTGCACTGTCACCCCATCACTGTCACAAGCTCCCACTAAACTATGTATCCAAGCTATCCATGACATCATGATGAAAAATCCATCTTCTAACCATGAGAATCAACTAAGGCATCAAACCATCAAAGAACTCAAAGTGCACATCATGAGCTCCTTAAAAGAAACCAAATAACCATGATCCTCAACCGAGAAGATATACCACCATAACTAAATTAGAAATCCAAGCTAATGAACATCAAGGATGTACCTGTATAACCAATCATGTCATGCCAAAATCCATGGCACCATGATCACATCCATGAACCGAGCATCTGTCTCTCAAAGTGTCCAACCTATCAGCATAGTCAACCATAATCTTCCACCATGAATGTACCTGGTAACAACATCTCATCCCTTCTACATGAAGATAAAATCATAAAATCATGTGACTTAGGACATAGACAACCCAAATCCAAGCCACTAATCTGAATATGCATCAATAATGAAAGATCAATGGGCAAAGACAACCCATAACCAAGCTATAAATGCAACTTGTAAGTATAGACCGCTTACAACACTACACAACTTGTAGACCCAAAAAGTCATCATGCATATTCAAACCAAACACTAATAACCATATCATCATGAGACCAATCTGAAATATAAACTGAGTATACAATGACATCAAAACTTAAATCTCCAATGCCATAAACTCACAAGTTACCATAGTCAAAATATACCTATAAACTATTTAGATCAATATATAACCAAATAAATCATGCCAAACCTGCACCAAATCTAAACCAGAGCTCTCCAAGAGCTTTCCATTGACTACTCGAAGTCCAAAATCCGACTCCATATGCCCAAGTTATGCCCCAATTCGTGCTCAAAATAAATAACATCTAACTTTAGGGCTCTAAAAACCTGAAAAAAATTTAAATCATAGAACCAAAGCCACACCATCTTGTAGTGCTTTGAATTAGCTTTCCAACGCCTATAAGAACTCTGAAATCTGATATTCTGAGAGAAAGTTATGGCAATTTTACTAATTTTACTAAGATAGTCTTTTTACCATTTTCAATACAATTTTTCATTTTTAATTTTTTCAGTGACGAAAATTTTGATGAGATTAAATTTGATGGCCATCATGGTCTAAAACTAAAAAACTCTTTCATTTCCTCTGAACATGGCCAAACTAGGGCATATTATATATCAAAATTTATAGAAATGTTGACCTGGATCCAATGGTGAGGTTTGTTTTTACCCAGGAGGTCATTTCTACATGCTACCCCCCAAAACCCTCATTTAAATGAAACATCCGAAAAAATCCTTTTCTCCAACAATTTCACATGCCGAAATATTTTAACATCCCATCATAATAGCAAATCCAAAACCCTCAGATCTGCAATAAACCATTCATATATCTTGCCCTTTTCTTTTATCCTCTCATGCATTCCCATGGATTCAATCTAGGGTTACAATAATAAAACTAGGCTCTGATACCACTTGTAAGGAAAATTGGCAACAAATAATATAACCGTTTCCACATAACCCATGATAGATCTGAAATAAACACAAAATTAAAATCCACATGCAAGAGAATAGACAACATACCCACAAAATTGTGACACAAGATATACCTTGGGAAACCCTCATTGAGGGAAAAAAACCCAGCCGCCAAAAGCATCCATCATCATGTATTATTTAGCAAAAAATACTATTTCCATACAACCATGGAAGCCTTCATGGTCATAGCCACAACCGAGCAAACTATGTGAACAAGCATGAATCCACACATCCCATGCCATGCTTTCAACCTTCACAAATGCTCCCTTAGCTAACCTGTCAAGCCTTCTCTCGCTCGACTCTTTCCTTTTGTCTTCTCCTTGTTACTCTTTCTCTCTCTATACAACAACTACCCTTGTGGCTGCATATATAGTAGCAAGTCCCACAAAACCACTAAGTGGTATTACATAAACCATGTGCTAAAACCATGTGCTACCTAACCCACTGACCCCACATTTAATATTGGGCATTTAATTGTTTTCTCCAATATTAAATAATTACGTGAAATATTATCACAATGTTACAATACAACTCATCAAGAATATTCTATGGGAATCTTCACATGTTGCACGTCCATCTAGGTACAACATTACATAATAAAAATAAAATAATAAAATAACAATATTATGCAATGTGTGCAACACCCATTATCTCAACAATAAAGAGGTAATGGCAATGAACAAGTTTGAGTAGAGCTTTTCCCTTCCTTGCTCCAATCTTCCAAGACTCCTCTCTAAATGTAGAGATTGGGTAACCACCTCCACTAGTCCAAGAAGGGCCTTTAAATAAGCCTCAAACTCAACCACCAAAGGGATCAATCACTTCACACACCCACCTACAAATCTAGAAGCTCCTAACTTGACCCACACTATGGTTAAACACTAAATGGAGGTGAGGTGAGGCAACTCATGGTGGTCATATTCAATTTTCACACAAAGGCAAAATGAGACTTTTTGAGTGGCCTCAAAAGTCAATAAAAGGGGCTTAGGGGTTGGAAAAGATCCCTAACCCATACCCATACCCTTTGGGTATAATTATTTAATGTTTTAAGCCTTAGGAAAAAGGTTTAGAGCCAAACAAAAACTAGGAATAAAATAGGACCATCTAACAACTCTAACAATGCAGATTAAGCACTAATCTAGATTAAGGGATGACTAACCTCGATTAAGAATCAAATAGAAAACTCACACCAACTTAAACCAACTTGGGTCCAAAGGTTATACAATTAACCCTAATCAGCACACTAAAGAACATAAACAATTTACGAGTGTCAAGAGACACTAAAAGAACATAGTTACGAACACTAACATTCACTGAACACAAAAAGATACATGCATACATCTCACAATAAAATACTTGAATTATGAACAACAAGGTTTCCAAAAATAGCACATAGAGATCAATTCTATTCCTCCGTAGGGTTTCTCGGCTAAAATATCTACACACACATTGCACACATCAGTAGTCTCGTAAAAATCACATGTACATATATGTATACATATCAAAAATTCACATAAATTGAAAGATGCATCAATAAGGGTCTCTTCATCCTACTTAATTCTTAACCATTTAAAATCTCTTAAATCAAAGTCTCAATCCTACATTTACTGATTTCATCAACATACATTTACATGAAACATTAAATGAAAAACATCAAATATATCTGAAAGTAACATCAAACAACATGAAATAATATAGTATGTTTTAAGCATTAGATAATGTCTTGACATCTCGAGTCATGAATATCAAAATAATAGTAATGTATCACTATGCTATGATGGGTCAGGGTGAGGCCTCACAATGAAAACCTCTCTAAGGTTCCTAAGGATTAGGTGCTTGATCATCTCCCTAGTTATTTTTAAGATAGATCTTTAATACTTATTTAACCAAAACAATCATTCAATTTGGGTATGGATGAAGCTCTGCAAAATGGTACATTTGGCTCAATATTTGTCATCACAAGAAAAAGAAGCCTACACTAAGTTCTTATGAGAAAAGAAGATCAATTTTGCATGGACTTATTTAGATATGCCAAGGTTGGAATCTAATTATATTATGCATCACTTATCCATAACTCCATGTGTTAAACTAGTTAAGAAATTTTTTAGAAAGATGTATCCTCACATAGCTCTCTTAGTCAAGGCAGAATTAGAGAAACTCCTTGGTGCGAAATTCATAAGAGCTATTGACTATGCTGAATGGATATCAAATATTGTACCAATTTAAAAACATGACAAAACCATTTGTGTTTGCACAAATTTTAGAGATGTTAATAGAGCATGCCCAAAGGATGATTTTCCTCTTCCTAATATGGACATGATAGTGGATATGACTATGGGTTATGAGATTTATTCCTTAATGGATGGTTTTTTTAAGATATAATTAGATTAAGATAACTCTTGAAGATCAAGAAAAAGACTGCATTCACTTGTGCATGGGGTACCTATTGTTGGAACATTATTCCTTTTGGAATAAAAAATGTAGGAGCCACCTATCAATGAGCTATGACAACTATTTTTTATGATATGATGCATAAAAACATGGAAGATTATGTGGATGACACCTTGGCTAAGTCTAAGAAAAGAGATACACACTTACACTAGTACATTAGGCCCCCATTTTTTACCAAAGGCCTATTTGGGTTGTTAAATTCATTTTTTTGAAAAAAAGGGCCCGATATGGTCAAAAATTTGACTAAATTTTGACTGTGGTAAAATTGTTTAAATTTTGACCTTCAGAACATAAGAAAAAAGGTCGCGACAGTGTTAATTTTGTTTTGGGGTGCACCATGACTGCAATGGGCAGGAGTTTGGTGTAGGGTCAATAGGAGAGGAGAAAGGAGCTAAGAATCTATTCATTAGATATCATTCCAAGTTTTTTATCTATCAGAAAGTTGCAGAGGCAGATTCCAAAGCTATTCAATGCTTTTACATTTTATCTTTCTCTTCTACTCATTGCAATTTCAAAAATAGAGCCACTGTCAATTCTTTTAGGTCACAAAGTTGTTTTATAGATGATGTTTAGGTTCAGGGTTAGCATATATTTAAGTGCAAGGATAAAGTTATGGAAAATTTATATTTCTAATATAATACACTATTCATTTTTTGTATTTCTTTTGCATGCAGGGAATCTCTAGATGTCTTGGTGTTGGAAAACTCTGGATCAGAAACAAAGAATGTATTATGCCATAGTTGCTCCCATTTTCTTTTTCACTCAAATTAGTAGCATTACCTTTGATAGAATTTGATCCAGACCCATTCACATAGGTTTGTGGCCATTTTACTGTAGATTGCTTTGCAAGACATTAACAAGAACTCAATCTTTGGGAGGATTGATATATTGTAGAACATCTGTATCTACATTCTTTTCCTCTTCATTCTAGTAGTTTATTTTCATCTTTCTATATGGCTTGCATCCACAACATGACCTTGATGAGTCAGGAGTCTTTTTCACTACTTTATTTAAAGAAGAAAGGAAGCTTAGCTTGCAAGTTTTCAAAAGAACTTCATTGTAGAGTCTGGAGCCCCAGCAATGTAAATACTATGAGGAAACTATATGAGATGCATTGTTATAAGTTATACAAGCTTTCCTGGTGCAATCTAGAAGTACCATTTTAAGGAATTGTTTCTCCAAAATAGAAAATTTAATGTAGTGATTCTAGCATATGACGTGCATATGGGTATGCTTGTGTGGGAGAAAAAAGAAGAAGAAAAGAAGCAATTTTCTTTATCATCTCTGGTTAAAGACGCAGCTCATACTCTTGAAGTTGTGTTATATTCTCTCATAGATAGTCCTAATATAAATAATTATTCATTTTTTCCCTCATGCTTGTGCTTTGAATGATTAGGAGTAGCGTGTATCTTGTTGGTGTTTCAAACTACTGAAACTATAAGCAACAAAATGCTTAATATCATAGTGAAATGACTCACACAATCTAGGGATTAGCCAATTCCCAATATCAACTATATGAATGAATCACTATAACCCAACTTCAACAAAACCAAATGATGGTTTCCTACCCTTTTGGCTCTGCTAAACCAAGGCAGGTATACCTAGGGATAATTCTAATACAACTTTGTATGAAATTATCTTAGTTTCATTCTGATTCTCATCTATTACCTTCACATACATACACAGCTCACTTCAATTCTTTAATACTCTCAAACTTATACACATCCCTTATCAGCAGATCTGGTCATAATTCTCCTAAAATTTACAAATATTCTTGGAAATAATAGCTACCTAAGACTCATGAATTAGATATAAATGAGTTGAGACCAGCATTTATAATTCTTGAACAGGATTGAAATAATTTTGATTTTATAAGATGACTTGATATGCACCAACAGAATTCATCCTTGTTTACTTATGATTTATAAGACCAATGCCTTATCCATTGGGCAAGAAATTGACTATTGGTAGGAGATCTAATTCAAATAACTTGTATAAGAATTAATCAACTGCAATCACCCATCTCCATTCTTATGCAATATCTCTTTTATGAACTCATAAATCCTACTGATTTACTGAAGCATTTATATAATTGCTTGAATTAAAAGCAACAATAAAACCAACATACAACCCATCTAGATTGTATTTAGCCGAATAAACCTTATTTAAAAGACTTCAAAGTAAAAAAACCCATAAACTGGAGACAGAAATTGATGAATTAGGCAGGCTTCAAGATTTAAGTTTCTAGGTATTTATTTGACACCATTTCCCCATAGCCTACTTTCACTCTCCCAACTGCACCTAAAAACTACCAACTGCACCCTTTAGGACCCCAACTACACCATGGATGTAATATTCATTGTCTAAGAAAATTGGGGGTATCTTAAGTCATTTTGGTCTTTTGGGGTGTAATCTACTCCATCATAGCTCATTTGGTTCACAAAAAGCACCTATTTTGATCAAAATTCATATCTAGGGTTTCAATTTCATGTTAGGACCTAGACTAGATGACTTTTTGTTACTGATGGCCTATTTACAATATGTGGCAATCATTGGGAGAACACATTCATTGAAAAACTACTAATGCTTGTTTGCAGGATGTTGTTGAAGACTTGTGTGGTTGTTCAAACTCTATGCATGGTTTTTGTAGATTAGATAACACTTTATTTGGTTCACCAAACTTAGCTTTCTATACTACTTGGTGTTTATGCATTGTTTAGAACCCTAGGAGTTGCATGGACATATCATCTCCCCTCGTTATTCATAGATCTTGGGTGCAAGAGAAATTTGTGCAATTTCTATAGAGAGGCCTATCTTGGACACAAGACTCATCACTTAGTGAGCCCTAGGGAGCAACCTTGAAGTGGTGATGGGCCAAAACTAGGTTGCAACATTCCAACCACTATAATAGACTTGATACAATTAATGTCATGTCAATGGTATTGTTGTGTGATAGCTCTCCTCTAGTATCTGTGTGGTGTATCAAAACCTAGTTCTTAGGGCTCGAAGACCTTCTGAGGAAGTTTATCATTCACTTTCCAAATGAAATGACCACACTAAATACCTTGTTTTAGAGACCAAAATCCTTTCTACCCACTAGCTCAAGGGGTCACTAATGCCAATGAAGACATCCCATATTCTCACATCCTTAGCAGAGACAATAGTCCCTAGGCAAGTAATGCCCCTTGGGAACCTAAGCTTGGTAGCCCCAAGAAGTGAGTTCACTATAAGGGAGAGCCTATGGTGCCAAGATTCTAAGTTGTCCACTCTAGATAAGCATGGATGAACTTCTGTTCAAGTGGGAATTCAATGGAATATTCAATCTTAAATCCTAGGTTGCGATGTAAAACTATTCTTGTCTTATTGTGCCTTGTGTGTGTGTAAAACATTAATCAATATAAAGAAAAACTTGCGAATTTACACCTTGGATATTATTCAAACACTTGTCAAAAAATTTCAACATTGTCAAGACATTGTAAACTTTGGTCCAAAACACTTGAAACCTTCAAAATATGGAGACTTGTAACCTTAGGAGTGCTTGGCATGACTTAGATTACACCTTTGCATATCATCCACTTACATTTATCATTCTTTGATCTTCATGCTTGCATCCTGTTAGTAAATAGATTTTTCCTTTGGATAGAAAAATAAAAGAGAACTCAACATACCCAACTACGAAAGACAAAATACACTAATAGTTGGATCAGTTATCATTGATTGATAACTATCCTCTAAATTAAGAGGTATAGCTCCATCATTTATATATTTGCAACGAATTTAATGATAGGATATACCTTTAATCCAAAGGTACTAAGGTTTTCTAACATTTATCCATAGACATAGGATGAATACGATTGCTAGATTTATAAACTGAATAGGAAGAGAAAACCAAATAAGTAGCCACAGGACTATCTAACCAATGTTTTGTATTATAGGAGAGAGAGAGAGAGAGAGAGAGAGAGAGAGAGAGAGAGAGAGAGAGAGAGAGAGAGAGAGAGAGAGCTAAAATTGTTATTTTTTGAAGGCAATTTTTGTACAGTTACTTTTATTTGTTTTTGTTATGTATGATATTATTTTGGGACTTAGAAATTTTTTCCCAAATGTTTCCATCGATGCCAAAGGAGGAGATTATTGGAAATATGGTCAGATATATGTCTTGATGGTTTTCATTTATGAAAACATACATTCAACATTTCATTTATGCATTTAAAAATAGAAATTGTTTAAGTATTAAATAGTTTGCAGAAATTCAGAGAATAGATCTTAAGAGTATGGATGATGCATTGAGAGTTATCATATGTGTAGTTGAGGAAAGCTTCATGACACTATCATGATGATGTGTTCCATTGCATAGATGTGTATGAACAGTACGACAAAAGTTATAGTAAGATTAAAAGTGTGGGTATTTAATAGTGCAAAACATAGCATAGTAGTAAACAAAGTTGTATGACTTAAGGAATTATTTTGGTTACAAAATAATTACTAAGCTATGTTGAGCTGACTATGTGGATATTATTCCATAATTTATTTTATATTACGGAAAACATGTGAAGACATGAAGGTTGCCAGTGTAGAGTTTTGTTAAAGTGAAAGGTAAAAGTAAAGATCTTATATTGCACAGAGAAGGATGAACTTGTGTGATTAGATGTGACATGCAAACTATTATGAGAAATATCTGTAAGTTTTATGTGATGTGAAATCTGATGTAAGATCAGAGCAATTTTGAGTTATAGTAGCCAAGAAAGTATTGTATGTATAACTATTTTGTGAAGGAATTGAATTGTATAATTGCATGTTAGGGCAGTGAGATATTCTTGTGTGTAATAGTTATACCAACTCCTAACAAGGTTGTAGCAACTCCTAATAGGGTTGAGGCTTCTAACAAGGCCTAGTCCTCTATCAAGGACTTGAAATAATATATGTACTTCATAGACTCCCAATAGAGTCAATACCCTTAATAGGATCCTATTGTTTAGTGAATCATCTAGTGGGTACCGTCCCCACCAGGGTTTTCCCTTGGCCGTGGTTTCCCTAGTTAACAAATAATGGTGTTATGAGCTCTTTATGTGCATGTTTATATTTACTATTCAACAATTATGGTTTACTTCCATATGAAAGTTAGAAAGTAATTAACAATATCCCGTTGTGTGCAAAAGTTTGTATAATATTGATTCACCACCTCCCCTCTTAGTATTATCTATTTCTAGCATAATAAAGATCTTTCCAAAAACATAAATAAGAATATATACTTTGAATATATATGCATATATTCCATTTTCATTAATATATAGAATATATTAAACACAAGATATATATGTTAATATATATACTCCCACACATGACATTAGCCAAAATTTAAATAGAAATAAGGAATGGGAATGATCATTAGCAATAAATTATGCATTTATACCTACCTACCTTTAATGTGTCTAACTTATTTCCTTCTCATGTATGGCCACACCACCTGGTTAAACACCTAGTGTACTTTTCTACTAACAGATATACACTTAGGTCACTTTTAGAATGGTCTACCTTTTTTTAATTTATATGCCCGAATGCTTATATTCTAGGTGATAAGGACCAGTCAAACATGCAAACTTGAATGATGTACATGATGTGAATATAAAACCAAACCCTTAAATGGGTCCAATCCAAGTGCCTTAATGTTCCTTGATTTTCACCATCAATATCAATTATTATAGTTAGAAGGCCTCCCCTTGTCTTTACTAAAAAGATTAATGATGACACATCACTTATTTTATAACTAGCCAGAGAGTAAAGTGATTCATCCTTATGTGTCTCTCATAATATAGGAGGAACTAATACATCATCTAAATGAGTGATAGGAGTGCATGAAATAAAGATTTTCTACATCGTATTCAATCAGAGAGCATGATAATCTTTATGTAGAGGCATCATCTTGGTTTATACAAAATAGAGAAAATTTGTAGAGTTTTTAAAGTGATTCTTATTGCTTTCCGCTCTACATATTGTTAATCTACATCTGCTACCAGTGTGTGTGATTAGCAGAGAACCATTATATATATATATATATATATATATATATATATATATATATATATATATATATATATATATATAATCCCTTATTCATTTCACACCCCATTATGATCATTAGGTGAGAGTCTTTCACTGCAATCCATTTGGTGTTAATCTTCCACTAGGATTCCTTTGGTATGAGTATTCATTTGTTTCTAACCCACATTATGATGCATAATGTCAAGTTGCAACACACCAACACTACCACAATATTCTTTGTAAATGTTGGAGATAGAGCTTTGTGGAGCTCAATTGTAGAGATCCAATATCATTCATTAAAAAATATATTAAAGGAACCTTCTTCTTAGAGGAACAAGAAAGTGGTTCATTGTCCATCCATTTACTAGAGCTTTGTATTGAAAAAAATGGGTTTGTTCTTCATATATAATATTGCACTGAACATCCTTTAAGGTAGTTTGTAGTGAAGCACTCCTACGCATCCTTGAGTTCACACACTTGTGAGTTGGATGGGAAGTCTAGAAAGGATGCTTAGAATATTCAAGGTATTCTTTTATTTTCTTGCATTTATAGTTAGTCTTTGATACCATGTTGAGTAACACAGATCATTTTCTATAAATGTAATAACATTGCCAATGTTATTAATGATTTCAAAATGTAGATTTGGATCTCATATAAATATGAGAGGAGGAGACATGTCTCTATAGTTAATCATCATTATATTAATAATATAAATAACTATATGTATAACTCATCTTTAAGCATATATGTAATATGTTATTATATTATTATATAATAATATATAATGTATATTATATAAAAAATATACTACATTACATATAAAATATATAGGATATTTGTCTTAAAGATGTTTTACCATCAAATCAATCTAACAGAAGCTACAACCTTAACAAAATGAATCATCACCTCATCACCAACTTCAAAAACATGATGTCTCTTAGACTTATCAACATTCACTGTATACTTTTGATTACTTTTTTCCAAGTTCAACTTCACTTCTTCATGAAAAGACTTCATAAAATCAAAAAATTCTTCCCCTTTTCTCTTCTCTTCACTAGCAACATCCCTCAAATTTGATAGACCTCTAGGTTACATTCTAATAACAATCTCAAAACATGTTTTTTCTGTACTCCTATTCACAAAATTATTATATGTAAACTCATCTTGTGCCAATACAATATCCCAATAGCTTGGCTTATCTCCAAATAAACATCTCAAAAAAATTACCCAAGCTTCTATTTACAACCTTTGTCTTTCCATCTATCTGTAGATGGAATGTAGAACTAAATCTCAACTTAGTACCCATCTTCTTCCAAAAAGTCCTCCAAAAGTAACGTACAAACTTATAGTCTCTGTTAGAAATAACACTTTTTGGGAATCCATGCAATCTAACAATATCTTTGAAGAAAATCTTAGCAATATGCACACCATCTCATGTCTTCTTACATGGTATGAAATTTTCCATCTTAGAAAATCTATCCAAAACAACAAATATGGAATCATATCCTCTTGCTATCTTAGGTAACATAAGAACAAAATTCATACTAATGTCACTCCAAGCTTTCTCAAGAAGAAAAATAGGTATATAAAACCTAGTATTCTAACTTACTCATTTTGCAATTTGACAAATTCCACAAATCCTTACAAAATTCTAAACATCATCATACATATTTTGTTGATATAACTTATCCTTAAGCAAAAGAAAACTCAATGTCTTATTAATTCCAAAATGTCCATCCAAACCACCACAATGTTTTTTGTTAATCAAATTAACTCTCATAGGACTTCTTGGTATACACAACTAATTATCTTTGAACAATATACTTTCTTGAATGAAATACTCATCATACTTACTTATTTGATCTGATAGATTTGGTGCTCCGCACTCTCTCCACACCTTAGAAAAATAGGGGTAGTATCAAAAAATTCCTTCATTTCATCAAAACCAATAACTTCAACCTTCATCTCGATCATCAAAGAACATCTTATGCTCAATGCATTAGCAACTCGATTAGTAATTCCACTCCTATGCTTGATCACAAATGTAAAAATCTGCAAGTATTCAACCCACTTCAAATGTCTTTGATTCAACTTATATTGACTTCCCAAATACTATAAAGCTTTATGATCAATATACCGCATAAACTCCTTAGGAATCAAATAATGTCTCCACTTCTTCAAGGCTTTAACAATAGCATACAACTCTTGATCATACACATAATACTTCCTTTTAGCACACAGATATAGCGTAAATACCTTGTTGCATTATCCTTTTCATATGACTAATACAAAAACTAATAGAAAACCAATTGAATGCCGAGAATAGATTTCCATTTCTGTCATTTCAATTTTCTTATTAGAAAGTACAATGAAAGAAAACTCAAAACCCCTACATACTATTAGACCGACTGTATATGTACTGTTCTTGAAAGAAAACAAAAAATTACACAAGTCTCAAACCATCACAATGCCTTGAAAACTCATTTATATAGATATGAGTTGCAACAAGAAAATGGCAAATGTGATTAAGAGGTGTCCAAGGAACAAAACATTACACAAAAGACAAAAAGGTCACAACAACATGCTAGGTGTATCAAATATTCTTTTAGGTAGGCCCATTCCTATTACTGTTGTACTTATCAACTTTTGATTTGTCTCTCATTGTTCTCGATCCTCAGAATATGTGGCTACCAGGCTAGCCAATGAGGGGTGATCTTGTGATGCCTTCAGATTAGTTTGTTCCTATGGGTTTTCACTGCTTTCACCTTGAGTAGGCACTATTTCCTTTTCACTTTCTTCTTCCTTAAATTTTGGTGTTGATGTTTCAATGACTTGCACCTCATTTTCTTGTTCCCTATCATTATCTGAACTTCCTTCCTCCAATTTCTGGTCTAAAGGAATATTTTCTATCCATGTGTTAAACTGTATGTCATCCAGCCAGCTAAACCATAGGATATCATCCTATTTCTTTAATATATAATCAGCCTCCTTTTCAAAACCAACAAATTCTTGCCTCAAAGAATCAAAAAATAACTAGACTTTAACCAATTCCTCTATCATGGTGGCCCACCAGGCATGCCCCTTTTCATTAACAACTTTATTTATCCTTATGCAGAAAAGGTCATCCAGTTCTTTACTCCATTCATCCTTATTTTTCAATTGGTTCTTTCTATCCAAAGCACAAAGGAACAGATAAAATTTTTGATTCTTGTATTTATTCAAATAAGAAACAATTTTTAGTTGCAAAGCAACTCTCCTATGATCAAAATCTGTCAAGTCATTAGCAATATCATATAATTTTTCAATATGGTCATTTGAAGACCTTATAACTGAACAACATAAAAGGGTTATTTCTTTTTCCCTTTTTCCCCACTGGTTAACAATAGGCTTGAGGATTTCATCATGGGTTTTCAGTTGCTCCCATATGCTTATTACTCTTGCCAACTGGTCAAAGAACAAGGGCCATTCAATCTTATCTACCAAATACATTAGGGCCTTTCTAAGCTTATCCTCATATTGCATATTTAACTCTACATCTAAAGCCCATAGCTTATTTTTTTCTTCTTCAAAATCCTCAGCTGTTTAATATTCTGGCCTTTGAGGTGTGTCTGGTAGTTCTACAAGGGGGGTGGATTTAAAAGGTTCCACTGGAGGACGGGGGTATGTTATTCTTAGCCTTGTGGACTTCCCCATTACCTTATTTTCAAGTTCAATTCTCCTTTTTACCTCCCTATTATAGGCCTCAAGAAGTGTTTCATATTTACCCTATAACTCAGACATGGCCTATTCCTCATTCTTTGCAGTATCCAAAAGAAACTTGGAAGATTCCACATTCCAAGATACTGCCTGCACATGTGAGGTATCAACAACTCTTCTCACAATTAAGCTTCCCATCAAGCCAGAGTCATCTGAGTGCGATGATGTGGCTCTGGATCCTCTTCTCAGTGACCAACTGACCAATGCAGCTTGATCTTCAACAAATGTAGTGCCTTGAAAGTTCTCTTTATTCTGGTCTTGCAAAGTCAATTTATTTGAAACAGAACTAAAATCTAAACCATCAGCAATATCCCAATTTGGCAACAATAAAATGTTAGATGCCTTGACCATTTTCCTCCCTTCCTCAGGGCTTATATTCTGCAATTCTTTTATCATTTCTTCTTTAGTTTGCTTTTAAATGGAAGTTTCTTCCATTTTTGGATGCTCTATTTTCATCTTTTTACATTTCTCCTCAAAAATGTTCATGTTTTCCCTCCATGCAAACTGCTGAAAAGCCCTAGATTTAACAAAACTATCATCAGTCAAAAAATTTATGACTTTCTTGCTCTAACATAGGGTCCAATTCCCTACCACTATAATCAGCTACAATTAGATCCAAACTTGGGAGGGAAGGTTCTGGAGGGTTACCCTCATCTAATTCTGCTTGAGTAATAAAAATACCTCCCTGTGATCCCATCTGTTCAATCTGTTCACCAGTGAGATGTTCTTCTCCAATCCTTAGAGGGGACTGAGTGGGAAAATATTCCTCAACTTGAGGCCTTTCTTCTATTATTACCTTCTGCATCTTAGGACTAGGCTCATCAAGTCTCTCCTCTTGGGCTATACTAGTGGATCCTTTTATTTGTTTGCCCTTATCTATAGGAACCCTTTTATTCTGAACTATAGTATACCCAGGCCTCTTTTGTACATTTATTTTACCATCTCCCACATTTGGGGTGAAAGCCAATCTCCTTATGATCTCTTTGGCCTTATCAGGATAGGAATCAATAAAAATTTGTTTCTTTTCATTCATGACTTCCATTATTTCAAGGAAGGTATTCATGAGTTTACTTATTTTGTCAGCCTCTGTAACAGCATTATCTAAAGGATCATATTTATTATCAAAACAATGAATGAATTCTAAGACCCGGGAATAAACTCTCCACTTTTTCTTTTTAGTTTCCTACTCCTGCAATGAGAATTCATTCCTTATAATGTCCTCTAGATAATAATAATTGTGCTTGACCGGTCCCAACTTGATTCTATGCCTCAACATCTGATTGAAAAATCCCTCAGAATCACAAAAATGGGGATGAGAGATAGCCATCATATACTGCTCCAAAATTTTATGCAAAAAGAGCCATCCCCTTTTTGTAATCACAAAATGATGGGCCATTGTGCAGGTAGGGAAAATTGACCCTAATTGCCTTTTCAACAAAAAATATTTCTTCAACTCCCCCTAACTGCCACAAAACATCAGCCACTCCTACCTTCAAAGGTACTTGGTAAGGAAAAACATGAGGACTGCCTTTAAAACCATATATTCTGAAAATAGTAGAAACAGAGTAAGGGATGATATCTCCCTAATTATGTGAAACTTTCAAGTCATGGGGGTTATCCATAGGCCTAATAAGACTCATTAGTGCTTTAGGGATTTTGGTATTGTCACTCAATATAAGGCACCTCAGCTTAGAAGCAAAATATCTATCAAATTTGACAAAACTAGCATTACTTGCATCCTAGGTCATATCTGCACTCCACAACTAGACTAGTATTGTTTCCCCATTCTCCTCTCTATTTAGTTCCATGTCATTACCAAAATATGTCACTCCTTTGAACAAAAACATATGCATTAATAGAGAGTAGTGACCAAATTTTTTTTCCACCTTGCCCTTTGCAATCCCAACTAAACCAATGTGAATTTATTCAGCCAAAAAGGAAGCAAAATCAAAAATAACATCTACACCGAAGGAAGCAATCTGAACCATCATATACATGAAACCAATGGGCATAAGTTCTTGCTCATCTTCACCAAAAACTTAGCATAAGGTCCTGTATATCTCTACAGCCCGGGAAGTAAAAAGACTCTTCTTAAAATTCTCTCTAGAGGCTACAGTAAGTATTGGAAAAGTTCCTATTGTACCAATATGTGCCCTCAGTGTACCTCCCCTGATTACATCTTTCTTTGCTTTATATTCATTCTCTAATTCTAGCAGATTGATTTGCACATGGTAATCTGATAATGGTTCCAGGTGAAAAACCTCTCTAATTTCTTTAGGGGTAATCAAGACTAGAGGCACACCATCCTTTCTTCTTACAACCCTAATGGCTTGGTCATAATTCTTAGCAATGGCTTCAAGCAAATCATAATCCATGAAAACACTTGGGACTACTAACTTTCCCAAATCAAAATTCCAAACATTAACATGCGGGGAAAACAACGTCCTTTCTGAAAACCACTTTTTAAATAGGATAATACCAGTTTGAGTAGTTGTTGCATCCCTTACCCAATTCCCCTTGTCATACATGCCATCCACAATTTTAAGCCTAGGGTTTAAGGAAATCAATTTTTTAACTTGTGCAGGCTCTAGAGTAGACTCTAGGAGTAATTCTAATAAATCATCATGGACATTCCTATCCATATAGTTAATTTGCCCAGAAAATGGCTTCTTAGGAGGCATTTTCATAGTATTGAGAGAACTGGAATGCCACAAAGGTTATAGTATGAGTACTTACTTGACTTGCTAAACTTGTTCTTCTCTGAACCTCTGTAATTGATCTCAAACAATTGAGGAATAGTTTTCACGTTCTTACTAGGCTTAATACAATGAAATAAATAGGCTCTTGTGCTTAGAAAATCTACAATCTTTGTTCACGTGGGACTGAAATTAATGAAAATCTCCTATATTATACTCTATTTTTTCCACACGTGAAGCGTTCATTTATCATAAATGTGCAAGATAGAAAAACAGAGTGGTGTCGCATTTCCTTTTTTAAACTTGTACCATTGATCCATGAAAAATCCTACGACTTGGGAATGACAACTAGGCTAACTTAGCTTTCTTCTTAACACATTGACAGTCAAACCAATGAAATACCTCCATCTATACCTTTCCTTCAAGGTTGGTGCTTCAAAATAGGCTCATGGATGACCATAGACACATGTCATCAACTTGCTAACTCGTTATACATAAATCTCGAGGACCTTTCCACAGTGAGCTAGCAATAACCACTGATCTTACTTTAATCGTGTGGTAGATAATTAAAACAACCTTTAAGAACATAATGGTGGGTCCCTTTCTCATTAACTCACTATACTTATTTATTGTACATCTCCTCATAGCGAGTTAATGAGTGTCATTGATCTAGATTTGATCTTGTAGTCAGCAATTTACTACAATAGTGGTGGGCCACCACTCACGAACTCGCCATACATAACTTCCAAGCACTTCTTCATAGTGAGCTAACGATGGCCTTTGATCTTGGCTCAATCTCATGATAAAAATCTTTGTACTTTATACATGGGAAGTGGGTCCATGATACTGTTGTCGCTGAGTTGGCTCAACACACTGGCACATATATATATTTTTAAATCTCTTGATGACATCACATGTCTTGGGCCTCATCGTGTTTATGACTTTCAGGTGGGTCGCTATGTCACTACCAGCAAAAAAAAAATAACTCGGTTAGTGACATGGCGAGCTCTGACGAATCAAAGTTTTTCAGCTTAAAGATATTTCAACAAGACGCCACCATGTAATTTGATCTGCACAGCTCAGCCTTATCGAGGCCCACCTTTGAGGATTTTTCAGTTACATTACCATTTTCTAAGAAATCACTACATCACTACTAGCATAAAAACCATGAATCCAGCTAGTGTTATGGCAAGTTTCGGTAAGCACTTTAAAAACAACACCTGGAAAAAGAAACTACAAAAGACAATAACCTGTAGAGGGACAAAAGTGAAACGTGCAGCATATCTTCCTTGAGATCCTCAAAATTACTTCTGATCTCAAAAAGACATCATCTTTGGAAAATTTGGGCATTCACTATATCACCACCGACAAGTCACAAGTGTTTTTAGTTAGCGACTTGGCAAATTGCTGGATAAAATTAAACTCTGGTGACTCCACTTGCAAATATTTCCATATGCTTTTCTTCTTGAAACTGACTAGTCTGAGACATAGTACATGGTCAATAGATCTTCTTGCCAACACATTTTGTAGCATCGGACTCCACTTTTTAGTATCACATAATTCTTCGATGGTAGCTACCTCACTATGTGTAATATACGAGCATCTTGCCATATCGAACATGCGACAACCATAGATTCAAATCAAATTAGATGGCAAGATTAAAACCCCTTTTTCAAAAGACTTAATGATGATTATCAAGTAGGCGAGACAAGAATATTCGCTCCTTGTTGTTTGTTTTTTCTTTTTTTTTTTAAATTTTCATGCCAAGAAAATGTCATGCCATAAATTTTTAACATAAAATTTTAATGTGAGAACACAACCAACTTTTTTTTTTTTTTTTGGTAGAATACATTAACGTTTTCCTGACTAGATGAATGGTTTCATGTACATTGTGAAGGGGGATTATACTCCTATCAGGTGGCTGTTATATTTGATTGTTACTTTGTATGATTAAAAGTGTGAGTTTCATGCTAAGTTTAGAGTTTACAATGAAGCTTCGATAATTACCTAACTGGAGTTGTCGATAAGATTAAAGGATACATTATCCGTATTTAACTTGGAGTTGTTAAGGTTTGTTAATGGATTAAAAGGCTCTACTAGGGAAATGAAGTTATGATCCCTTAGTTTTCTGCACTCAAACCAAGACACTCTGATGGGTAGATGTGATTTATCTTATTGAATGTGGCGATGATAACATAGAAGATGGCAACAAGAGGATGAGTTATTACTCAGTGTTTCTCCATCAGTATTCGGGTTGCCATTATTATTATATGTTCTATTATGAGTTTACTACTATTATAGTTATACCTTACCAGTGCCTATACTTTCTTAGTTTGCATCTTTTCACGAACAGGTTACATTATTATTTTCAATTATCAACTAAGGAGCTTGGAGTCATTGTGCAATTATTATCTTGATCAGATTAGTGTTCAATCTCGTATCTCTTTATGTTCACATCAAAACATTGTTAATTCATATTTAAAATTAAGTGCCCATCTTGGTCATCTTGACTATACTACACTCGACCTAAATAACCACTAATTAATATAAGATAGATCAAAATGATATAATATAATTTTAAATAGTATATACCTAAATAATCTAAACTTATATATATATATCTACTTACATAATAAGAGAAATATAAGACATATCCCTAGTTACCCATTCTATCCTTATACTAGAATTAAATGTGTTAAATTCAATAACATCTCCCTATAACTATTTAAACAATCAATAACTATATCCTATTTATATATATTAATTCCCACTATAACATGACTTTATTAACTTATGCATCACATTTAAATCATATAATATTAAACTAAGCCCAAATCCACATAACTAATTTCTTTTAAATCACCTTATTAGTCCTATTATGTTGTCACTTCCTACTAAACACCTAGGCTAGGGGTTTTGTCCTTCATCATTACATCCCTATAGGCTGTCTTGTCACACTTCCTTATGCAATTTAAGTCTATCCTCTTTTTCAAATGCATGCTTTTGAGTTAGTTTGAATTGGGGCAGATTTTGTTTGATTAAAAAGTGTTTTCAACTTCCATCACATTAACTTGCTGCCCCACATGAGTGCCTAGGAAAGTGAGGAAGTAGGTGGGGAGCAAGTAGAGGAGTATGTGCATTCCCCAAGACCTCTCCTCACTTAAGCATGCTTTTTACTTCCATAAAGTACAAGGGTGATGTCGCTGTCCTAGGTGACAAGGCTCTCATTACATAGCACCAATTTATGACTTTTTCTAAATCCCTTTCTTTTCATGTTCTTAGATGGTACGCCTAGCATTGAAAGCAAGTTGCATTTGTTTATTTTTTTCATTTTATTTATGGATTTTGTTGTTGACTTTGGCCCCTCAACAAAAAGGTGATGCCTTATGTTAGTAATATTATATGTAGATTTTTATTATTATTATTATTTTAATTTTCTTCTTTATAGAGAGTGATAAGACACTTCAATTTTATAGTTCATTGTATATTATGACTTTATTACTAGCTAGGTATGTCTATTTTTTAGTCTTAGATTGCTTCCTATTCATTAAAATATTACTCTGAATTAGAAGAACTTGTATTTTTTTTTGAGCCCATACATTTTCCAGAATGCATATGTGCATCTTCAAATTTCATTTAAACATAGCAAAATATTTAGTTCTTATCAGACCTTCATTTAATTGCTAAAGTTCATTTAGTTGCTAGGGTTGTTTGGAGGGGATTTATTTTTTTCTAAGCACTACATTTCCATTCTAATAACCAATCTAACCATATAGCATACTATTTTAATGCTGAGTAAATCAAATTTGGAATAGGACTCAAGCCATGTTAAGCTAACTTTCATTGCATCAAGGTTTTCATTCACTATAATATCATTCAATACCATGACTTAAAACTAGCTATCGTTCCTTCTATCAATTGCATACCATATTAACAATTCCACTACTCAACATCAAACTTTTTGATTATTCCTTATGCAATAGAGAAATAAAATATCAAGGTGGAAAGGTTTAGTTTTAGTCCTATTGTAATCTCAAGATATTCAGTTTCTTCTTTCTTCACATTCTTATGAAATATAAATGGGATAACATCAATACAACATAATCTCTCTAACATGATCCATTCGAATTTCTTGCAATACAATATCAAGCATGAATTCTATCAATTTGATCACAACAGGGAAATCATACACGATAATGATACAACAACTTGTCTTCCTAAGGACATAAGAAATGGAAACAACACTACACTTTACAATACAATTTCCTTTCCACAACTAGTTGGAATTTATCTCTTCTTCTTAACACAGTGATAATGCTCTTGCTCCTATGCAAGCAATAGACTCCATAATGTCAGACTTCCAAAACTCTCCAAAGGAAGACCTGCACAAGAGAAAGATAAATAGGAACCATGGAGGCTCACCTCCCAACCTAGGCCTCAAAGAGACCACCCCCGCGCTAGGGGAAACAAGGCTCAACCAAGTTTCATCCACACATCAACACAGCACATAAACTAACACAATCACATATGTTGCAACACATTTACAACCCCAACCAAGGTCTGCACAATGATTCTCAATTGGAATCATACACATTGGGTGAAGGTGGAAACACAAGGAGGTTTACCATTTCATATCATATCTGCCATAAAAATCATACCCTTTCGGGGCTAAATTAACAAAATACAAGGCCCTTTCGGGGCTTCATAATATCATGCCCTTTCGAGGCTTCATAAACATCTTCCACCACACACACTACCAACACAACATCCTCCACTACACACAACCAACATCTTTAGCTTCCTACAACCCATACTTCAGTTACTTCCTTCCTCACTATTTCTCTCTTTGTTATTTATTTTTTTTATCCTCCCCCAAGGAAAAATATGAATATGACAATGGCATACAATGGAGCCCATACTCTAGGGTCCTCAACTATGCAATCCAACTACTGCCCGTTCACCCTGGACTTCTCTTCCCTTCCCACAAGGGTGAGTGTAAGTCCCACACCCATAACAACACTCAAGCACAAACAAGAAAACAAAACCAAGTAAAAATAAAACAAAAAAATTTCAAGAGTACATCACATTATCACAACACAAGAATTCCAAGAACAATCCTACCAAAAGCACTCTTACAATTTCCAATGAAGAAGCATGGCATGAAGCACTAACTTGATTACAAGCTATGGTAACGGAATAAAGACCTCTTCCTGCTTGGCTTTCAAGCTTCTCCTTCCCAATCCCTGGTTGTCTCTAAAATTAGAGAGTGGGTGAATGAATCCTCAAGATTAGCACAACTTCCCTATAAAGACCTTCACTTTCATCCTCACCTACCTCTTTTACTTTTGTGTTTTTCTACCAATGAGGACTTAACCAAGTGGTGTCATGAAGAAAGAAGTTAGGTTACAATATGATTTTCGAATTGGCTTGGAAATGACTCTTTTTGAGGGTCCCCTAAGTCCCCTAGATTCACTTATTATAATATTTAACCCCCCAACCCACACTATTACCATGTAGGTGACTTGTTTTCACAAAAATTAACACTTAAGAATCACTTAGGCTCTCTAAAATTCCTATCACTTGTAACTTGCATTCCATCAAAAAGGTGATTCTTCCTAACACTCTCCAAGGTGGTTTAATTGATTTTTCAATGAGGGTTAGGCTTAGGTTAAGTGACTTCATGCCAAAGAGTCCCATTGGACATTTCATTTTCACATAGACAATACAAGTGTAAAATGACACACACATGCACATAAAAACACTTCACACGTTATGATGACATGTCACTAATCAACCATGCTCTCTGATTACAACACTCATACACAGTCATAGTATGAAATAAACACAATACAACGAGGTTTTGAATCTTCCAAAGATTCACCTTGGCTTAACCGTGTTCACATAAGATTGAACCTTGTTTCCCCCATTAATCACCATGGTTCCACTTTCCTGCACACTCAACTTAAACATTAGTAACCCAATAAGATAATATAGGATCCATACAAACACGTACAACATAAATCCAATATCTCGTACTACTCATTAACGTATACAAGTAAGTATCATCTAATCATTTTTATTCTAAGTACTATCAATAAAACATTGCAATAGCATATTCCATTTAACTTTCATCTAATTGCATATTCAAAACATTTCATTATCATTCTCATAAAATATTTAAAACATTGAAATATTGAATATGTGTATCCACAGTAATCTTTCTGAGTATAAATCATTTTCAATTAGAGTATCATCACAACTCTTTTTCACCTAACAAAGAAACTCTGAATCATCTTTAGTAAATTGTAAAAACAATATAAAATGGATATGTGTGGACTGGTTAACTAGTAACTTTGATTAAGTTTAACTCCTCAGACTGTTAGAATGTTTTAGTAATTATGTCATCATAATTTAAAACCAAGTTTCAAACATATCCATGTATCTGATTATCATCATAACCTATACTAATAGTTGTTCTTAGTAGGTTGAATGTTATTTTATCTGTCCTAACTGCCTCATAGATCATCCATAGTGTCTCATGGTCAGATTCTTGTCTTGAACATTTTAAATCTCATTTCCATGTGGTCTTATCTTATCGACCTAATATTACTGGAGAGAGTATCAAAATCTACATTAGTCTCCTAAAATCATAACTCACATTGTTATTTCATCAGGATCTAGAATAGGGTACTAGTGTGGGCCTTAAAAGAACAAACCTAAGGCTTTTCATAGATTTTTCAAAGGTATTGAAATATACTATGACAAAAACTAAAGCCCTATGACTTATCAAAAACTTCTCATCTAATTTTTTTATGATCCTAAGAAAATTTGATTCACAAAAAATCAGACCAACATATCTGATGTACTCATTAAAAGATACTTTGTCCTCAATTGAGGGATCATTTTTGTACAAATTAATGCGAATAGCACACAAATTGTATTGCACATTTATCTGCTAGATGTTGGGTACGTTGATTTGACATAATAAATTTCTTAGAGGATATAGAAACTTACTAACTATAAAGAACAGGTATGTTCTTAGAAAAAAAACCCCTACTCATTGTAAACAATAGGTATGGACTTAATTCATATTTCATGAGTTGTGGTTCATAAAAACCCATACCCATCAGCTTGAATTTTTTGTTTAATACCCAATGCATTGAGGTGACACTTATAATTTGAATTCATAACAACTATTTCTCATCAACTTAAATTGTTTGTTTAGTACCCATTGCATTGATGTGACACTTACAAGGTTGAAGTATTGCAACTTCCTAGAAGGTCTGCCTACTCAATTCCATGATGATCCAACTTTCCTTGATCTTTGGGAGAATGATGCAGGAGCATCGAGGTCAAGGTTGAAGGCATGAGAAGACATTAAGGTCTCAAGATAACCAACATGACCATGTTAGAACAGTTGATGTAATAAGACCCTGTGAAAGTCCTTTTTGATATGTTTGTAATCATTTTAGTTACATTTGAAAACATTAATTAACAAAAATCATATGTGCAGATATAAACATTAATCACAACATGTCCAATTTATTTGTAGGTATATTTTCCTATGTAGAAAGACCATGCCTAACAATATGAACCCAGAACAAAATAATGAGACAATGGCTGCATTGTGGGCTCAGTTTCAAAGAAAACCTGATAAATGTTATTGTCCTTGCAAAAAGTGTAAGGGCTTAAAGAATTGAACAATTCTAATCACAACAGTCCAGAGTCATCGTAGGCAATATGGTCATGTTGAAGGGGGCCATGATTTTCGTCCATTTCTAAGTGTGGATTTCCTACTGGAGGAACATGGAGGTGTGAATATCCAAGATGAGGATAACACTCCCATGGAAGAAGATGATAATGTGCTAGAGGACATGATTGAAGAAGATGGTATTGAGGCAAGTGATGAAGAGGCTCACAATGATGGTACTAGTGAATCTGATAATAATGATAAAGATGGTCTTGATATACCTTTACTTGAGAAGGCACATGAGCCCTTATATGAAGGCTCCCAAACAACTCTACTATCGGCTATAGTGTTGTTGGTGAACTTAAAGGTTATGAATAGTATATCCAATGTAGCAATGTCACATATGCTAAGGTATGTCATTTTTGTCATCTTCAATGGTAGCAGACAATTACTATTCATTATATTAACAATGCATATTTGTTGTCGTAGGTTGATTAGTGAGCTTTTGTTACCACCATCAAACATTTTACCTCGTTCGTATCAAGAATTATATAACATTATGGATCAGATTGGAACAAAGTATCAGACAATACATGCATCTCCCAATGATCACATTCTATATCATAAACAATAGGAATTTGCAATAGAATGCCTTGATTGTCATGTTAGTAGATATCGGTTAGATCAAATAACAAAAAAAGTGCCTCACAAGGTTCTTTGATACATTCCCATTATTCCATGTCTTGAACAGTTATTCAGGTGCACTAGCTTGGCACAATTTATGGATTACCATGCACGCAATAGAAGTTAGGATGACATTATGCAAATGCTTGCCGATGGTTCTACATTTAAAGAGATAGAAGAAACATGGTCACACTTTAAAGAACCTCATAATCTGAAACTTTCATTGGTGGCAGACGGTGTCAATCCATATGGAGATATGAGATCTATTTACTCAGTATGACATATTTTTGTTATTAACAATAACATTCCTCCTTGGATGTCCATAAAGAGGGAGCACATAATGTTGTCAATGATTGTGCTAGGTATTTTTTTATTTTATAGTTATCTAAATTAATTTATAAATAGTGCATGAAAATGGTTATAATAATTATGTAATGTTTATGTTCATTCAATTGCTAGGTAAATACCAAGTTAAAGATATCAACATGTATATTGAGCCCTTAATTGATGAGTTGTTGACAATTTCAATTCCATGCAATGCTTGTATGGATAATACATGATGCCCCTGGGCTAACTCATTTTTGCAGTATGTTATATTGTTAAGATTACATATTTTTGGTATGTTATAGTGGTTACACATTACTATCGAATGCTTAAGTTGTGTGTGATCATTGTACATGATCCAATTATACATGATCTTTTAGGTCTTCAGACAAAAAAAAAATTTGCATGTCCAGTTTGTGGTCTGAAGATGAAATATCATCATTCGAGAAGTTTAGGAAAGTAGGTATTTGATGAGTTTAGACACTTTCTCTTCCATAATCATAAGTATCGAATTGTCAAAAAACATCTTTTCAATGGGAAAGAAGAGACATCATCAAGGCCACAAAGAATGCCACCTCATTTATGGAAGTTGGAACACGATCGACTAAATCATCGAGGTAATGTCCAATTGGTTGTCCAAAGTTTACAATTTTTATTTTGATATTGTCTTATATTTACTAATGTTGTAATTGATGCTCATGAAGGTCGTCAAGGCATCAATGACCAACTTCCTAGAGGAATGAAAAGTTATCCTACTCAATTTAGTAGGTTACCATACTACAAGGATCTTCCAATCGCGCATTTGTTTGATGCTATGCATATTGGAAAGAATGTAACAAAGACACTATGGAAAATGTTGGATGGAAGGCGTGATAGAGAACAAATTGCTAAAATTTGTACTGACATTCATGAATCTAATCATGCACTAAAAGTTTTCATTGAATCAAATAGAAATGGAGACCGCATAAATACAAGTGCCCTTCCTTGGTTATTAACGGAGCAACAAAGTGATGCATTAAAAGAAGTCATAAAAAAACAAAATTTTCAACAGGATTTGCTACAAATATAAGCACTCTTCTATCAAAGAAAGGTGATTTTGGGCCAGGTTTTAAGACACATGATTGGCATACCTTCCTCAAGGTAAGTCATGTTTTCTATTTATAGTATATTTGTAAGATTGAATGTAATACCAGTTGCATTATTTAATAATATATTGAAATGATCATTTTTTAATGATTGCAGTTCATCCTACCTCTATCCCTTCCACAATAGTTTGACAACAGTATTAAACAAGTTATATATGATCTTGGAAAATACATGAGATTAGAAGAGTGTTTTTTCTTAGATTTTTAGCTTTTTATTTGAAATCTATTGTATAATTTTATTTGAAATCTCCTCTATGTGTTTTTGGATGTTGAATCTCTTTTAGGTGGTTATCATCTAAAGAAATTGATAAAAAAGATATAAAATATTGGAAGAGAAAAATTTCACAGCTTATGTGTGAAATGCAAAAGTGTTTACCTCCAACATTTTTCAATGCTCAAGAACACTAACTCATACATCAAGTCGAGGAGATTGAATTGTGTGGACCTGTACAAGCTAGATCAATGTGGATGGTTGAGAGACACTTGAAATTTATGAAGGGCTTGGTTCGACAAAGAGCATGTCCTGAGGGTTCTATGATAGAGAGATATATGATATACCAGACCATGGTGTATATCAGTGAATATCTTCCAAAGTTTGCAATATTTATCCATGTAGATCGCATTTGGGATCCCAACTATAATGAAAAATTCAAAGGGGAGTACCTGATGGGGAAAGGTAGATTGAGGAGGGTGATAGGTAATTATAAGTTTTTTTTAATAATTTAACAATTTTTATCCATCATCAATATATATAAGTTGTTTCTAACTAGTGTAAGTGTCTTCTTTATAGTTGGTCATGAGTGGGATGCACTACACTTGTACATTGCAAACAATCTTGATTTGATGACAGTGTGGATTGAACAGTCTCAAGAAAATGGTCACTCATTAAGATGGGATGGTGTTGCATTGTTGGTTAAAGAAGCTCATCGTAATGGAGATCCCAATGTTACACCAATGGTACTTGATCTAATATATGGCTTAAGAGATATAAAGGTATGCATAAGATTACTAATCATGAGACATAAGTTTAATATCAACTCACAGATCAATGAGAAGATTCTTGACATGTTTAAATAATTTCAGGTCAAACACCACAAAGCTATGTACTACCGTGGCTATAAATTTTGCACAAAAAAGTTAGATGAAACGAAGAAAATGTGTGATTTCAGGATAAGTGTTGTCTTCACGATCACCAATATTTCATCTAGAACTAACATACATCCTCAACAATTTGAAAATTGATACTATGGCATTTTGGATGATATACTTGAGTGCGACTTTGATTCATTCAAAATAGTTTTGTTTTTCATCAAATGGTTTAGGTTACGAATGAATCGAAATGATCCCAATAGGACTATTATTGAACATGACAGTGGATTTACTATGATTAATACAAGGTCATTTGAGCCAGTTGGAGATGAGCCCTATGTTCTTCCAAGTCAATGCAAGCAAGTGTTTTACTTTGGTGTTCTAGACAAACTAGGTTGGTCATTTGTTGTTAGACATGACCCAAGAGGAAGGCCAGTAAAGTATAATGTGATTGAAGAAGAAGATATTGAAGAAGCACAAGAGGAAGTAAATGATTATCAAGAATGATAGTTACCCAGTGATGAAGAAGAAGGAGATGGTGATGATTTTGGTCATGCTAACGATAATGGCGATAATGATGATGATGATGCTGATGATGATCATGATCATGGTGATGAAGATGGTGATCACCATGGTGATGATGGTCATGATGATGATAGTGATCAAGAGGATGATGATGGTGATGAAGATGGTGGTGGTGACAATGATGATCAAAGTGAAAAGTTTGATGATGATGATGATGATGATGATGATAATGATGATATGGATGAAGATCATGATGATCAATGAAATCTTCAGATATGATCAATGTCAACTATGATAGGGTCTTGTATGAACAAATATTTCTTTCCAAACCATATGTGAACATATAAACATTAAGTAGAACATGTCAAATATTTTTTTAGATATAAACATTAGTTACGCTAAATCTTTAACTTAAGACAAATGATTTACATATACAATCTATTTTATTATTAATATTTTTTTTGGTAAGTCTATTACTTTAATTTTGCTGCTGATTTCTAAGACTTACTAATTTTTTTCACAGGGCGATATGGATGCACCATCTCAGACACCTTCAATAGAGGTAAACATTAATTATTGTAAATTTTAATGTTAATATAGAAACAAATGTCTTATTATTATGTTCTTCTCTTTATGGATTTGGAGTTATTTTGATGAAAGTATACGAATATTTGATGTCACAAATGATAAGAAAAAGCTACAATGATCGCTAATGAAATGCAATCTAAAATACGAGCATCATATCTACATGAAATTGGCCTTATTACTGACCCTATATTCATTACCCAAAAAATTACACAAAGATGCATTAATGAGCTTGTTAGAATTATCATCAAGGGTGACAGAAGTGAGGAGAAAGAGGCACTGAGAATAGAATTGGACCGCAGAATCCAATCTTTGAAAGTAAGCAGTAATAGAAGTTCAATAGATATTAATCTTTTATAGTATCTTATGGATCATGATCTCTAATTTTATGTGTTCTTATATAGACATATGTGCCAGTTGCGAGGTCACATGGTGAACATGGTCAGGATTGTTGTACAGTACCTTCGTGTAAGTAACACTTTGTTTGTTTTGATCAACATTATAACACTTACATTTTCTTTTTTTGGATGTTTCTCACTAGTATCCCATTTGATATTTATCCATTGCAAATGTCTTTGCTAACAATATTCTATTCTTTAGCTCATGATGAAGTGCGGACTCCTCCTTCAGTTGGTGGTCCACTATTGTCTATTGCATTATTGGCAACAAGGACCATGCAAACATCATCATCTATGCCTAGTAGAATTGGTAAAACCTTGTTTTTCTATATTTTGTAATGTGTTATATTTTGTAATGTCTTTCTACAAGTTGATGAACAAAAAAGTACCATATTAGTGCTTAAATGATGTCTACAGAAGCTTGCATACACACAAACACATGCATACACACACCACACATATATACATACATACATACATACATACACACACATATATATATAGCCACATATAGAGAGACATGGACATAGGCAGGGAGGTAGACCAATAGAGAGTAGTACTAAAATTGGCATTTAATTGTATGATGTTTCAGTTGATAGAGCAACAGAGAGCAGTACTACTAAAGTTGATCCATTTCTTGGAGCAGTTTGTGTGATTAGTACTAGTTCGTATGGAGGGACATTGTTGCTGAATAAGAAAACTATGTTTCCATTAAGAGAACAAAAGCTTCCAGGTGCTTTAAAATTGATATTATTTGAAGTGTAAATTTAGTTTACTTTTACATTACTCATTTTGGACTAATAAATCCTTTATGTTTTTGTAGGTTATAATGCTTTCTTTGAACATCTTTTTCATATGACATTAAGACTATTTGGACCCACCATATGTAAAAGGTATGTAGTTTCATATCATTGCTACATAATTTTTTTTTTCTTCTATTTATTGTAATATATTAAAGTTATTAATCTAACAATCTATTTGTTTTTAAAAAGGTGGAATTTACAAGCTGTGGAATTAAAAAATTAGCTGATTGCATCCATTGAGGAGAAATTTGGGAAAAACATTTTCGACACTAGCCTACTTCTGAAAAGAGCAGCAAAGCATATAAAGACTGTGAGGGTTCAATATAGAAGGGCTCTTAAGGATAACCCAAAGTACAATCATCCTCCTATGATTCCACCGATGGAGTGGAATCAAATAATAGAAGATGCAAAGGAGAAAAGGCTATGTGAAGATAGAGATAATGAAGCAGCACAAGGCAAAAAGAGGTATGCCATTATAGTATTAAGTACATTGTAATCATGCACTAATTATTGATATTTGTAAATATATAATCTAAGACGTTTGAAATTGTTCATAGATTGTAGGACACATTTGTGGCTACAAAAGCGACAATAGAAAAGGTTGGCCAACACAAACTTGGCTGTGGTGGCTATATGAATCTACAGTCTCAAGTTGTAAGTAGAGCAATGAATTTTGTATTTTTTTTTTAATATAATGTTGCAAACAATTTGTTTAATGAAACCATACATGGAAAAATGATGTTAACAAGCAAAAAACATAGGGCACAGATTTCAATGTGGAGGTCACAGATGAAGATAGAAAAATTGCCTTGAAGGAAGGCTATAAAGTTGTGGTTGCACACCTACGTGAAGAATCTGTAAGCCTCTCCCAACAATCCAGTGCACCAAATGATATCTCACAGGTAAATTGGTCAAATGAAAAGTAAATAAAATTAAATAGTTGAGAAGATTCTTTTTTGGTATTAGTTTTAAACATAAATTGAATACATAACAATGTGCATAACATTTTACTGCAGCCTTCATATCCTACCACAGAACCTGCTCCTGACAAAGGCCATGATGTGCATTATAGTGGTGGAGGTATTAATTTTCTATTGGAAATTAATTATGAAATTATGAATACAATTTAACATCTTCAAATGGAATCTGACATGTATCCTTTTTTTGAATATTTCAGAGCATGTTGAACATCATGCTAAAGTAGTGGACCATGTTCCAAGTGTTCAACATGTTGACGCGGTGGCAGATCAAAATGTTAATGTAGATGATGTGGCATTTTTAGGTAAGAAAAATGCATTTTATGTTGTACTTGTACTTAATTACAAACTTGTAATAGTTAGAAAAAGAAAAAGAGTATGCCAATTTATCGCATTCACTTGTTCTTGCAACAGAGCCCCCTTTAGTGCAGCAACCTCCTGCTCCTCCAAAAAGAAGGAGCCATCATAATTTGACATTGCACGTGCCAAAAGAGGAGGAGAATGAAGCAGATATGGATGCTCCTATGAGTGCTTTTCTTAAGAGAGCTCGAAAAAAGAAAAAAGAGAAATGATGTTTTAAAAATCTTCTTTGATAAACCTTGTTGGATAATGAAAGAACTTTGTTTTAAGTAATTTTGTATGAATGATGCATATTAATAGTGATTTTTAGTTTATGTTAATGAATATTGTTATGTTTTAATGAAGTTTTGATTAGTATTATGTATTAATGAATTTTATATCATATTAATGAATGTTATGTGATTGTTTTGATTAAATGTTATAGTTCATAAATGGATGAATGAATGAATGAAGTATGTAATTAAATGATAATGGGTACTTTAGATTGGTGTTAGGGGGAGGGGGGTGAGGCCAGATGAGCTTCCACCTTCACGTGATTGGCCTTGTTAAGTAGAGAATATTATAGTATTCTTGAAACCAAGTGAAGCTCAAATTTGTTAAGTCTTCAAACACACATCCCAATTCTCTTTAACGAGACTAATGTTTTTTCGCTTGTAATAGTCTCATTGCAGTCATCTCTTGGTTCCTTGAGCATATAGTTCTTGCTTAGTTTAAATCCCAATTATTAGATATTTGTCCACATTGGAGTTAGTTTGGCATAGAAACCTGCATATTTTATTATATATATTTAGTCAACTGAAAGCAATGTAGAAAGCATTCACATAGTTGATGTCTAACAAAAGAAGACAAGATGCATATACTATTTAGCATGGAAATCCTTGTAGGTGAATTTGTGTGTCTGTACACACACACATATATGTATGTATGTATATAACCTCAAACAAATGTGTAGACTCAATTAGCAAGAGACGCCAACCTCAAATCCTGCAATGCAGAAGGAACTGACCTTTGAAATGCAAGTCAAGCAAATTGGCTTTCATCTCCATTCATGATGGAACTTAAAATGATGCATATCCACAACAATCTTTAACTTCCAGCAAACAAGTTAAACCTAAAGATAAGCTGTTTGAAGACTTGGTTGACTTTGCCAAGGCAAAAAGTAAAACTTCACCTAGTAAAAGTGAAAGTTTTTTAAAATTGGAGGTTGTTCTATGGGATGGTTTTTACTACATATCTTCAAGTAGCTTTCTACAAGTGATGGTTTAGGTGTAGCATTGTTTTTATTGAAGCCACTATATAGTCTTTTGTTCAATTGAGGTTTAGTATTCATTATGTGTTATATTATTCCTAGTGCACTGCAATTTAATTTATTTCTTGTTACTTTTTATTTTTGATATGAAATTCCTTTTGAAGATTTGTATATTGAAACAAACTTATGTTCTTACCTAGAAGGTAAATGAGTTTAGTAACAGTGCCAAAAGATACACACACACACACACACACACACACACACACACACACACACACACATATATATATATATATTGCAATGTATTGCTGAAGCTTGTTCTATTTCAGATCTCAAGTAGTGTGTGAGTTGTTGGTGTTTCAAACTGTTGAAACTATCAAGCAACAAAATGCTTAATATCATAGTGAAATGACTCACACAATCTAGGGATTAGACAATTCTCAATATCAACTATATGAATGAATCACTATAACCCAAATTCAACAAAACCAAAGGATGGTTTCCTACTCTTTTGGCTCTTCTAAACCAAGGCAGGTATACCTAGGGATAATTCTAATGCAACTATGTATGAAATTATCTTAGTTTGATTCTCATTTGTTACCCTCACATACATAAACAGCTCACTACAATTCTTCAATACTCTCAAACTTATACACATCCCTTATCAGAAGATCTGGTCATAATTCTCCTAAAATTTACAAATATTTCTGGAAATAGCAGCTACCTAAGACTCAGGAATTAGATATAAATGAGTTGAGACCAGCATTTATAAGTCTTGAACATGATTGAAAATAATTTTGATTTTGTAAGATGATTTGATATGGAGCAACAGAATTCATCCTTGTTTACTTCTGATTTATAGGACTAGTGCCTTATCCATTGGGCAAGAAATTGACTATTGGCAAGAGATATAATTCAAATAACTTGAATAAGAATTAATCAAATGCAATCACCCATCTCCATTCTTATGCAATATCCCTTTTATGAACTCATAAACCCTACTAATGTACTGAAGCATTTATATAATTGCTTGAATTAAAAGCAACAATAAAACTAGCATACAATCCATCTAGACTGCATTCAGCCAAATAAACCTTATTTAAATGACTTCAAAGTAAACAAACCCATAAACTGGACTCAGAAATTGATGACACAGATATAGTGTAAATACCCCTTTCTATTATCCTTTTCAAATGACTAATACAATAATTGATAGAAAACCAATTGAATGCCCATAACAGATTACCATTTCTGTCATTTCTGTTTGCTTATCAAAAAGTACAATGGAAGCAAACTCAAAACCTTTGCATACTATTGGACCGATTGAATATGTACTCTTCTTGAAAGAAACAAAAAATTGCACAAGTCTCAGACCATCACAATGCCTTGAAAACTCATTTATATAGCATGAGTTGCAACAAGCAAAGGGAAATTGTGATCTAACAAGTGTCCAAGGAACAAAGCATCATATAAAAGACAAAAAAAATCACAACAGAATGCCAGGCGTATCAAATATTCCTTCAAGTAGGCCCATTCTAGTTTCTGTTGTGAATCATCAACTTTTTATTTGTCTCTCATTATTTTGGCTCCTCAGAATATGTGGCTACTAAGCTGGCCAAAGAAGGATGATCTTGTGATACCTCCAAATCAGTTTTCTACTATGGGTTCTCACTGCTTTCACCTTGAGCAAGCATTATTACCTTTTCCCCTTCTTCTTTTTTCAATTCTGGTGTAGAGGTGTCAATAACCTGCACCTCGCCTTCTTGTTTCTCATCATCATCTGAACTGTCCTCCTCTAACTATAGGTCCAACAAAAGATCTACCATCCAAGTGTCAAATTGTATATCATCTGGCCAGCAAAACTATAGGTTATCATTTTGCTTTTTTAAAATATAACTAGCCTCCTTTTCAAAATCAACAAATTCTTTCTTCAAAGAATCAAAAAATAATTGGACTTTAACCAATTCCTCTGTCATGGTGGCCCACCAGGCATGCCCCTTTTCATTAATAACTTTATTTATCCTTGTGCAGAAAAGGTCATCCAATTCTTTACTCCACTCTTCCTTATTTTTCAATTTCTTCTTTCTATCCAAGGCACAAGGAAATAGATCAAATTTTTTATTCTTGTACTTATTCAAATAAGAAACAATTTTCAGTTGCAGAGCAACTCTCCAGTTATCAAAATCTGACAGGTCATTAGCAATATCATACAATTTTTCAACATGGTCATTGGAAGACTTTATAACTGAATAACATAGAAGGGTGATTTCCTTTTCCCTTCTTCCCCATTTATTAATAATAGGCTTCAAGGTATCATCATGATTTTTCAATTCCTCCCATATATCTATTACTTTTACCAACTGATCAAAGAATAAGGGCCACTCAATTTTGTCCATTAAATACATTAGAGCCTTTCTAAGCTTATCCTCATACTTTGTATTTAACTCTAAATGTAAGGCCCATACTTTGCTCTTCTCTTCTTCAAATTCCTTAGCTATATAATATTCAGGCCTTTGAGGTGTGTCTGGTATCTCTACAAGGGGGGTGGATTTAAAAGGTTCCATTGGCGGATGAGGGTATGCTATTCTTGGCCTTGTAGATTTACTCATTGCCTTGTTTTCAAGTTCAATTCTCCTTTTTACCTCCCTATTATAGGCCTCAAGAAGTGTTTCATATTTATTTTGTAACTCAGATATAACCTGTTCCTCTTTCTTAGTAGTGGCCAACACAAACTTAGAAGAATCCACATTCCAATATGCTACCTGTACATGTGAAGTGTCAGCAACCCTTCTTACAAGTATATTTCCCATCAACCCAGACTCATCTAATTATGATGGTGTGGCTCTAGATCCCTTTCTCATTGACCAACTGACTAATGCAGCTTGATCTTCAATGAATGAAGTGCCTTGGAAGTCTCTTCTATTTGGGTCTTGCAACTCCAATCTGCTTGAAACAGAATTGAAAATTAATACATCTGCAATATCCCAATTGGGCAATAATAAAATGTTAGATGCCTTTATCATTTTCCTCCCCTCCTTAGGGCTTATATTCTGAAATTCCTTCATCATTTCTTCTTTAATTTGGTTTTGCATGGAAGTTTCATCCATTTCTAGATGCTCTATTTTTATCTTTTTACATTTCTCCTCAAAAACGTTCATGTTTGTCCTCCATGCAAACTGCTGAAAAGCCCTTGATTTCACAAAACTGTCATCAGTCAAAAATTGATGACTTGCCTACTCTAATACAAGGTCCAACTCCCTACCTCTATAATCAACTATTTTTAGATCCAAACTTGGGAGAGGAAGTTCTGGAGGGTTACCCTCATCTAATTCTGCTTGAGTAATAAAAATATCTCCCTGTGATCCCATTTGTTCAACCTGTTCACCAGTGAGCTGCTCTTCTCCAATCCTCAAAGAGGACTGGGTGGGTGAATATTCCTCATCTTGAGGCCTTTCTTCTATCATTACCTTTTTCCTCTTAGGACTAGGCTCTTCAAGTTTCTCCTCTTGGGCTATACTGGTAGATCCTATTATTTGTTTGCCCTTGTCTATATGAACCCTTTTATTCTGAATTATAGTATATCCGGGCCTCTTTTGTAAAATTATTTTATCAGTTCTCACATTTTGAGTGAAAGCCAACCTCCTCATGACCTCTCTGGCCTTATCAGGATATGAATAAAAAAAAATTGTTTCTTTTCATTCATGACCTCCATTATTTCAGGGAAGGTATTTATGAGCTTACTTATTTTGTCAACCTCTATAATAGCATTATCGAAAGGATCATATTTATTATCAAAACAATGAATGAATTCTAAGACTCGAGAATAAACTCTCCATTTTTCCTTTTTAGTTTCCTGCTCCTGCAATGAGAATTCATTCCTTATAATATCCTCTGGATAATAAGAATCGTGCTTGACCGGTCCCAACTTGATTCTATGCCTCAACATCTGATTGAAAAATCCCTCAGAATCACAAAAATGGGGATGAGAGATAGCCATCATATACTGCTCCAAAATTTTATGCAAAAAGATCCATCCCCCTTTTGTAATCACAAACTGATGGGCCATTGTGCAGATAGGGAAAATTGACCCTAATTGCCTTTTCAACAAAAACATTTCTTCCACTTCCCCTAACTACCATAAAACTTCAGCCATTCCCACCTTCAAAGGAACTTGGTAAGGAAAAACATGAGGGTTCCCCTTGAAACCATAGATTCTAAAAATAGTAGAAATAGGGTAGGGGATGATATCTCCCTAATTATGTGAAACTTTCAAGTCATGGGGGTTATCCATAGGCCTAATGAGACTTGTTAGTACCTTAGGGATTCTGGGATTGTCACTCAATATGAGGCATCTCAATTTAGTAGCAAAATATCTATCAAATTTGACAAAACTAGCATTACTTGCATCCTAGGTCATATCTGCACTCCACAACTAGACTGGCAGTATTTCCCCATTCTCCTCTCTGTTTAGTTATATGGACACATGTCATCAACTCGCTAACTTGTTATACATAATTCTCGAGTACCTTTCCACAGTGAGCTAGAGATTATCACTAATCTTACTTTAATCATGTGGTAGATAATTGAAACAACCTTTAAGAACACGATGGTGGGTCCATTGCTTGTTAACTCGCTATACCTAATTTTTGCACATCTCTTTATAGCGAGTCAACGAGCATCGTCGATCTAGCCTTGATCTTGTGGATAGCAATTTTACTTCAAAAATGGTGGGCCACACTCGTTAACTTGCTATACTTAACTTCTGAGCACTTCTTCATAGTGAGTCAATGCCACCCTTTGATCCGACTTGATCTCACGATCAAAAATCTTCATACCTAGTAAATAGGAAGTGGGTCCATGATATCGTTGTCGCTGAGCTGGCTCAACACACTAGCACATATATATATTTTCTAATCTCTACATGACATCACATGTCTTGGGCCTTGCCATCTGTGACTTTCAGGTGGGTCGCTATATTGCTACTAGCATAAAAACCAACAATCCAGCTAGTGATATGGTGAGTTTTGACAAATCAAAATAAGTGTGCAGATTTGTTTATTAATTTAGTCCATTCTCTTTGTAATGTTGCATGTTTTAGTTTCAATTTTTTTATAAATTATAATAAATATTTAGCATCTAAGATAAAATTAATTCAATTAAATAATGAGAATATGCAATAATTAGTATTGTAATCATAAAAATGATTTTTAATTTATCTTTATATTAATTTGAGCTACTCATTTTTTTATTATGTGAATAGTTATAAATGCTATAATTTGTGTGTTTTATTTTTTTTGTAAATTGATTAATTATATATATTAATTATATATATATATATATATATATATATATATACATATATATTATCTTACTTTAATTTATTTTCTTATAGTATTTGAATATTAAAGTCAATTAAAATAATCTCTATTAGTAATCTGATATATGGTTCCTTACTCCTAACATTTTCTACTAACCATTCCTAAACTATACTATAACTATCCCTTACATCTTGCTTTACTTCCTACCACCCCTTCTCTAATTTTACCGCTAATTCCCTATCCACTAGCCATTAAACCTTATATCCTTTAAAAAATAACAATATTTAAGCCAAATCTTTTATTTACTACATTTTACTTTACTTATACATCTCTCCATACAAATAACATTAATCCACTTAACGTCCCTATAATCCCAACCTGACGCCAACCTTCCCAGAATTCATGTGACATGTGGTCAAGTGAATCATTACTTTTTTTGTTTTGTGTTTGATGAAATTGACTTACTGCAGGGAGGTTTGTCAATAAATATATGATAATACTAAGTCCCATAAAATACTTGAAAACTTCATCCTTAAAATCATTCACTACACATCCATCTCACAATCTATGCATGTAAACTAAAATACCAAATTAAGCATAACTATTCATAGCTTGAAAGTAAATAAACATTCACACATATGACACAAGATATGATTACCCAAAAACCCTCTAATGAGAAGGTAAAATTGGGGTGGGGATGACACCCATACATCTTCACTACTACATTTATAAAGTATATCCAATGAATGTTACAATGTTTGATCATGAAATATGATCTACCCTATTAAAGGTATGCCCTGTTAAAGACTTACAAAGCCTATTATGTCTTACCCTATTTAAGGATTTTATGACCCTATTAGAAGTGTGCCTAGTAAGAGGACTTCGACTTACAATGAAGTAAGCACCCTATTCAAGGATTTATCTCAGCATGTTAGGACTACTTTGTTAAGAGATTTAAATGATTCACCTATTAAAATGTCTCAACAATGATCCTTTTTTAGCACTCTACTACTTGATGTTAGATCACCTCTTTGCATGTATTCTTGATCCTTCTTTGATTAGATGTATCTCTTATATCCTCTAACTCCTTTATTATGTTCTCCTCTAACATATTCTATAATTCATGTCTCTAGATCAAAATTCCTTAGTCACACCTTGATTCTCTTTTTGCATGCACAAAATTCTCTCTCTACTCATCTCCTTACTTACATTCTATATTAGGGTTTACCCTCCTTATGAAGATCTTGGTGACTTAGGGTTAGGTATGAATCAATGATTATGATTCACCTATTGCTTAATCCTTCTCTTTTTTCTGATTGGTTGCATGTGTTGCATTGGGATAATCAATCAAGATTCATTGGTATCATCTAGGATCTCAAAATATATCCTTAAGTTGGTTCCAAAATAATTTACATAGGATTTTGTGCCATTACAAACAACTATGTCAAAACTATATAACTCGATACTAGAAGTCCCTGATGCTCAACATCAACTACAACTTCAATGCCAGAACTCAACATCTAAATAACTAAACATCCTTTGATTACTCAGCTCTTGAATCACTCAACATCATCTATCTACTCGACACTTGAGTGGATTAGCACCAATTGTTTACTCAACATACACTAAGAATCTCACTTGATATGCACTATCTGACATGTTATGCTCCAAATGTATTACTTGTTTGACATGAACTAATCTTGTAAATGACTTAAGTGTATAAACACTCATATGTTAAAACCAATTTGAGATTAACAATCTCCCCCTTTGACATGAATGTAAAAAACACTTGGTCATGCATGAATATCTTTAACTTATAAGCATAACTTAGATAATCACCATCTTTAATCGGTATAATACAAAATTTCAAAATTTCAAAATTTTGCAACACTTCACTTTACTATCATACCTCAAAATCTTATAAATCCCTTGAGTTGATTATTATATCTTGAATCTTGAATCAATACTATATCTAAGTAAATATGCATATCCTATACTTTGTTTATGTCTTTGACTCCCCCAAAACTATATCTATTCATCACTTGGAGTCAATGTCACTGGAAAACTTATTATGCTTCCCCTTTCTTATTTCTCCTTCTATCTTATTACTCCCCCTTTTTGACACTTATGTCAAAGGGTTATACCTAAATAGTGTGTTTATCCAAAAAAGATTTATGGATCTCAAGTATTAGCTTCAAAGCTACATCCCAATTATCACAACCTACCTCCAATGATTTGATTTGGAGGCCAAATTAGCAACAAGATAAACTAAGCCTTCTAGTTTAGAAAGATGGGGATCTTTTAACATTAGTTTCTCTACAAAGGCTAGCTCCTTGTGAAGTATTTCCATGTGTGGGGTCAACATGGATTGGACGCTAATCAGTGTGGCCCAAATATTTTCTTCTTGAGCATGCACTAGGTCAACCAATTGACCTTGGGAATTCATCAAATTCTTGAAGTGCTTCTAACTCTGAGCTAGAGAATTGGGTAGAGAAATACCTGTTAGCTTCATTTTTTCCTCCAAATTGTCAATATGGCACTGTACTTCTTGTGTGAACAAATTTGTATCACACAAATTGGTGTAAAGTAAGAAAATATTCTCTAAGATTTTATTTACACTTTTAGTCTTGGTTGCTAACTCAACCAAGACTAAAAGTATAATAGAACTAGATACCTTGTCATTTACCTTTCCTTGAAATTTTCTCTTAGACCATTCAAGTAGTTTGACATTTGAATCTAGGTCTGCATCATTGATTTTTTCTACAATGAATACCAATTGTTCCATGATGGGCTTGTCTTCTTCAGGTGCTGGTAGGCTAAATGCATCAATAAATATATTCTTGATGTCTTGCAATGCTTGCTTCTACCTATGCTCCCTTCTGAGTAGCTCTTGATGCTTTTTCCTTGCAAGTGCATCTTGTAGTATGCCCATTTGTTCAATTGTGATTTTTGCAAGGTCAATCTTCGGTAGGACAATCACTTCATCCAAGTTGACATCAATAAATGATGTAACCTCACCTACCTTGGATGTACTAGACCTTGGTGATTACAATGGTGTCACTTCTATACTCGACCTTTGAAGTGCTTGACTTGGAAGAGTAGTAGTTGCTGGTAAGGTAACCAGTGTTTTTATTGACAATTTCTCCTGAGGCTTATTAGAAACAATAGTCCACCAAGATAACTGAGGGGGCAATTTGGGGGGGCGGGGGGGTGGTGAATTAGTTATCCAATAATTAAAACACTTATCTTCTTTAAACAAACTTAACCATTCAACCAAATTAAATAACAACAATAGAAAGATTCACATAAACAAATACACTAGATATGTTGACTAGGGAAACCCTTGATCAGAGTGAAAACCCCAATGGGAATGATACCCACAAGATGATGTACAAATATAAATATTCCTTATTAGAGTATAAACCCTGTTAAGAGTCTGTTACAACATTTAGTAAAACTAGTCCTTGTTAGGAGACTTTCAATCCTTGTTAGGAGATTCCAATCCTATTAGGAGTTGTGCTAACCCTGTTAGGAGTTGTGGTACAATGTATGCAAGAAGATCCCATTGCCAAAACATGTAATTTCAACTACAAGAAGAGCTCATTGCTCAAACAAGTAATTTACTATTATTTATCTTCCTTGCTTGTTCTTTCCTCTATCCTATCAACAAGACCAATTACTATTAGACCTTGTAGACTAGGTCATAAACCTCAAATACAAATACCAAACCTTGGATCACTCAGAAAAACCTTGGCAATGAAGTTTCCTTTACTTCAGCACTGCTTTGCTCAACTTCACATTCCATACTCTCTGCTACTTTCCAAACATTTATAATTCACATATATCCATGCCATGATAAAGGAAAATATCCTTCCTTTATACCAAGTCCATTAAACAATTCCTTGAGTTGGTTGTTAATCCTTCTCAATTAATTATTATAGGACCACATTAAGAGCATGTTACACTTAGCAATAACACAAATCTTCCACCTTGCAACTTGAATAACTTTTTCTACACATAATATTATTACAAGTGACCTTAGCCATGCCATCCTTAACATGTCTTCTCAAAGTCCTCAACCTTGATCCTCAATATATCAAATCTGCTAAGAGATATAACAAATTTACCCAAACATGCCTCTATAAACTCTATCTTAGAACAAACATTACCAAAACTTACATAACTTCTTCTAGACTTAGCCTTTCTACTTCCAATGTTAACTGAATATGCTAGATACTCAAATGTATCTCTCATAACCATGAGTGGTTGTTATGTTCAACTAGTCAAGAATATCAAATTAATCTTTGCATTATTTTTCTGTCAAAGACCACATAAGACATCAAACATGCTATATTGACATCAATGACAAACTCAGTCATGAGTGTCACATATTATCATCAAACCAATATTCCAAAAATCTCTCCAATCTTCCAATAAGGCTATGTAGTCAAGTTTGAATCTTCCATCTTTCCTCTTCTTTCTTTTCAATTTCAATTGCATCTTGAACTTGTGTTGTAGGTAGATGAGTATCTATTTGTCTTGTTTGAACTTGTGTTCCATCCCATGCTTGAGTAGAAACTTTGGGTACTAACAAATTTTGCACCAATTTGTTGATGTTAGCCATGGTGGTTGTTTCTTTCCTTTGATACACTACAATGGGTAATGTATGTTGCATCATAGTAAATTAAGGGGTTTTTGATGTCTTTAGTTTCCACCTCTATAAATGTCTTCTCTGCCTCCTTAAGTTCATCTACACTCACCAATATAGGGTGACTACATAATTTTTCCTTGGTGGTGGTGTCTAGTAGTATCTTCTTCATGTCCTCCTCTATTAGTGAATTAATGTATTGAGTCATAGTGTCAGAAACATCCTTGATCTATATGATTTTAGTGTCTACTTTTGTCACATGTAGTGGATTGGCACTCAACATTTGTATATCTGGTATACTCTATTCTAGTTGCTACTCATCTTCAGTTATTGCTTATTTATGTTCCCATTCCTTAGTGCCTTCCATATGTTCATCCTTCTCAGTATCAACTTTAGTAACCTCAATTAATTATTTCTCATCTTTATCTTCACCTAACTTAATAGGTTTTTCCTCAATTACCTTAGATGTTGTCAACCCATAAATTACCTTCTAGATTTGGGTACTTTTCTGAACAACATCTTCAATTTTAGTTTGGAGAATATTAAATTCATGATACTTAAGAGAAAATCTCCTTGCATACTTCTTTATGGCTTTAGTCATCTTAGCTTTACCTAAATCTGGCATCACTCTTACAAGTGTAGTCTCTCTAATATTCCTTTCTATTGTAAGACTATATTTCCATCTTTTCTCAACTCTATCATATAAAGTATTTGGTAGAGAGTTGAAAATCTCAATTAGAGTAATCTTAAATGTTACCATCATGGCATATAATAACTCTTCTACTTTATCCATTTCTATCTTTCCAAGTCTATCAAATCCAATATGTGAAAATCCACTCAAATCTACATTATTCTTTATATTTTTACATAGATAATCTAAATTAGAAGGACTCTGACTTACCACCTTAAATTGGCTATTATCATCAAATTCTATCCTCTCTTCATATGATTTAGTCAAATAAATGTACTTTCTCCTTTGTCTCTTCTTAGACACATCAACTTGTATAGCTTTCCTAGCTTTGTTTTGTTTTTTCTTGGCTACTTCTTGAGCTTTCTTAGTAGTAGGTCTTGTGCTAGTTTGTGTAGCTAGAACTGCAGGCTTAGGTTTTACAATCTTCTTTAATTGTTGACTACTAAGGCTTTATCTTTTCTTTTCTTCTCTATGGCTATAGGTTCTTCACTAACTTCTTCTCCTTTGACACCTTCTTCAAGCTTGACTTCCTCTTCTCCTTGATCTTCTCCCTGACCTTGTGTTAGGGCCAATGGTGCTTGGGCTGGTACTTCTTCTTCTTCTTCATCATTATCATCTTCATCATCTTCCTTTTCCCCTTTTTTCTTTCAATTTCTTGACAATCTTGTTCTTCTTCCTTATCACTAATGTTGTCTTTAGATCCATAGTTATCTTTGATTTGGAAACATCATAATTTACAAAGTCAGTAGCCTTATTATCTACTTCTTCTTATGCAAGAAAGGATGCAATTACTATAGATGCCTCATCCACATTGACTTCATATCCTAGTGATCTCAACCATTAACCCTTGGAGCTACAACTTGTACATTTGTGAAATCAATATCAACTAGAAAGAAAACCTCATTGAAATATTTCTCAACTAGTGACACTAGTATCTTGTGTCTTTGTTTCATTGACTACTTAAAGTCCTCAAAATAGATAGTCATAATAGACTCAAAGCTCTCTCCCATTTTCTCAATGAATTCTCCCATTTGTACTACAATGGATTTGTTTGTCTTCCATGAAATTTTCCAAAGGAAGGAAATGTGTTCTAGACATAGAAAAATATACATACAAGTATTGATCAAAACTTTCTTTGTGCACTCTTGGTTTTCATCATAGCTCAGTATCAACTAGATTTCACTTGACAACTTAAGTGGAAATTTTCATGCTTGACAGTAACATGAAAATTGAAAAACTAAAAGATTTCTTCAAGATTCTAAACAAAACTTTGCATCTTTCTTCATGAAAATATAATCTTTTCAAAACTAAGTCCTTGGAAATAATTATGATATATTATTTAAATATCAGTCCCACACATACCTCTTGATTTCTTAGTTGGAGGTGGTGTCATCAACTGACCCATTGGGTGAAGAGATCCCATCAAAACTTGATGTGCTGCAATCTTCCTTTCTCTTTCATGTATTTTTCATTTCATCTTTGACGTTCTCAACATTTTCCTTTTCTTTGCCTTTGTTGAATCACCACTTGGCACTTTTGACCTTGTTGGGCAATTCTTACTTATGTGACCAATCTTCAACCAACTAAAACATGTAGTTGAATCAACCATTTTTTGTAGTCACTTCTAAAGTGTGTTCTTATGCAATTCTTAGGAACATGTCCATACTCTTGATAGTAGTGACAACTCTACCTAGTATTGTAATCCTAATTATAAGATTTTCCATTGTGATTTACCTTTGTTTATTTGTTTGATGACCACTTAGGCTTGGATTTGCACTCATATGCTCTATCTCCATACTTCTGATAGTTATAGGAGTATCCTTCAAATCTTTGTGTGCTCAAGGTCTTGGTTTTGCATTCATGTGCCTGATGTCCTTGTTCATTGCATTTGTTGCAGTGACCCATGAAATTCTGCTTAGGATTCTAATTTGTAGTCTTGCTCTTGCAAACATTAGTAGTAAACTTGTAACAAATTCAATTTTAAATAGGAAATTAGGATATTTGGCAATAATTTTAGTATTATGAGTTGTTAATGAGTAGTATCAAATTTTAGATAGGGAAGTTTATTATATAAATTTATTTTTAAAATAATTAAAAATAATTAAATTTAATAATTAGAGTATAAAATAAGTTTATTAAAGTTTCAGCTAAATATTATATCATTTTTTATTAAAAAAACTATTCACATAGATTTAGCATAGTAGTTCTTCAAGAGTTTATATCAATTAAATTTTAGAAAATTTATTTCAAAAATTTCCTATTTAAAATTTAATTTATTACAAGTTTACAACTTCACTATATTAATTTTTTTTTGATAAAATTAAATTGAAAATAAGAATTAATAATATTTATATAATTGTCAAAATATATTATAAAGGTAAATAGATAAATAAATTTATTATTGTGTAAGAAGAGATAATTATATGTTGAATTTGGTCTATAAGATACAATCCTAAAAAATAAATTAACAATGATACTATTTAATAATACTAACACAACTATGCTTTTAAAGCAATTATATTTGATTCCACTAAAAAAAAATACTAATTAACATCATTTAAACTAACACTTTATTTAATACAAAACAAACAACTCTATTGCCAAATATCCTAATTTAAAAACATACTAAAAACCTAAATTTTTAAAAAACTATCTAAAATCTGATACTACTCATTAACAACTCATAATACAAAAATTAATAAAAAGTAAAAATAAAAATTAAGACATTAACACTACTAACTTAACTTTCAAACAATAAAATTTCAATGTTTTAAAACATTTAAATTAAACTACCTAACAATTAAAATCTAAATTTTAAACTTATTTTAAATAACTAATCTATCTTTAAACTAAAACTAAATTAAATTTATACTAACTTAAAATTAAACTACTCTAATACTAATTTAAATTTAAAACTAATCTTAATTTAATATTAATTTAAATAATTTAAAAAAAACTAACTTAATTCTAAACTAATTTTTAAAAGACACATATTAATTAAATTATATATATATATAAACTAACTTATACTAAAACTAGAACTTACATTATAACTCCAAACCCTTAACACTAACCGCCCACGACCACAAAATTCCAACTTCCAACCACATGGGCTCAGGGCCCCATAAATATTTTCCCCACCCTCACACTGCCCCCAGGCCTATTTAAAAGGACACAGCCCAAAATCATGCAAGGAAGTACATTTTGTAGGAGCTGACGAAAGTAAGGAAGGTAACGGCACAGGCTATTTAGCCAGTGCATTTTCGTGGCTATTTAGCCAGTATCTGGGCATTCACTATATCGCCACCAGCAAATCGCAAGTATTTCCCATTAGCAACTTGGCGAATCATCGGATATTTTTGAACTCCAGTAACACCACTTGCAAATTTTTTCCCACGTGCATTCCTTCTTGAAACTGACAAGTCTGGGACATATCACATGGTCATAAGATCATCCCGTGAACACATTTCACGGCATCAAATTCCACTTTTCAGTATCACAAGTAATTTTTTGTTGATCGCCATCTCACTATGGGTAACATATGAGCATCTTGCCATAGCGAGTATGCAACAACTGTGGATTCAAATCAGATCCGACGGTAGGACTAAAACACCTTTTTCATGAGACTCAACCACAATGTCCAAACAGGCAGGAGAAGAATATCCGTTCTTCGCTCCTTTTTTCAAAAAGAATTTGCGTCGGGGTAAATTGTAAAAGCCAGACCTAGGGTTTTTCACAGACTTTCAACTTGGCGAGCATACTTATAAACACCCCACAGGAAGTACGTCTATGTTTCATAGTAGACCGATAGTGTAGGGAAAATGTGGGGTGCTTATCAAGGTGCAAATCTTTAGTTATTTAGCCAATTAAAGTCCTTTATCTCAACATATGGCTACTAAAGCTATTCATGTAGACAATATGATGAAGATGAGTGGTTAGTATGTTATTCAAGTTCCTTTCTAAATTTTTTACCATGAATTTGTTCCAGTTGCAATACAATAGTTTTACAAACATATTTCCATGGATACTACATGGATCCTCAAACTTGAGTTTATAGAAGTCTTAGAAAGTGCATCTTTTAAGCTAAATTTCTCTCATGGATCATATGTTACAGCTATCAAATTATATATCAGATTTGTGTGATCTCCATTAGGCACAACTGCACGCATTTGTTGGAACTGTTGGAAAAAAGATAATAGGAAAGGACTAACACCATGCTGTAGAAAAACTACATATGTTGGGTTGTTTATTATTTGTTTCTTTTTGTTCATAAGTAAAAATGGATCTGTCATGTAACTGTGCACCTCTAGCACAGTTATTTTATTATTGCTTTTTATTGCATAGTATTTCATGGAGTTTGATATATTTATAAATATTGTATGTTGTCAACATATTTATTCAATGGCTGTAAATAGTAACACTACCTATGATTATGAGATTCATGCTTGTCTTATAGGTTTTATGAGATTGGTGTTGCAGCTGCTCTATATGCAAATGTTGGATATTCTTAGTCTAATATATTTATTGCTTTGGCTCACCCAAGATGCAATTTAGTAGGCCTTTTTAATCATTGTATATTTCGGTGGAAATGATTCTTTAGATCCTCACCCCTCAGGATTAGGTCCTCATGTACCACTTCCTAAATACATTGAGAACATTAAGAGAATGGAAACCTATCTCCAGGTACAATTTTCATCAGTATTCTGTGTTTAGATTTCTTCAATTTCGTTTGAAAGATACATATTTTCAATTTTTATGATGACAATTATCTAATTTGAGTTTGGGGTAAAAAAATCAAGACCTCTCAGAGTCAACATACTTGATTTTTTTAAGTTGCCCACCTGTTAATGAAGATTTGATTAGTAGTGCTTCAAGGTACTATTCTTCTTGTGTGTGTGTGTAATGGTTCACAAATTCATGATTCTGTAATCTACCTGTTTGGCCTAACTTTTTTGGATTCTATAGTAGTATTTTTTCTCCAATAGTATGGACAAATGAATTGTGTCATTAGCATTCTGAAGCCTATGTGCAAGTCTACAAAGAGATGGGTGTCAAGGTTATAGATTCATTACTACACTTAGGAATGGGCTCATCTTCAATCTTTAGAAGATTGAATATGAGCCCATTCCAAAATGTAGTAATGAACCTCAAAGCTCCTTCAACGTGAGCATATCATGTCCTTTGGATGATCTTTCTGAAGCTACTCTAACATTGTATCCTTTAGACTTTAGTTTATATCTGCCAACAACAAGACTACTTTGTGTCATTAGAATCATAAATAAGGAATGCAGAGGCAAGCTTTTTTGGGTTTTTGCTGAGAAAATGTTGATATTAAAGCAGTGGGGTTGCTTGGAATTTTATGCAAATTTGTTATGCAAAAATAGGAATAAATTGAGTTTGAAATGATACATATCATTTGTTATCTCATTTCAAAATGTGGTTAGCTTTAGGAATTCTTTTATAAGATGTTATATGAAATGATTGCTAGCTAACACTTGCCAAGGAAACATAACTTGCTTCTTCCCAGAGTGAATTCTGCTCAAGGTTTTGGCATTGTGAAGTGTAGCCTAGTTCTTTATGTGCCAATGACAATACTGAGAATGATAAGAGATGGCATGGTTACTCTCGTTGATGTTATTTCTTTGTTGCATTATATGAGATTCATTACTACACTCGGGAATGGGCTCATCTTCAGTCTTCAGAAGATTGAAGATGAGCCCATTTTGAGTGTAGTAATGAATCTCAAAGCTCCTTCAGCCTGAGCATATGATGTCTTTCGGACGATCTTTCTAAAGCTGCATCAACATTGTATCCTTAAGGTGTTTGATTCTTCATCTTTCTCCTTTATTATTCTATAGAACAATTCTTATGGTTTAAGATTCTTAGCATCAATTTGTAATTTCAGTTGAAAATCTCTATATATCTTTTCTTTCCAGATAAGGTTGCTTAGTTTTTATGTAAATGTCTTTGCTTTTGTAGCTTGGACTTGAATTCACCACCAATGTTCTTTATACTCAGCCAACAATATATTTGTACCAAGTATAGTGCATTGTAATGGTATTGTTCATACAATGTTGATGCTTACTCAAGAATACTATTTTTATTTAGTTTTATTTGCCAAGTTTCCTTTTTAGTTTGATTTTGAGTTGGTGATTCTTGAGACTCAAATGCCTACAAATACTTCATGCAATGTCCAGTCTCAAGCCTTGAGCACTAGGTAAGCTCCTAGCTCTTATTATAGTTTGTTTACTGCAATGTCACATCTAGTTTGTATGTGATTCTAGTAACCTAAAGGATCCTTGACCACAAACAATAGTAGTCTCCTCTACCCAAGATAATACAAATTTTTTTGGATTTAAATAAGAAAATTGCAGTAGCATTATTAGTGAGGATTTGTGTCTACTCAGAAACTTCTTATCTAAGAAAGCCTTCCTGAGGGTTGTGAGCTTGTGTACTTCTCCTTTACATCAAAGGTTCAATGTGAGCATGTTGCTAAGACCCTACCCAAGGTTACAAATGCAAAGTGAACTAGTTTTTAATGCTTCTCACTAGCAATAAAGCATGTTTTATTAGCCCATTATCTAGTTGGTTCACCTTTATTTCAAATTTAATGTAGGGACAAGGAGTTTCTTGGTTAGCGTCTTGCATTGAATGATGAATTAGATCATGTGCTAGGGAAACACAACTCCATTACTATAGGGTCTCCTGTTACATGAAAAAGAACAAAAGAGAGTAAACTAGAATAAATTTGGTAACTTTCCACATTTCAAATGTTGATTATACCTTTGAACTATTGCATAGAGAGAGAGAGAGAGGGATTAGGGTGTTGCAGAACTATTGCATAGCCAAGGAGACAACAAAGGAGCCTCTTTGTCTCCCTTGCCCCCACATGTGAGAGAGAACACTATTGCATAGAAAGGTACGTAGGCAATAGAGCAAGAACATGCACTAGAGTTTTCCCTAAACTGGGTGTTCCCAAAGGTAAATAACTAAGGTTGTTCTACTTGTTTATTTTCATATTTTCCATTTGAATGTATGCATTAGAATCTATTATCAATAACTTAGCATAATATTTGTGTTGGTGACTTTGTCCATTGGAAATGGAATGTGGAAGACAGGTATGTGCCAACATGTTATTCTATTTGAGATCACATGCTTTTCCCTCTTATTTTATGGTCTATGGCAATCCAAATGACTGTTAGAAAAACTAATCTCAAAGTTCAAAATGGTAGAATGATAATATCTTCATGAGTTGATTTATAATCTTGTGTCATTTACATTGAAATATAAGTATAATAGGTTAAATTGTAGGTTCAATTCAGGGAGGGGTTAGGGTACATCTTGTTTTTGAATTCTTGTAATTTTTAAACGTAAAGAATTAGTTTCTGGGTAGATTTTTATTCATGATCTTTGCCTTTTCACTGGTCTATTGGTAGTTGCTTTGCTAACATGGTGCTTCAGTGCTTGATATACAAAAAACCTCTTGCATCCAATCTACTCCATGGATCGCATTCTCAAAAATGTATGTTATCATTTCTCAGTAGATTTATCCTTAGACACAAGCATTGCAATATTAGTTGCGGCTTGCAAAAACAATAACCTATACTATTTGTTGGGTCTGCTTAGGTCAGAAGAAAGACTAGTGCTTCATGTGTGAGCTTGAGTTTCTTGTCTTGAGGGTGAGAGTAGGAGATGGTGCCTTATCACCAATTAGAATACTTTCTAGAATTAAAAACATTGGCAATCACCTTGGATATGGAAAATAGGAAGATGCTCATGAGTTTTTGAGGTAATATGAATTGCAAAGTGCTTAGAGTCTTTCAATTTTTAAATCATACTGACATATATCAAGATAGAAATGCTCATAGAAAGGAGTATTTAAGGATATGCTACAAATTATGTGCACACAAAAATTAATCTCCATTGATGTGCTTAAACATACTTACATGGCACATGCATGCATGCTCGCATGTGTGCGCACACACACAGATTGATATCTTGTTTTTCTTTTTCCTTTTAGATTTGTAGTTGATACTATGTAGTCGATATGCCTTAATGAAGCTGGTGGAGAGGAAGCCATTCATCCAATAGCACATGGGAATATGTTCATTCAACAAACATTTAGTGGTTATTTTCAGTCAAAGGTGGTGCTAGTATTAACTTTAAAATGCAAAAATGTCAATGAACAAATACATGTGATTTGTAGATTTTGATTATAAAATTTATTTCTATATAAGGAGTTCAGATTAGCGGAGTTGTCCTGGCGAGCTGACATGGTGAGTTGACTTAAAGTGGTGAGTTGGTGGAGCAAGTGGGGGTGACTTGGTGAGCTAATCTGGAGAGTTGGCTTAGGGGGAAGACTTGGTGAGTGAACTTAGAGAGTCGACTTGGTGAGCGTACTTCAGTTGTCAACTTAGCGAGCTGACTTGGGGAGCCAGCCTAGCAATCTAACATGGTGAGTGGGCTTAAAGTGGCAACTTGGTGGGGCAAGTTGGTGAGCCGACTTAGCGAGGCCACTTAGAGATGCAACATGGCGAGCTGACTTGGTGAGCAAGCTTGATGAGCGGACCTAACAACTGACCTTGATGAGGCACTTTGGTGGAGTGACTTCACGACTGAACTCAAAGAGTCAACTTGGTGAGCATACTTGCACTAGTACATTTGGGTTCATTTTTTGACCTTTATTGGTTGAATTTTTGACCCAATTTTTGACCAAATTTGACCAACCCATTGGTCAAAATTTTTACCAAGTCACTGTTACATGATTTGTCTCAATCATATAACTAATTATATATTCTTCATATTAGTTACTGTCGATGTTTTTCAGGCATTCTATAAAATAGTTCACATGCCTTGCATATGATATGACATTTTGCATGCATCCTGCACTCTCTTTCATCTAGCTAATGATGGATTACGAAGAGTCCTTTGAAACCATGATGCTAAAAAAAACACAATCAAATCCAAAATGAACTTGTACTACAAATGGATTATGGAAATCTAATATTGGTAAAATTGCATGCATGTCTACCAGGACAATCACAACTTAAACATACATTTTTCCTAGTAGACATGCATGCAAAATTGACAATATCAGATTTCCACAATCCATTTGTAGTGCAAGTTCATTTTGAATTTGATTGTGTGTTTTTTAGAATCATAGTTTCATATCACTTTGCGTAATCCATCATCAGCTGGATGAGAGAGTGTAGGATGCATGTAAAATGTCATATCATAAGCAAGACATGTGAACTATTTTATAGAATGCCTGAAAAAAATTTACACCTAGCTATTGGTGGAAATTTCCACCTTCATTGGTCAAAATTTCCACCAATGTCTAAATTTTTTTCTACCTTTGTTGGTCAAAATTTCCACCTTCATTGGTCAAAATTTCCACCAACGTCTAAATTTTTTTTCCATTATTGGTCGAAATTTCCACCTTCATTGGTCAAAATTCCACCAATGCCTTAATTTTTTTCCACCTTTGTTGATCAAAACTTCCACTAACATGCAAACTTTTTTTTACCTTTGTTGGTCAAACTTTTGACCTACATTGGTCAAAATTTTGACCAATTCCTATTCGACCAATAGGTTGGTTGAAATTTTGACCAACTAGAGAGTTGGTCAAAATTTTGACCAAAAAAATATTGACCAACGGGTTGGTCGAAGTTGGTCAAAAATTGGGTCAAAAATTTGACCAATAAAGGTTAAAAAATGAGCCCAAATGTACTAGTGTTAGATGATTTAGAAGTTATTTTAGATCGCATGGAACAATTTCAACTAAGGTTAAATCCTAAAAAGTGTACATTTGGAGTCATCTCTAGAAAATTACTAGGATTTATTATTTTAGAAAAAGGAATAGAGGTGGACCCTAAAAAATTTCCAGCAATTATGGATATGCCACCTCCTAAAAACATTAATCATATTAGGATTCTTCAAGGGCATCTTCAATCTATAAGAATGTTTATATCATAGTTGGTAGATAGAGCTCAACCTTTCAACAAGAACTTACATAAAGGAGTCAAATGTGTATGGAATGAAGAGTTTCAAAAGAGCATAGATCAAATCAAGAAATACTTGGAAAATCCTCCTATTTCAATACCTCCTATCGTAGGGAAACCACATATTCTATACATTTCAGAAAAAAGGTCTTCATTGGGGGCATTATTAGGTCAACTGGGTGAACATGGGAAAGAAAGAGCAATATACTACATTAGTCATACTCTTGTTTCATATGGGTTTAATTACACCAATATTGAGAAAGCTTGCCTTGCAGTTGTGTTTGCTTCTTAAAAGTTGCAACATTATATGCTTGTGCACACTATACACCTCATAGAAAAAATTGATCCACTCAAGTATTTATTAGGTAAGGCTTCCCTCAAGGGTAGACTTGCTAAATGGATGATGATCCTTTCAGAGTTTGACATAGAGTACATTGAGCATAAAGCAATCAAAGGGCAAGCCATAGCAGATCAATTGGCTGATTTTCCACTACAAGATGATGCACCTATTCAAGTTAATTTCCCAAATGAGCACCTCATGTATATAACTAAAAGAACATGGAAGATGTTCTTTAATGGATCCTTTATGCAAAATGGTTTTGAAGTTAGTGTATTGTTTGTTTCTCTTCATGGGTACATGATTCCTAAATCTTACAAGTTATTATTTCCATGTACAAATAACATCATTGAGTATGAATCTTTAACAAATAGACTTAAGATGGCTATAGAATGGAGAATTAAAAAGTTACACATCTATGGGAATTCATAGTTGATAATCAACCAAGTCAATGATGATTATTTAACAAAAAATGAGAAATTGTTACCTTACAATAAAATGGTTGATTCCTTGGGATGCTAATTCAAATTTGTCCCATTTCAGAAAATCCCTAGAGTAAAAAAAAATTAGTTGATGCTATGGCTACCCTTTTTTCACTTCTCTAGTTAGAGCAACAAATCAAGATTTGAATTCTTGGTGAAAGAGCTACATCACACTATCTATGATTCCCAAGAAAGTCATGTTACTTTTACCCTTGTTGATCACGAGTCATCCTATTATGGTGCCATTTATTCATGCCTTCAAGATGTCATTATACCTAGTAACTTTAACTGATCTAAACATAGAAACCTTATTTGAAATGCCTCTCACCATTCCCTTATCTTTGGTGATTTGTATAGGAGGGTTCTAGACATAACACTTCTTAGATGCTTAGAAAATGGAGAATCCAATCAAGCATTAGTTGACATCCATGAGGGAATTTGTTGGGGCCATTCCAATGGTCTTTCCATGGCTTGAAGGTTTTGTAGGGTGGAGTACTATTGGCCTAGAATGTAGATTGATGCAGTAGCTTTTGTAAAGTCATGTGAAAAGTGTAAAAAACATGGTAACCTGATACATGCTCTAGGTAGGGAACTCATTCCTTCTCTCATTGGTCATTTCAATTTTGGGCCTTTGATATTTTTGGGTTGATTTATCCCAACTCATCATGTTGACACACATTTATTATCACTACTATTGATTACTTCAGTAAATGGGTAGAAGCTATCCCACTTTTTGTTGCCTTGGGCAACACAGTTTCTCTATTTATTCTGAATCATATTATCTATAGATATGAAGTTCCTTTTCAGATTATCACTTACAATGGAGGCTAGTTTAAAAATAAAGACTTTAAAAAACTTTGTAAGAAATTTAAGATAAAACAACATTTCTCCTCCAATTACTTCCTGCAAGGAAATGGTCAAGCAAAAGCATCAAATAAAACCATTCTCAAAATCTTACACAGAATAGATCATAAGAATGGTAGAGATTGGCACTTATAGATAAATATAGATTTGTGGGCCTATAGAATTAGTATTTGTACTCCTATTGGGGCTACTCCTTTTTCCCTTACATATGGTGCTAAATAAGTGTTACCTTTAAAGGTTGAGATTCCTTCATTTAGAGTTTTGCTCAAAGGTCTAGTTATAGATGAAGACTATTGTGGCATGAGACTTTAAGAGTTAGAACTTCTAGATGAGAGACACTAAGAATCCTTTTGACTATATGAGGGTCTATCAAAAGTGCATGTCAATATCATTCACAAAAAAGATTCACTCTAGAGAATTCTAGGTGGGAGATCTTGTCCTATGTGAAAATCCTAAGAATCAATAGAATAGAGATCAAAAGGGTAAATTTGAACCTAATTGGCTTGGACCTTGCATTATTATAGAAACTTTTGGGTCTGGTGCCTATTTACTATTTATAGTAGAGGGAGAGTAGCTCCCTAATCTTATCAATGTCTTGCACTTGAAGAAGTTCTATCCATGATGCATGTTCTATCTGGGGGCATCTTTGCACATATTTATTGATCCTAAAAAAATACCAAAAAATGATATATTTCAAAAATCCAAAAAAATGATATACTATCAAAATTCTAAAAATAGGAAAATTTCTTGAAAAACTGATCATCTTAGTAATAAGCACTTTGATGTATCTCCAATAATAATAATCTAAGTGGTGAAACCTAGAAATAGGTGTTGCTTGAGGCCTTTGCACCCCTATTTCTTAGCATGTATCTTTGACACTTGGCCTTTCTCCATCATGCCTTGTCCTTGTTGCCTTGGTTTGGAATTGGTCTCTATCTAGGGGGCATAGCTATGTTAGATTTGGTCTCTTGGCTACATTAGTCTTTAGGAAACCTAGTAAATGACATTTTTTCAACACCACCCAAACTATATTTTTCAATACAACCCCTGACATCAAGTGTTTTTCAACACTTATCAGTTTGGTCTTACCTAGTTTTGTCATGTGATCTTACATTCTTGCAAGCTTTCGATCCTTATCCTTGAAACTCAATATCAATTAACACACTTCAATTTTTAAATGCAAACACTTAATTCCTTACCTATGTCATGATCTTTTCTTTGTGTGTTGACTATTGCTATTTTTTGTTGAGTGTCCTTGTCTAATAAGTCTCTATGGGATGCATAGATAGAGGACTTGGGGCATGGGGCATGGGGCATGGGGCATGTTTTTATTTATTTTCTACTTGTGGGTGTGGTCTTGAAGCTCTGGAGTGTCTCTTGTTTTCCCCTTGAAACACTTAGGAGACTTGAGGCATCATCCTTGACTTCTTTTGCACAACCATTCTTATGGTCATCTTGACGTCTATGGGTTGATGCGGCATGGATTTTCTACATTAAATTGGGTAAGCTAACATCAAAGTAATCTTGACCTTTATATATTTGATGCTTATGTTAGAATCTTTCCACATTCCAATTTGATATAAATCACCCTCATATCTTCATAGTTGTGCTTGTGACTAGTGATGCTTGTGTGATTTTTTGATGTCTATTAATAATGGCTTAATGATGAAAATAAGTTCTTTTACATTCTCTAATGAATGATGAACACAAAATCCTATGTTATAGTTTCTGTATTGCAAGCACACCTTTGCATTTTCATGTAGCTTGCATTATTAGACTTCATGTTAGTTTGCACTTTTAGGCTACATTATGAGTTTGAGTGGGTTTTTCCTTCATACATTCCTTTTGGACTTTTAATCAATTGTGTTCATATTTTGATCTTCATTTCCTTATCTTCTTTCATGATCTCAATAGTTTTTTTTTATCTTAAGTAGTTGATTGATTTTGGGGAATTCTATTTCTTATAGAATTTTTTTCTTCTTCTTTTTGTTTCATTCCATATCTTCCATTCTACCTTCTATTTGCTTTCACCCCACTTCTTTTCTTCTAATTCACATTTGGGGAATAATATTTCATGCTTGATGATCTACCTTGGTTTTGTGATTCTCATATTTTTCATCTTACATCAAGGACTTTATCTTTTGTGATTCTTATATTTTTCATCTTACATCAAGAATTTTATCTTTTGTCCAATTTGATCAAATTTATCAATTTGTTGTTTCTCCTCTATCTCATTTTTATTTTGATCATGAGGGGGTAGTACATATCAACTTGAATCCTTGATTCAATTTTATCCTCTACTTTTTAAAGTCAAAATTTATTTGTATTCTTTGTCTTATTGTGTTCCTAAATTGACCACACATCTGGGTTGTTTTGTGATCCCAAATTGATCTCACACTTCAATTTCTTTCTTTTACTACATGTTTTCCCAAATGATCACACATTAATTGATCACACATTAGTCAAAGAGCCTGGGTAAATGTATGCACCCTAAAATGGTTGCCTAGACTATGGGCCCCCATTATTCAGTTTATGAAATATCCTAAATCAATAGTTTGCAATATTTTATTAAATCAATTCAAATCAATTTCTTTGATCAAATTGTAATTAATTCAATTATTTCAACAATTCCTAATGTTTGACCATTTTATTCTAAGTCTTATATAATTAAAAGAAAATGTCTCTTTTAATTAAGTAATTAATCCACATTTAATTAATTAAGAGAAAAACTCCTCTTTTAATTAAATTAAATATTTTCTATTTAATTAAAAGAATTTTATCCTTTTTAATTAAATAAAATCCCACTTGAAAAAGAAAAGAAAATAAATAAAAATTAAATAAATTATTTTTTTCCTCTACACTTAAATGCACATATTTCTAAGTGGGATTCCATTTAATTTTCCTCCTCTTTTCTCATTGGTAGAACTTTGTCTCACATATATCATTCTTTCTCCACCCTTGGTTAAATCTTATTGCTTCTTATCTTAATCGTCCATTCCTCTTTATAAAGGAGAGCCCTCTCCTCATTTTTGACATCCACGATTATGCTATTATTATGCTACAAGTTTGGAGAACAATTTTTGGAGGAGTTTGAGCATTAAATCTTTTTGTGGAGAGCTTCTATCTCTTTGTCTTCTTCTCTCATGCATCCATGGATTCCATCATCATGATCCATCCTTGAATTTTTATAGTTTCTTAGATCCATATTTTCTTTCATAGATTGATCTTGCATTGTTATTTCCTTTCACAAATAAGATTTCCTTTCTTGATTGCTTTGCAATGTTATCATTTAGATTAGCTCGCATCTTAATTTGTATGCATATTTTGATCTTTGAATATCTCATTTTATGGTGGAATTGCATGGGCACAAACTAGGTCAAACTGTGGGCCTCCATTGCAAACGCTTGCACTCCATGAATAGAGAGCTATGAGTCACCATTTGAGACTTCATTCTTGAGTAATCTTGAATATAATAACTCATAGAAGTGTGTTGGATACAATTAAGTAATTGTGTATTGTCTTTGATGTTACACAAATGCCATATCAGTTATCACACAGAGTCTACCGAGTTCTGTCGGTCAGGAAAACAGTTTACAGAGTCTACCGAGCTCAGTCGGTCAGTAAAGCCTTTTGCAGTGTATACCGAGCGTTCCTGTATGTCACACGGTGAGTTAGTGTTAACCGAGTTCACACGGTAAGCTAAGGAAAGTTTAGTTCTTACCGAGATCACTCGGGTATCAAAGGATTTTGTAGCGGACGGTTAGTATTAACCGAGTTCGCACGGTAAGCTAAGGAAAGCTTAGTTTTCACCAAGCTCACTCGATAGTCGAAGACAGCTTTTACCGAGTCTAGTCGATTTCCAAAGGAAGTGGCAGGTTTACCGAATTTCTCGATAATTGTAGTTTTTACCGAGTTCTGTCGATTAACACAGGAAGCAATTTTTTTTTTAGTAGCGTCGGCCAGTGAAGAATTTTGTTTTGATTGTTAGTTCAAGCCGACTTTGGAATATGTTTTGTCAAGTTGGTTGGGCCGACCTAGTATTATGTATAGTATATAAAGAGGTGCTCAAGATGCGGAAAAGTGTGGAATAAAGAGTGTATATGGATAGTGCAAGGAAGTGCAAGGAAGAGACTTGTATGTGCCTAAGCAGAGTTGAGCAGAGAGAAATCTTGGAGCTGCAAAGATATATTTAATCAGTAAGGATCTTGTGGAGCTAAACTGAGATCTGTATTCAGCAAGATAAGTTGCATGTATTTTCAGATCATTCATTGTTGCTTTCTAACCATTGTAACAGTGATTCCAAAATCTCCTAACAGAGTTGGTTTAACAGCCATTCCATAAATCCTTTAACAGGGTGGAAATTCAGTTGAATTGTTCTAAAGACCTCTTACAAGGCCACTCCTAACAGGGTGATTAAATCCTCTAACAGGGTCACACCTAACAGTGTGTTTTGTAACCTTTAACAGGGTTGGCTCCTAACAGGGCTCACTTCAGAAGAGTGAAAATTGGTGACTAGTTGCTGGTGGTTTTTCCCATATTGGGTTTCCACGTAAATCTGGTGTCTACTGTGTTCATGATTACTTTCTTTTGCATGGTCGCTTATTTCAGTAAATGCTTAACAAATTAACTAAACATTTATCAAGTTTTAAGCAGTAATTTATGTGTTTACTGAGTAGCAGCAGCAACTAAGTTTAAGGCATCTTTGGGACTGTTGAATTTGTTTTTGTGGTAACTGATTCACCCCTCCCCTCTTAGTTACCCTATCTTCATTTTTCAACAATTGGTATCAGAGCTTTTGGTGCTTGCAGGAGGAGATTTCAAAGATCTAAGCCAAAGATCAAGATGTCTTACAAGAGGGAAATCCCAAGGCCTAACCGAAACAACTTCTCAGCATGGCAGGGATTAATGAGACTTCATCTAGCTTCCATTGGTGACACTGGTCTGAAATATCTTGATGAGAAATATGTAGAACCATCAGGTACATTATCAGTCAATGACATTGCTATAAAGAAGACTCATAACATTATGATGATTGATATTGCATCTGCCTTGAGTTATGAAGAGTTTGATGATGTCAATGACTGCACTACTACCTATGAAATGTGGGAAAGCCTAAAAGAGATCTATGGTGGAGATGACAATGTCAGAAGAGCCAAAGCTGAAAGTTTGAGAGGACAGTTCGATCAGATGAAAATGAAAGAAGATGAAAACATTGCCAAATATGTTGAAAGAATTAAAACATGTGTCAGTGCTATCAAAGCTTCTGGAGGAAGTATCAGTGAAGAGATAGTCATAAGTAAAGTTCTTAGAACTCTACTTCTAGTTTATGCCATCAGGGTATCAGCCATTCAAGAAAGAAGGTGTGAGGCCAATCACAAGATAAACCTAGAGGCCATAGTTGGAAGATTGACAGCATTTGAACTAGATAATTTTGATAATTATGTTCCAGCTGCAAAGAACATTGAGTCTGCATTTGAAGCCAAGCTTTCACTCAAGGACAAAGGCAAGAAGAAGAAGGAATCTCAGTCAGAGAGTGAAGATCAATCAGATCAGAGTTCTGACAGTGACCTTGAAGTAATTGAAGCTCTACTTGCAAGGAAATATTCAAGAGGAAGAGGTAAATACAAAGGTAAAGTACCCCTAATCTGCTTTTCATGTGAAGAAGTCGGTCATATTGCTGCAAGGTGTCCAAACAAGAAAGATAAAGATGAAAAGAAAGATAATAAATGGAATAGTAAGAAAGATCTCAAATCATTTAAGGATAAAAGTAAGAAATCATGTTTTATGGCTAAAGATTCTAATGATTCTAATGATGAAGAAGAGGATGAGATTGTTTACATTGCTGTAAAAGATGAATCTGACAATGAAGAAATGGCACTCATCTCTCACATAAGTAAGAATGATACATGGATCATTGATAGTGGCTGCTCACATCATATGACTGGAGATAAAACAAAGTTTGATCAATTTGAAGAGTATGATGGTGGCAGTGTAAGATTTGGAAACAATGAACCTTGTTGCATCAAAGGAAAAGGAAGAATCACTCTAACCCAGGAACTTGTATGTGATAATGCTTATTGGGTAGAAGGCCTAAAGCACAATTTGTTGAGTGTGGCATAGTTACTCAACAATGGACTCAAAGTAGAATTCATCCAAGGCAAAGCAAGACTGCTGAACGGTAAAGGAAAGCTGATTGGATCTGGTACTCAAACTAAAGGTAACTTGTTCTATCTTGAACTTGATGAACATTCATGTTTTATTGCTCAAGTAGAAGAGAGTTGGTTATGGCATAAAAGGATATGTCATGTGAATTTTGACAATTTGGTAAAGATAAGTAAATTCAAGAAAGTGAGAGGCATTCCTGATTTAAAGAAACCAGAGGTCGGTTTATGCAAGAATTGTCAAATTGGGAAGATGGGTAAGTCTAGTTTCAAAAGCAAAAATTATCAGTCTGAAGATTTATTAGAAATTGTGCATACTGACTTATGTGGACCTATTGGAACTGAAAGCTATACTGGTGAAAAATATTTTATTCTTTTTGTTGATGATTATTCAAGAATGATGACCGTCATGTACCTAAGGAACAAATCAGAAGCATTTGAAAAGTTCAAATGGTATTTGGCAAGAGTAGAAAAAGAAACAGGGAAAAGATTGAAATGCCTAAGGTCAGACAGAGGTGGTGAATTTATTTCACATGAATTCAATAACTTTTGTATTGAAAGAGGAATCAAAAGACAGGTTTCAGCACCAGGTACTCCTGAACAAAATGGCATAGCTGAAAGAAGGAACAGATCCATCATGGATTGTGCAAAAACCTTGATGATAGAAAAGAATGTTGCTATCAAATACTGGAAGGAGGCTATCAGTATAGCAGTTCATACCTTAAACCGAGTACAGTTGAAAAAAGACTCATTCAAAACTCCCTATGAATTATGGTATGGCTATAAACCCAATGTAAGTTATCTGAAAGTATTTGGAAGCAAATGTTATATCTTGAAAGAATCTAGAAAAGGTAAATTTGATGTAAAAGGTGATGAAGGTATATTTCTTGGATACTCATGCAAGAGTAAAGCATATAGATGCTTGAACTTATCTACTCACAAAGTCATAGAAAGTATACATGTGAAAGTTGATGAGTTTGCAGAAAAGACTGAAGAAGAAAGCAGAAGAGAACCAGAAGATTACAAAAGATTCGTCTTCAGTGAACCGGATATAATATCAACTGCATCTGAGAATCAGAAACCTTCTTCTACCGAGTCATCACTAACCGAGTTGCAGGAAACATCTACCGAGCCAACATCTACCGAGCCAACGTCTATCGAGTCAGAGAATACCGAGTTAGAGATTACCGAGCCAAAGGTAACTGAGCATGTGCATACCGAGCCAGTTGATACCGAGCCAGACCAAACCGAGCATGAAGGAGAAATGCAAGAAGATAACGACAAGATTCATCCAAAAGGAAAAGAACCTGTTCTAGCCAAGTATGTCAGGAGACATCATTCAGCAGATCAGATCATTGGAAATAAATCTGAAGGAACCATCACAAGAAGTAAGTTGAAAGGTACTTGTTTACTTGCTGATTTTGAACCTAGAACTGTCAAAGATGCATTAGAAAATGATAATTGGATTGAAGCAATGAATGAAGAAATAGAGCAGATAGAGAAAAATAAGACATGGACTCTTGTACCCAGGCCTAAAGACAAAAATGTAATCGGTACAAAGTGGGTTTTCAGAAATAAGTTGGATGAAAATGGTAAAGTATCAAGAAACAAAGCTAGATTAGTGTGCAAAGGATATTCTCAAGAGGAAGGCATAGATTATGGAAAAACTTTTGCTCCCGTTGCTAGATTGGAAGGCATTAGAACCTTATTAACATATGCTTCTTACAAAGGATTTAAAGTTTATCAGATGGATGTCAAGTCAGCATTTCTAAATGGTATACTGGATGAAGAGGTCTACATTGAACAACCTGAAGGTTTTATAGATCCAGATAAAAAGAACATGGTTTGAAAATTGCACAAGGCACTGTATGGTCTGAAACAAGCCCCTAGAGCATGGTATGAAAGATTGCATAGCTATCTTATTCAAATTGGATTTCAAAGAAATAATGATAACAGTAGTTTGTATATCAAGGAAAGACTAGAAAATAAGATTGTCCTGGCAGAAATATTTGTAGATGATACTGTTTTCACAGGGAATGATGATCTTTGCAAAGAATTTTCAGAACAAATGAGCAAGGAATTTGAAATGTCAATGTTTAGTGAAATCAAATTCTTTGTTGGACTTCAAATTCAGCAGAACAAGAATGGCATCTACATCACTCAAGCAAAATACATCAAAGAGATATTGAAAAAGTTTGGTATGGAAGACTGTAAACCAGTTGGAACTCCCATGTGTACTGGACTAAAACTTACCAAAGAAGATGATTCAAAGGAAATAGATTAGACATTGTATAGATCTATGATTGGAAAGTTGCAATATGTAGTTCATACTAGGCCAGATATTGCTCTTGCAGTTGGAATTATGGCAAGATTTTCAGCCAAACCAAGAGAAAATCACATGATGGCAATCAAGAGGATAATGAGATATCTGAAAGGAACTGAAGATTATGGATTATGGTATAAATTTGGAGGAAACCTAGACTTAAAAGTGTTTACTGATACTGATTGGGCAGGAAACCTTGATGACAGAAAAAGCACAAGTGGAGGTGCATTCTTTCTTGGAAAGAGGTTGGTTTCTTGGACAAGCAAAAAGCAAAATTGTACATCTCAATCAATAGCAGAGGCAGAGTATGTTGCTGCAGCAGTAAACTGTTCTAATATTGTTTGGTTCAAGCAATTGCTACAAGGCATGAAGATGGAAATCAAGGAACCAGTTGTCATGTTTTGTGATAATACAAGTGCAATCAACATATCTAAGAATCCAGTAATGCATTCTAAGACTAAGCACATTGCAATCAAGTATCACTTTGTCAGAGAATTGGTGCAGGACAAGGAAATCAGATTGGAATATGTCCATACAAAGGAATAGATTGCTGACATATTCACAAAGCCTTTACCTAAGGATGCATTTTTGTATCTCAGAGGTAAGTTAGGGGTCATTCCCCTATCTGAAGTTCACTAGAATAAGTTTTAGTGATGCATCAGCTCTTACAAAATTGAACAATCATCAGTTGATGCAGCATATCAAGGAAATATTGCATATGAATCAGTACTAAAGGTACAATAAAATTCATTGAAATTAGATTTTCTTTGGCATGTGTTGTCAAAGAGGGAGAGTTTTACTGTCATATCTTTCCAAAATTTGATTATGTAATTCCTTCACAGAGGGAGATTACTGTAAGAGGGAGAGTTCTCTATCTTAGAGGGAGAATTGTTAATTATGTTGTGTTGCTATAGACTTTCTTTCAAATTTCATTTCTGCTATGACATGTTGTGTTGCCATCAATGCCAAAGAGGGAGATTGTTGGATACAATTAAGTAATTGTGTATTGTCTTTGATGTTACACAAATGCCATATCAGTTATCAGACAGATTCTACCAAGTTTTGTCGGTCAAGAAAATAGTTTACAGAGTCTACCAAGCTCAGTCGGTCAGTAAAGCCTTTTGCAGTGTATACCGAGCATTCCTGTATGTCACACGGTGAGTTAGTGTTAACCGAGTTCGCACGGTAAGCTAAGGAAAGTTTAGTTCTTACCGAGATCACTCGGGTATCAAAGGATTTTGTAGCGGATGGTTAGTATTAACCGAGTTCGCACGGTAAGCTAAGGAAAGCTTAGTTTTCACCGAGCTCACTCAGTAGTCGAAGACAGCTTTTATAGAGTCTAGTCGGTTTCCAAAGGAAGTGGCAGGTTTACCGAATTTTCCGGTAATTGTAGTTTTTACCGAGTTCTGCCGGTTAACACAGGAAGCAATTTTTTTTTTAGCAGCGTCGGCCAGTGAAGAATTTTGTTTTGATTGTTAGTTCAAGCCGACTTTGGAATATGTTTTGTCAAGTTGGTTGGGCCGACCTAGTATTATGTATAGTATATAAAGAGGTGCTCAAGATGCGGAAAAGTGTGGAATAAAGAGTGTATACAGATAGTGCAAGGAAGTGCAAGGAAGAGACTTGTATGTGCCTAAGCAGAGTTGAGCAGAGGGAAATCTTGGAGCTGCAAAGATATATTTAATCAGTAAGGATCTTGTGGAGCTAAACTGAGATCTGTATTCAGCAAGATAAGTTGCATGTATTTTCAGATCATTCATTGTTGCTTTCTAACCATTGTAACAGTGATTCCAAAATCTCCTAACAGAGTTGGTTTAACAACCATTCCATAAATCCTTTAACAGGGTGGCAATTCAGTTGAATTGTTCTAAAGAACTCTTACAAGGCCACTCCTAACAGGGTGATTAAATCCTCTAACAGGGTCACACCTAACAGTGTGTTTTGTAACCTTTAACAGGGTTGGCTCCTAACAGGGCTCACTTCAGAAGAGTGAAAATTGGTGACTAGTTGCTGGTGGTTTTTCCCATATTGGGTTTCTACGTAAATCTGGTGTCTACTGTGTTCATGATTACTTTCTTTTGCATGGTCACTTATTTCAGTAAATTCTTAACAAATTAACTAAACATTTATCAAGTTTTAAGCAGTAATTTATGTGTTTACCGAGTAGCAGCAGCAACTAAGTTTAAGGCATCTTTGGGACTGTTGAATTTTTTTTTGTGGTAACTGATTCACCCCTCCCCTCTCAGTTACCCCATCTTCATTTTCCAACAAAGTGTGCTCACATTTTAGCATACACATAGGGATTCACAATTAGGATTCATCCTTATCATCAAAGATCATAAAACAATCCTTAAGTCATCTCCAAAATGGTTTATATAGAAGTTTGTTCCATTACAAATAACTATGTCAAAATTGTGTAACTTGGCACTTGAAGTCCCTAATGTTTACCATCAACTACAACTTCAATATTGTAATTCACCCTCTGAATGACTTGGCATCCACTAATCACTTGGCATCTAAATAGCTTGATACATACCATTTTCTTGACACTTGAATGACTCGACACTTACTAGTTACTTAGCATGTGACTCATTTGACACTTATTGTTGCTCAACATACTCTCTGACAACTAATGATTGACATGTATTACTTGCTCAACATGAAATAACTAAATGGCTTAAGTATATTATCACTCATATGTCAAAACCAATTCTAATTTATCAAATTCATGAGAAAGTTTATCAACTTGTGAAGGATGACTTTTTAAAGCTTCATCATCATGATGGGATGAGTGAGAAGATTTATGCTCTATTATAGGATTAATTTCATGAGAAAATATATGAGTATTTCCATGAGTCCTAGGAAGAATAGAGGAATCTGGATCAAAGGAGCCCATGAGTCTATGACTTTGCCCAATGGGAATGCTATAAGTTTTACTTCGTCAAATTAAGATTATAGAAGGGGAGATCAAAAAGGAAAATTGAATGATATCTAACCATGTAAATGAAATAAAGAGCATGAAAGAGAGACCTAACCACACATAAGTTACCCAAATCTAACACTATGAGAAGAACAAGAAAGGGGTTCATTAAAAAAAAGGATAAACACCTAAAATAATAAAGAAGGAACTGATTCCAAGAAAGAGGGTAAGTAGGTTTGGTTTACAAAAAAGAATGTAAACAAAAAATCTAACTCCAAAAGAAAGGGGCCGAAGTCAAGTTCACCAAAATTTGTAGGGAGAAAAGGGAAACACTTTAATAGGGTTATAGGTGTCCATGTTAGGATTAGTTATAGATAGAAATAATAATTACATAAAAATATAAACAATATTAGAGAATAATAAATCACATATAAGAGAACACAAGACACCAAGATTTAACATGGTTCACCCAATCTCTGGGCTATGTCCACCAAACAACAAGTCCAATATTATTATGATCTAGTGATCACAACTTGATTACAATCTGTAATCTCTTACAGCTCAATATGGCCACAAGAAGTAACTTTCACATCACACATTATGAAATCCCTAACCCTAAGCCTTTTTTATAAAAAAAAAATCTCTTCTTTAATTTTATAATTAATTATAACACGTTCCTAATCAGTCACCACAAACTAACAACCTCCCACTTGGGGATTTATTAGGCTCCACATTAAACAAAAATCTCCCACTTGGAGTCTAATCCTGTAGCAATATCGCTACCACATGGGGCTTCCACTAGATGAAACCACCCTAGACTCTTGTTCCTTTATCTTGTTTAGTCTAGAAGACCAACAAAAGTTGAAGAGGAGTTCAACTTCTCCCTTGTCACTACCATGGTAAACATATATGTTGGATTTCCATATATATGTATCTTTTCTAGCTTTAACTATTCATCATCCAAATCTGATTGAATGAAATGGTACCACAACTATATGTGTTTTGTCTTTGAATGTAGAGAAGAATTCTTCACAAGATGAATGGAACTCTTACTATTTGTAAACAAATAATTATCCCTCTAAGGGTGTCCCAATTCTTCTAGGAAGAATCAAAGACATATCATCTCCTTGGTTTCCTTTGTAGCAACAACATACTCTACCTCTATAGTGGATAAAACATTAACCTTTTGTAATCAAGAAACCCATCTCACTATTACCCCACCAATAGTAAATACATACCTATAGTATGCTACTTGGTATTAATATCCCCTACCAAATCTGAGTCAATAGAGACATGTAAATTAGTAGTAGAGCCCCCAAAATGTAAACACTTACTATATATTCCTCTCAAATATCTGAGAATCCATTTTACTGCATTCCAATACTTAATTCTTAGATTATTCATATACCTACTAACAACTCCTATTACATGTGCAATATCTGGCTTTGTACATACTATAGCATACATTAAGCTTCCTATAGCTAAAGAGTAAGGTACCTTGAACATCTTATCCTCCTCTTCTTGTGTTTGTGGGAACGTCTCCTTAGTAATCTTCAAATGACTAGGAAAAGGTGTGTTCATAGCTTTCGCATTCTTCATAGAGAAATGTTGCAACACCTTCCCAATATAATCAGCTTGAGATAAAGTCAATATTTTTTTCTTCCTATCTTTGCAAGTTTTCATTCCAAGGATTTTTTTCTACCCCCAAATCCTTCATAGAAAATGAATGTGCTAAATCTTCCTTTAATTTCTTAATGTGATCCATGTTACACTTAGCTACAAGCATAGCATCAACATATAAATATAAAATAATGTAGTTTTCATCATCCAACCTCTTAAAATAAACACAATGATCTAAATGACACATACAATATCCATGGTCTTGCATAAAAGTGTCAAGTTTTAGATAACATTGTCAAAATGCTTGCTTCAACACATATAAACTTTTCTTCAATCTGCACACTAAGTTCTCCTTACCTTTGACCATAAATCCCTATGGTTGTGTCATATATATCTCTTCATCCAAATCACCATGAAGGAAGGTTGTTTTAACATCAAACTTCTCCAAATACAAATCTTTAGTAGCCACAATACTTAAAATAGTGTGAATAGAAGTCATTTTTACAACAAGAGAGAATATCTTATCAAAATCAATGCCTTTATTCTATGAAAATATTTTTTCAACTAATATGGCTTTAAATATTTTCTTACCTCCATCCTCTTCTTTCAACCTATAAACCCATTTATTCTATAAAGCTCTCTTACAGGTAGGCAATTTCCATAAATTTCATATCTTATTTTTTAGCAAAGAGTCAATCTCTTCTTTTATGTAAAAATCTCACTAAATCTTAGTATCCATCTACAAAGCTTCACCATAACATTTAGGTTCACTAGCATTAGTTAGTAAAATAGAGTACAAAGAAGGAGAAAATCTACCTATAGGTCTACATAGCCTTGTTGACTGTCTAACACTCACTGGGATGTGTGGTACTTGTTGTTATGGTTATTTTAGATCATGAGGAATTAAAGGAACATAATCTTTTGGAGTATCATCCATCACTACATAATCATCTTCTTTCTTCTCATGTTGTTGCAACAGATCTTTGTAAAACACTTTCTCATTGAATATGGCATCCCTACTTCTTACAATTTTACAATTTTAAAAATTCCAAAGCCTATAACTAGATTCATTAATTACATATCCAAAAAATATACATTTGTTTCACTTAGCTTCCATCTTGCTTCTATTTTTAGAATCTATATGTGCAAATGCTTCACAACCAAAAGTTTTGAGAAAAGAATAAATCGCCTTCTTACTAGTCCATACTTCCTCTAAAATACCACATCCCAAAGGACTAGAAGGACCTCTATTAATCAAATATAAAATATTATTGATAGCCTCTACCCACATGTTTAAGGGCAACCCTTCATGCACCCTCATGCTGCTTGTACACTCCATTATAGTCCTATTGATGCATTTAGCCACTCCATTTTCCTATGGGGTCCTTGTAATAGTTTTTTGTCTATGAATACCATTAGTGAAGAAATAATCTTCAAATTGATGACTGCCATACTCAGCACCATTATCATTTCTAAGATATTTCAATTTCTTACCAATCTCATTTTCAACCAAGCATTTCCATATCTTAAAAGTTTGAAATATATCATGTTTCTATCTAAGAAAATAAACCCATTATTTTCTAGTTGCATCATCAATAAATGAAACACAATAATGAGAACTACCAAGGGAAGATACTTGATTTGATCCACAATGCATCTATATGCACAAGGTCTAATCTCTCACTTTTCTTTTCCTTCACACTCTTCACAAAACTCACTCTTTTTTTTTTCCCATACACACAACATTCACAAAAATCCATATTAACACATTTCAAACCTAGTAAAACTTTCTTTGAATGAATTAATTCCATACCTTTCTCACTCATGTGCCCAAGTTTGTTGTGCCATAGTGTTTTATTTGAATCTACATCAAATGTTTGTTCTCCCTACTCAACTGTATCAATTGTTCATAAACATTCATTTTTCTCTAAAACAATAAAAGTAGAAGGAACAATATGACCTATACAAAGATATAAGATGCCTACTTTCACAACTTTTACTACTACAAGAGAACTTTTTGAAACTTTCCAATTTTTATTATTATAAGTAACTACACAACCTTCATCACCGAGTTGCCTTGCAAAAATTAAATTCCTACTCAACCTTGGAACATGTCTTACCTCATCTAGTAGCCAATGATTCCCATTTTGAAACTTAACCTTAACTTTTCCCTTTCCAACAATCTAATAGGGCTTATTATCCCCCAGATAAACAAGCCCAAAATCCTTTTGAAAATAACCAATAAAATAACCTCTATGAGGTGTAGCATGAAATGAAGCCCTAGAATCTAAAACCCAAGAATCATCAACACTTTCTAAAGAAAGAAGCAAAGCATCCTCTTTAGATTTTCTACTTGTTACATTTTCCTCCTTGTCCCCTTTTGGTTTATCTCCTTCATTGTTCTTTTGAGTCCAACAATCTTTCTTCTTATGCATTAGTTTACCATAGTACCAACAATCTCTTGGTCCTTTGGATTGAGACCTCTTTCCTCTCTCATTCATTCCACCTCTACTTTGTGCATCAAAGAGCTTCCTAATATAGATCCACCTAAGGTTTTCCAGCTTTCAGGAAAAGAACACAAAATCAAGAGAGTCCTAATTTCTTCACCAAGATTGACATTCACAGAAGATAATTGACTAGTATTAAATGATCTACAATAGATCTACCTTATACCATCTTTATATTAAATAAATTCTTCATGAGAAATACCTTATTTGAAGTCAAGGGATTTTCATAGAATTTTGCTAGGGTTTTTATCAATTCTTTCATCATCTTTTCTTTTGTAATGTTAAATGTCACCGATAGTGCTAGGCATAACTAAATACTTCCAAGTTCCTTTCTATCTAAAATCTCCCAATCCTCATTTGTCATAATTCCCTATTTCTTGGTTTTTCCTTCCAATTGCTTCCATAAATCCTTCTAATAAAGATAGTCCTCCATTTGCATCTTCCATAACTGATAGTTCTAAGCATTAAACTTTGTTGCCTTCATCTTACCCTCATCTATCATCACTCCCACTCAACTATGAGACTCTCACTTGACCATTAGTCTTTCTTGTAGAGGATATCTAAAAAAACAACCTCACTCTAATACCACTTATTAGGATTAATCACAAACAAAAATAGCAATTACATGCAAATATAAACAATATCAAAAAATAATAAATTGTATAGAAGAGAACACAAGACACCAAGATTTAATGTGGTTCAACCAATACCTAGGCTACATCCACTAAAAAATGACTCCAATATTATTATGATCTAGTGATTATAACCTTATCACAACCCATAATCCCTTACAACTCAAAACCACTACAAGAAGCAATTATCGCATCACACATTATGAAATCCCTAACCCTAAGCCTTTTAATACAAGATTTTTAATATCTTTTAGGGTTATAATTAATTATAACATGTTATCCCAAAATTCTCAATAAAATAGGGCCAAAAAATTTTCGAGTATGAATTATGTACAGTACTTCCCTGATCAGTCACCACAAACTAACACTCTGCTTATCCAGCCCACTAAGCCATTCAAATATGTATGAGAGTGGGAGAGAGGACTTTCTAAATATGATTCTACTTATAATCCAAATTAAATTATCTAGAACCCAAATAGAAGGAAATATACTCCTTGGCCCTTATAGGATAATGTGTATGTGAAATTGAACCAATAGCTTGAATAATGTAATTCAAAATGCTATGTCTATACAATTAGCCCTATATATATATATATATATATATATATATATATATATATATATATATATATATATATATATATATATATATATATATATATATATATATATATATATATATATATATATAATTCAAAATGCTATGTCTATACAATTAGCCCTATATATATATATATATAGGATAAAGATATGCAAAGAAATAAAATTTAGAATACTTGCCTTAAAGTACAAAGAGGAAGAATTATTTTAGCTCTAAAAGTCATAGATCTAAACCTTTTTCTGAATCTTTGATCGTGAATCTCAAAATAAAATGACGAAAGGAATAAAACCTAGAAATTATTCGACAAGAAGGTAGAAATTACTAGGTAGACCTATTAGAAGGACATCTTCCAAAATGGTTGACATAGTATAGCAATACTATAACAAACTTCTTCAGAAAGCTCATGTAGATTTATTTCTATATCTGCATGCAAATCATGATATCCTATTTCTACACACAAAAAACAAAGGGGTTTTTGTCATTGGGTTGTATGATGGATTGCCTTAGTCAAGCCCTAGGTTAAGTGATTAATCCTAAATGAGAAATTTAAATGTAAATGATTTAAAAACAAGATAAATGTTAGGATACACCTTTCTTAAAACCCTTGTCAATAATGATTTTGTAAGTAACGGTTTGTAGATCTTGAATTAGATATAAGGAATGTAAGGTATCCCCACAATTTGGAATGGATGTACCATAACCTCATCATGGTGCAATGGATGTAAATGTGCATCAATGGAGAATATGATGAATGCTTCAATGTATATCTCCTCCCTTGATGGCCAACAATAAGCTAGATCTTGAAGAGGAATTACCCACAAAGGTTCATTAGTGCTACATAGAAAAATTCTTTCTTATATGCTTGAAAATGCTTGAATGTCTTGAAATGATTGAACTTATTGAATGCAAAAGGAAAAAATCTTGATTTGAGAGCAAGAGATTTAGATTTTATCACTTGATTTTTTTTTATGAAAACTAATTCTTCAAGAATCCTTATATATGAATTTTTGGGTGGGAAAACAATACAACTTGACTAGAAAGAGAAATGAAATTAATTAAACCCCCTAAGCCCTTTTAGGCCTAGAGCCCCAAAATTACTAGGGACTGGGTCAACTAGGTTGGCTTAGTCTAGAATAGGTCAACCTAAGTCAACATGGTCCTAGAGATCATGTCTAGAGTATCACAAAAAGAAGATGTAGATACTAGAAGTTGGTGGAAAGTGGAAGAAGATAGAAGAAAAAGCATCAAGCATGAGTACATTCATGGACCAAGAAAGGTATTATGGAATGGATGCTAAAAGTTCTTAAAGGAAAGTGCATCCATTTTAAGATGGCATAGTAGTCACCATTAATCACATGAGTATTTTGAAAAACTTTTCATTAAGATTGTTATGGCTAAAGCCCTAAGGGTAGGTGCTATGACCTCTAAAACTATAATTATATAGCGATTTATTGGTGTGTAAATTTGCATATGTTGTTTTATTACTATTTGTGAATAGATTATTGAGATCAAATTATGTAATACTTATTTTTCATAGATTGTGAATTAATTTTATTATAAAATTATATTATTTATCAATGAATAATTATATTTGGTTAAGGAAGAATAAGGTTTGAAGGAGCTTCAAAACCCATTACAAGAATATTTTGAGGATCTTGAACCCAATTACAATTAGTTAATCCAAGAAATAAAATTATACAAATCAAAAACCAAAAACTACTAAATAGAGAACAACTTATGAACACAGATTGTACTAAAGCTCCAATTTCTCAAAAGACCTTAATTTTTAAGATCTAAACCTCACACTAGATAAAATAGGGTTTTCAGGGATCCCTTAATCTTAAAAATGATCCAAAGGTTTTTTTTTCAAGGCTCCCTTAGCCTAAAATGAGTTTTACCAAGGCTCACATAACCCAAAATATGTTAGAAATGAGGTACAACAATATTAGCATACTAAACCAAAAATATTCTCCCAAACAAAAAAAGCCCATAAGGCTTTGGAAGGGTACCCAAACCTTAAAAATTATTTTTGATATGGATCCTAAAAAAATCTTCCCAAGAAGCCTCAATAGATAGATCACTAAAAAATAAACTAAAAAAAGATTGTGGTTTTGACAGGCTCCCCAAACCCTCAAATGTTATAGCTTGGCTACCATAGTCACATGATCATCCAAAATCTAGATGAAACTAGGAGTGTTTGAAAGGATCCCCAAAAAATAAAAAAATAATTCCCAAAGAAAATAATCCAAGAGATTGTGAAGGCTCCCCAAACCTTGGCTTTTGGTTTTACCATGGTTCCCAAACCCATCCAAACATGTCACCTCAACATAGAGCTTAAAAGAAAAAGATAATGGGATTTTGAAAGGCCCCAAAAAATATCATGGGTTTTTACTTGGCTTCTAAAACAACCTTGGGAATTAAAATGGCTACCATAGCCAAAGAAAGGTTTTGAATGGTTCTCCACACAATCACAAGAATAACCAACTAACCTAGATTCTCCTCCTCAATTTCTATAATCTGTCCCACCTCTACGAGAGCATGTAAAAGTGATAAAACCAGTTGAAACACTACCTTATAATTTAGAACCACTTAAAAGAAGCTAGAATAATGGAAAAATACATATAACACAACACCACTTCTCTCAAAAAGAGAAACTCAACCTCTATAGAAGTTGCATCCACCTCAATAGAAAACATGAAAAAGGAAGTGCCCAAAGCAGGTAAACTCACAAAGTATCATAATTTGAAAATTGTACCTCTATATGAGGAAACCTTGACTCTAAGGGAGTCTCATGGAACAAGAACTAGAGAAAAATAAAAAGAGCCCAAAATAATAGGAAAAAACAATAGAGTCTAGAAAAAGCTAAGACAATCACAAACAAAAAACAAGAAAATCCCCAAACCAAAAACTAGTAAAATAAAGCATGGGCCCTTGAAAAATAGTAGCAAATAGATTAAAAAAAATAATAAAAGGGATAATACAAGAAAATCCAAACACCAAAACACCACCAAGCACTACAAGACACTAAAGTCAAAATCCTTGTTGAAGAGACAAAACATAAACAATGAAAGGGAGAACCTCTAGAAGAATTAGACCAAGAAATTCATAAAGAGACAATTGACTGGAAACAACTACAATATTTACAATACTAAGGCTCCATAACTCATCAATTTCCTTTTATGGCTAGATATTTTCAACCTACTAAGCATGGTGGATTCTTTTATAAGTTATAGAGGGTGATGTGAGTAAGATGATTTGAAATGTAAGTTAATAATAGATTTATAATATTAGTGCTATAAATCATCTAAACATGGCACTATTGAAAGAATAAATTCCTATGAGGGCTTCTTTGAATAAATATTACTATTAAGTTTAGAAATTAGAAAGTAATATTAGGATAAATTTTATTAGAAAAACATACATAGAACATTCAAAGAAACATTCATCCATAGGTGTTTGGGAACAACCTCATTATTAGGAATCAACACTAATCTATATGTAGGATGCAATGCATAAATTTTCATTATTGTCCTCTCATTCTTCCTTTCAATATAAAAAGAGAAAAAAAATGGGCCTACATGAGGAACTTCATTGGACATCTCTTGATTACTACTATTTCTACATTTTTTATGCATCCAACCATGGTTCCTACTAGTGTGAACTAAGTCCATATGTTAATAATTATAGTAAATGTTAAATTAATTTGTATATTGAAATTAAATGTCAATGCATTTCATTGCTCAAGGTTAACCAAGATCCTCTCCACATAAGAAATGTAAGAGTTGCATAATATTTTGCATGAGGAATTTCCTTTTCCTTCTCCATACTATTTTGAAAATGTTTAACCTTATAGTTTGTGAGAAATCTAAAATATTACAACCACTAATTATTCATATAGAATGATAACATTTGAAATACAAGTGTGTAATATATGTGGTCCATCCTCATGGGATTTTATTTTTTTCAAGTATTCAATTAACACATCTTTAGTAGCCAATGAAATAACCCTATGATAGCATTTGTTTGTTGAATATCATGTGAGAATTTTCTAAAGTTGTTTTCCCACATTATTGTAAAAATAGTTGATGACAATTATTAGCTTGATACAAAATATGTGACATCAAAGGAGTTAAAAAAAAGTGAGATGGACAAATATTTGAATGTAAATCTCACTGATACATTATTCTTATTCACATGATGTCTTTGTGAAGTACTTCAAAAGTTGCATGATTAATTACTAAAGTCATCTAAGAAAGCATGAAATTCATCAATAATGTTCTTGTCTCTTCCATGGACATCATGATTGTTTGTAGGGTTACAAAGTTGGAATACATTGATGCATAGATTTTTATTTTTATTTAGGAAACACTACGTGTAAATAAGGTCACACAAAGTTAAGTATATTTTCAGTTTTTGTTGAATGAAAAAATTTCCTAAGTATAATATAGGATGATTGTTAGTAGAGGTATAGTTTTAGTTTGTGAAATCTAATGGATGAATATAAATGGACATAATCTTGTACTATAGTATAATGAAGCATGTATATTATATGATTATGTTTATTGGTCTTGAGATAACAAGTGGTATGTGTTTTGATTGGAAAACTTGAAGTCATTATCATAGAGTATAGAGCATAAGGTAGAGATCAAGCATTTTGTCGCAAGGAATTGAATTTCCTTGTAAATAAAATTAATTAGAAATGTAGGGATGACATTATATATGTTAGCCAGGGTTAGAAAGTTTTGATAATAAGTCTTCAATAAGTGTTTACATGTTTCATCATGAAGGTCAATTGTATATGATAATCAAAAGAGTATATACGAAGGGTATTTTGGTAAGGTGAAGTATAGTTATGTTATGAAAATAGTATGTGAGCTCCATGTATGATGGTATACTGATGGTTTGATGGTTATATGTGATCATGTTTTCCTTGAACATAATCAAATGTAAGATACACACAGGAATAATTAGATATTAAAGATATTAGTATAGTCAACTTTTGGTATAGTATACATAAATCTTGTATAGATTGTATATCATTCTGTGAGAAGTGAGCTCCATTGTAATAAAACTCTTAGCAAGGTTGAGACCTCTAACAAGGTTAGTCCTCTAAAAAAAATCATGTAAAAAATGTATGTAATAGACTCCTAACATGGTCAACCCTTCTAGCAAAGTATTTTTAGATTAGTGCATTCCTTGTGGGTACCATCCCCACTATGGTTTTCCCTTCGATAGGGTTTTCCTAGTTAAAAAATCATGGTGTTATGAGTTTCTTGTTGTTGTTTACTCTACTTTTTAGTTTATTCATTTTGGCATCTATACAGTGTCATTGTCTCATAATGCACACCCTATTTCTCCTAGAAATGGGGAGCCACTAGTAAATATTTGTCTACCAGACTCCTAGTCTAGAGTCTACATCATTTCAAACTCCCACAGGAGTCTAGGTCAATCTCCAATCTCAAACTAGGGAAGTCTAGAGAGCCAGAATGTTGAAAAGTGAGTTTTAAAAAAAAATCATGTTCTTAAGTGTACACTACCACACTAGCACACATGTTCATCGTGTGCAAGTGCTCATTGCATCTCCTTCCGATGATGTTCACTTGCACATGTGCTCACCTATGGAGGGTGCACACATACAAAGATGCACACTAGGGCCTAGGGTCTATATAAAACTCCAGACCTCCCTCCTTTATTTTACTTTTCTCTTTGCTCCCTTGATTAATCGCAACCCCACACCCCTAGATGTGTGCTCCTTCCCTCCCAACTTGCAAACAATAAACAAGGTTAGAAACAACATGAAGGTCTGCATGTGTGCACCTTCTCAAAAATCAAAAATAAAACATAAAAAAATGAACTCTAACCTAAGTCATTATAGCACACCTCCACAAGGTGTACATATGTGCACCTTCTTAATAAAGCTTAACTAAAATATAGATAATTCAAACCCTGAGGCATCAAAGGTGTACACATGCACACCTCCTCAAGTTGAGCATGTGTGCACCTTGGTATTTTCAAAAAATCTAAGTTAGAGAATGTAATACTAAGTCTTCCCACCCCCCCCCCCCCCCCCCCCCCACAACTCTAGTTGCACATGCACTACACATTTGTGCAGTTGTGCACATGTACAAGTGCACACCTTACCAAGTTGTGTAAATATGTAATTATGCATGAAAGGCCAAATAGGGGTGCAATTAGCACACTAGAGCACCTTCATGGATGTGCTAGCTGTGCTAAAGTTCATTTCAAGGTATTTGTGTGGGATTTAATGGTTTTTACTACATTTTTCTTGATTCTAACTAGTGTCAAATTAAATTAGGGCTTATTCTAGGTTAAATTTTATCTTTCTAAACTAATTTTCCTCTTCTTGTATAGATAAAATGGTTTCATCATCCTCTTCAATGGTTAAAAAGATAGCTCCAAAACCTATTGTATTCAAGTACCAAGGTGCACCAAGGAAATCCCTATTTTAAAATGGACATGTTGAGATTAGAGACACATAACATAGACATATAGAATAGAACACCTTCCTCACGATCTATAAGAAACTAAAGGAATGAACTGTAATGGTGTCAACACTTATTTGGTCAAGCCTAGTGAATGTAGCATCACATCCAACATCCACCTAGTCTTCAAAACTCATAATGACTCTTATAGAAAACTATGTGACCAAAGAGATGGTCATCAAAAGTGTCACGAGAGAGGTAGTCCTAGACCTCCTACCTAGGAACATTGAGAAGGTATTGCATATTCCTAGGGTTGACAAATAATTGAATATAACTTATGATAGAAAGGAAAGATGGTATCAAGAGAATGAAAAAGAGGCTAAAGAAACAATTCAATCCTCCTTTATGATAGACAGAACACTAATAGGCTACAAAGTCAACAAAGTGGACATGACTAGGGGTTATATGAAGGATGATATTGGATATGAAATTGTACTTTTTTAGCAGAGTCATGGGACTTCCTAGAGTAGGACACCTTCACACCTAGATGGTCTATTTTATTGATACTATCAAGATAGAAAAATGTTGATTGATTGGGCTAATATCCTTAGTGATAATTTGTGTGAGCAACTTATAGCCATAAAAGTTGATCCATGATTCTGCATGACATCATATATTATGTACTTACTAGTAGCAAGAACCATAGACTATAGGAAAGAAAGCATGTAGGATGCTAATGCTTGGCCCTATGTGGTGTATGCATAATTGGTTAAAAAGAAACTCTTAGAGAAATGTGTGGAATATATAGTGGTGAATGACAACTTCATCTTCAAAATCATCAAATTTATAGAAGGTGATTATGCAAAAAGGATGTTAGTAGAAGAAGCAGCTAGGGTTACAAAAATTGGTGCTTACTACATACAATTTAAGACATTCCTATCTTAAGGTACTTATAATAACCCTTAAAAATCCTTGCTAGTGGGTACTCTTGAAAACATAAAAAAGCTCTCAAGAAATCCCTCAGATAGGCTTATTCTTCTAGAGATTGCACAATAGCTCACATCTATATACAATATAATGAGGACACATAAGAAGATATGGGTATGATCCATTACAATAAGCACTTTTGAGGTGAAGAAAAATAAATACATTGTCACTTTTGATTTTGAATGGGATCAATATTCCTTGGAAGAGTACAACTCCCCTCGCCCCTACTTTGACAACATTGGGATGGTATAACATCTGGAAATGAAGCAGTTTGTACATGAGAATATATTAGAAGACCGCTGGATGAATGGAGTAGATGAATATGATATCTAGATAAGAGATTATTGTAAGATGACTCTATACCTAGAAAAGTAGGTGCTTAAGATAAATATCCCTCTAAGGATGGTGGAAAAAAATACATAAGATATCTTGGATCATTTATAAAATAGGGTTAAGATCTATAACAAGTCGATAATGAATGTAGAAATTAGGAGAGATGAGAATGCAAATATCAATCATCAGGCTAGGCATATAAACCAATTGAAAAAGGAATGCATCAAGAAACCTTTTAGAATGGATCCAGTTCCTTGGGTTGTACTCCTATAGGCCACTACAAGACCCATCAAAGGAAAATGTGTATTAGTAACAATGCTAACTTTCCTTTCTCAATCTCCAGTTAGGACAAAAATGATTTACCAACATGAGAGGGAGGTTGAGTACTTTAGGATTAATAAGGACACAAACAAATTGAAAAGAATACCTGCAAAGGAAAAGAAGCAGACTACTTAGCCATGAGCACCTCAACTTGAACAAGAAAAGCCACAAGCCAAGCCTAAAGTACAAGAGCTAGCTCAAGAGCCTAAGCAAGAGCCACAAGCATCCCCATAAGGAGAATAGGTAGAGGAGTAATAGGAAAAATAAGAGCAACTAGAAGAGAAGAGGGTAGCACCAATGGGTACACAAGAAGAAGAAGCTCCCCCCTCAGCTCCCAAAAGGGCTAGGATTGAGTCAACTATGGTGGGGACATGAAGGAGAAGATTAAAGAAAAATAACACTCCATCCACACAAGTACCTAAGACAATCTTAGAAGCAAAGGTAGAAAAGAAGAAGGGGAGTAGATTGAATATGACCCCCCTAAGACAAAGGACCTTCTTAGCAATGGTAATAGAGAAGGAGAGAATAATAATTTAAATAGTGACACCTCCATGTGCTCCTAAAGAAACTATTGATGTATCTATTGGAATGATCACCAATGTTCCTAGTCAAGATTGATGACATGGCTTAAGCACATCCTATGTTCTATAAGTCTACTAGTTGTATCGAGCATTGACAGGTAGATCTTTTGGTGCAATGACAACTCTAGCATGTAACAGGTGGTATCAGAGCTTGGTCATAGGTTATAATCTCCTTAGGTAACACTAAGGGAGGGATTTTTGGACTAATTTCCAATTTTTCCCTTTAGAATTTGTGACATGGTTTAACTACCTCCTATGTTCTATAAGTCTAGTGGTTGTATTACGCATTGACAAGTCAATCTTTTGGTGCAATGACAACTCTAGCTTGTAACAATATCTACATTAGAAGATAAGAAATAATAGTTGATAGAAGACATGGACGGTCAAGAAACTCATGTCTTTTACCTCTTTGATTCTGAATTCATGCCTATGGGAACTAAGATGGTAGGAGAAAATATAAGAGATGCACTCACAAGTGAATCCTTAGGATAGGACTGGAATCAATGTCACCTCTACCTCAAGGATCTTTGGGTATTCTACCACCACCATCTGAGGACTTAATTTTTTTGATAAAGGCTTAGTAACTTCACTTCCTCAAGCCACAAAAATAGAAGAATGAGTGATAAATGAAAGGAAGCCAAAACAACTACATGTCGATGAAGTATCAGAGGAAAGGAAAATACTTGAAGAGCCTCAACAAACTCCTCATGATATAGAGGCTAGGACTTTAGCCCAACCAAATAAAAAGAGTCCAAATATAGATCTTTCTCAATGAGAAAATACTCTAGAGATGACTAATAAAGGGAAGAGGCTTGTAGTAGAAACAACTTCTTTAGCAAAATACATATCTCCTATGGGAACCACATTGGCATGGTTGAAAAGAGAAGTCATGTTTTACCATAAAAGGTAATTGGACCTAAAAGTTGAGGAGGGAATGAATGAATTAGTGAAAGAACTCAAGAAGTTTGAGCCACATATGGGTGATGCACAAACATTGGCCTTCATAATAAAGAACCAATATTAGGGCTTACTTGCACATATAGCCATTCGAACTCCATATACTAACACTGAGGAACTAACTCCTAAGGATTATCAAATCAAGGAGATCATGTTGGAAAGGCCCATGGTAGAAATAACAAAAGTAATGACCACTATGAGCATGAAGGAGGTATTCAGACATATGGACTGGGATGATTCCAAGTTGATAGCACTTAGGACACAAAATGAGATATTAAGAGGCTATCTTCATGAAATTGTGGGCCCTATAGATCTGGATAATCTAGAGATTACTCTTTATATTGCATTAGAGAGGAAAGGCATGGGAACAACATTATTGGATCGATTTTTAGATGCATTCTAGAAATGGTGTGATAATTTTTAAGAGAACTATGTGTAGAGAATGCTGGGTAACTTGAACCTATTGCACCACATTCAGTAAAGTACAGATAAATTGATATCCATGGTGACCCAAGATTTTGGGTTAATTGATGAGGTACATACCTAAGCTAAAGACCTACAGGAGTTGACATCAATAAAAGGTCAAAGGTATTCTATGCTCGTGGAAGTATATACTATGGAGGAACTTAATAAGTTGGATGACTGGATAGAGAAGATATTAGTTGGCAATATAGTCATGGAAGGACTACATGTAGATATTTAGAGGATCAAAGAACAAACTAAGAGCAATTATTGGAAGCAAAAAGGTACTACAACACCACTTGCCTTGAGATTTTCAAAGATAAGTCTAAAACCAAGCTTATAGTGACACAATCAGTAGTACAATTTTTTTAGGAACAATCAAGAATGCTTCATTATATGAAGACATAAGACAAGCATTCAAGACTAAAGAGGTATTGTTGGAGATAAATAGAAAGCTTGAAGATTTTGTAGATACTCAGATCAAAGTAAGTAACTAATGATAGGTAGTAAAGGAAAATTTTGTAGCTTTGGATTTTCTAGAAGTCGCCCAAGTAATGGAGAGTATAGAGAAATTCAAGAGCAAACACCCAGACATCATTTTGGTCTAAAGGGAAAGAAAACCCAAATGCTAGAAATTCAGTTTTGACACTTAGTTTTAAAAAAGAAATTGGAACTTGTCATTGAGGTGCATAGGTTTGCAAGTGCACTGATAGTTTTGAAAAATAATTAGTGCACTAAAAATTAACTATCACTTCCTATTCTAGAGCATTCCATGCATTGAGAATGCATTTTGATGATAGTTCAACTCCTAGAAATGCCTAGTCAAGGTTGAGCTTCCATTTTTAGAGCTTTCAGAGACTCCTAGATCATCCTACAACTACATTCTTCTTATATTCTCATTCTTTTATTCTTTTGTGTCATGTAAAGGCTCATGCACCCATTAATTGATATAAACAAGGGTGAAGACCTACTTAGCACCATTTAGAGAGTCAATTTGTATATAATTAGAATTGTTTTATTAGTTTTTTAGCATGAGTTGCATTTTAAGAACTATCTCTCCTAACATAAAGGGAGGATATGATTTCTTATAAATACATTGATGTAATATGTACTCTAGGATGTTATTTTGATTCAATAATATATGCTATTGGTGCTCTCAATCTAAGTCTTGTTATCCTTGTCAAAGTGTGTTATTTTTGTGAATGCATGTTCATGAATAATAATGAATCCAATGGTTTTATTGTATTTTTATGATTGTGTGACCTTTTAGTTTTGGTGTTTTCGACGTGTTAACAAATTTTTTTGATGTAACAAATTGGGTAAGGATCATCTTTATTCTTGCATTGTGTCTCGTGTCAATTGAGCACACTTTCTATGTCCTTGCAATTTGATGAGATGTGAAACATCTTTTGGTTCATATTGAAGTCCCATCGACGATTGTATCAATGGAACTAAGGAAGAGTTGCTCCTATTTTCATTGGTTTTCTACATGATTGTTTTGATTATTTAACCCACAGATATGTTGTTACCATGGTTTATGTCTATTGTGAATTTTCCTTTCAAGTTATTTTATTTAATCTCTTCTTACCTTATTTTTGTTATTTTCTTTTTTAATGCTTGGTTAAAATAGAAATTCATATAGTTCAATTGATAAATTACATTCGTCATAGAACAAAAAATACCAAAAATATATCTCTTTTTTGTTTACTTTTTCTAATAGCAATAGATCAAATGGATTTTTAAAATTGGTTTGAACCAGAAAAGGCATCCTCATGAAGATACATATTTATCTTCAATTGAGTAGATTTTAGTAGGTTGCAAGATCACCCTAAACCTTGGAGTTGATCCTTGATTAGATTTTCAACACAGGAGTTTGAAAGGATTTGTATCATTCAACATCATGTAAAATGAAAACTCAACAAAAGTGGTGCTAGAAGGAGGGCCTACAAACTACTTGGATAATAAAAATAACTCATTGTTTTGATATTCTATAGTTTTTAGAAATTCATAAAATTTTCCACCTAAAACTATTAGAAGGTACATAGGAGCATAGGTGCACTTTTCCAGAATTGGATCCTAATTCACCATCTATGTTTTAGTGAGCTATAAGATCTTCAAATAGTGAACCAAAGTTCTCAGAACTCAAACATTTTTGCAAGCCTCTTAGTGACAAAGGACTACTAAGAATCCTACCACTTCCATTCCAAATTTCATCATCTCCAGTTACACCCCCAAATCTACCTCCACCCATCATTCCACAAAATCCTACACTGATAGCCCTCTTTGCAAATGCAATAGATTCAAAAATCAATTTATAAGGTACACTTAATAAAATTCCTAAGAATCCTAAGAAATTTTCCCCTAGATTCATCTATGGAGAAACATGAATAGTTGAGGATCATATCAAAGTCTTCAAATAAATTTTCAAACAAAAGAATGTTCAACAAGAGAATGTGGTCCTCTATTTATTCCCATACTCATTGGGAGAAGTTTCCTTTAATTGGTATGTGAATTTTCCATCAGGATACATCCAGGATTGGGTTGCCTTTGAATTTTTTTTCTTAGAATAGTTCAAATATTCATCAAACTAGATTTGATACATCATTAGTTCATATCAATCTAGAGGGATCCCAAAAAAACCATTTCACATTTTAATCATTGTATTCACATGGCCTATTGCAAGCTGGAAACACCTTATACTATACTAGTTGAAGTTACAATTTAGATTTATCTTAATGCTATGGACCATCTCACAACTATTTTCCTATGGAGACTGCTTATTTCAAACATCGACACATTATAAAAAATCTTTGAAGAAGCAATTACCTTTACCAAGCAAGCCAATCCTAATGGACAAGAATTGATGGTTCCATCTTAAGCTGCTATAATGGTACCAACATATCCTATTGGAGCACCATTGATGCCTAGTTAATTCATATCAATGAATCTAGTCCCACTATAATAGGCACCATTTGTACTAGTCCCATCCATAACATACCTAGGATATGAATATATGAAAGATGCTTTCTTTGAGAAAAAGGAAGCAACATCCACCAAAGTAGAAAATAGCATCACTTTTGAGATTAGCCAAATGAAGAAAAATATGTCTCAAATTACCAATGAATTAACCCATTTGAGGTTGCACAAGGGAAGAACAATAACTTTTAGAGAACAAATGCAGGTCCTTACAACAACAACTATGGTTAAAACTACAATAAGAACTTCAGAAAAAATAATAATGTAGAGAATAATTACAATCCTCTAGATCACAACAATAATTTGCAAAGGAAAAATGAACAATGGAGTACCCATCTAAATAATGGAATAATCTCTACTAATAATAACAACAATGCTTAGTTTGTCAACATCAACTAGTATAATGGTAACCAAAATGTACCTAGCAATGGTGGCTCATATTTCCATGGAAATCAAGAAGTGAACCAAAATTCACAAGGCAATAATGGTGAGTCTCCTATATAATACAATGCTATGATGATAGAATCTTACAATTCTCCATAAAATCTTGAAATGGAGCAAATAGCTAATGAAGAATTCACTTGAATTCACTTTCTATTCAGTCAAGAATTGGATCCTCAACTTGAAGAGATGCTATCTTTTCAAAATCAAAATGGAGTACTTACAATTTACATAACCAAAGGGAACCCATGACTAATGGGATTTCTCCTATCTTGTACTTAATACTTCCTGATCCAAGAGCTAATAACAATACATTACCTACCAAAGCACCCTACATTGGGCAAAAAAATTAAAACCAAGAGAATGTGCCTACAATCCTAAAGAATCTTGTATGGAAAATTGAAAAGTATAGTGTAATGGAAGATTTAAAGTGGACCAAGGCTAATATGTCAATGTTTTGATATGCTACAAAAATTTCCCGATCAAAGAAAATCACTGCTAAAGACTCTTGATCATACAAAAGAAATGTCTAATGCAAACATAGTCCCTTAAAAGACAACATCACAACAAGCCAATGCTTCTAAGGTAATGCCAACCATGTATAAAGACAAGCCTAAAGTGTCTCCTTTCTTGCTCAATCTCAAAGTTTTTGGAAGAAACCTAAATAGTTGTCTTATAGATTCAAGAGCTTCTTGTAATGTCATGCCACTTTTGATAGCTCAAAGGTTGGAAGTCACTCCTCAACCCTCAAATTGGATAGTGATACAACTTGACAAGATGGAAGTGAATGTTATCAGGGTATTGAAATATGTTAGAATATAGTTAACTATAGACCCTTGAATTCAAGATAGTATAGAAATACATGTGGTGAAAATCCTAGAAACATATAGATTATTGCTAAGTATAGAATGAAAAAAATACATAAGATGATAGTTCTCAATTGATTTTACTCAACTATGGCTACCTTGGAAGGGATTGAATAATCAGATCAAGATCAATATTGAGCCAAAGCTACAAAAAATAATCATAGAATAAAATGCACCAAGTGAGATAACATTTTTTCAAGCTGATTTAGGTTCCTTCAAAGGGATGGATCTTGACATTACTTCAACCAAGAGACTGAACAATTTGAATCAAGAATCTATGATCCCTACCTCAAAAGCAAAGCTTGTGATTCAGTTCATAAATAGTATGGTTACAAACTTACAATGCTTAGGTAAAGAAGTAGACCCAAATATTTTGTTTTTTCTAGGATTTTATAGGTTGCACAAAGAAAGTCATTTGGAATTTGAATGCTCACATTGACATGAAGTAGTAAACTATACAATCTGAATAAAGAATCTATGATTCCTACCTCAAAAGAAGAGCTCGTGATTCAATTCATAAATAGTATGGTTGCAAACTTACAATGCTTAGGTAAAGAAGTAGACCCAAATATTTTGTTTTTTCTGGGATTTTACAGGTTGCACAAAAAAAGTCATTTGGAATTTGAATGCTCACATTGACATGAAGCAACTTCTAGGGTACTCACTTAGATAATGCAATCAAAAAATGGTTAAACTCCAAATGAGGTACAAAGAAAAGTTCAAGTTCCACATGCACATTTGAATTTGTGGGGATTAATGAAAAATAAAAAGAAGATTCTAATGCATCATATAGTGATACTTCTTTAGGTGGTGATGGTTTATCTAATACAACACTAGGGATGATCAAAGTCCTAAAGAGAAAATGGTTTGTAAAAGGCCAAGGTTGGAGCTCGGTGGTTGTTCATCCTAAACCTCAAATTGATAAAATCACTAGTTTAATTGGGGATATTCAAAGTCAATAAGAGAAACAAACTACCCCTGTATCAAAGTTAAGCTATGGAAACTCGATCGCAAAGAAATAATCTTTTAAAACTCAAGTCAAGAAAAGGCTATGTACCAATAAACACAAGTCTAGAAAGCCCAAAGAAAAACTAATTTGGATACTTAGGTTTGATGACTCTAAATACAAATTAAGAGTCGGTGTAGGCATTGAATTAATTAATCCCAAAGGTAAGTCTTTTTATGCAGCATATCACTTACAATTTAGATGTACTAACAATGTTGCAAAGTATGAACCCTTGATTCACATACTTCTCTTCACATTAGAGAAAGATTCCAAAGCTCTCATAATTGAAGGAGACTCTTAATTGGTCATTAGACAAGTGAAATCAATCTATTCTTGCAATGATAGAAGATTTCTCACATACTAGAAAAGAGTTTGGGACTTATTGGAAGATTTTGAGGCCTTGACCATAAGGTCTATTTTGAGTAAGAAGAACATGGTATCCAATGCCCTTTTGATTTGATAAAGTGCATTGCAATCTATTGTAAGGACAAAACTAAAGATGTTTTCAATTGAATTGGTTATTTCCTCATCTATTCTAGACAACATTACAAACTTCTAAGTCTTCCAACATGACCAAAACATTCTCAAGTTCATTATGTGCAATGGCCTTTTCAAAGGACAAGAGATTGATGATCCTCCTAAAGACAAACCTAAGAATGAGCTAGAGGATGAAGATGGGATTATAAATTTGAAGACCAATACTATTCCTAACGAGATTGTAGAGTTGGAACATATCTTTGATTGTGATGAATTAAACATGCAATAGAAGAAATATTGATGAAGAAAAGGGGATCGAAGAATGTGATTCATATAATTTGTGTATGGAAGAAGATCCTAACTTAGTAAGAATCGACAAGGCATGTAACCCTCAAGAATGAGAAAGGATGCTTCAATTACTTAAAAAATACAAAAATGTCATAGCATGGAGTTATGAAGAACTCAAGATAGATGGTCCTAAAATCATCACTCTTGACATTTTGTTGAAGCCTAATGTGAAACCTTTTTATCAAAGACAAAGACCAATGAATTTAATAATTGAACCTTTGATAATGAAAGAAGTCCAAAATTTAATTGATGATAAAATTATCTTCCCCATTATACACTCTACATGGGTTGCTATCTTGGTTCTACTAAGGAAAAAGACTAGAGAAATCTACCTATGTATGGATCTTTGAAATTTGAAACTAGCTTTCCATAAGGATAACTACCCTTTGCCCTTGGTTGATGAAGTATTGTAAATTGTAAATGGGTCTAAAATAATGTTTTTTCTAAATGGATACTCTAGATCCAACCAAGTAATGGTAGATGAAGAAGATAGGTTGAAGGCTTCATTTACAAAAAAATGGGGAATCTTTGTATACTAGAGGATGCCTTTTGGATTGATCAACATGGGAGCCACATTCCAAAGAGTGATGGATGAAGCATTCAAAGGGATGATAAAAAAATGTATAGTTATCTATATGGATGACTTAAATTTGTTTTTGAAAAATTGGAGTACTTATATTGTAGATTTGAAATAAGTATTCAATAGATGTCAAAGGTATGGCATATCACTGAATCCCAACAATTGTTCATTCAAGGTTACAAAAGGAAAGCTTCTTAGTCATATTATTTCTAAAGTTGGGATATCCATTTATCTTGAAAGGATAGAAGCTATTCTTAATTTGTCACCTCCTCATAGTGGTAAATAGCTGAAATCTTTCTTTTGCAAAATCAATTTTTTACATAAGTTAATTAGTGGATTTCCTAAGATAGTGTGTCCCCTTAATGACTTGCTCAAGAAAGGAGAAAAAAATGAAAGAGTTCCTAAAATAAATAAATCTTTTGAATACATCAAAGTGGCCATCTCTATAGCCCTAGTTCTTGTGAGTCCAAATTATGATTTACCCTTCAAAATCTATTCATTTGCTTCAGAACATTCATGCATCAAGATTCTCACTCAAAATAAAGACAAAGAGGATGAAAGACCAATTGCATTCATAAGTTTTCCATTAAAGAATACTATATTAAACTATTCCAATAAAAAAAAAAATCCTTCACTTTAATAAAGGAAGTCAACAAATTTCCTCATTACATACTCAGTAAAAAGGTATATGCAATTGTGTTAGTTCTTGCTATCAAAACATTGTTGATGCAAAATGAGTTAGATGAAAGATGAGGAAAATGGATGGCTATATTACAAGAGTTTGATCTAGAGATTCAACCAATGAAGTTGGTGAGAGGACAAGGGATAACTAAGATGATCACTCATAATGAGATTGGTAGTAATAATGAAATCAAATTTGATGATAAAATCAACAAAAGATCATAGTGTCTCAAGTGGATATTGATCAAGGAATAATCATGGATGTTTGGTATCAAGATATTGTCTATTACATTTTGAAAAATCAATATTCTAACTAGATGAATAGTTCCTAGTGTATTGACTCAAGAAGAAATATGAATCCTATATGCTTCAAGATAGAAAACTTTACAAAAGAAATTATGAGGAAATTTATTTGAAGTGTTTGGGACGTGAAGTGAAAGAATTTTTGGAATAGTTTCATGATAGGTATAGCATAAGACACAAATCAATAGAGGCTAAAACTCACATGATTTTGAGATTAGGTTACTTTTGGCCTACCATCTTCAAGGACACATTTAAACATGTACATTCTTGCCACATTTGTCAGATAAGTGCCAATAGAGATCAAAGACATCTAATTATGCCACTACTCTTGAAAACAATTGATTAATTGTGTATTATCTTTGATGTTACACAAAATTTCATAACATTACCATTCAATGTATGTCAAGCTCACTTGGGCATTAAAGACAATTTCTTATGTTTTTTGAACATTCTAGAGTTTGCCTAGTTTAGTAGACAGTCTCTACCAAGTTCACTTGGGAAACAAAGAGAAGGTTGCAAAAGTTGAGTGTTAACTAAGCTCACTCTGTTAATAAAGAAAATGTTGTATGGAACAAGTGTTAACCAATGTCACTCAATTACCAAAAGAACTTTGTGAATATGTAGTGTTAACTGAGCTCACTTGGTCAATATAGGAAAATCATTGATATGTTAATGTCTACCAAGTAGGGTTGGCTAATGAAGGATTTTCTTGTTTTGGCATATTGAGTTCAATTAATTTGTTTGTTGGTTCTAGCCAACTAAAAAGATTAATATTAAGTATTATAATTTGTATTCAAGCTGACTTGACATTGGGTAAGATATAAGCATAAGGTCAAGTTGAGGATTAATGTGTGGAACATCAGAAGATTTGATGATTCTTAGAGGAAGGGAATTAGAAGGATAAGATGAATATCCTTGTTGAGATAAAAAGATATATTTTATTAGGAGAGATCAAGTATACAAGCCAAAATTGAGATCTATAATAAGCAATTCAATTGCATTAGAAATCAAGTCATCTCATTGTTACTTTCTAACCATTATAGCAGTGATCTAAATCTCTTAACACAATTCTCTTAATAGCTATTTGTAAATCCTCTAACAAGGTGGAACTTCTAGATTGAATTGTATAAAGACCTCTAAAAGGCCACTCCTAATAGGGTCATTCCTAATAGTGAATTTTTAAACCTTTAAAAGGGTTGGCTCCTAATAGGGCTCACTTCAAAAGAGTGAAAATTAATAACTAGTCACAATTAGTGGTTTTTCCCAAATTGGGTTTCCATGTTAAATCTTGGTATCAATTGTGTTCATGCTATTTCTTTCATGTGTTTGAAAATAAGTTAAAGAAAGATTTATTATAGATTATATCTTAAGGTTTTCATGTTAAGCATTTACCAAGTTACAATATTTGCTAGTGTAAACCAAGTGCATGTGTGCTTACCGAGTTACAACAAAATACAATCTAATTAGAGTTTTGATTTGTGTGGACATCTAAGGGATTTGGGAATTATTTTTGTTGTAACTAATTCACCCCTCCCCTCTTAGTTACACATCTTATATTTTCAAAAATTGGTATTAGAGCTTCTTGGTGCTTGTAGAAAAGGTTTCAAGGACCTAATCTAAAGATCAAGATGTCTTATAGAAGGGAGATCCCAAAGTGAATAAAGATAAATTTAAGGCTTGGAAGGAAATCATGAGGCTATGCTTGGAAACCATTTGAGATTTGAGGCTAAAATATCTAGACACTAAATACATGAGACCTACTAGAACTATGACTATTGAAGAAATTATAGAGAAAAAGAGTCATAATATCATGATGATTGATTTTTCTTCATCTCTCAACTATGTCAAATTTGATGAGGTCAAATACTATGGAACTACTTATGAAATGTGGATCAAGTTGAAATATATCTATGGAGGAGATGATAATGTAATAAGAGCTAAAGCTGAAATTTTTAGAGGACAATTTGATCAAATAAAGATAAGAGAAGATGACAACATTGGAAAGTACAATGAATGAATCAAAGTTAGTGTTTGTGCTATCAAAGCTTTAGGAGGAGAGATTAAAGATGAAATAGTAGTAAATAAATTTATCAGAATACTTCTACCTATATATACAATTAGAGTATTAGCAATTCAATAAATGAGATGAAATTTAGAGAATGACATATAATTGGATGTAGTAGTTGGAAGATTAACAACATTTGATCTAGGTAACTATGATAATTATGTTCTTAGTTCTAGAAATCTTGAGTCTACATTTAAATCCAAATTGTCACTCAAGAAGAAAAATAAAAGGTCAAAATTCAATCAGTCTGAAAGTGAAGAGGAAGATAGTTCTAATAGTGATCTTAAAGCCATTGAAGTATTGTTTGTAGGAAAGTATCCTAGGGACAAAGGAAAGTATAAAGGAAAGATTCCTTTAATCTACTCTTGTGAAGAAGTTGGACACATTGCTGCAATATGTCCAAATAGAGAAGAAAAAGATGAATAGAAGCACAAAAAATACAAAGGCAAGAAAGATTTCAAGAATTTCAAGGACTACCAGGAAAAAGGTAAGAAATCTTGTTTTATAGCTAAAGACTTATATAGTAGTGAAGATGATGAAATGGTATATATTGTTGTAAAAGATGAATCTAATGATGGAGATAAAATGGCACTTATCTCTCATGTTAGCAAGAATGATACATGGATAATTGATAGTGGCTGCTCACATCATATGATTAGTGATAAGTCAAAATTTGAACACATAGAACATTATGATGGTGGTAGTGTGAGATTTTGAAAAATGAACCTTATTGCATAAAGGGAAAAGGTTGTATCTCACTAACTAATGAACTTAGATGTGATAATGCTTATGGGGTTGAAGGTATAAGGCATAATCTGCTGAGTGTGGCACAATTGCATAACATTCGATTCAAGGTAGAATTCATGAATGGGAAGCCCAAACTGCTGGATGAAAAATGAAATATAGTTGGTTTTGGCAAACAAATAAAAGGTAATCTATTCTACCTAGATCTCATTCAAATTTCATTTTTTTCTAAATAATTTCAAAAATTTAAGTGGTATCTAACAAGAGTAGAGAAAGAAATTAGAAAGAAGCTAAAATATTTGAGATCGAACAAAGGTGGTGAATTCATTTTTAATGAATTCAATGAATTCTAGATTGAAAAAGGAATTAAGAGACAGGTATTAGCCCTAGGTACATCTCAATAGAATGGTATAGAAGAAAGAAGGAACATATCCATCATTGATTGTGTAAGAACCTTGATGATAGAAAAGAATTTTGCAATCAAATACTAGAAGGAATCAATCAATACTATAGTGCATACCTTGAACAAAGTATAGTTGAAGAAAGACTCAAATCAAACTCCTTATGAACTATGGTATGGTTACAAACCTAATGTAAGTTACTTGAAAGTATTTGGTACCAAATGCTATATCTTGAAGGAATCTAGGAAAGGTAAATTTGATGTCAAAGGTGATGAAAGAATATTCTTAGGATACTCCTATAGAAGTAAAGAATACAAATGTCTAAATTTATCCACTCATTAAATCATATAAAGTGCACATGTAAGAATTAATGAGTTGGTAGAAAAGAGTAAAGAAGAGAGCAAAAAAGAACCTGAGGATTATATGAAATTTATTTATTTGGACTTGATACATTGCCACATTAATTTGGAAATTAGAAAGCCTCACCTACCAAGTCCCTGTGTTGCAACTAGTGCAATCTAACTCATGGTATGAAGGAATTGAGTCATAGTCAAAAGCTACCAAGTTGTTTCTAGAGAAAACTAAGTCTGATGGACCCAAGTCACAAAAAATGGATCAAGAATTTTATGCTATAGTTTCAGCATTGATGAAGTGGAGACACTATCTTCTTCCTAAGGAGTTTGTTTTGTATACTGATCATCAAGCTTTGCAATATTTGAATAGTCAAGGAAAATTGAACCAAAGACATTTAAAGTGGGTTGATTTTTTGAAGAGTTATACATTTGTTTTGAAACACAAAAGTGGTAAGTCTAACAAAGTTACAGATTGTCTTAGTAGAAGACAAATTTTTCTAATAGAAATGGAGGTAGAGGTGGTGGGCTTCAAGGAACTTAGTACTTTGTATCTAGATGATGCTGATTTTGGTGAAGCATGGAAGGCTTGTATAGAACCTATTAGACTTGATAGGACAAAGTGGTTGGATTTCATGGTCTAGGATAATATGTTGTTCAAAGGAAGCCAATTGTGCATTCCCAAAAGTTCAATGAGAGAGAATCTTATCAAGGAGAAGCATAGTGGAGGATTGGCTGGACATTTTGGTAGAGATAAAGCCATATCTTAGGTTGCTAAAAATTATTACTGGCCATAGTTATAGCAAGATAAGTAGTGTTGAATCAAAAGATTTTGTTAAACATTTGAAGATCATCTGTGAGGAGGTGAGGAAGCACATCATAAATATGAATACATAGTATAAGGCTAAGGTAGATGTAAAATGGAGATATAAGGAATTTTATATTGGAGATGAAGTCATGGTTCATTTGTGAAAGGAGCATTTTCCATTAGGTACATATAATAAGTTGAAGATGAAAAAGTTTGGACTGTGTAAGATAGTGAAGAGGCATGATTCTAGAAATGCATATGAAGTAGAGTTGCCTACTAAATTGAATATTTCACTAGTATTTAATATTTTAGATTTGGTAGAATATTATGAAGGAAGTGATGGAGATGAAGTTTAGAAGCACAGTGGAACATTTTACCAGCTAGTTTAGCTACAAAGGATATTGAGGAGATACTAGACAGTCATGTTGGAAAAAGTACCAAAAACAAAACTTATGAGGAATATCTAGTCAAATGGAAAGGGAGACAATTTGAAGATTCATCATGGCTAGTAAAGGAGGAGGTTAACCATCTTGATTTTCCTTTAAACACTTGAGACGTGATGAGGTCACTACTCAAATTACCCTAAGTGTCTGATGTAGGAGCATCCTAGGTGCAAGGGCAATCTTGTATCACCCAAAAATATTTTATTTTTAGTCTTTTCCATTTTAATAAGGACTAGTAGATAGGATGGTTAATATTTGTGGCACCTTACTATTTTTCTAGAAGAAGATTCATTTTAGAGTTGTAAGCCTACCATAAAAATCTCATTGCTCAAGCATTAGCATCAAAGAAGTTATTGTGGATTTTTGGTGGAAAAATTCGTAGAAAAATCTTTAGGCTCATTGATGGAGGCCTTAGAGTGGCCAGACTAGGTCTAAAAACTCAATGGAAAGGCACTAGCACAGTGTTGAGCCTGTAGATCAGGAGCTTCCATTTCTAAAAAGTTGTTATAATAGCCAACGAGAGCAATGGTTCATGAGTTATGGCCTTCAAAAGTTGGGCTACCAAAATTTCTAAAATAATCTGTCAAAGATGTATTTGGTTGACTCTATGTGTACTGTTAGGGTTTTTTGGTGCTAGGTATTAAGTTTGAGCATCTAGAACCTTCTTAGGTGACATAAAACTACCTATTTAAGAAAGGCCCAAACATTGTCTAGGACAACTCTAGGTGATAGTTCACAGCACTGTCTTGCAAATTATTGTAATGAAGGCACCCATTTGGGTTAGCATATTCTAATTGAGAATTTTGTAATTCTACATTTGCAGCAATAATAAGAAGTTTAAATTTTGTTCTCACAATATCTATTGTTTCTTTGTTTCTATTATGAGTTTATGGTATTAAGTGGAGTATCATGCATCATATTTATAGGAAATGATGACTTATGCAAGGTGTTTTCAGAAGAGATGAGTAAGGCATTTGAAATGTCTATGTTTGGACAAATAAAGTTCTTTGTTAGAAATCAAGACAATCATGAGGTATCTGAAAGGTACCGAAGAATATGGGTTATGGTATAAAAAGGAAGGAAATTTTGATTTGAAAGCATTCATAGATGTTGATTGGGTAGGAAGTGTTGATGATAGAAAGAGCACCAGTCGTGCAGCATTCTTTCTTGATAAATGACTAGTGTACTGGACAAGAAAGAAGCAAAATTATATCTCTCAATCCATAGTAGATGCATAATATGTGGCAGTAGTAGTAGCTATTAATTATTCAAATGTTGTTTGGTAAGAAACTATTGGTAAGTATGAAGATAGAAATCAATGATCTAGTGGTTATAATCTGTGATAACTCTAGTGCAATTAATATATCAAAGAATCTTATGATGCATACCAAAACCAAGCACATTGCTATAAAATATCAATTTTTAAGAGAATTGGTATACGATAAAGAGGGAAGATTGGAATATGTGAATACTAAAGAACAAATTGTAGAGATATTCACTAAGACATTACCTAAGGATGCATTTATGTATCTAAGAGTTAAGTTAGGGGGTCATTCCCCTATACAAACTCACCAAATGAATTTGAGTGATGCATCAACCAAAGCATGTTGAAGATCAGATAGTTGATGCAGCATTGAAAAGAGCTCATTGCATATGAATCAATACATTAGGTACATTGATTTTCACTAAATATTTTCTTTGGCATGAGATGTCAAAGAGCAAGAATTTTTTTTCCATATCTCAAAAAATTTTAGAGATGTCAAAGAAGGAGAAATTGGTTTGATATCAAAGAAGGGAAGTTTTCTATAAGAAGAAGATGTTACAGACAGAGTTTTGCTAATAGAAGGAGAAATTGAAGGTAGAGGGAGTTCTCATAGATGAGAACTAGAATAAAAATAAGGATATTTTCCTTACTTTACTTTTTCTCTAAAATTTCATTATATTATGACATGTTGTGTTTCCATCAATAGCAAAGAGGGAGATTGTTGGAAACAATTGATTAATTATGTATTTTCTTTAACTTTACACAAAATGTCATATCATTTCTAGTTATTATATATCAATCTCACTCAAGCATTGAAGATAGTTTCCTATGTCTGTCGAGCATTCTAGAGTTTGCCTAGTTCAAAAGACAATGTCTACTAAGTTCACCCGGGCAACAAGGAGAAGTTTGTAGAAGTTAAGTGTTAACCAAGCTCACTCAATTAATGAAGGAAATGTTGGACGGAACTATTTTTCATTGATCTCACTTGGTTAGAAAAGAAACTTTGTGAATATGTAGTGTTAACTGAGTTCACTTGGTTAACATGAGAAAATTATTGTTGTTTTAGTGTCTACCAAGCAAGGTCAGTTAACGAAGGATTTTCTTGTTTTGGCATATTGAGCTTAATTAATTTTTTTGTTGATTCTAGCCAACTCATAAGATAAATATTAAGTATTCTAAGTTATATTCAAGCTGACTTGACATTGAATAAGATTTAAATATAAAGTCAAGTTGAGGATTAAATATGTGGAACACTAGAAGATTTGGTAATGCTTAGAGGAAGAAAATTAGAAGGATAAGAAGAATATCCTTGTTGAGTTGCAAAGATACATCTAACTAGGAGGGATCAAGTAAACAAGTTAGAATTGAGATCTCTAATTAGCAATTCAGTTACATCAAAAATCAGGTCATCTTGTTGTTACTTTCTAACCATTGTACTAGTTATCTAAATCTCTTAATAGAGTTGGCTTAACAACTAATTGTAGATCCTTTAACAAGGTGGCATTACTAGATTGAATTGTCTAAAGACCTCTAACAAGTCCACTCCTAATAGGGTGATTAAATCCTCTAATAGGGTTAGACCTAATAGTGTGTTTTTTAACCTTTAACAAGGTTGGCTCCTAATAAGGCTCACTTCAGAAGAGTGAAAATTAGTAACTGGTAGCAATTGGTGGTTTTTCCCAAATTGGGTTTCCATGTTAAATATTGGTGTTAGTTGTGTTTATGCTATTTATTTCATGTTTTTTAGATAAGTTAAAGTAATATTAATCATAGATAATATATTAAGGTTTTCATGTTAGGCATTTACCAAGTTATTTTAGCATTTCTTGAGGTACAATATTTTCTAGTGTAAATTGAGTGCATGTGTTCTTGCTTAGTTATAGTAAAATACATTAATCAAAGTTTTGATTTATATTGACATCTAAGGTATATGGTATTTTTTTTTTTTGTAATTGATTCACCCCTCCCCTCTCAATTACACCTCTTATATTTCCAACAACTACAACTAGTGTTTGAGGTACGCCTTTTTCCCAAGTGGCTGATGTACTTTATAGGACCAATAAACCCACCATCATCTATAGTGCATATGTTCATCCTCATAGTTACATACTATTGCACACATTGGATGGAAGTTGAGACTTTTCAAAATTACATAGCAAAAGTGGTTACTATTTTCTTCGAAGAACATGTTGTCACAAGATTTGGCATGACTTGCTTCCTAGCATGCAAAAATGGGTCATCATTTGCATCAATTTTCCTTACTCAATGGGCATTATAAAATTATATCATAATTAAGTACTCATCTAATTACTATCCCCAAGGGAATAGTGTGGTTGAATCCACCAATAAGAACTTGATCACAATAATAAAGAAATTGCTATAGGAAAACCCAAAATATTTGCACACTCAGCTGAAATATGCATTATGGATGGACAGAGTCAAGATTAAAACCTCTTTGGGGACATTTCCATATTTAATTTTCTATGAAGAACTAGTTTTATCATTCAATCTTAGGATTCTAATTTTGAAATTTATGAAGGGATATGTTGAGGATGTTGATAGAGTTCATATCATATTAATGAATCTTTTGGAATTGGATGAGATAAAACTTTAGGTTGTCATTAAAAATGGTTCGATAAGTGGGCCACAATTAAATCTTTCAAAATATCTAACCTTGTTCACCTTTGGGACAATGAAAAAGAAAATTCAAGAACTCACACTAAGTTTCAATGCTTTTGGATTGGCCCATATCAAATTGCAAAGATTTTGGGAGATCATACTTTTAGGCTGAGTTCTCTACGAGGAAAATTGGTCCTATTTCCAGTCAACAAAAAATTTCCTAAAATATTACTTTGAAACATAAAAGTGGAAAAAATTTCCAAAATTTTTTTTTTAATAAAATAAAATAAAATAGAATTTTTTATTTTTTGCAAGTGTGTTTATTATCTACAATTTTGTTTCCTTTTGCAAGTTTGTTTACTTTTCGTTGTGTGTTTATTTCAAGTTTTGTGTTTTCTCTAAAATTTGTGTTAGTCCAGGGTTGGGTGCATTGAAGACTCTTTCTTGATGCATCCCATAGATCACTCCTTTTGGTTTTGACTTTAGGGAAGAGGTATTTCTCTGTCAAAGCATTCAGATGATTTTGTTTAATGTACCAACTGAAAATGAATGTTACTTGTAGTTGTAAAAGGACTTTTAGTCTTGAAATCAGGGTTTTTTATGATAGCTCTCAACACTTTACAAATGTAAAGATTGACTATCTTGATGTTTTTCCAATCAAGGTTGATAGTAGTAAGGGATAATCCAAAACTTGTTGGTTCAGAGAAAAGATCTTCTCAAAGAACTTCTAATATCACTCTTTGACATGAGAGTTCCCCAAAAATATAAATAAAAGAGGAACAAAAGGGTTATCAAACTAAAGAAAGAAACTGAAAAAAGAAGAACAATGCCTTGGCCACGTAGTCTAAGCATGGTTAGGGTATAGAAGAAAAAAGATAATTAGAGATGGTGTTAAATTTAAAGATTCTAGAAGATTCTAAAAAGTAATCTGACACATAGGGATATGCACTCAAAAATAGCTATCTACTATCTATATAACTCACTTCATGGAAGAGTCAAATGGAAATATGCAAGCTCCATAAAGAAAATAAAAAGAGATTAATAAGGACCTAAAATGCAAAATTGATAACTAGCCAAGAGCCCACAAAACTAATTCTCTCATCTAGTTAAACAATGATTGATAAATGGGTTTTACAAGGATTCTTGATAAATGGACTAGTTGAGTAAAATGTTGTCTCTAAATTGCTAAAAGCTCATGATAAACTACGCTTCAAAATATCAAAGGAAATGAATATACTAAGCACACATTGAGCTTGAAGATTCAAAATTCTAAAGTTTTGATTATCAATGAACTTGAAAGCTACTTGAACTATTCATAGCTTAGAAGAATGCTTGCTGATGAAGAATGAATTTGTCATTTCTTCCCTTTTATTGGGGATACTTGTTGTGGTCTCACAATGCACACCCTATTTCTCTTAGAAATGGGCACCCTCTAGTAATTTTTTTTCTACTAGACTCTTAGAGAAGAGTCTAGTCATTTTGGACACCTATGAGTCTAGGTCAATTCCATGTCTCTAATTGGGGAAGTCTAGAGAGCCAAAATATTGAAAAGAATAATTTTTTTCAAAAGTTTCATATGCTTAAGTGTGCACTACTGCACTGGCATACATGCACATGTGTTTACTATACATAGGTGCACACTACATCTCCTTCCAAAGATGTGCACTTGTGCATGTGTGCACCTATAGAGGGTGCAAACCTATGAAGGTATGCATCAAGGTCCTAGGGTCTATATAAGGCCCCAAACCTCTCTTCTTCATTTCACTTTACTCTCCACTCCCTTGATCAACTACATCCTACACCTCTAGATGTGTACTCCTCTACTCCTAACCTACAAATAAAAAACTAAGGTTATTTTCCAAAACTAAAACCTAAAACATAAAAAGACAAAATCCAACCTAAGTCACTATGAAGGTGTGTACATGCACACCTCCACAAGGTGTGCATATGTGCACCTTCTTAACAAAGCTTAACTAAAATACAAACAATGCAAACCCTAAGGCATCAAAGGTGATCATGTGCACACCTTGGTGCTTTCAAAAAATCTAACTTAGAGAACATAAAACTAAGTCTTCCCCTATTTGTACATGCATTGTGTGTGTGCATAGCTACACACATGTACATATGCTCACCTTACCAAGGTGTGTACATGTGCAACTACACACTAAAGGCCAAATAGGGGCCCAATTAGTACACCAATGCACCTTCAAGGGTGTGCTATGTGCACTAAAGTTCATTTCAAGGAATTTTGGGGGATTAAATGGTTTTTATTACATTTTTCTTGATTGTAACAAGTGTCAAAGTAAATTAGGGCTTGTTTTCAGTTAAATTTTAGCTTTTTAAACTAAGTTTTCTCTTCTTGTGCAGATAAAATGGCATTATCATCCTCTTCAATGGCTGAAAAGATATCTTTGAAACTCATTATATTCAAGTACTAAGGTGCACCAAGGAAATCCTAGTTTCAAGATGGGCATATTGAGATTAAAGACATAGAACTTGAGCATATAGATTGGAATCCTTTCCTTCCAATCTATTACAATTGAAGGAATGATCTCCAATGGTGTCAGTACTTATTTGATTAGGCCTAGTGAATGTGGCATCACATCCAACATCCATCCAATTTTTAGAACTCATAATGTCTCTTGTAGAAAACTATGTGATTGAAGATAAGGTCATCAAGAGTATCATAGGAGAGATAGTCTTGGACCTCCTACCTTGGAAAATTGAGAAGGTATACCATCTTCCTAGGGCTGACCAATATTTGAAGATAACTTATGATAGAGTAGAAAGATGGTATTAGCATAATGAAAAAGAGGCTAAAGAAACAATTCATCCTTCTTCCTAATAGATAGAACATCAATAGACCATAGAGTTGGAAAAGTGGACATGACCATGGGTTATATGAAGGATGATATTGGATATGCAATTGTACTTTTTTAACAAAGTCATGGTACTTCCTACAATAAGAAACCTTCATGCCTAGATCATCCATTTTATTGATACCATTAGGACAAAAAAAAATTTGATTGTGTTGGCCTAGTTTTTCACCTTTCTTGCTTTATTGCATTCAGTAGTGAGAAACCCTAAGTGTATGTTTTGAAAATCTTGAATTTTGATCAAGACCTTGGGTAAGATTCAATTCTGCTCTAGCTCTTGAATTTTTTTGAAAATAATATTTGAAAAATATTTTAGGAAGGATAACTTTACCCTAAAATTTTTTATGTTGGAAGGTTTATTATATATATTTTTACATTATAAACCCTTGCTAACCTAGTCTTTATCTGCAGTTATTATTTTGAACTATTAACTGCATTGAGATTTTGATCCACCATCAATCTTAGTAAGATTGATAGAGAGAACTTCCCTACATTAAGAACATGCAAGAAGTTTAAGTAATGTGGGCAAGTGCCTTCATGTTATGTAGCCCTTCTTGATGTTGGCACCTCAGTGCACCGCAAAGTTTGCAGATTGTCAAATGTGTTAGACCCTTTCTGCAAAGTTATCAAGGCTTGTTAGTGCATGTTCTAATTTTTAGTGATGTCATTGGTTAGCTCATTATAAGTATGATACTTTGCATTCAATTTTGCTACACCGGTGATATGTTCTAAATTAGCAATCAATTCTTGCTTGCTTGATGAAGTTGATTAAAGTTTAAATAATGTGAGCAAGCACTATGTTGAGATTTGTCCAAGATGACAATAGGTGATGTGCTATTCGTAGACTTTAAGATTCAAATTGTGCCACCATTTATCCTTCAAAGATCAATGCACAGCAGTTTCCCACTCCAAGAAAATGCACAACAGTTATACAAAGCGAGGAAGTGCCTATGTGCCACATGGTACCTAGTGACATCATGAACCCACTCTTCAGAGGCTATTAATGATGTGTCTCTCATGGTAGTTATCAGGTGAGATGGATCATAGAAGAAGTATTTCATTGGTTGACATTCTTGACTGGATCCTAATGAGCAAAGATTTTGATTCATAGTCAATCATGGTAAGATCAATGGATAGCACTTCCCCACATTACAAACATGAACAAATTTTAAACAATGCGAGAAAGTGCCAATGTGCCATGTGGCATATGGGACCAAGCTTTGAGGAGGATGCTAAGTCACGCTAGGGCGTAAAGCCTTGCTGAATTGGAGTGCATTCATTGGTGGAACATAATGCATGTATGCCAAGTTGCAAATGATGTCATCAATGCAAAAATTCTTAGAATTAATATTGTAGTTTGTGCCACTGTCAGCCTTGTCAGAGCATGTTCATTTAAAAGGTGACATAGCTAACTAGATGATATAAAGGTAAAAGTTTGTGTGATTTTTGATTTGTGCAAGATCAAAGGCCAACACTTGCTCACATTTTCAAGATGCAAGAGATTTAAATAATGTGGGGAAGTGCCTTGTGGACATGTGTCCATGATGATGTCAGCACTACAAGATAAACTAGCACTACTAACATTTATTTCTACTTCTGTATCATAGGTGTCAAAATTCCATAAGCTATTTGTGCTGAAATGGTTTCCAATAACATCACTTGGCTCCACCGTTGATCTTGACTTAATCAACAGAGAGCACTTTCCTGCTTGGTGAAGTTGTGTGATAGATAAATAAAGTGGGTAAGCACCTTACTAACATGTGTCCTCACTAATGTCATCATTTTTATCTCAAACTGTCAAAAAAGGTTTAAGTTATGCCATCATTGATCATTTAGAGATTGATGGTTGTCACATGCCCACATTTTTAAAGTGCCCATTGGTTAGATAAAGTGGAAAAGCGCCAACCTAATGCATGGAAAATGTGACGTCAGGGACCCACCTTTTTAGAAGATAATAAGGAACCTATTTGCATGGAGTTTGTTAGAATTGACTACTTCACATGAAAATTTTCTATTGGTTGATGAATTTGACTGGGTGTTATAAGGGTACAAAATTTTATGATTTTTAATTTTAACCGAGATCAAGGGTTGGCACTTCCCCACATTTTCAAGGTGCAAGAAATTTAAGCAATGTAGGGAAGTGCTAACATGACACATGGAAAAGTGGGACCAATTGTAACAAAGGTGGGTTGATGTGTGACAAGTTGGAGGAGTTGTAATGCTAGTTGGATTACACTTTATTTTACATATTATTGTAAAGATGTTTAATATCTCACAACCATTGATCTGAAGGGATATCAACGATCGGTGCTTGCCCGCATTATCAAAATTTAAGAGATTTAAGCAATGCGGGGAAGTGCATGTTTGACTCATGGCTAGTTCTTTAAAAGCTATAAAGCAATTCTCCTTTTTGAATTAATTTCATCTAATCTGATGAAATTAATGAATAAGATTCAAATTTGAATGCAAAATGGAAATAATGGCTAATGGAAATTAATGTTGCTTAGAGCTCATTCGTGATCTCAATGCATGAATGTAATTCATGAAGCCACCATTATTGAACCACAAAATCATAAAAGGTTATCAAAGCACAAAAAATTTCCAGAGCTAGGGCACAAAATTTTACTAGGTGATTCAGTGAATTTCAGCAAAAATTCTACAAAAAAGAGGAATAATTCAATAGGTAAGTGATCTGCAACTTGTGAAAATGAAGAAATTGGTGTTTGGAAAGTTTAAAGTCTTCAAAAATGCCTCCATGAAAGGAATTCTCTAGACAAATTGATTACCTTAAGAGGTTTGTACATTATGATTTTCTTGAACAATTCCCATTGTCTATAAACAAAATATCCAAGGGGAGAGAGCTTATTCCAAAGAACTCTAGGTTAGTTGTAGCAGAGGGTTTTTATGATAGAGCTAATTGGGTAAGACATGCCCAAGTTGCTATGGGAGGATTGGAATTATTTAAAAAGTGGTTTGCTAAGAGAAAAATAGATACCCCTTTAAGAAATGTCAGGGAATTCAACATTAGTAAATTAGTGGTCCCTGGAGTTTTCTTTGACAATGATCTACTTTCTGATTTTGCTAAGAAGTATGATCATATTACAGGATTTGTGAAGAATTATGCTAGAGAAAATCTTTTTAAGGTTTCTCCTGAACTAATTAGGGAGGTTTTCAACCTTAACCCTAACCGTGTTGTGCATGAGGTCATTAAAATGGATGACCTTCAAGAAATGTATGATGCATAGACGATGTACCTAAGGATAGGGCCTCTGCAACAACATATTTCCAGGATTGGTACACTACACTTGGTTATACCAATACTCCAGAGCCATTAATGAGGAAATATTTCAATCCTAGGGCTCAAGCATTATACTTCACCCTCTATGAAATTTTTGGGATGGATGAGGAGGAACACATGAAAGGCCTTATTGTTCTTATCACGGCTCAAACATTACAATTTGGAATGAGCAGTATTCTTGATTTTTCCACTTTCTTTTCACAAGAATTTCATAATGGTTTGGTGGGGATATCACAAGGAAAGGTAAATAGACCCTTTTGTTGGTACTCATTGTTCATGAATATATGTCTTTTTAAGGGAGTTACTATTTTCTCTAAGGGTATGGTTTGAAATTAACAAGGGATGGTGACAAGCGACCAGTCCAATTGTCGAGTGTTGATATGACTGGGGAGGCCAAGAATGCTAGTTATGTAAGGTTTGATAGGTATTTTGCATCCAGGCCCAGATTACTTTTGAGAGGGGATAGCCCTAGAATCCTACAATCATTGTTGGAATTAATTAGACCCAAAGATCATGCAAAAGGACTCTTGGTTACTCACAATTGGGAGGATATAATCCAATATAACATTTCTATAGTGATTAGAGTGTATGGTTTTTTGGGAAAACCTCATGTACTGCCTTTCCATGTACCATTAAAGCTAGGGATAGCTAAACTATTATGGAAAATCGGAACCTAGAGGGAAGAGATATGATTAATAAAGGTAAAGGTACCTTTTTCCTAGTAGTCACTATGGCCCATGATTTTTTTTTTGTAAAAAAGGGATGAAGGCATCTCAATTTATTTTTGGATAGATAAAACATGGTAGAGTCCCATGCAAGATATATTGATTCAGAAGGATTTTATGATCTTTTGAGAGAAAGAAAAAAAGTTTCTCATATGATATAGCAAGTATACTTTCCTGAAGATATTATTAGAAATATTTTCTCTTTACAGGAGTAGGAGGTTAGGAAAGAAAATTGGATAGTATTCAGCAAAGTTTTGGAATTCATCAATACATTTGACTTTGATTATGATCCTTTAAAAGATAAGAAATATTGGGGAGGCAAAATGCATGTGCTGATGAATAAATTTGCTACAATAATGTAAATAATGAATGAGAAGATGGCTACATATGTTAAAGCTTATCCTAATAGAGCTACAAAGATACAGAGAAGAATAAATAGTAGAATGATAGTTGCACCTGGTCAATATAAATTATAGAAGAGGGCTACATATGTGATAGTTCAGAACATACAATAGGTTCCCCCTCAAAGAAGACTAAGGCCAAAGAATCCACATGTAGCTAGTGGCACAGAGAGGTAGAAGTTGGAATAAGGATCCTCTTCTCATGTAGAAGAGTACTCCCCAAGCCAAACCCAATTAGAATAGATGATGAAGCATCCTTAAGGGAGTAGTTGAGATAGATTGGTGGAGAAGGGAATGTAATTGATACCACTATAGACATGGAAAGAGAAGTGCTTCAAGAGCCTCTTGTACCCTCTTTAGACCTTACAATTTTTTATTATCAAGGTAAGGAAATAGACCCAATTATAGCTCAAGCTTCATAAAATTTTATTGATGATGAAAATTTTGTTAAATCTAGGGCATTTGCACAATTTTTGTGGAGAAAAAATATGGCAAATTTTGAGAAAACATGTGAGAAAATAAAAGCAAAGAACCTAGCAAACCAAACTCTATTATTAAGGAAGAGGTAAAAGCCAAATCTTTGAGTGATTTTACCCAATTCACACCTAAGGCCAGGAGGCAATTAGTTAAGGAGTTAGGGGTCCTAATTTTGTCAGAAGGGGACATAGCTAATGCATTGATTTTTTATTCAATTAGAAAATAAAAAGATGTATAGTATAAAAATGAGGAAGAGATACTACAGGCACATTGGGGAATTAAGTTTAGTGATGACAACCAAGCCCTAGTAATCAGGTCAATTAAGAAAAGAGAAAAAACTAGAATGCAGGAAATCTCTAGTGCAAAACATACTGGTGCTCTTACAGTATATAGGGCTCATGAAGTAAGTAGTCAACAAATTTTTGGAATGGCCTCAGAAATAGTAAAATTTGGGAATGTGGTGTTTGGACAAGAATAGGATAGGTTCTTAGAACTTAGTACCAAATTTGAAGAAGTGTTAAAGGCATATGAGGAAATGAGTGAGTAGATACAATTATTGGAAAATCAAATATCTCAAATAGATAAGTAGCTTGGGACGAGAAAGGTTGAAGAGTCTAGAAGGCCAAGAATTGTATATCCCTAGCCACCAATTAAACCTTTCAAGACAACCCCAATTGTTGAAATACTAGAGACCTCGTAGAGGCTTGAATTCTACACTACAGAAGAATTTGAAGAAGAGAAGAATAAATTGTATGCAATGCATGTAGAGTTAAATAATCAATATGAAGAAAAAAATAAGATAAGCTATAATGTACTTAATAGATAGAATTAAATGGCCATCATTTTATGATCAGTTGGCAAGAATTATAGCTATTGGCAATGAAATAAAAAGAGATGAAGGTACATTGATACCTATTGTATAGAAGTGGACTGAAAGAAATAATTATATTACAACTATGTGCATATTTGTCATCTAGGTGCCATGTCATCAAATAGAAAAGATTTTTTGTTTGTTAAATAAATTGGAGGGTTTTGATGGAAAATAGGATTTATTTTAGAAAAGAATGAAATTTTTTTTCTCCAAATAAATAGCTGAGAAACTTGGCCTTTCTCCAAGTGCTCTACAAAAGGTTGATAGAATAAAGGAAAAGGAAGAATGGAAAAAGGAATTGGATGAAATATTCTACCAAAGAATGAACAATGTTGTAAATGAAACTAGGCTTTTACTATGAGCAATGACCAATGAAGAATTGGTTAAAGTGCAGTTATTCTATAAAGTGATCAAAAAGGACCTTGTTGAGATAGAAGCAGTTAGAAATTTTGTTATAATAGTACAAAGGGAAATCCTAAATTTTGATTGGCCTAATGACACTACTTTCAACAAGTGGAAGGAACAATTTTTGTCTATGGAACAGATGGTAGAAGATAACAGGGTAGAGGAAGATGCAAATGCAACTATTACTCTAATAATTCATGATGAGGATAGTGAGAAACCTTGAGTTGAAGTGAGCTTGCAGATAATAGAATAGGACACATCACTTTCAAGCATGATAGCCACCTACTCCAAAGAATCAAATGAATAAAGGGTCAAAATTATGGAGTTTGTAGTTTTCCAAAAGATGTAACAGAAGATGGGCCTACCAAAAGAATATTATGATGTATAAGTATTTCTATTACACACAATTTTGTCTTTTTGTGACAATTGTATGTAAATGCCTTTTGTAAAAGGACACCTATCAATTCTTTATACCTAAAGCTTGTTGTGTCTCACATTATATAAGTGATATTCCAAGGCTAGAGAAAGGGTCCAATTTCTAAAACAATTTGAGTCTATATTGAATATCGTTCAGTCCAATTATTGTAGCAAACTTCATGACATATCTTATTTGTAAATTTTTCTGAGAATACATTGATATCATATGACCCTTGTGTCTTTTCAGAGTCATTCTAAGTTTTACTATAGTTGTATACAATTTTCAAGAAAAATTAATACAAAATTGAGTTGTCCCCATATCTGTTCTTGTTGAATTTTGTCTCCTTTGTTATTACCTAGTTATTTTGATATTGTGTGAGTAAAACTTGTCCAATTGAATGCAATTCACTTAGGTTGTATATCAGTTCATTATTGCTATTAATTCAATGAATTAAGTAAAGACTTTAGTGAATATGATGGGATTGCTATGGTAGTAGAAAGGATGCCTATAAGAATGAATTCTAGTAAGAATAGCTTATAATATTTGTTGTAATGCAAAAAATTAGATCTATAAATTGTAGTAGACTCTAAATTCCAATGGAATAGGCACTGATCTAATTAATCTAGTTTGTAGATAAGTAGATCATGAATAAGCATCAAGTCTAAAATCAAAATCAACTATATTTTATTGTTTCAAGAGTTTCAAAGGTAGTCAACACTTGTTTGCATGTAACATTGTAAGCTTTAGTTAGATGCTATGGTTAGAAATACTTGCAAATCTAAGAAGAATTGTGACCAAATCTACTTACAAGGGATATATATCATCTGAAAGTGACAAGGAAGGAATAAAATATATATATGTTAGAGATATAAGATGATAATTAGAATGGAACTAATAAAATTCTCATACAACATCTTTCATTCTGAATTATCCTTTAGGTACACCCACCTTGGTTTTGCAAAGCCTAAAGAGTAGAAAGCCAATCCTGGTTTTGTTGAGGTTGGTTCTAGATAATATGCAAGCATAATTGTTAATAGGATGTATCTAATCCTTAGATTTGTGAGTATTATTATCTTGGTATTGAGCCTTTGTTATTCAATAGTTGAAAAACACCAAAAAAATGGCAACTGTACTAGGGAGTTGTCCAACACATGTGTAAGAAGTATTGTAGTTTCTTTGGTCTTGTTGTGTACATGTTAGTTAAATTGTTTGGTATGGTTCATGGTTATAGTGGACATGTTTTAGTGACAAACCTTAAGAATTTAAAAGGAAAATGAAACTCAAATGCCACATATGCACACCAACGTATACAACCCTTCCAAGTATCTTATCTATTAAAAAAGAGTTGGAGTCTTATGATCTCAGTGATTGGCTCATTTGTATGTCAAATATTTCTATATTGTCTTGTGTCCTTTCCTTAATGTAGTGCCTGCCCCTAGTTTGCTTTTTTTTATCATTGCTAAACTCTTTTAGAGCTAGTTTTATGTTGTTGGTTAGCAGCATTCTTTTGAGATTATCAGATATTGTGCTATAGATTTAGTTTATTATGTGATGAGATTACATAAATTTTGCATTTCATGTATGTATGATGATTATTTTTAGTGTTCACAAATATTGATGATGATTATTACATTGCTTTCAGTTATTAATGATGATTAGTAAGATGATTTATTATCATATGTGTTTTCTTATCGATACTTACCCCATACTTGCATGTGTATGGTGTGCATGTTTGCTTTGCGTGTTTGCTTTTGTATGGCATGTCTGATGTGGTTAAGGAAGGGAGTCGTAGTCACCTGCTAGTCGAAATTTACATGATGCACTACTTCCTACCATTGTCTATTTAGTTTAGTATATTGTTCTTGTACATGCATGATTTTTATGTAGGTTGCAGGTACTGGGTATCGACTTTTCTGAATTGCCAGGATGAGTGTACCCTATCTCATCATCTCAATGATAAGAGAGGGGAGATAAATTCTCAAGTCCAAATCTCAACCCTTTAAGCCATTTGTTCTAATTGGAAAATTAGGACAAGTACCCGAGTTGAGTACCCTCCGAATATGTTGGATAACATAATTTGTGATATTAACCCTTGGTTTGATTTTGTATATATTTTGGCTATGATGAAATTTTCATATTTTATTTTATGAGTTTTTGATGTATTTTCTATTAATTAAGCCTAATTAAAAGATTTAATTAATGGTTTAATTTAAGGAAAAATTAATATGGTATTTTAATATTTATTTTATTTAATTAATTGAGAAATTAATTTAATAAAATAATTAAATTTGAAAATAAAAGTTAAAAGTTTAAATTTGGATTGTGACAATATTTATTTTAATAATAATATATTTGGAGCTCATTTTTAAATAAATGACTAAATAATAATATTATTAAAGCTAATAAATATTTTATCAATAAAGTTTTGGAAAATAAAATTTAAAAGTGGAAAATATATTTTAAATTATTAAAAGATTCTAGATTTCGTGTGATTAAAATATAAATATATTGAGATTGAAAAGTGAAATTATTAAAGTTAGTGCATGAGATTTAATAAATTAATTAATTAAATTGGACAGAGTAAAAGTAAATATTAAATTAATTATTATGCATTATTTTAATATTTTCTCACATAAGAGTTGGCAAATTCTCAAGAGTTGTCATGTAGACAACATTGGAGTTTGCACTCTAAAAATGCACTAGTTGTCTACACTAAGAAGTTAGCATTTTATTTGAGCACATAGTGTCTACAACCTTAAGACTCATCTAGAAGGTTGGAGAAGACTCATGCTTGGTTGTCATACTTATGTTCTAGTTGTTTCTAGAGACACTCTAGATGCATCTTAGAGGCCTTTAAATTGAGGCTCTCCTAGTGTGTTTGGACAAGCTTAATGGAAGCTACAAGCTTCAAGCTAAAATGGAAGCTTCAAAGCTTACATGCATTTGAGAAGCTCATCTGCTTCTATATGCTCATATGTTTCTACATACTCTTATGCTTCTTCTAGCACTTCTAGTCACTTGGAGGATTTGGTTGGCTTGGGTCATGGAGGAATTGCAGTGATGGAGAAGGAAGGGATTCTCTATAGACTTCTGAGGCATGACGGATTAGCATCAGTGTCCAAGTGCACTCGTGATATTCGCATATTCTCTTTGCACTCTTTCTCTTCCTATCTTCACCATGTCTATTATATGTGTCTGAATACTCTTTATGATTGAATCTATAATTAAATTGGAATCTAAATATTTTATTGGTTGAGAAGAGAACAATAGAAAAATCTTAGATCCAATTAAGAAAGAAATTAGATCTAAATGGGTTTGGGGTCGAATTAGAATTAAATTGAAATAGATTTAAAAGTGGTTTCAAGATTTATGGCCAAATCCATTAGTGAAATTATTGGATAAATTTAGAAAACAATTATTTAAAGAGAAAATTCTAAATTCATCACAAATTGTCTTGTTGCTGCCTTTTGGATAGACCCGAACTCAGTCATTCATAACTTTTTATTGTGATTGAATTTATTCAATCACTCCGGTCAGAAGTGGTGCAACTTAACCCTCTCCAACATATTTTAATTTCAGCCCGATCCAAGGGTTTATTAGGAAGATATGGCCGTTGTACTAAGACTATTTTATTCAAAGACATATATTTCTCCATTTCTCATAACCAAGAGTTCTTTATGCTTAAACTTCACAAAAATAATATATCAAAGCATGGAATAAATCAAATATATTATTGCAATCTTCCCTTATTAGAATCTTATTAATATGTATTAGTTTTATATGGTTGATTATCTAATCTAATTAAATCAAATTTAGTTAAGATTAGTTAATAGTAGAAGAAGTGTAATTAATTATTAGTCAATCTAGGTAAATGGATTTTTAAATGAGAGAAAATCAAAGAAAAAAAAATTTAATATAGTTTATACAGTGGATTTTTTATAATACATATTAAATACTATTTAATATATATTAAATAATTTAGAAATGGTAATTTTATATTAGATTTTTAAATGAGGAGACTTTAATGATAATGGATTAAGATTTAATTGATATGGAGTCACTATTATAACATTGTTATAATTTGAATTACTATGGTATTATTAATACATTATATATTATTAACTAAGTTATTGATATACCCTAATGATATTAAGAGTTAGCTAATGAAGCTTATGTAAAGTTCTCCAGATCGATTAATAATAGTTTTGATGAGTTATTATTTATTAATGTTTTTTGGGTCTAAAAAACTATTAATAAATAATACTATAAATGGCTAATCTGATAGAGTTAATCTAGAAGAGGTTATTTAATGATCAAAGTTTTGCAAACGATATTAATTCCTGAATTTGGGTTATAATTGATTTTAATTAATTGATATTCATTGAGTTGTCAATATAATTATATTATGCGATAGAGTTTTAACTTGAAATGATTATTATTAATACGAAATTGTTAAGAAAATATTAGTAAGATGAATATGGATGTTACAAGATTATTATTAAGATTTTCAATATAGCTTGTTAATAAATATTAACAAGTTATTATTATTGAATTATTAATATGATCATTTGAGTATTGAATTATTGTTGACTTTTAACTTACAAAATTCTAGTTAGTTATTAGTCAACTGATATTAATTGGAACATTGCTATGATTATGTAATTATTAATTAAATCAATTAATGAGAGTTAATTAAATTTAAATTAAATTAAGTAAATGAGATTTAATTGATATAATTCTTTTAACGAGATTGTAACAGTATTGATATCAAGTTGATAAGTCTTATTCTTATGACTTGAATTATGACTTTAGATATTATATGGTTCTCAATGATGATGGCGATTAAATTAAAAAGCTTAACTTTAGTAATACTTAATTAAGTTTCTAATTGAAAACTAATAAGATGTTAATAGGTCATGGATGGTGTACCTATGTTAGTGGATTGAGATAAATAAAATTATCTTTTTCTTATTCGAAGATTGATAATTGGTTCTTCTATAAATGAATAATGATCTTTGATTATGTTAAAAAGTTGAAGTAACATTAGGGAAGAGTTATCCAATTAGTACTATGGATCTTAGTAAATGATTTAATGAGTAAATTTGTTTAAGTTATTCTAAAGATAATGCTATCGAAGAAAATGGGTTGACTTGTAGGTCAAAAGATGAAACTTAAGACACTTGAAAGTATATTTGCAAACAGGAAACTAGAAACCCCTACACATTATTCAACTATGTGAATTTTAGTAAACCAAAATATGTGTTTGCATCATGTATTCTATATGCTTCTTATTTTGGATTTTGGGTTAACTAGTGTTGATAAGTCCTAGGTTGTTACCAAAGGCTTGAAAGTTATGAGATGTGTTGGCATGTTGATCTTATTTGGTCTCGATCTTTATAAGCCCAACCATGGTAATGTGATCATATGCTCTATGAAATATTTGTATTAGTTCATCAGCCTGCATGTGTGAAGCTGAGATGTATGTATATGAGATACTTGAGCTAATCATTTTTTGAGTCATCGATCAGTTATCCTTGGATTATTTTCTAGTTTCCATGATGAGACTGAAATGTTGGTTTATTTTTTGATGATGTCATGTTGTGACATGTTTGACTCAACCATTTTGGAGTCTTCGATCAGTATGATTTTGAGGTATTCTTGGTTGCTTGTTGAGAACCAATGGATATTGTGATTTATTTTGAGATACATTTTGGTTATTGAGAACCAATTGATACTTATGATTATCAGTGATGTCTTCGGTTGCCAATAGAGAATTGTTGTGATCATGATTTTCTATGGATGCTTTTTAGATGCTCATGAAGATTTGATGATTCTTATCTTGGAGATTTGATGATTCTTAATATGGATATTTGATACTTATATTGAGGATATTTGATTATTCTTTTTATGGATTATCTTTTGAATTTTTTTTACAGTCACTTGTCCAGGATTGTGATGATTTATGATTCCATGAGCTTAGGGTAGGTAATCTACTTGTAGTGTCAGGAAGTGGCTTGCAATGGGGGTCGGGGCCCTAAGTGGCTGCCAAATTAACTCATTGTAAGTTTTGTTAATAAGTGATAACATTTACACACTAAATGGAGATTAAATGACCCTAAAAAGATAATTGTTTTGATGTTCTCGCTCATGCCTTGAGTGTTTATACAAGCTAGGATGGGAGTAGTGAGAATGCATGGTTGTGACCGTGCATTCCGTAGTATGCTTCATCAGTATGAGAGGATACTAGTGGCCGCATGAGATCAGTATGGACCCGTGGAGTTTAGCTTACTGCAAGGGTAACTTGTACGTGATAATTGTGATGATACTTTTTCCCTTGCATAGTAGGTTTCCTACATGTCATTGTGTGCCTCTGGGATTTAGATGTTGATTTTGTGTGTGTTGGAACCTTTGAGTAGTATACTTTTAGGATTCTTGGACTTAGAGAGTATTTATGCTATGTGATTTTGATAGCCTGTTTGGGACTTGAGATTATCTCCTCAGCACGGTGGGAGTGGACCACTTAGGTTCCACGCGGTCGGGTGGTAGTGTATTTTTCACTCTTATCATTTGAGATCTGTCCGAGACACCATGGCTGATGCTTTGTTGGTTGGTATTTATCTTCATTCTGTTCTTAGATCATTATGATTAATGATATACCTTATGATAGATGTGTTTTACTAGTATGTTTCTTATATTGATAATTTGCATATGTTAGATGATGGTATTCTATGCTTTACTTTACATGTTAGTAGGATATTTTTAGGAGTGACATTCCTACTATAATAATACTGATAATCTCTTTGGTGCCTTGGAATGTTACGCACAGAGAGATGGCTAAGATCTACGATGGTATAATGATGCTATTAATGGTTGGGAGGAACCGTGCACTTAGTTTATTTTGTTTCTAATATATGGTATAGTTTATGGTTTCATTATGTTATTGCATCATGGATTAGTATTGGATGATGATGTACTTTATTTACATGGATATTTATTCTTTCAATCTTTTCATACCTTGTAACATGTACAGAGGATGATTGAGCAATCTAAAATGTAATTACTAAAATGACACTTATATATTGTTTAGGAACATTGGGTGTATCATTGTTATTTCATAAGGATATGATGTTAGATGAATAGTTAATTTAGATGTAATTCAACGTTAAGAGATCTTTAAAGAATGTAACTATTATGTATGTTATATTTACTTTCATTTGAATTGTTGCTATTGCTTTCACAAATGTTATGAATGGTTTTACTTTCATGTTTTAAAAAAAAAGACTATTTGGCAAACTTAGTAAAATTCTTTGGATCCTTTGGCGGGGCATTACATTTGGTATCAAAGTTCGAGTTTCAACATTGGGAGCTCTGAGTATATTGGAATGCTACTAGTTATTAACTAGTTGAACAAAATGAAACTTTGAACTATCATGTGTATCTCTTTCAAATTGAAACTTGAAACTAGGTGAACTGAAACAGAACTTAAAACTGTTACTTGCATATTTTTCATACTTCAATACTTAGCTTTTAAAACTGAAAATTTTACTAAATTTAAACATGGGCAAAACTGAAAATTGAAACTCATTCTAGTTACAAAACATGTATCTTGTATCTATGTTTCAAGGTAGTATGCCCTTGATTATCTTCGCAAGCATTAAGTTGCTCTTGTTTAGAATATATTAGGGGATCTATTTCAGTAGTTGTTAAATGAATGATGTTGGATCGATATGATTTTCGATTTACCATTAAACTAGAATCATATTGCTCTAAGAGTGTAGTAATATCTTCAGTAGAATCATGTTTCTCTATAGAGAAAAATGGATCAATGGGATCCACATAGTGAGTATCTTAGTTTCTCATTCTTGTAGGCTTCCAGGAGTAAGCCTAATCCCGGGGGGGTGGATGTAGTGTCTGCCCCTAGTTCGCTTTTTGTTATCGTTGTTGAACTCTTTTAGAGCTAATTTTATGTTGTTGGTTAGCATCATTCTTTTGAGATTATCAGATATTGTGCTATGGATTCAGTTTATTATGTGATGAGATTACTTAAATTTTGCATTTCATGTATGTATGATGATTATTTTTAGTATTCGTAAATATTGATGATGATTATTACATTGCTTTCAATTATTAATGATGATTAGTAAGATGATTTATTATCATATGTGTTTTCTTATAGATACTTACCGCATACTTGCATATGTATGGTGTGCGTGTTTGCTTTGCGTGTTTTCTTTTGTATAGCGTGTCTGATGTAGTTAAAGAAGGGAGTCGTAGTCACCTACTAGTCGGGATTTACATGATGCACCACTTCCTGCCATTGCCTGTTTAGTTTAGTATATTGTGCTTGTACATGCGTGGTTTTTATGTAGGTTGTAGGTACCGAGTATCGATTTTCCTGAATTGCCAAGATGAGCGTACCCTATCACATCATCTCAATGATAAGAGAGGGGAGATAAATTTTCAAATCCAAATCTCAACCCTTTAAGCCATTTGTTCTAATTAAAAAATTAGGACAAGTATCCGAGTTGAGTACCCTCTGAATATGTTGAATAACGTAATTCGTGATATTAACCCTTGGTTTGATTTTGTATGTATTTTGGCTATGATGAGATTTTCGTATTTTATTTTATGAGTCTTTGATGTATTTTCTATTAATTAAGCCTAATTAAAAGATTTAATTACTAGTTTAATTTAATAGAAAATTAATATGGTATTTTAATATTTATTTTATTTAATTAATTGAAAAATTAATTTAATAAAATAATTAAATTTGAAAATAAAAATTAAAAGTTTAAATTTGGAATGTGACAATATTTATTTTAATAATAATATATTTGGAGCTCATTTTTAAATAAATGATTAAATAATATTATTATTAAAGCTAATAAATATTTTATCAATAAAATTTTGGAAAATGAAATTTAAAAGTGGAAAATATATTTTAAATTATTAAAAGATTCTAGATTTCATCTGATTAAAATATTAATATACTGAGATTGAAAAGTGGAATTATTAAAGTTAGTGCATGAGATTTAATAAATTAATTAATTAAATTGGAAAGAGTAAAAGTAAATATTAAATTAATTATTGTGCATTATTTTAATATTTTCTCACATTGGAGTTGGCAAATTTTCGAGAGTTGCCATGTAGACAACACTGGAGTTTGCACTCTAAGAATGCACTAGTTTTCTACACTAAGAAGTTAGCATTTTGTTTGAGCACATGGTGTTTACAACCTTAAGACTCATCTAGAGGGTTGGAGAAGACCCATACTTGGTTGTCATACTTATCTTCTAGTTGTTTCTAGAGACACTCTAGATGCATCTTAGAGGCCTTTAAATTGAGGCTCTCCTAGTGTGTTTGGACAAGCTTAATAGAAGCTACAAGCCTCAAGCTAAAATGGAAGCTTCAAAGCTTACATGCATTTGATAAGCTCATTTGCTTCTACATTCCCATATGTTTCTACATACTGTTATGCTTCTTCTAGCACTTCTCGTCACTTAGAGGATTTGGTTGGCTTAGTTCATGGAGGAATTACAATGATGGAGAAGGAAGGGATTCTCTATGGACTTCTGAGGCATGACGAATTAGCATCAGTGTCTAGGTGCACTCGTGATATTCGCATATTCTTTTTGTACTCTTTCTCTTTCTATCTTCATCATGTCTGTTATATGTGTCTGAATACTCTTTATGATTGAATCTATAATTAAATTGGAATCTAGATATTTTATTGGTTGAGAAGAGAACAATTGAAAAACCCTAGATCCAATTAAGGAAAAAATTAGATCTAAACGGGTTTGGGGTCGAATTAGAATCAAATTGAAATAGATTTAAAAGTGGTTTCAAGATTTATGGTCAAATCCATTAGTGAAATCATTGGATAAATTTAGAAAATAATTATTTTAAGAAAAAATTTTAAATTCATCACAAATTGTCCTGTCGCTGCCCTTTGGATAGACCTAAACTCAGTCATTCGTAACTTTTTATTGTGATTGAATTTATTCAATCGCTCCGGTCAAAAGTGGCGCAACTTAGCCCTCTCCAACATATTTTAATTTCAGCCCGATCCAACGGTTCATTAGGGAGATATGGCCGTCGTACTGAGACTATTTTATTCAAAGACAAATATTTCTCTATTTCTCATAAACAAGAGTTCTTTATGCTTAAACTTCACAAAAATAATATATCAAAGGATAGAATGAATTAAAGATATTATTGCAATCTTCCCTTATTAGAATCTTATTAATATGCATTAGTTTTATATGGTTGATTATCTAATCTAATTAAATCAAATTTAGTTAAGATTAGTTAATAGTAGAAGAAGTGTAATTAATTATTAGTCAATCTAAGTAAATAGATTTTTAAATGAGAGAAAATTAAAGAAAAGGAATTTTAATATAGTTTATATAGTGGACTTTTTATAATATATATTAAATACTATTTAATATATATTAAATAATTTAGAAATAGTAATTTTATATTAAATTTTTAAATGAAGAGACTTTAATGATAATGGACTAAGATTTAATTGACATGGAGTCACTATTATAACATTGTTATAATTTGAATTACTATGGTATTATTAATACGTTATATATTATTAATTAAATTATTGATATACCTTAATGGTATATAGAGTTAGCTAATGAAGCTTATGTAAAGTTTTCTAAATCGATTAATAATAGTTTTGATGAGTTATTATTTATTAATATTTTTTGGGTCTAACAAACTATTAATAAATAATAGTATAAATGGTTAATCCGATAGAGTTAATCTAGAAGAGGTTATTTAATGATTAAAATTTTGCAAATGATATTAATTCTTGAATTTGGGTTATAATTGATTTTAATCAATTGATATTCATTGAGTTGTCAATATAATTATATTATGCGATATAGTTTTAACTTGAAATAATTATCATTAATACGAAATTGTTAAGAAAATATTAGTAAGATGAATATGGATGTTACAAGATTATTATTAAGATTTTCAATAGAGCTTGTTAATAAATATTAACAAGTTATTATTATTGAATTATTAATATGATTATTTGAGTATTGAATTATAGTTGACTTTTAACTTACAGAATTCTATTTAGTTATTAGTCAACTGATATTTGTAGACACCTAAATTTGATTACATTGCTTTGGTAATCCTATTTAGTTACCTCTAAAGGCATCATTAATTAAATTCTTATTTACTTAATCCTTTGCCATCCCCTAGCTGATTAATTTAATTAATTATCTATAGTCCTAATTGATAAATCAAATAACTTATTATTTATCAATTAAATCATATTCTTCTATTTAAATCCAAAATCTTCATTTATTAAATAAACCTATTTGATAAATAAAACCCTCAAATCTAATAACCCCTAACCTATCCTAAATCCCCTTTTTAGCCTAATCCACCCCATCCACCGATACTAACCAAGCTTAGCCACTAACTCACCCACCCTCATGAATGTCATCCACTTGCAAATCTCTAACATCTCTAATCTAATCATAAACCCAAGCCTAATCCACCCCCTAATGTTGTCACATTCCCTAAGCAAGCTTAAGACTTTCCTAAGCCAGGGAAAGTCAACAATCTTAACTCCCTCCAAAATATCTCAACCACCCAATAATGAATGCTCTTACAAAAGACATAAAGACTCTTACAAGCTCTTACAAGCCATAATGAAGGGTCTTTATGAAGATATTATCCTTTGAGCCTCCTTTGTTGACTCATCCTTCCCTTTTCTTCCATCCACTCACCTTGTAACATGTGTCACTCCCTGATTGGTGCTAAACAAGCACAATCCATGTGCTCCCTTTTGAGTGCATCCTAGCCCTCATTAAGCTTTCATCTTTCCTTCCATCTTAGCCCTCCATCCCTCAAGCCCTTAGCCTATAAATTGAATCCCCTCCCAAGTCATTTCATCACAAATCTTGGAGTTAAAGTTATAATGCCCTTTTGAGAGTCAAAAGCCATCAACCATACCCTTATGATTCCAAATTGAGAGCTCACAAAGCTACCAATGTGCCATTTTCCATCTCCATTGAAGCTAATTTTTGGGAACCTCGAGCATACATCCCAATCTTTAGACCCATCTACCAAGCAAGGAGCTAAATCCTATTGGGAGAGTCCATTCATTTGGCTCACATTTCCAATTGGGGTTTCCTCTTTAGTCTCTCATTTATGTTATGGTTTATATGCTAGTTAATGCTTTTGTTTTTGAATAGATTAGTATTACTTGCTAACATATTTCTCATATGGCACGCCCGGTGGGACCCCACTATGGGTCATTTAATCCTCTATTTCTATCTATATATATTTTTTGCTAATAATCTAATGTTTCTTGTCATTTGAGTGAGTTGTAGGGTTTAATCTTGTTCTTGCAGGTTAAAGGAAGCATTAGGGAGAAAAAATGAAACTTCAAAAATCAAATTCCAAAATTTTTCTAAAGAAAATCTGTGTTTTAAACTAAATTTTGCACAGTGTCGTCTTCGTAGATCGGCATCTCCGACTGGTCGACTGCCGTCTCCGAAGTGAATTCTATCGTCTGCACAAATCAGCATCTTCGCGTTTCAGCATCTCCGCCTGGCTTTTATTGTCGTCTCTGCCTCTAACCATCATTTCCACCTGGCCATTTTCTTATTCAAAATCCATGCTGTCGTCTCCGCTGCCGCCATCAGTCAAACTGTCATCTCCGTTGCCGCCAGCAAACAAACTGTCGTCTCCACAACCTAGACTTTCGTCTCTGCTACCGCCAACTTAATCTATCATCTCCACCTCTTCCTTTGTCGTCTCCATAGATTAGCGTCTCCGCAGTTTGGCATCTGCACCTAATGAACTGTCATCTTCACCTATCACTGTTGCACTTTTGCTTTAAAATCTTTATTTTTGCACTTTATAGTTATAAATTTTTTTTAAAAAAAGTACAAATCAAAATTTGACTTTTAGTGGTTTCGTAGGATTTAGACCATTTTAAGCATTTTTACGCATAGAGAAAACAACAAAAAAAGTTTAAAATTTTTTCCCCATAGTTAAGCTTTCCTTTTTTGAAGATTTTGGTGACTAATCAATTTTTTTTTTTGTCTTATTGCAGGTTGGAGAAACTTTTTGAGTGACTAATCATGTTTTTTAGGTTTTTCATGGAATGAACTTGAATGGTTAAATACATTTTCTATTGAATGAATGTTGCTCAAAAACACACTCTTGAATGCCATGGATTAAAATCAATTTTTTTTTGAATGCATGATTAAAACAACAAATCCAATCTTGAATGCCAATGATCAATTAACCATTGCAATATCAAACACTTCATTTGGAGCTTCTAAAATTGAACAAAACAAATCTCTTTTTCACATGCAATTTAGGTAAAGTTTGATTTTTGAACATTTAAGAAACTTTGTTAAATTAAATACAAATTTGCAAAAATCAATTTGAGTAGTTCCTTGGACTCACCTCTTTTCTAATCACCCATCAATTCAACCATTGGTTGCAATCTCAATGCCATTTATGAGGATGGGTCTACTTGAAAAAGGTGTTAAATGCTCCACAATCTAACTCACTCACTTGGTCTTTGAACGTTTGCTTTAACTTTATCAAAATTCTTAAATGATCAAAAATCTAGATTAAATCGATCACACTTCAAGTTTGGGCACTAAAATTGAACAACTATTGACATGGAGGGCCTCTGGGTGCACGCTTGACAAATCGAGTCTCACACATCTTTGCTTTGGACTTTAAAACAAAATCACACCAACTCTTGAATGCTTTAAAAGGAAATTAATCAATACTTGACGTGGAGGGCCTTCGGGCACGCGGGTTTACTTTTTTGTTGACCCTAACTCTTCTTTTTGTATTCATTCTTCGCTTGATTTTGTTGTGTTGGCGCTTCAAGTTGGAATTGAACATTGTCTCTTAAACATGAGTGCTTGCAAAGTCTAAATCAGCACACATAAGAGTTAGTTGGTAAAAGAACAAGCATGTTTTTTAGCCCAAGGTCATCCAAGTCTTCTCTTCCCTTATCGTCTTTCGAGGCCATCTTGGGTGCATAAGATTAGGATCCAAAACCTTGTTTCTTTTTAAGAGGTCTGCTTGAAGATTCCATCACCCCTTGGGACGACCTCAACTCTAGCATTCCAATGGAGTATAAAGATTGAGAGGTGAATCCAAAGACACCTCTCTTGGAATCAAGATTTTTGTCACTCGGCCTAAGCCTCAAGGAACTTTATACCCTTGAGAAGTGAAAGAGGAGAAATGGGTTACCGCTCCTCTCGGCTGTGTGACATATTTTTGGTTTCATTTACGAATTTGGGTCTCATGTACCTTTGGGTATATCGAGGACTCCCTAGCTAAACCAACTGTCAGCCTTATAGACAACCGTCTAGGATGTTAATGTATTTGAAGTGACTGATCAAAACATTTGTAGAACACACACACTCCTTGGCGCAAGTATCACATCCTGGGAATCAAAACTTTTATCTAGTTGTTTCTATCTATTGCTTGGTCTTTTACTTATTGAATGCATGTTTGCCAAACTTGGTCAATCCTAGCTTAGGGCACACTTAGCGTAGTCATTGCCTATCCCAGAAGTTGAACAAGTTGAAGCAAAATAATTGAGGTCTCTCAAAACTAAGCAGATTCAAGAATTCATGTCAGAGCAACCCAAACCCAAACAGAAGTTCCACAAAGTTAAACTCAATCCATCTTAGGCATACCAAGAACTTTCAGCCAAGAGAAAGGAACTAACACCAAGTCCTCGAATTGCCAAACTCCATAAAGCAGAGGAAAAAACTGCTGACAAAGCCCTTCAAGAGGCTTGGTTAGAGTGCACCATCAAATTTAGCCAAAATCTAAGAGTTAATCCTACTTATGCCTTACCAACTAGGCATGATTTCTATGATTAGACCCCCTTGTTTCTCCACATCTTCTTGGATAAGCTTCACTTTAGAAGTCATCTTTGTAGAAAAGCTAGCCATTTTAGGTTATCCTCTTAAGCATTATTAACTCATTCATCTCATTTAGAACCAAACCATCTAGCCAGCAATCAAAACCTCACATCCAAGCCTTCAAAATTGTTGTCACTTTTGCCAAAAGTTTTCCATTCCTAAAATCTTCCAAATCCATCAATCTCACCACGGTTATCCTTTTGACAGAGCTTTGTCTAGGGTAATCTAGCTTTGTCACTTGTTATCCCTCATCACCTTGAGCTAAAGGTTGGGATCCACAAGTCGTCAATCTCGTGTTCTTCCTAAAGGATCATCAGTCTATCCTTAAGTTGAAACAATCACCATCAAGCTTGCACATAGGAAAGCAGACCTTTCGTGCTTTGAAAACATATCTTTGAAGTTAGAATCTCCAACCCAATCCTCCTTAGGTTTTTTCATATAGCTTTGCCTCAACCTAGGAAATCATTTGCATAGAGAAGCCTTCCCCCTTTTGCATCCATCAACATTATTGCATCTCATCCCTAGGAGCATTTTTCATGCCACCCGTCACTCGCTTAGCCAAGAAGAAAGAAACAATGGAGCCCTATCATTTGGATCGAACAACTTCACCCCCCTTGAGCACTCAGCCGACCTTCAGCCCAAAGAAAGCTATGTCATCATCTACTGACATTGAAGCTTTCATGAACCAACCAGAAAATGTAGTATTAGTAAATGCCATTATAGACAAGAACAAAGAGACAATCATGGCTAATTTTTGAAGGGACAATGTAGGAACCTTTGACTTTGGAAGACCCCTTCTATTATTAGATCCATCTCACACATTTTTTGGGCAGCTACCACCACCCATCGGCTCTCATGATCCAAATTATCCTCAATATATGCCAAAAGAAGAGCCTCCGGCCAATCCATATGATCCAACAGACCCAAACATACCATCATCCACCCAAGTTGAAATCTCCATGGCACAAGCCAACCCAGCCACCACCACTCCATCCTTGGTTCATACCTCTCCATCCCAAACCCCCTTCACCCAAAACACCTCATCATTCACCCCCTTCACTATTGTTGTTGCTGCTTCCCAACCCAACCTTCCAAATCCACCCATCTCCCAAATCAGTGCTAGCATCTTTGGCCAACCTCAACAATATACAACAGGGATGCCACCCATGGGGCCAAGTAATCAACCTTTCATCATCCCCAGCTTATTCACCACAACCCAAAGCACAATCCTATCATTTCCATTAGGTCTTGGGAGCTCAATACCATCAGCCACAAATCCACAAGCTACTACCCTCACTCCACAAAGCTATCAAATCCCACAAGCTACTGCCAATTTTTTGCCAAGCTTCCAAGTGACCTCAACTCTTGCCACCACTCTACCAAGCTTCCAAATCCAACCACCAAGCTATCAAACCCCATCAGTTCCATTCCCAAGCTTTCAATTCCCACCACCTCCACCACCAACTAATCCATTACCTCCTATTACCAACTACTTTTCAATGCCACTTCTAGGAGGTAATCCACCAACCCAGCCAACCACCAATTATTTTTACGTACCATCCCAAATGGGGGCACAACCCACATACCTTGGTCAAACCCCACAAGCCCCCTGATCCTTTCCCCAAGCTTCACAACCACCTTACACCTTACCTCCACAAAGCCATTCATTTATCCCACAGCCACCTTATGTTCCTCAATCCCAACCTCAAATCCCATATCAACAACAAGCCTCACAACACGTGCAGCAATATGTGCCACCTCCCCCTCAACAACCTGTCATCCACCATGCAGTTGCCCAAATAATGTACAATTCCTATCAGCAAATCTCTCACAGCCATCCATATTTAGTGTCCCCATCTAGCGCATACCTACCTCAAGGCACTCCTACATTGGGGGCACTCCAGCCATCACCTATCAATTTAGAATGGGAGCAAATGAAGATAGCTCTGAAAGCCATCCAAGAAGGGAATGATCTGAAGACATTTAGGTTTGAGAATGTGTTTCCTTATCCATTTGACAAAGCCATTACCATGACACCATTTCCCAAACACTTTGAGGTACCCAAATTTGACAAATTCAAATGAAAAGGAGACCTTGTCACACATATCAAAGAATATTACATGCACTGCCAGGACGTAGCATACAATGATGTCTTCCTCTTGCACCTTTTTCCCAAAAGCTTGGCTAGAGCAGCTCTTGAATGGTTTTATAGAATCCCCTATGGCACAATTAAAAGCTTTGCTGAATTATCTAAGGCATTCGTAGCCCAATATGCCCATCTTGTTGAAATAGAGCTATCAATAGTTGACCTTGTCCACACTAAGAAAAAAGTTGGAGAAAGCCTTGTTGAATACCTGCAAAGATGGCAAAACCTTACCACCCGCATATCCTGCACCTTGCCAGAGCGCCATGTGGTGAAAATGTTTATTGATAATGCCCATCCTAGCTTGGCTCACCACATGACCATGAACTATTTGTAGACCTATAAAGATATCAAAGAGAAAGGAATGATCCTTGAGAAAGGACTCATTAAAGATGGTGTGGTCAAGATTTACAAGGAAGCCAACCAAAATCAATCACATTCCAATGACAAGTCTAGATATTGGAACAAAAATAAGCACGTTGCAACAGATGGCATCACTGACACCAGCCATGTGAATATTATTGGTCCTTCTCACAACCAGTAAAACCCACCATATCAACCAAACAATCAATAAGCTATCAACTACCAACAACAGAATAACCAAAGCTATCAAAACCACAATCCAAGACCCAACTTCCAAGGGTCTAGCAATCAAGCTAATGCCATCAATGTAGCTGCAGGACAAAAGCCCAAATTCCAACCTACCCCTAGAAACTATACACCCCTTGGTGAGCCATTGGATGTCATTTTTGAAAAATTAGTCAAGGAAAACTTCATCAAATTTCCTCCTACCCAGCAAATTGACCCAAGCCAATCTAAAGCTGCATGGTACAAAGATAATGAGTACTGCAAATTTCATAGGGTAAAAGGTCACACTACCCTCAGATGCATGAAACTGAAAGATTATGTGTAGGATCTCATTGATCAAAAGGAAATCACTGTTGGTGCCCAACCCTCTCCCAATGCAGGCTTACAGATCTATCAAAATGCTTTTCCTCCACACCACAACCAAAATCTTGGAAAAACACATATCCAAACCAACAACAACAACACCAACAACCGTCAGCCAAACCAATAGCATGGGAAGAACAATGACCACACTTCATCCTATATAGACTATGGTAGCCTTATAGGTTGTATATCCGAGGAAGAACCTTCTGTCAATGTTATCAATATCCAAGGACCAAAAAATGAGTGTGCAGTCACCACTTGAAGAGCTTGATTTAACATCGCAGGCCCACTAGTTTCACCAGCACCATCAGCTCCATCAAAAAGCCAGTATAATATCTTGGAACACCTTGGGAACATGCCAGCCCAAATCTCCATTTTAGACCTTCTTCACACTAGGCTTGTGTACAAGAACATCCTTGACAGTGCTCTCATAGAATCCCGTGTCCCTTCAGATATCAATGCTACTGATTTTTGTAATCTCGTTGGACACCTATCCTCCTCATGCGCCCTATCATTCAAACCCATCAACATACCCATGGTCGAGCCAGATCACACCCTTCCGTTTTGCATAGCCATCATGGTATCCAATTTTTACATGAAAAGGGTAATGATAGATAATGGATCAGCCTTGAATATTTGCACCCTAAAATTTATAAAACAAGCTGGGTATATTGAGGCAGATATCATCAGTGAGGTTATCACCATCAAAGCGTATGACAACTTGGAAAGAACCACAGAAGGAACTATTTTGCTACCAATCAAGGTTGGGTAGTTCATCCAAGAAATACTCTGCCATGTTATTGATCTAAACCTACCATTTAACATCCTCCTCGGTCACCCATGGATTCATTCCATGAAACCCGTTCCATCCACTTACCATCAGTGCATCAAATTTCTGCATCAAGGTACTGAGGTAACCATCCATTCCGATCCAGAACCCTTTGCTTACTGCAATGCGGTTGAAGCTTCATATACAAACCATTGCCCTGGAATTGATATCGGTACATCCATCGCCAGCTCATCCCACACTTGTAATGATCCAAAAACCATCATCGCCTCTACCCTGTCTACCATGAAGATCAATAACAAAGGCTGTGGAGAGTATAGTCTGTCAGATGCATTTGCTGTCGAGCCACTCCCACTTGATCCACATGCCCATGGAAGACTGACATATCACAAAGCTAAGGAGATTCCACCTCCTCGATACAAACAGTTTGGCCCAACAACCTTTGTATCCTCAAAAATCCTTCTTCATGAGGAGCTCACTCTGGATATCAACAATTGGTTACATAAGGATCCACCTCAAAGAAATCAAGCATGCCTTGATCACTTCAGCCAAAAGTATCCCCAAGAACATATGCTCATCACTGAAAAATGGAACTGTTAAGGTGGTGGTCTAGGACCAAAAGAAAGAGGCATGCAGTGCCCCATCGATGCACACAAGTGGGAATCGAAGTCAAGTCTTGGCTTTGGCATACCCACAACTGAGGGCACCAATGAGAATGATCACGCTTTTTTGAACATTCACCGTAACCTTGTCAAAATTGAAGACATTCCTGAGGAAGTTGAAAAGAGAGCCTACGATGATATCCTAGACCAAATCTCCCTCGGAGACTCTATTCTCTAAGAACTATCCATCCACCTCATTGACCTACCACTCACCCATCCACAACTCATAGATTGAGACCAACCAAGTGTCATACACATTGATGAGTTCACATCAGAGGAAGCATTTCTAAGATTCATGGGAGCTGAAACTCCTCACAAGAAAACAAAGCCAGATTCTGCCTATATCTACAAGCTAGATTCCAAGGGGTATTTTGGAGAAAATCCCCAACCTGGTTCTGATACACCCAAAACTGGAACTAAGGTGAATCTGAGACTAGCTAAAGTAGGGAAGAGAACCCCTCAGCAAGGAAATCCAGAGCCACAAGAAGAACATGAGGATTTAGCATTACCTCCTCAAGATAATCGACCAGAGATATCTTCTATTCTAATTGAGGATACTAGAGAAGTCAACATCGGTTCTTTAGAGATCCCTAGGCTTGTTCACATTGCTACATCCCTATCACAGGACTAAGCTGACCTCCTCTTTGAGGTTTTAAGAGAGAACATTGGTCAATTTGCATGGTCATATCAGGACATGCCAGGGCTTGATCCAAAGCTTGTAGTTCATCATCTTGCAGTCGATCCAAAGATCAAGCCCATTAGACAAAAGCTTATAAAAATGCACCCCAAGGTGGCATTATTTGTCAAAGCTAAATTAGAAAGAATGTTTGCTGCTAAGGTTATCTGACCTATTGACTATTCAGAGTGGATCTCCAACATGGTCCCCGTCACTAAGCCTTCTGGTGACATCAGAATCTGCACTAATTTCAGAGATCTTAACAAAGCTTGTCCAAAAGATGATTTTCCCTTGCCCAACATAGATATGATTGTAGACCTTACAGTTGGACATGAAATTTTGTCCCTCATGGATGGATTTTCTGGGTATAATCAAATCAAGATTGCAGAAGAGGATCAGCATAAGACAACATTCACTACCCCTTGGGGAACCTTTTGCTACAACATGATGCCTTTTGGCCTAAAGAATGCTAGGGCTACCTATCAAAGAGCTATGACAGCTATTTTTCATGATCTCATCCATAGCATTTTGGAGGATTATGTGGATGATATCTTGGTCAAGTCTCATACCTTCATCGATCATCTTTCTGACCTGGAGAAAGTCTTTCATAGGTTAGCCAAATATCATCTCATGCTGAATCCCAAGAAATGTGTCTTTGGGGTCACATCTGGCAAGCTTCTAGGCTTCATAGTTTCTAAACAAGGTATAGAGATTGACCCCAAGAAGGTCAAGGCTATCTTAGACATGCCTCCTCCCCAGACACTACGACAGCTTTGCTCTCTTCAAGGAAAGCTCCAATCTGTTCGACGCTTCATCTCCCAGCTTGCAAATAAGTGTACACCATTTTCACATTTACTGAAGAAGGATGAGAACTTCAAGTGGGATCCTTTATGTCAGCACAGCTTTGACCATCTCAAGCAGTATCTCATCAATCCCCCTATCTTGGTTCCACCAGTTCCTGGTCGTCCCCTGATTTTGTACATATCAGCAACACCTACTGCCCTAGGGGCACTTCTAGCACAACTTGATGACTACAGTAGAGAAAGAGCCATCTACTACATCAGTAGAACCCTAGTTGGTTATGAACTCAATTACACTCCTATGGAAAAAGCTTGTTTGACAGTTGTTTTCTCAACTCAAAAGCTTTGCCATTACATGCTAAGTCATACCATCCAACAAGTCTCCAAGATTGACCCTCTCAGGTATATGCTCTCCAGAACAGCACTTACAGGCCGTTTGGCCAAATGGGTTATGCTCCTTAGCAAATTTGACATCTAGTATGTGGACAAAAAGGCAATCAAAGGGCAAGCTATAGCATATCACCTAGCTGATGCACCTCTAGTAGATGCATATCCTTTGCTCACCAAATTTTCAGATGAGCATATCTGCCTAATTGAAGAACAACCCCCATGGAAACTTTATTTTGATGGCTCATACACATCTCATGGATCAGGGGCAGGAATATTTTTGGTCACACCTCAAGGAAATTATATTCCAAAAGCCTTCAAGGTAAAATTCCCTAGTACCAACAATATATTAGAATATGAGGCTCTCATAGCAGGATTAAAGATAGCAGCCAAATGGAACATCACCGAGTTACAAATCTTTGGCAATTCTCAGCTCATCATCAAGAAAGTCCTAAATGAATATCAAACCAAAGATGAAAAGCTATTACCCTACAAAGAGCTAGTTGATCAGCTGACCCAACATTTTACAAAGCTTTAGTTTACACAAGTGCCTTGAATACAGAATAAAGTAGTCGATGCTATGGCTACTATAGGCTCACTCTTGGAAATTCCCCAAGCAGCTACATAGTATGAGTTTTTAGTGGAATAGCTCCTCACACCCACCTATGCAAATGAGGATTCAGACCATGTTTGTATATTGGTTGGTCCCCAATCCCCTTGGTACCATGAGATTCACACTTACCTTAATGATGGTATCATATCCCCTCACCTCACACGTACCCAATGCCAAAACCTCATCCAAAAATTATCCCGCTATGTTATCATAGCCAATACCCTATATCATCGGGGTTATCACGATACTCTCTCTCGATGTTTAGACCAAAACGAGGCCGCGATGGTGTTAAAGGAAGTACACTCTGGACTTTGCGGTGCCCACACGAGTGATATTTTCCTAGCGTGACAAATCCTTAGAGCAGGCTACTATTGGCCTACCATTGAAGAAGACTCCTGTGACTTTTTCAGAAAGTGTCTCCCATGTTAGCAGTATGCAAATCTTGTGCATGCTCCAGCACAAGATCTACAGCCTATTGCACCACCCTGGCCTTTCGCTTGTTGGGGCCTTGATCTAGTTGGAACTATCACAGCTTTGTCATCTGATGGACATAAATGGATAATAACAACTACAGACTATTTCACTAAATGGGTGGAAGCAGTCCCCCTAGTCTTAGCTACAGGAGTTCAGGTCTCTAAGTTCATCTTGTACCACATTGTTTGCCGCTTCGGCATCCCATCCACCATCTTCAATGACCACGAAGGTAACTTTGAAAATCTCAACATGGAAGAATTATGCACTTCCCTTTGCATCCATCACCACTTTTCTAGCCTCTATTTCCCACAAGGTAATGGCCAGGCAGAGGCAACTAACAAAACCCTCCTCAAAATTCTAAAGAAAGTTGTCAATGATTTCAGCCATGATTGGCACCTACAAATAAATCCAGCCCTATGGGCCTATCGAACTTCCTTTCGTACATCCACAGGAACAACTCCATACTCCTTAGTCTATCGTGTCGAAGCAGTATTACCTATAGAAGTTAAACTTCCCTCACTACGCATATCTTTGCGAGGACAAATATCAGATGAAGAATACAAAGTAGCTCGGCTCACCCAGCTAGATCTCTTAGATGAGAAGAGACAATCGGCCTATGATCATCTCACAGTCTATCAAACTCGTCTCAAAAGGAATTTCAACAAGAAGGTGCTTCCATGAAACTTTCAGCCAAGTGACATGGTCCTCAAAAAAAACATGAAAGTCCAAGCAGATCGAGAAAAGAAAGGCAAGTTTGAACCTACATGGCTTGGTCCTTATGTTGTCACTGCTTCCTTTGGCTCTGGAGCCTATTAGCTATCTACACTGGAAGGAGAACTCTTGAATGATCCTACTAACATCATTCATCTCAAGAAGTTCTATGCTTGAAGATCCTTGGTATACCCAGCTTTTGAAATATACAAAAAAATAGTAAAGAAAAATAAGTGTCCAATGGTGAAAACTTGGCAATTCAAGCGCCTTGGATAGGTACTTTGGTGAAAACCTGGTAATTCAGGCACCTTGTGTACTAAGACTAATCCATTATGTATCACTATCCTATCCCTCATCCATCCACCCACCATCCCATAAACACACCTGCTTTTCCCCTGGTGTTCCAACCAAATATCCAAAATCTGATGAAGCTTGTAAATACCTCCTATACAGCTTGTGAAATCTTGTACCTTAGCTTGTAAAGTCTTGTACCAAAGCTTGTATTATACCTTGTAAATCTTGTACCATACCTTGTATATTCGAATCTTGTGCAAAGTTTGTACCATATTCCAGCCTGTAAATAATCTTGTATCCTAGCTTGTATACTATCACATGCACACACAAAACCCCATTTTCACTTAAGCTTTTTGCAAACCATCTACCTATCCACCTATCACCTATTATAGACATCCCATTGTTCACAAACATTTCCATCTCATAAAACCCAAACATGAACAACCATGTACATTTGTAACATATCTTGGTTTGTCAGCTTGTACATCCTCTTTAGCTTAGTACCATTGTATCTATCCAGCTTTCATGTCAGTTCCTCCTTGATCAACATCTTGTACACATCGCACAACCCTTGGTTAGCTATTCCAATGCATCCTTTAGCTAGATCACCTATCACCAAAGTGTTATCTTTCTTAGTTCATCTTGTCAGATGCATCACTCATCCAGATCCATCAGCTTAGGTGCTCTCTGATAGATCCTTGCAAGATATAGCTTTTCTCATATCTGATCTTGGTCCATTAGTACCTCGTCCTACCCATATCGTTGGCAAACTGTTCTCTTTTGGATTTTTTCTTTCTTTTGATTTGGAATCTTCCCTTTTGGGTCTTCCAGTATCTTTTCCAAACAATCCTTTTGTTCCCTCCTCAAAGTTACCACGATCTTCCATATCATGGTATGCTGCAAATGGGGAACTCAGAGTGTAAGGTCTTGATCATGTCTTTTATTTATTTTTCTTTTCTTCTTGTGGGTTACCTAGTGTTGGTTCCATGCTGCTTCCTCTGAGATTCATGTGTGATACTGGAGCAATCCTTGCGTGTTTTTTTTGAGTCGGTTTGTCAGTCCTCTAGACAATTGGTGAAAAGGCCTTGATGTTCTTGGTAACCTTGGCAATTAACCATCAGTCCTATAGAAAATCTAGTGCTCAACTACATGGTGGTACTTCTCTTTGAAGTATCCCCCCACTCAAAAAGCTTCAATGGAATCCCTTTATCTCCGTTATCCCCCATCCATCTCCAACATCTATCTCTCCTTCTCCAGCTTGTGCAACTGTATCTCTTTGAATCAATCATCACTCTTAGCTTTAGGGATCCACAATCCTAGTCTTAGGGATCCACCAATCCAATCAATCCACCAAGCCTCATCTTTCGAGATCCACAATCCTAGTCTTAGGGATCTTCAAAACCCATCTTCTACCAATCTGACTCTTTGAAATCCTATTGCATCAGCTCTATCATCCCATCATCCATCTCCCTACCATGGATTTATTTTATAGTGCCCCGCTCATCCATCCTCTCCCCAATCCTAGAAAGTCTTAAGCTTGCTTTAATCTTGTGCCCCTCATTTCCCTTTATCATCCTCCTGTAGTGAGAGTTTGAGCTAATTCAGCCCCTTCTCTTTGCCAACCTGTGTCTTATCTCATCTCAATTTCTTGTACTTTTCAAGAAGTCATCAAGCCTCATTTCTCTCCCCGCCGCCTTCTTGAGGGGGCATCATCTAAGTCTAGTCTCTCCTCTTCTTATCCGAGACTGGGGCAACCTCGTTGCTAAAATATCTTCCTCGTGTCATCTTTATTTGAACTTCTTTGAAATAGTGTTGTCTCAACACTGTGTCAAAGAGGGGAAAAATGTAGACACCTAAATTTGATTACATTGCTTTGGTAATCCTATTTAGTTATCTCTAAAGACATCATTAATTAAATTCCTATTTAATTAATCCTTTGTCATCCCCTAGCTGGTTAATTTAATTAATCATCTATAGTCCTAATTGATAAATCAAATAACCTATTATTTATCAATTAAATCCTATTCTTCTATCTAAATCCAAAATCCTCATTTATTAAATAAACCTATTTGATAAATAAAATCCTCAAATCTAATAACCCCTAACCTATCCTAAATCCTCCTTTTAGCCTAATCCACCCCATCCACCCATACTAACCAAGCTTAGCCACTAACTCACCCACCCTCATGAATGCCATCCACTTGCAAATCTCTAACATCCCTAATCTAATCCTAAACCCAAGCCTAATCCACCCCCTAATGTTGTCACATTCCCTAAGCAAGCTTAAGACTTTCCTAAGCCAAGGAATGTCAACAATCTCAACTCCTTCCAAAATATCCCAACCACCCAACAATGAATGCTCTTACAAAAGCCATAAAGACTCTTACAAGCTCTTACAAGTCATAATGAAGGGTCTTTATGAAGATATTATCCTTTGAGCCTCTTTTGTTGACTCATCCTTCCCCTTTTCTCCATCCACTCACCTTGTGACATGTGTCACTCCCTAATTGGTGCTAAACAAGTACAATCCATGTGCTCCCTTTTGAGTGCATCCTAGCCCTTGTTAAGCTTTCATCTTTCCTTTCATCTTAGCCCTCCATCCCTCAAGCCCTTAGCCTATAAATTGAATCCCCTCCCAAGCCATTTCATCACAAATCTTGGAGTTAAAGTTATAATGCCCTTTTGAGAGCCAAAATCCATCAACCATACCCTTATGATGCCAAATTGAGAGCTCACAAAGCTACCAATGTGCCATTTTCCATCTCCATTGAAGCTAGTTTTTGGAAACCTTAAGCATACATCCCAATCCTTAGACCCATCTACCAAGCAAGGAGCTAAATCCTATTGGGAGAGTCCATTCATTTGGCTCACATTTCCAATTGGAGTTTCCTCTTTAGTCTCTCATTTATGTTATGGTTTATATGCTAGTTAATGCTTTTGTTTTTGAATAGATTAGTATTACTTGCTAACATATTTCTCATATACAATATTAATTGGAAGATTGCTATGATTATGTAATTATTAATTAAATCAATTAATCAGAGTTAATTAAATTTAAATTAAGTAAAGTAATGGAGATTTAATTGATATAATTCTCTTAACGAGATTGTAAAAGTATTGATATCAAGTTGATAGGTCTTATTCTTATGACTTAAATTATGACTTTAGATATTATATGGTTGTCAATGATGATGGCGATTAAATTAAAAAGCTTAGCTTTAGTAATACTTAATTAAGTTTTTAATTGAAAACTAATAAGATGTTAATAGGTCATGGATGGTGTACCTATGTTAGTGGATTGAGATAAATAAAGTTATCTTTTTCTTATTCGAAGATTAATAATTGGTTCTTTTATAAATGAATAATGATCTTTGATTATGTTGAAAAGTTGAAGTAACATTAAGGAAGAGTTATCCAATTAGTACTATAGATCTTAGTAAATGATTTAATGAGTAAAATTCTTTAAGTTATTCTAAGGATAGTGCTATCGGGGAAAATGGGTTGACTTGTAGGTCAAAAGATGAAACTTAAGACACTTGAAAGTATACTTGCAAATAGGAAACTAGAAACCCCTACACATTATTCAACTATGTGAATTTTAGTAAACCAAAACATGTGTTTGCATCGTGTATTCTATATGCTTCTTATTTTGAGTTTTGGGTTAACTAGTGTTGACCAGTCCTAGGTTGTTACCAAAGGCTCGAGGGTTATGAGATGTGTTGGCATGTTGATCTTATTTGGTCTCGATCTTTATTAGCCCAACCATGGTAATGTGATCGTATGCTCTATGAAATGTTTGTATTAGTTCATCAGCCTTCATGTGTGAAGCTGAAATGTATGTATATGAGACACTTGAGCTAATCATTTTTTGAGTCATCGATCAGTTATCCTTGGATTATTTTTTAGTTGCCATGATGGGACTGAAATGTTGGTTTATTTTTTGATGATTTCATGTTGTGACATATTTGACTCAACCATTTTGGAGTCTTCAATCAATATGATTTTGAGATATTCTTGGTTGCTTGTTGAGAACCAATGGATATTGTAATTTATTTTGAGATTCATTTTGGTTATTGAGAACCAATTGATACTTATGATTATCAGTGATGCCTTCAGTTGCCAATAGAGAACTGTTGTGGTCATGATTTTCTATGGATGCTTTTTAGATGCTCATGGAGATTTGATGATTCTTATCTTGGAGATTTGATGATTCTTAATATGGATATTTGATACTTATATTGTGGATATTTGATGATTCTTTTTATGGATTATCTTTTGGATTTTTTTTTACAATCGCTTGTACAGGACTGTGGTGATTTATGATTCCATGAGCTTAGGGTAGGTAATCTACTTGTAGTGTCAAGAAGTGGCTTGCAATGGGGGTCGGGGCCCTAAGTGGTTGCCAGGGTAACTCATTGTAAGTTTTGTTAATAAGTGATAACATTTACACACTAAATGGGGATTAAATGAACCTAAAAAGATAATTTTTTTTATGTTCTCGCCCATGCTTTGAGTGATTGTACAAACTAGGATGGGAGTAGTGAGAATGCATGGTTGTGACCGTGCATTCTGTAGTATGCCTCCTCAGTATGAGAGGATACTAGTAGCCGCATGAGATCAGTATGGACCCGTGGAGTTTAGCTTACTGCCAGGGTAACTTGTACGTGATAATTGCGATGACACTTTTTCGCTTGCATAGTAGGTTTCCTACATGTCATTGTGTGCCTTTGGGATTTAGATGTCGATTTTGTGTGTGTTGGAACCTTTGAGTAGTATACTTTTAAGATTCTTGGACTTAGAGAGTATTTATGCTATGTGATTTTGATAGCCTATTTGGGACTTGAGATTATCTCCTTAGCACGGTGGGAGTGGACCACTTAGGTTCCACGTGGTCGGGTGGTAGTGTATTTTTTACTCTTATCATTTGAGATCCGTCCGAGACACCATGGCTGATGCTTTCTTAGTTGGTATTTATCTTCATTCTATTCTTGGATCATTATGATTGATGATATACCTTATGATGGATGTGTTTTACTAGTATGTTTCTTATATTGATAATTTGCATATGTTAGATGATGGTATCCTATGCTTTACTTTACATGTTAGTAGAATATTTTTAGGAGTGACATTCCTACTATGATAATATTGATGATCTCTTCGGTGCCTTAGAATGTTACACACGAAGGGATGGCTAGGATCCACAATGGTCTAATGATGCTATTAACAGTTGGGAGGAACCATACACTTAGTTTATTATGTTTGTGATATATGGTATGGTTTATGGTATCATTATGTTATTGCATCATGGATTAGTATTGGATGATGATGTACTTTATTTACATGGATGTTTATTCTTTCAAGCTTTTCATACCTTGTAACATGTACAGAGGATGATTGAGCAATCTAAAATGTAATTACTAAAAGGACACTTGTATATTGTTTAGGAACATTGGTCATATCATCGTTATTTCATAATGATATGATGTTAGATGAATGGTTAATTTAGATGTAATTCAACGTTAAGAGATCTTTAAAGAATGTAACTGTTATATATGTTATGTTTACTTTCATTTGAATTGTTATTGCTTCCGCAAATGTTATGAATGGTTTTACTTTCATGTTTAAAAAAAAAGATTGTTTGGCATACTTAGTGAAATTCTTTAGATCCCTTGGTGGGGCATTACATTTGGTATCAGAGCCCGAGTTTCAACATTGGGAGCTCTGGGTATATTGAAATGCTACTAGTTATTAACTAGTTGAATAAAATGAAACTTTGAACTATCATATGTATCTCTTTCAAATTGAAACTTGAAACTAGGTGAACTGAAACAGAACTTAAAACTGTTACTTGCATATTTTTCATACTTCAATACTTAGCTTTTAAAACTAAAAATTTTACTAAACCTAAACATGGGAAAAATTAAAAATTGAAACTCATTCTAGTTGCAAAACATGTATCTTGTATCTATGTTTCAAGGTAGTATGCCCTTGATTATCTTCGCAAGCATTAATTTGCTCTTGTTTAGAATATATTAGGGGATCTATTTCAGTAGTTGTTAAATGAATGATATTGGATCAATATGGTTTTCGATTTACCATTAAACTAGAATCATATTGCTCTAAGAGTGTAGTAATACCTTCAGTAGAATCATGTTTCCCTATAGAGAAAAAGGGATCAATGGAACCCACATAGTGAGTATCTTAGTTTCTCATGCTTGTAGGCTTTTAGGAGTAAGCCTAATCCCAGGGGGGGTGGATGTAGTGCCTGCCCCTAGTTCATTTTTTGTTATCATTGCTAAACTCTTTTAGAGCTAGTTTTATGTTGTTGGTTAGCAACATTCTTTTGAGATTATATGATATTATGCTATGGATTCAGTTTATTATGTGATGAGATTACTTAGATTTTGCATTTCATGTATGTATGATGATTATTTTTAGTGTTTGCAAATATTGATGATGATTATTACATTGCTTTCAGTTATTAATGATGATTAGTAAGATGATTTATTATCATATGTGTTTTCTTATTGATACTTACCCCATACTCGCATGTGTATGGTGTGCATGTTTGCTTTGTGTGTTTGCTTTTGTATGGCGTGTCTGATGTGGTTAAGGAAGGGAGTCGTAGTCACCTGCTAGTCGGGATCTAAACGATGCACCACTTCCTACCATTGCCTATTTAGTTTAGTATATTGTGCTTGCACATGTGTGGTTTTTATGTAGGTTACAGGTACCAGGTATCGACTTCCCTGAATTGCCAGGATGAGCGTACCCTATCACATTCTCTTAATGATAAGAGAGGAGAGATAAATTCTCAAATCCAAATCCCAACCCTTTAAGCCATTTTTTCTAATTAAAAAATTAGGACAAGTATCCGAGTTAAGTACCCTCCGAATATGTTGGATAACATAATTCGTGATATTAACCCTTGGTTTGATTTTGTATGTATTTTGGCTATGATGAGATTTTCGTATTTTATTTTATGAGCCTTTGATGTATTTTTTATTAATTAAGCCTAATTAAAAGATTTAATTAATGCTTTAATTTAATGAAAAATTAATATGGTATTTTAATATTTATTTTATTTAATTAATTGAGAAATTAATTTAATAAAATAATTAAATTTGAAAATAAAAGTTAAAAGTTTAAATTTGGAATGTGACAATATTTATTTTAATAATAATATATTTGGAGCTCATTTTTAAATAAATGTTTAAATAATATTATTATTAAAGCTAATAAATATTTTATCAATAAAGTTTTGAAAAATGAAATTTAAAAGTGGAAAATATATTTTAAATTATTAAAAGATTTTAGATTTCATGTGATTAAAATATAAATATACTAAGATTGAAAAGTGAAATTATTAAAGTTACTGCATGAGATTTAATAAATAAATTAATTATATTGGAAAGAGTAAAAGTAAATATTAAATTAATTATTGTGCATTATTTTAATATTTTCTCACATAGGAGTTGGCAAATTATCGGGAGTTGTCATGTAGACAACACTGAAGTTTGCACTCTAAGAATGCACTAGTTGTTTACACTAAGAAGTTAGCATTTTATTTGAGCACATGGTGTTTACAACCTTAAGACTCATCTACAAGGTTGGAGAAGACCCATGCTTGGTTGTCATACTTATGTTCTAGTTGTTTCTAGAGACACTCTAGATGCATCTTAGAGGCCTTTAAATTGAGGCTCTCCTAGTGTGTTTGGACAAGCTTAATGGAAGCTATAAGCTTCAAGCTAAAATGGAAGCTTCAAAGCTTACATGCATTTGAAAATCTCATCTGCTTTTACATGCTCATATATTTCTACATACTCTTATGCTTCTTCTAGCACTTCTAGTCACTTGGAGGATTTGGTTGGCTTGGGTCATGGAGGAATTGCAGTGATGGAGAAGGAAGGGATTCTCTATGGACTTCTGAGGCATGACAGATTAGCATCAGTGTCCAGGTGCACTCGTGATATTTGCATATTCTCTTTGCACTCTTTCTCTTCCTATTTTCATCATGTCTGTTATATGTGTCTAAATACTCTTTGTGATTGAATCTATAATTAAGTTGGAATCTAGATATTTTATTGGTTGAGAAGAGAACAATAAAAAAACCCTAGATCCAATTAAGGAAAAAATTAGATCTAAACGGGTTTGGGGTCGAATTAGAATCAAATTGAAATAGATTTAAAAGTGGTTTCAAGATTTATGGCCAAATCCATTAGTGAAATTATTGGATAAATTTAGAGAACAATTATTTAAAGAGAAAGTTCTTAATTCATCACAAATTGTCCTGTCGCTGCCCTTTGGATAGACCCGAACTCAGTCATACATAACTTTTTATTGTGATTGAATTTGTTCGATCGCTCCAGTCAGAAGTGGTGCAACGAGGCCCTCTCCAACATATTTTAATTTCAGCCCGATCCAACGGTTCATTAGGGAGATATGGCTGTCATACTGAGACTATTTTTTTCAAGGACAAATATTTCTCCATTTCTCATAACCAAGAGTTCTTTATACTTAAACTTCACAAAAATAATATATCAAAGCGTAGAATGAATTAAAGATATTATTGCAATCTTCCCTTATTAGAATCTTATTAATATGTATTTGTTTTATATGGTTGATTATCTAATCTAATTAAATCAAATTTAATTAAGATTAGTTAATAGTAGAAGAAGTGTAATTAATTATTAGTCAATCTAGATAAATGGATTTTTAAATGACAGAAAATTAAAGAAAAGAGATTTTAATATAGTTTATAGAGTGGAATTTTTATAATATATATTAAATACTATCTAATATATATTAAATAATTTAGAAATGGTAATTTTATATTACCTTTTTAAATGAGGAGACTTTAATGATAATGGATTAAGATTTAATTGACATTGAGTCACTGTTATAACATTGTTATAATTTGAATTACTATGGTATTATTAATACGTTATAGATTATTAACTAAGTTATTGATAGACCTTAATGGTATTAAGAGTTAGCTAATGAAGCTTATGTAAAGTTCTCTAAATCGATTAATAATAGTTTTGATGAGTTATTATTTATTAATATTTGTTGAGTCTTACAAACTATTAATAAATAATAGTATAAATGGTTAATCCAATAGAGTTAATCTAGAAGAGGTTATTTACTGATTAAAGTTTTGCAAAAGATATTAATTCTTGGATTTGGGTTATAATTGATGTTAATCAATTGATATTCATTGAGTTGTCAATATAATTATATTATGCGATAGAGTTTTAACTTGAAATGATTATCATTAATACGAAATTGTTAAGAAAATATTAGTAAGATGAATATGGATGTTACAAGATTATTATTAAGATTTTCAATATAGCTTGTTAATAAATATTAACAAGTTATTATTATTGAATTATTAATATGATCATTTGAGTATTGAATTATAGTTGACTTTTAACTTACAGAATTCTAGTTAGTTATTAGTCAACTGATATTAATTGGAACATTGCTATGATTATGTAATTATTAATTAAATCAATTAATGAGAGTTAATTAGATTTAAATTAATTTAAGTAATGTAGATTTAATTTATATAATTCTTTTAACGAGATTGTAAAAGTATCGATATCAAGTTGATAAGTCTTATTCTTATGACTTGAATTATGACTTTAGATATTATATGGTTCTCAATGATGATGGCGATTAAATTAAAAAGCTTAACTTTAGTAATACTTAATTAAGTTTCTAATTGAAAACTAATAAGATGTTAATAGGTCATGGATGGTGTACCTATGTTAGTGGATTGAGATAAATAAAGTTATCTTTTTCTTATTCGAAGATTGATAATTGGTTCTTTTATAAATGAATAATGATTTTTGATTATGTTAGAAAGTTGAAGTAACATTAAGGAAGAGTTATCCAATTAGTACTATGGATCTTAGTAAATGATTTAATGAGTAAAATTTTTTAAGTTATTCTAGGGATAATGCTATCAAAGAAAATGGGTTGACTTGTAGGTCAAAAGATGAAACTTAAGACACTTGAAAGTATACTTGCAAACAGGAAACTAGAAACCCCTACACATTATTCAACTATGTGAATTTTAGTAAACCAAAATATTTGTTTGCATCGTGTATTCTATATGCTTCTTATTTTGGGTTTTGGGTTAACTAGTGTTGATCAGTCCTAGGTTGTTACCAAAGGCTTGAAGGTTATGAAATGTGTTGGCATGTTGATCTTATTTGGTCTCGATCTTTATAAGCCCAACCATGGTAATGTGATCGTATGCTCTATGAAATATTTGTATTAGTTCATCAGCCTGCATGTGTGAAGCTAAGATGTATGTATATGAGACACTTGAGCTAATCATTTTTTGAGTCATCGATCAGTATGATTTTGAGATATTCTTGGTTGCTTGTTGAGAACAAATGGATATTGTGATTTATTTTGAGATACATTTTGGTTATTGAGTACCAATTTATACTTATGATTATTAGCGATGCCTTCAGTTGCCAATAGAGAACTGTTGTGGTCATGATTTTCTATGGATGGTTTTCAGATGCTCATGAAGATTTGATGATTCTTATCTTGGAGATTTGATGATTCTTAATATGGATATTTGATACTTATATTGAGGATATTTGATTATTCTTTTTATGGATTATATTTTGAATTTTTTTTTACAGTCACTTGTATAGGACTGTGGTAATTTATGATTCCATGAGCTTAGGGTAGGTAATGTACTTGTAGTGTCGAGAAGTGGCTTGCAATGGGGGCCAAGGCCTTAAGTGGCTGCTAGGGTAACCCATTATAAGTTTTGTTAATAAGTGATAACATTTACACACTAAATGGGGATTAAATGAACCTAAAAAGATAATTTTTTTGATGTTCTCGCCCATGCCTTGAGTGCTTGTGCAGGCTAGGATGGGAGTAGTGAGAATGCATGGTTGTGACCATTCATTCTGTAGTATGCCTCGTCAGTATGAGAGGATACTAGTGGCCGCATGAGATCAGTATGGACCCATGGAGTTTAGCTAACTGCCAGGGTAACTTGTACGTGATAATTGTGATGACACTTTCCCGCTTGCATAGTAGGTTTCCTACATGTCATTGTGTGCCTCTAGGATTTAGATGTCAATTTTTTTGTGTTGGAACCTTTGAGTAGTATACTTTTAGGACTCTTGGACTTAGAGAGTATTTATGCTATGTGATTTTGATAGCCTGTTTGGGACTTGAGATTATCTCCTTAGCACGGTGGGAGTGGTCCACTTAGGTTCCACGTAGTCGGGTGGTAGTGTATTTTTCACTCTTATCATTTGAGATCCGTTTGAGACACCATGGCTGATGCTTTCTTGGTTGGTATTTATCTTCATTCTGTTCTTGGATCATTATGATTGATGATATACCTTATGATGGATGTGTTTTACTAGTATGTTTCTTATATTGATAATTTTCATATGTTAGATGATGGTATCCTATGCTTTACTTTTCATGTTAGTAGGATATTTTTAGGAGTGACATTCCTACTATGATAATACTGATGATCTCTTCGGTGCCTTGGAATGTTATGCATGAAGGGATGGCTATGATCCATGATGGTCTAATGATGCTATTAACAGTTGGGAGGAACCGCGCACTTAGTTTATTATGTTCGTGATATATGGTATGGTTTATGGTTTCATTATGTTATTGCATCATGGATTAGTATTGGATGATGATGTACTTTATTTACATGGATGTTTATTCTTTCAAGCTTTTCATACCTTGTAACATGTACAGAGGATGATTGAGCAATCTAAAATGTAATTACTAAAAGGACACTTGTATATTGTTTAGGAATATTGGATGTATCATTTTTATTTCATAACGATATGATGTTAGATGAATGGTTAATTTAGATGTAATTCAATGTTAAGAGATCTTTAAAGAATGTAACTGTAATGTATGTTATGTTTACTTTCATTTGAATTGTTTCTATTACTTCCGCAAATGTTATGAATGGTTTTACTTTCATGTTTTAAAAAAAAAGATTGTTTGGCAAACTTAGTAAAATTCTTTGGATCCCTGGGCGGGGCATTACACTTAAAGTTGGGAGTACTTTTCATTGTTGTAATATTTTCATGGAATAGGGTGGTGACTCAATCAAGGTTTTGAAGTTAGTGCTGATTTGATAAATAAAAAATATGGATGACAAGAGAAATAACACAAGAGCTTACGCAAGAGCCAATCCTAATGTACCAATGTATATTGATTTACCTTAGGGTGGTAGGAAGAACCTAAATAAGAAAAATGTAGAACCAAATCCTAGCTAGAAACCAAGAGGTAGTGTGTCAATCAATTCTCAATACCAACTAGTGATAGGGAGAGAATCCTCTCCACTCAACTCTGAATCCAAAACCATAAGACTTTTAGGAGGCATATTTAGCACCCCACTACTAGATGAAAGAACATATCAAGAAAAAGATATGTCACCAATATGGAATGCATCCCCTAGGCTAGATCTAATAGCTAAGATGAATCATAAGCTAGGACTCAAGAGTGTATTTGGGGATCCTTTTAATCCCAAAGCTATTCCATACATGGAAATTAATCTTATAGACTTGGATGATCCTACTAATTTAGAAGCCACTTTTGCAGATTATAAAGAAGTACAATCATAGATGGGAGTTTTGAAGAAATGGGTTGCTAAGGAAGAGGCCAAGCATACTCATTTAGAAAAGGAAAGAGAGCAAGCCACCCTAGAGGCCCTTGTTGAAAGAGATAATCTGCTTAGAAGGATAGTTTCCCTAAAAGAACAAAACAAGAAGTTAGAAGAAATAACTTTAGTCCTTCATGCTGATGTCTTTGGAGATGTAGATAGCTTGAGAGCCAAGGTTTAACAGCAAGAAAAACTCATAAGCCAAAAACAAGAACCTATTATTTTCTAGGTTCAGCCCTACAAGCCTATCCAGAATAACCAAGTAGAACTCATTGTCAATTAGGTAGACAAAGGAAAAGGCAAGGCTATAGGAATTCAAATAAATGAGCCCCAAGAAACAACTAATATATCTATAAACCCCCAATGTCTAAATTAGATCTAGCTCTAGAAAAGGTTAGGAAAGAGAAAGAAGATCTTGCAAAAGAACTCGAGAAGGTTGAAAATGAAGCCCAAGCCACAAAAACTAGGAGGAAAATCCAGTTCATTAAGTCTAATTTTGCATTAGCTTTATGGCTAAACCTATCTACCCCATCTACAACTCCTGTACCAACTAGTGGTCCAGTAATTCCAACTCAGGGAATATCTCAATCTACCCCTACTTCATCCTCCACCATTAGTAATCAAGCCCCCTTTGTCGAACCTCAACAATCTCAAAGTATTGTTCTTAACCAAGCCAATGTAGCAAGCACCTCAAATGTTGCTAGTTTTTAGAAGAAACCTATCTACATGGAAAAATAAAAAAAAAAATCATTTGAGTGTATTTCTAGTGCTCCACATCCTATATCTTTTAATTTAAGAGATAAAGTTGTCAAGTTCTCTGGAAATAATGTTGTTATTGGTGAAAAGTAGTTAAGATTTTTTATAGATATGCTAAATGACGATGAAGTTGAACATGAGGATGTGGTGATGAAGTTATTTGTTCATTCACTTATTGAGGATACAAGATATTTGTTCAAGAGGTTACCTGATGACAACATTAGTTCATGGAGTGATTTGGAGAAGTTGTTCAAAGAACAATATGGAGATAATACTAATGTTGGGTTCATGTTAAATGAATTCAATAACATCAAGAAGAATCCTAATGAGTCTAAATTTGATTTCAATTTAAGATTCCAAAAGGGTATGTACAAAGTTCCAAGTCATGAGGTTGAATGAAGATGTTTTCCTTACAACCTATTTCAATGCTTTTGATAGGAAGATGGCTTTCCAGTTAAGGGATAAAGATCCTAAACCTTTGAGGGATGCTTATAAGGTTGCAGTGAATATTGAAAATAATAGGAAAGCATCTAGCAAGCTAGGTAGGAGAGATGATCCAAAGTTGTTCAGTCCAAAAAATAACAATAAGAAAGAAGTTGATAAAACCCTGTAGGAAAGAAGACTGAAGAACCCACAATAGGTTAGGTGTTGGACTTGTTAAAAAAGATGAACCCAACTACTTTCAATGCATATAAACCAAATGTTGGTGAGAAATCCCTAGTGAACAATAATAACTTCAATAGAAAACCTAGAATGTAGAATTACCCTTATACCACTCAGTGGAAGGATGGTAAGCCAATTCCTAGCCAAATCTAAAATATAAAAGACAAGGGTACACCAGATCCTTTGCAAAAAAGTTCTGTTAATATGAATGATGATGTGCCATGGTGTATCATTTGTCAATCACCTCACTCTTCAGAGTATTGTGTAGTTGCTCAGTCATTTTCTTTAGGTCATAGCACACAAAATGAGGAGAGAGAAGAACAAAAAAGCCATGATGATGTAAGTTTTAATATGGTGAGCATGCATAGTACTTGTGTGGATTCTAATTTGAAAGAGACTAAAAGTGATCTTGAAAATAAGAGAATTACCTATTAGCTACATGATCAACAAGTATTCTCAGATAGTGAAGGGTATGATGAAGATTAGGTATGTGCTACATCTTCTAAAGTTGGTCATGTAAATCTAAGAATGCATTCTAAAGAGGAAATTGATAGAATCATTATAAAGATGATCTCCCAAGTACATAGTAATTACTGTAGGGCCCATTTGCCATTGCGCCAAAAGCCATGACTGTTAGTGAACATGGAACACCACATAATTAACCACCTATGGGTAGGGGAGCGCGTCACATCACCCAACAATCTCCCCCTCGACGTGCATACCAGGTGCTTATGCGGATCAGGAAGGCACCGGGGAGATTTGAACCCATAACTAGGCCAAAACCAGGCTCTGATACCAATTGTAGGGCCCATTTTCTATTGCACCAAAAGCCATGACTGTTAGTGAACATGGAACACCACATAATTAACCACCTGTGGGCAGGGGAGCGCGTCGCATCACCCAACAATTACAATTTGAAAAATCGAATAGTTAATAATGATATTGGGAAGCCTTCTAGTATATTTATAAAAGATGTTACACATAAGATGAAGGATGAAGAAAAGAAGGCTAATGTAGAAATAGTTAAGATTAAAGACATCAAAACCAAGAAGTGGGAACTCAAGAAGAAAGTTCAATTTCAAACAAGTGAGATAGCAAAAGCAATTGTGCAAGAAAAGGGATCAGGATCTAATACTGTCAAGCAAATAATAGTCCCTGTTGATCAAAAGGTTCCTACTCCAAGTATGATTGTGAAACCCACTATATCTAATCCTATTGACATGATGTCCATGTTGTCACAAATTACTATTAAAGTACCTTTATCTAAACTATTTAGAATTGAAGAGGTGCATAAGAGTAAAGCCTTGTCATGGTAGGGAGGGATAGGGAGTAATAACAATAATGAAGAAAAAAATGCCACTCAACAAACCTTGTTGGTAGTAGAAGATAGTGGTATTATGTCTCAAATTCCTCAAATATTCTTGGATGATTCATCAATATCATATATAGAAGATGTTGACCCATTCTTTCTTAGTCTGGTTATAAAAGGAAAAACCTTAAAAAATTGCATGATAGATTTAGGAGCTTCTAACACCATCATGCCTTTCAAAGTAATGAAAGCCCTAGGGTTGAAACTAGACACTAAGAAAGATAGATGTAGAGTTATGGATGCTAGAGAAGTCCCAGTTATACGTACCATAAATGCTTTACCATTTGAGCTAGTTTCATACACTAAGATAGAGTTGACCATGTTAGTCCTTGTAGTTGATATTGCTCCACATTATGGAATATTGCTTTCTAGGAAATGGAGTGCTACTATGGGTGGTAGCTTACAATGTGACCTAATCTATGCAACTTTTCACATAGGAGATAAGGCTATTAAAGTAAATAGAGAGCCAAGGGTCAGTCATATTTTGGGGGAACAAATTGACAAAAATGCTTCCTATTTTTTAAACATGGATGTAAATGCATTCAAGGTTGAGTTAATTATTGAAGAAGTTGAGAAGTTGTCAGCTAAGATCAAACATGAAGTTGAGTGTTGTATGGATTCACCAATATTATGGACTATGTTCTTTGATGGGGCTATTTCTAAAGAGGGTGCAAGGGTAGGGGTAGTTTTTGTTTCTCCTAAAAAGAATACTTTTAGATACTCCTTCACTCTAAATTTTTCATGCACCAATAATATAGCTAAATATGAAGCCTTTCTTTTAGGATTGAAAGTTGCTACCCGCCATGGAATTAAAAATTTGCATGTTATCAGTGATTTAGAATTGGTTATTTTGTAGATAAAGGGGGCATATGCATCTAAAAATAAAAGATTGAATTAGTATAGAAATTTTGTCTAGGATCATATAGAATTCCTTGATGCATTTGGTATTTCATGGAGAGATAGGACTCAGAATAAGATGGCTAACCTATTAGAAAATGTTTCAATTAAACCACAAGAGGTATCATTTGCAGGGGTTTCATAGATTGAGGTCCATAATAGACCCTCAATACTTGATAATATTAAAAATTGGCAAGTATTTGAAGATGACAAAGACATTATGAACTTCTTATTGAATGAAGATAAATACCATGGTCAAGAGTTGGATTGTAGAGATTTGATTGAAACCATATATGGGAAGGAAAAAATCTTTGGTCAAGAGGCTATACAATTAAAGACTAATAAAGTACCTAAAGGTTTGGTTGTTTTGGAGAACATGTTTGGTATCCAAGATAGGGTAAAGCTTGGGGCTAAAGATTGTAAACCTCAAGAGCTAGAGGAGATAAATCTGGGTACTAATGAGACCCCTAAGAAAGTTTATATTGGTCAGAATTCATTAGATAAAAATAGAAAGTCATTGATTGACTTACTGAGGAAATATAGACATGTTTTTGCATGGTCATATGATGACCTTATAGAGAAGATCTTTTCCAACATGTCATACCATTTAAGGATAAAGTAAAACCTTTTAGATAGAAATAGAGACTGGTCAATCCCACTCTAGCCTCTAAAATGCAAGAGGAATTAATGAAGTTAAGGGATGGAGGGGTAATTAAATCTATTAGACATTCCACTTGGGTCTCAAATCTAGTACCTGTCAGAAAAAAGAATGGAGATATCAAATTGTGTGTGGATTTTAGAAATTTGAATATTGCTTCTTTAAAAGATAATTATGGGTTGCCAAACATGGAAGCTATGTTGTAGCGAGTAACTAGGTCTGAGCTTATGTCCATGATGAATGGGTTCTTAGGGTACAATCAAGTTTTGGTGAAAGAAGAAGAGCAGTTTAAGATAACATTTACAACTCCCTAGGGAACTTATGTGTTTGTGAGAATGCCATTTGCAATGATTAATGCTGGTGCTACTTTTCAAAGGGCTATGGATGTAGCTTTCCATGAGTACATCAATAAGTTCATGGCGGTATACCAAGATGATCTTATTGCTTATTCCAAAAGGGTTGAAGACCATTCTAAGCACTTGGAGAAGATCTTTTTCAAAGCCTTGGAATATGGAGTGTCATTAAACCCAAATAAGTATACTTTTGGGGTAACTGAAGGAAAATTATTGGGACATATAGTATCAAAGGATGGAGTAAAGATAGATCTTGAAAGAGTGGTAACCATTAATAATGTCCCTAAGCCAAAGAATGCGAAAGGAATACAATCTTTCTTTGGACAAGTTAACTTTCTAAGGAGGTTTGTTACAAACTTTGCTAAGATTAGTAGACCTATTTCAAAAATTCTTAAGAAAGGGGCTACTATCAATTGGGATGGTGAACCTTCACAAATATTTTAAGATATTAAAACTCCCATAAAGAATGCTCCAATCCTTAGGACTCTAGATTACACAAAGCTAATGCACATATTCTCTTTTGCATCATTCGATACTATTGCCACAATCTTGTTGCAGAAGAATGAGGAAGGGTATGAATAGCCAATTTCTTTCTTCAGTAAGTCATTATAGCCTACTGAACTGAAATATGAGATAAATAAGAAACAAGCATATGTTTTGGTAAAGACTATTAAGGCTCTTAGATGTTATTTGGTGGGTGCCATTGTTATTGCATTTGTACCCAATGCAGCTATAAAGGACATTTTTTCTCAACAAGAAGTATTAGGTAGAAGATGTAGGTGGATTAATAGGATCCAAGAATTTAACGTTGAAATAAAAATAACAAAACTAGTAAGAGGTCAAGGACTAGCTAAACTTATGGCTTAGTCTAATTTAGATGCTAATAAGATAAATATGATAGTAGATGACCTCAGATCTAATTTGTGTGACATGGGTCACTATGAGTGGTATACTAATGTTATCCATTATCTACAATACATGGAAGCTCCTTCCCATTTGACTAAAAATGAGAAGAGAAGTACTAAGTTACAAGCCATCAAGTATATCATTATCAAGAACAATTTATGGTGAAGAAATTTTTAGGGAGTGTTACTAAAATGTGTTGATTAAGAAAAGGCAAAAGAGATCTTGAATGAAATGCATGCCAGAGTTTGTGGAGGACATTATATGGCCAAGACCACTACACACAAGGTAATGAGAGCTGGATTTTGGTGGCCATCTCTTTTTAAGGATGCTCAAATCATGGTTAGGAAATGTGATGCTTGTCAAAGGCTTGCTGGAAAATTGAAATTATTAGGTAATACTCCATTAAAGCCAGTTGAGGTTCAAGCACCATTTTAGCAATGGGGTGTGGATTTTATAGGTGAGATCTCTCCTAAATCTAGCATTGGATATTCTTGGATTTTGGTTGCTACTAATTATTTCACAAAGTGGATGGAGGCAGTCCCTACAAGAAATGCAACTAGTAAAGTTGTCAATAATTTCTTGCTAAAAAACATTATTTCCATATTTGGTTGTCCTTAGAAAATTATAATAGATAATGCAATGTGTTTTAGGTCTGAGGAATTCATAAAATTTGTGAAAAATATGGAATTACAAGACCAAAATCCTCTCCTTACCATCCACAAGGAAATGGACAAGTTGAAACCACAAATAAAAGCTTGTTAAAAGTCATTAAGAGTACCTTAGATGACAACAAGAAGGCATGGGATTCCAAGTTGCAGCTAGCAATATGGGTTAATAGGGTGATTGTGAAGAAAGCCATTGGTAGCCCCATTTGATATCGTATATGGAATTTAGGCAAGGATGCCTTAGAATAACCTAATTAGCTTGTATAATTACATTCAAATGTATGATGAGGATATCATTGATGACATGCAAGGAAGGATGAATGAGCTTGTAGGACTAGTAGAAAATAGGAGAGAAGCATCTCTCAGGAACCAAAAGTTGCAATTATAGGCTAAGACATTATATGAAAAAAGGAAAGTAAAAAAAAAATTTGAAGATGGAGATTTAGTCCTCATGTGGAATGCCAAAATTGAGGATAAAGGAAAATATGGTAAGTTTGATCCTTTACGGTTAGGTCCCTATTTGATTGAAACTACATGGGGAGAAGACTCTTATATTCTCAAAGATTTGTTAGACAACATTCTTGAACTACCAGTTCATGATAGAGGTATTTTTCCTAAAAAATACTTGTTTCTTCCATGAATAGTAGTCTAGGGTTTTTTTGTACATTTATAAATCCTTGGTCTTTGTGTAGTTTCTTGTACATAGTTTTTCCCTATGCTTGTTGCTCTCTGAAAGTTGTCAGTAATTAAAAGGTCAAGCTTGTGGTCTACTTCTCCCAAAGATTCTAAGCTCTCATATGAATTTTTCTTATTAATTATCCCTAGATAGAGCCACTATTGGCCTGGTTTTTCACCATTCTTGCTTTGTTGCATTCAGCAATGAAAAACCCTAAGCGCATGTTTTAAAAATCTTGAATTTTGATCAACACCCTAGGTAAGATCCCTAAAAAGCCCTAAATCGTTATTCAATTCTACTCTAGCTCGTAAAAGTTTTTAAAAATAATATTTTAAAAAGATTTTAGGTAGGATAACTTTACCCTAAAAAGTTTTATGTTGCAAGGTTTATTATATATTTTTACATTATAAACCCTTGCTTACCTAGTCTTTATCCACAGTTATTATTTTAAATTGTTAACTACAATGAGATTTTGATCCATCATCTATCTTGGTAAGATTGATGGAGAGAACTTACCTACATTAAGAACATGCAAGAACTTTAAGTAATGCAGGCAAGCACCTTTACACCACATAGCCCTTGTTGATGTTGGAACCTTAGTGCATCGCAAAGTTTGTAGATTGTCAGATGGTGTCAGATCCTTTCTATAGAGTTGTTAGTGCTTGTCAGTGCACATTATAATTTTTAGTGATGTCATTGGCCAACTCATTTAATAAGGAAGACACTTTGCATTTAGTTTTTTTACATTGTTGATCTATGCTAAATCAATGATTAGTGCTTGCCCGCTTGATGAAGTTGATCAAAGTTTAAATAATGTGGGCAACCACTTTGCTAACACTTGTCCAAGATGATAATGGGTGATGTGCTATTTGCAGACTTTAAGATTCAAATTGTGCCACCATTGATCATTTAAAGATCAATGGTTGGCACTTTTCCACTCCAAGAAAATGCACAATAGTTATACAAAATGGGGAAGCGCATATGTGCCACATGGCACCTAGTAACATCATGAGCCCACTCTTTTAGAGGATATTAATAACATGTCTCCATGGTAGTTATTAGGTGAGCTAGATCACAGAGGAAGTATTTCATTGGTCAACATTGTTGACAAGATCCTAATGAGCAAAGATTCTAATTCACCATCGATCTTGGTAAGATCAATGGATAGCACTTCCCTGCATTACAAACATGCACAAATTTTAAACAATGCAAGCAAGTTCCAATGCACCACATGGCATAGTGGGACCAAACTTTGAGGAGGAAATTAAGTCACACTAGATTGTGTTGAATTGGAGAACATTCATTTGTGGAACATGATGCATATATGCCAAGTTGCAAATGATGTCATGGGCATAGAAATTCTCAAAATTAATATTGTATTCTATGCTATTATCAAACTTGTTAGAGCACATTCATTTAAAAAGTGACATCCTATTAGACAAGATAGCTGATTGGACAATATAAAGGTACAAGTTTGTGTGATTGTTGATTTGTGCAAGATCAAAGGTCAACACTTGCCCACATTTTCAAGATGCAAGAGATTTAAATAATGTGGGGAAGCACCTTGTGGACATGTGTCCATGATGATGTCAGCATTGTAAGTTAAACCAACACTGCTAATAGTTGTTTCTCCTTCTATATCATACGTGTCAAAATTCCATAAGCTATTTGTGTTGACATGGTTTCCAATAACATCACTTGGCTGCACCATTGAGCTTGACTTAATCAATGGATAGTGCTTTCCCACTTGGTGAAGTTGCATGATAGATAAATAAAGTGGGTAAGCACATTACTAACATGTGTCCTCACCGATGTCATCACTTTTATCTTAGACTATCAAAAAAGGTTTAAGTTATGCCACTGCTGATCTTTCAGAGATCGACGACTAATGCTTGCCCGCATTTTGAAAGTGCTCACTAGTTAGATAAAGTAGGAAAGTGCTAGCCTAATGCATGGCAAATGTGACATTAGGGACCCACCTTTTTAGAAGATAATAGGGAACCTACTTGCATGGAGTTTTTTAGAATGTACTACTTCATGTGGAAATTTTCTATTGGTTGAAGAAGTTGACTAGGTGTTATAAGGGTACAAAATTATATGATCATCGATTTTAACCAAGATCACAGGTTGGCACTTGCCTGCATTTTCAAGGTGCGAGAAATTTCAGCAATGCAAGGAAGTACTAACATGACATGTGACAAAGTGGGACCAATTGCAACCAAGGTGGGTTGATATGTCATAGGTTGGAGGAGTTATAATGCTAGTTGGATTACTATTTATTTTACATGTTGTCACAAAGATGTTTTATTTCTCATGACATTGATCTGAAGAGAGATCAAGGGCCGGTGCTTGCCCACATTATCAAAATTCAAGAGATTTAAGCAATGCAGGGAAGCACCTATTTGACACATGGCTAGATATTTAAAAGTTGTAAAGAAATTTTTCTTTTTGAATTAGGATTATTTGATCTAATGAAATCAATAGATAAGATTCAAATTTGAATGCAACATGGAAATAATCGCTAATGGAAGTTAATGTTGCTCAAAGCTCATTTGTGTGATCTCAATGCATGAATATAATTCATGAAGCCACCATTATTAAACCACAAAATTGTAAAAGGTTATAAAAGCACAAAAAAAAATTGGAGCTAGGGCACAAAATTTTACCAGGTGATTCAGTGAATTTTAGTAAAAATTTTAGAGGAAAGAGACATAATTTAGTGGGTAAGTAATCTGTAACTTGTGAAAATTAGGAAATTGGTGTTGTGAAAGTTTAAAGCCTTCAAAAATGCCTCCACAAAAGGAATTCTCTCGATAAACTAATTACCTTAAGAGCTCTGTATATGATGATTTTCTTGAACAATTCCCACTATCTGTAAATGAAATAACCAAGGGGGGAGAGCTTATTCCAAAGAACCCTAGGTTAGCTATAGCACAGGGTTTTTATGATAGAGCTAATTGGGTAAGAGATGCCGAGGTTGCTATGGGAGGATTGGAATTATTTAAAAATTGGTTTGTTGAGAGAAACCTAGATACCCCTTTGAGCAATGTTTGGGAATTTGACAATGGGAAATTAGTGGTCACTGGGGCTTTCTTTGATAGTGATCTACTTTCTAATTTGGTTAAGAAGTATGATCATATTACTAGATTTGTGAAGAATTATGCTGGAGAAAATCTTATTGATGTTTATCATTAACTGATTAGGGAGGTTTTCAACCTTAACCATAACTGTGTTATGCATGAGGTCATTGACATGGATGACCTTAAGGCAAGGTATGATGCACAGAGGATGTATCTAAGGACAGGGCCTCTGCAATAGCATTTTTCTAGGATTGGTACATTACCCTTGGTTACAGCCAATATTCTAAAGCCATTAATGAGGAAATATTTCAATCGTAGGGCTCAACTGTTATACTTCACCGTCTGCAAAAATTTTGGGATGTACAAGGAGAACACATCAAAGGCTTTATTGTTCTTATCATGGCTCATACATTACAATTTGGAATGAGCAGTATTCTTAATTTTACCACTTTCCTTGCACAAGAAATTTATAATGTTTGGTGGAGATATCACAAGGAAAGGTAAACAGACCCTTTTGTTGGTACTCATTGCTCATGCAAATATGTCTTTTTAAGAGAGTTACCTTTTTCTCTAAGGGTATGGAATTAGAATTAACAAGGGATGGTGACAAGCTACCAGTCCAATTATCGAGTGTTGATATGACTAGGGAGGCAAAGAATTCTAGTTACGTAAGGTTTCACAAGTATTTTGCATCCAGGCCCAGATTTCTTTTGAGAGGGGATAGCCATAGAATCCCATAGTCATCATTGGAATTAATTAGACCCAAATATCATGCAAAAGAACTCTTGGTTAGTCACAATTGGGGGGATGTAATCCCATATAACATTTCTATAGTGATTAGAGTGTATGGATTTTTGGGAAAACCTCATGTACTACCTTTCCATGTACCATTAAAGATAGGGATTACTGAACTATTGTGGCAGATCGAAACCATAGAGGAAAGAGATGTGATTAATAAAGGTAAAGGTACTTTTTTCCTAGTAGTCACTATGGCCCATGATTTTGTTTTTGTAAAAAAAGGGATGGAGGCACCTCAATTTATTTTTGGATAGATACAACATGGTAGAGTCCCATGCAAATATATTGATCTAGAGCGATTTTATGATCTTTTGAGAGAAAGAACAAAAGTTGCTCATATGATACAATAAATATATTTTTCTAAAGATATTATCAAAAATATTTTCTCTTTAGAGGAGCAGGAGGTTAGGAAAGAAAAGTGGATAGTATTTAGCAAAGTTTTGGAATTCATCAATTCATTTGACTCTGATTATGATCTTTTAAAAGATAAGAAATATTGGGGAGCCAAAATTCATGTGTTAATGAATAAATTTTCTACAATAATGCAAAGAATGAATGAGAAGACTACATATGTTAAAGCCTATCCTAACAGAGCTATAGAGGTACAGAGAAGAATAAATAGTAGAATGATAGTTGCTCCCGATCAATATGCATTGCAGAAGAGGGTTGGGTATGTGATAGTTCAGAACATACAATAGGTTCCCTCTCAAAGAAGACCAAGGCCAAAGAGCCCACCTGTAGCTAGTGCCCCAAAGAGGCAGAAGTTGGAAAAAGGATCGTCTTCTCATGTAGAAGAGTACTCCCCAAGCCAGACCCCAATTAGAATAGATGATGAAGCATCCTTAAGGGAGTAGTTGAGATAGATTGGTGGAGAAGGAGATGTAATTGTTACCACTATAGGCATGGAAAGAGGAGTGCCTCAAGAGTCTCATGTACCCTCCTTAGACCTTACAATTGTTGATTATCAAGTTAAGGGAATAGACCCAACTATAGCTCAAGCTTTAAAAAAAATTATTGATGATGAAAATTTTGTTAAATCTTGGGCATTTGTACACTTTTTGTGGAGAAAAAATATAGGAAATTTTGAGAAAACATGTGAGAAAATAAAAGTGGAGCAATCTAGCAAACTAGAGTCTGTTATTAAGGAAGAGGTAAAAGTTAAATTTTTGAGTGATTTTGCCCAGTTCACACTTGAGGCTAGGAGGCAATTAATTAAGGAGTCAGGGTTCCTAATTTTGCCAAAGTGGGACATAGCTAATGCTATCATTTTTTATTCAATTAAAAAAGATAAAGATGTACAGTATAAAATTGAGGAAGAGATACATCAGGGAATTAAGTTCAGTGATGACCACCAAGCCCTAGTAATCTAGTCAATTGAGAAAAGAGACAAAACCAGAATGCAGGAAATCTCTAGTGTAGAACATATTGGTGCTCTTACAGTAAATAGGGCTAGTGAGTAAGTAGTCAATAAATTTTTGGAATGGGTTCAGAAATAGTAAAATTTGGGAATGTGGTGTTTGGACAAGAATAGGATAGGTTCTTAGAACTCAATGCCAAATTTGAAGAAGTGTTAAAGGCATATGAGGAAAGGGGTAAGTAGATACAATTATTGGAAAATTAAATATCTCAAATGGATAAGCAGTTTCAGAAGAGAAAGGTTGAAGAGTCTAGTAGGCCAAGAATTGTATATCCCTAGCCACCAGTTGAACCTTTCAAGTCAACCCCAATTGTTGAAATACATAGCACCCCATAGAGGCCTGAATTCTACACTATAGAAGAATTTGAAGAAGAGAAGAATAAATTGTATGTAATGCATGTAGAGTTAAATAGTCAATATGAAGGAAAAATAAGGTAGGCTATAATGTACGTAATGGATAGAATTGAATGGCCAACATTTTATGATGAGTTGGCAAGAATTATAGCTATTAGTGATGAAATAAAAAGAGATGAAAGTACATTGATACCTATTTTATAGAAGTGGATTGAAAGAAATAATGATATTACAGCTATGTGCATATCTGTCATCTAGCTGCCATGTCATCAAAAAGAAAATATTTTTGATTTGTTAAATAAATTGGAGGGTTTTGATGGCAAATGGGATTTATTTCAAAAAATAATGACAATTTGTTTCTCCAAATACATAGGTGAGAAATTTGACCTTTTTCCTAGTGCTCTACAAAAATTTGATTGAATAAAGGAAAAGGAAGAATGGAAAAAGGAATTGGATGAGATATTTTGCCAAAGAATGAATAATGTTGTTAATTAAACTGGGCATTTACTATGGACAATGACCAATGAAGAATTGGTTAAAGTGCAGTTATTCTATAAAGCCATTAGAAAGGACCTCATTGAGATAGAAGTAGTTGGAAATTTTGTTATTATAGTACAAAGGCAAATTCTAAATTTTGATTGGCCTAATGACACTGCTGTTAACGAGTGGAAGGAACAATTTTTGTTTGCAGAATAGATGACAGAAGATAATGAGGTAGAGGAAGATGGAGATGCAATTGTTACTCTAACAGTTCATGATGAGGATAGTGAAAAACCCCAAGATGAGTGAGCTCACAAGTAATAGAATAGGACACATCACTTTTAAGCATGATAGTCACCTACTCTAAAGAATCAAATGAATAAAGGGTCAAAATTATGGAGTTTGTAGTTTTCCAAAAGATGTAACAGAAGAGGGGCTTACCAAAAGAATATTATGATGTATAAGTCTTTCTATTACACACAATTTTGTCTTTTTGTGAGAATTGTATGTAAATACATTTTTTTAAAGGACACTTGTCAATTCTCTATGCTTGAAGCTTGTTACATTTCACATTATATAGGTGAGATTCCAAGGCTAGAGAAAGGGTCCAATTTCTAATACAATTTGAGTCTCTATTGAATATAGTTTGGTCTAGTTATGGTAGCAAACCTCATGATGTACATCTTCTCTGTAATTTTTTCTAAGAATACTTTGATATCATATGACCCTTGTTTCTTTTCAAAGTTATTCTGACTTTTACTACGATTGTATACAATTTTCAAGGAAAATTAATACAAAATTGAGTTGTCCCCATATCTGTTCTTGTTGAATTTTGTCTCCTTTGTTATTACCTAGTTATTCTAATATTGTGTGAGTAAAGCTTGTCCAATTGAATACAATTCACTTAGGTTGTATACCAGTTCATTATTGCTATTAATTCAATGAATTAAGTAAAGGCTTTAGTGAATTTGATGGGATTGCGATGGTAGTAGAAAGGATGTCTATAAGAATGAATTTAAGTAAGAATAGTTGATAATATTTGTTTTAATGCAACAAATTAGATCTATAAATTGGAGTAGACTCTGAATCCCAATGGAATAAGCACTGATCTAATTAATCTAGTTTGCAAAAAGGTAAATCATGAATAAGAATCATGTCTAAAATCAAAATCACGTATATTTTACCATTTCAAGAGTTTCAAAGTTGGTTAGCACTTGTTTCCATGTACCATTTTAAGCTTTAGTTAGCTGCTATGGTTAGAAATAATTACAAATCTAAGAAGAATTGTGATCAAATCTACTTATAAGGGATATATATCATCTGAAAGTGACAAGAAAGGAATAAACTATATATATATTAGAGATATAAGATGAGAATCATAATGAAACTAATAAAACTCTCATACAATAGCATTCATTCTGAATTATCGCTTAGGTATAGCCACCTTGGTTTTACAAAGCCTAAAGAGTAGAAAGCCAGTCCTAATTTTGTTGAAGTTGGTTCTAGATAATATGGAAGCATAATTTTTAATAGGATGTAGCTAATCCTTAGATTTGTGAGTATTATTATCTTGGTATTGAGCCTTTGTTATTCAATGGTTGAAAAACACCAATAGATTGATTGGGCTACTATTGTCAATGATAATTTGCATGAGCAACTTATAGCCATAATATTTGATCCGCACCTCTACATGTCATCATATATTGTGTACTTACTAGTGGCTAAAACCACTAACTACCTAGTCCTCTACAAGAAAGGGAAGATGTAGGATGCTAATGCTTGGCCCTATGCAGTGTATCCATAATTGGTAAAAAAGAAACTTTTAGAGTAGAGTGTGGAGTATAGGGTGGTGAATGATGGCTTCATCTTTGCAATCATCAAATATATAGAAGGTGATTATGCAAAAAGGATGTCAATAGAAGAAGTCAGTAAGATTATAGAAATTGGCACTTACTACAATTAATTTTAGACATCCCCCTATCTTAGGATATTTGGTACTCTGGAAAATCTAAGGAATCTCCCAAGACATCGCTTAGATAGGCTTATTATTCTATAGATTTCTCACTAGCTCACATTTGCATATGAAAGAGTGAGGAGACAACATAATAAGACATGGGTATGGCCCATTCTAATCGGCACTTTTGAGGTGAAGAAAAAGAAAGACATTATCACATTTGATTTTGAATGTGATTAGTATCCCTTGGAAGAGTACAACTTCCCTTGCCCCTACTTTGACAACATTAGGATGGCATAACATCTAGTAGGGAAACATTTTGTACATGAAGATGCATTGTAAGACCATTGGATGAATATAGTAGATGACTATTATATCTGGTTAAGGAATTATTGTAGGATGACTCTATACCCAATAGAAAAGGTGTTTAAATTAAAGAAACCTCTAAAGTTGGTGGAAAAAGATACTAATGATATCTTAAATCCTTTATACAATAGGGAAAAGATACATGGAAGAATGATAATGAATGTAGAAATCAAGAGTGATGAGAATGCAGATATTAATCATTGAGCTAGGAATATAGTCTAATTGATAAATGAATGGATTAGGAAACCTTTTTTAAATGGATCTTGTTCCTTGCTCCTATAGGCCACTAGAAGACTAATCAAAGGAAAAGGTGCATTAGTAACAATACCAACCTTCCTTGCTCAATCCCCAATTAGGCTAAAAATGGTACACCAATATGAGAGTTAGGTTGAGTACTTCAAAGCTAATAAGGGCATAAATAGAAGGAAAATATTACCTCAAAAAGAAAAGGAGTACACTGCTTAGCCAAAAGCATCGCAACATTTACAAGTAGAGTCACAAGTTGAGCCTAAAGTACAAGAGCCTGAGTAAGAGTGACAAGTTCCTCCATAAGGAGTATAGGTATAGGATGAATAGATATAGGAGGAATAGATAAAGGAAGAGCATCTAGAAGATTAGAGGGTACCACTAGTAGCTATACAAGAGGAAGAAGCCTCCCCCTATACTCCCAAAAGAGCTAGGATTAAGTCAAATATAGTAGGGAGATGAAGGAGAAGATTAAAGAAAAATAACACTCCACCCCCAAAGGTTCTTGAGACAATCCTAGAAGTGGAGGAAGGAGAAGAAAAAGTGGAGAAAATTGAATGTCCCCCTTAGCCAAAGGACCCACTTAGCAAGGGAAACAAATGAGGAGAGAAAAATAAAATCAATAGTGACACCTTCATCTGCTCCTAAATAATTTATTCGTATATCTATACCAAAAGATGAGAAATAATAGTGGATAGCAGACATGGAGGGTAATGAAACTAATGTCTTTGACCTCTCAACTTTTGACTTCATGCTAGTGGGCATAGAGATGGTAGGAGAAAAGATAAATGATACTCTCATGAGTGAATCCTTGGGAGAGGACTGGAATCAAATACTTCCTCTACCTCAAGGACATTTGGGAATTCCACCATTGCCATCTTAGGACTTAACATTTTTGGATAAATTCTTGGTAACTCCACTTCCTTAGGCCACATAAATAGAAGAAAATGTGATAGAGGAAAGGGAGCCCCAGAACTGCATGTTGATGAAGTGTCAAAGGAAGGGAAAATACCTAAAGAGCCTCAAAAAATTCCTTATGTAATAGAGTCTAGGACCTTAGCCCAACCAAATATAAAGGCTCCAACTATAGATTTTCTCAATGAGAAAGGACTCTAGAGAGGACTAATAAGGTGAAGGGGTCTATAGTATTTTGGTGTTTTGAAACAACATGGTTCCAAATTAACCCAATGAGAATAAGATACATCTAGGGGTAGCTACTTCCCATCTTCAACATACCATTTTAGACACCAGGCCAACTATAAGGCTTGACCCTTCTTCTACTTCAAGCTCTACAAAATCTAGGTTAGTGGACCTATAGATTCATTATATGGTACTAGTTGTCAAAGCATATACTAGATCTAGACAAAGTAGATAAAACCCTTAATCTTCTAACACTTATGCACAGATCTCAGGCATGGAATAGCTAATAACATGACATAAGAAATTGCTAAGCCAAGTGAGGGAAAATTTTTTTAGCTCTTAAACATTAAAAGGAAAGATTAATGATGTTGACTTCAGAAAAACCCCAAATATGTAATAAGAACAAGTTGATCCTGTAGCTGATTAGTGTCTTATCTATTGGGAAATTCTACAAATTAAACTCATACATCTATGATATCAATGATGTATTCCATACACCTAGATATCATATCTATCTTATCACTTTGTGAATTAGACATCGATGTTCATAAAGACCTCATTCTTATGAAGTATCCTCAAATAACTAGCAACCCTATCAAACACATAAAGCATTTACTTGGCCCTTTGTTTCAACAACAAAATATTTTAGACATACAACCTTAAAGGGATGCAAATGGGCCTTAGTTCTTTGTCCCTAGACCACATAAGACTGTAGATTACAGAGATAGGAGATGAGAATTAGAATGAAACTAAAGAAATTCTTGCTCATTTGTATTCATTTCTTTGAAACTATACATTCAAATGCATGGAATTAGAAAATAGAAACACCTAACAGATTATAACTTTCTATATTATCTTCACTACTATTGTTCATACAAGAGAAAATACGTTGAAGAAAATGGTGGAATCATAGTTTTGGATCCAACAATGTGGTCTCACAGACAAACTATAACCAATAATGAAGTATCACATTACAATTTTCCAACCCTTACCATGGATGAGAAAGAGAAAGATATAGAGGAAGAAAGGAATCCCAGATTTGATCTAAAGATGACATGTGTCCACTTTAATCTCCTTCCTTTGCTATTGTAAAACATCTTTCATCTTTCTACCCCTAAAATCTGATTTAGTTTTCATCATTCTTTTGTAACAAACTTGGAAATATCTCATATGAATGATGAAAACCCTTTTGTTGCTCAAATATCTAGAAGGCATCATGGAATGATGATAAAATCTAGATTTAACTATCTTGGAGGTGACCAAACTTGATCCTAACTAAATTTTTACTATCTTTTATTCACATTCAACTCATTACCCTACTAGAAATCACTTTTGAACTTCATTACCTGAATGTGGTTGATAAACTGGGAATCTGGGAGAAAACCTCATATAACTTGAACAAATAGCTTCTTGTGCAAAAAAAAACTCCATAAATGAAAAGTTTGTCTTCTTCTATTTCTAGTGATATATAATATCACTATGTTAGCATACCATCAAAATATTTTGACAGTCAAAGTTGCCTTCTCAGAATTGCTTGCAAGAAAACATGTCAAAAAACCACAAATCACATACAGTTTTGGCTCTGAAAATTGGGAAAATTGACACTTGGGGGAATAGGAACTAAGTCATTGGTTTATTTTCATGAGGAGAGTATAAATCTATGATTTGGGTTCATGACAAATAATAGGAAAAAAATGGTGAGTGGTCAAAGTAGGCTACTCAGAATTTGTAGACTAAAACACTAGCAAAAAGGTGATTTTTACAAATGGAATGGACCTAGGAAAGTGTGTAGACAGATTCATCAAGATTTGAAAATTGGCACACTTAAATTATTTTCAAAGTAGAATGAAATATTACAATCCATTTAATCTCACCTATCACAAATTCAGAGATGTGACATCAAGAACAGTGGTCCTGATCATTCTAAATTTCTTGACACTAGTAAAACATTACAAATTGCATTTGGAATCACATTTGAAAACTAATCAAACAAATTTTTCATAAGTTCAAAATTGAAACATAACAAGTCTCTAACCTCTAGAATGTAATACAAAATTAATTATCTCATTTTGGTCAACTGGGTAAAAGTTATAACAAGTCAAATAGGGCTTTCTAGAATTATAAATAGTTTACATCAGCATGACAAAAACAAATGACCAACTTTGATTGATTCAAGACCTAGTAAAAACATATCAAAATGACTCAAAATCTAAAAGATAGGTTCTCTAGTATGGGCATTAAACACTCCTAAAGTGGCAATTCATGAAACATTACTGGGTGTGAGATATTCAAATGCAAACAAGGCCTCCTATCACTATTTGACAGGGCAAAAATGCATATTTGGACATTGCTCAAAATAGAACTTCACAAAATGGCTTAGAATGGAAATTTATCTTTATGGAACACATAGACATACTAAATGCAAGGTGATAGAAATATTAAACACATCTTAGGCCTCAAATGGACAGCCAAGTACACATGCATTAAAAAGTTCTTATAGGGCTCAATTTTTTCAATGGTACTCAAAATCAGGGCTTCAATTTTGAGTCCCAACATAGTAGAAACAAATTCTTCAGAAAAATACATATCTCCCATGTCCATCACACTCACATGGTTGAAGAGAAAATTTATGTTTTGATAGAAAAGGAAATTGGACCTGACAGTTTAGGGCAGAATAAAGGAATTAGTGAAAGAACTCAAGAAGCTTGAGCCATCTATGTGTGATGCACGAACATTGGCCTTCATAATGAAGAACCAAGATCAAGACTAATTACTTGCTCATATAGTCCTTCCTCCTCCACATGATGACACTAAGGAATTGACTCCTAAGAATTACCAAATCAAGGGGATCATGTTGGTGAGGCCCATGATAGACACAACAAAATTAATGATCACTATGAGCATGAAGGATGTATTCATACATATGGATAGGGAAAATTTTGATTTGATAGCACTTAGGAAAGAAAATGAGATATTAAGAGGTTATATTCATGAAACTTTGGGCTCTATAGACCTAGATAATCTAGAGATTACTATTGTTGTAGCATTAGAGAGGAACGACACAAGAATAGCACCATTGGATTTATTTTTGAAGCATGTCAGCAATGGCATGACAATTTTGAAGAGAAAGGTGTGCAAATTTAATATAGGGTGACTTGAACCTATTGCACCACATTTAGTCAAGTGCAGATAAATAAGTATCCATCGTGAACCAATATTTTGGGTTAATGGATGAGGTACATATGTAGGATAAAGACCTACAAACATTGACATCAATAAAAGGTTAGAGATATTGTACACTCATGGAAGGATATACTACAAAGGAACTTGATAAGTTAGATGACTAGACATAGAAGATATTAGTTGGCAATAAAATCATGGAGGGACTACATGTAGATATTCAAATGATCAAAGACCAAACTAAAGAGAAAGTTTTAGAAGCAAAAAGGTACTACAATATTGCTTGCCTTGTGATTTTTAAAGATAGGTCTAAAACCAAGCTCATTGTGATGCAATAAATAGTCCAATAATTCCAAGGAACACTCAAGAATGCTTTGTTAGATGAAGGCATAAGACAAGCATTCAAGACTGAAGAGTTATTGTTGGAGCTAGATACAAAGCTTGAAGATTTTACCGATACTTAGATCAAAGTAAGTAACTACCAATATTTACTAAAGGACAAGTATGGATCTTTATATTTTCCAAAAGCTACCCAAGTAGTGGAGATTATAGAGAAATTCAAGAGCAAACACCCAAACATCATTTTTGTTTAAAGGGAAAGAAAATCTAGATACTACAAATTCAGTTTTGACACTTAAGATAAGTTTGGATTTTTTTGGAACCTATCATCAGGGTGCCCAGATGCACTGACAGTTTTGAAGAAGTAGTTTGCTGATAGTTAACTATCACTTCCTAATTTAGAGCATTCCATGCACTAGAAATGCATTTTGATGAAAGTTCAACTCCCAAAAATGCTTAGAGAATTTTGAGCTTCCATTTTTAGAGCTTCCAGAGACTCCTGGATCATCTTAAAGCTAAATTCTTCTTATCTTCTCATTCTTTTGTTCTTTTATGTCATGTAAAGGCTCATGCACCTATTAATTGATATACATAAGGGTAGAGACCTACTTGGCACCATTTAGAGAGTTAGTTGGTATATAATTAGATTTGTTTAATTAATTTTTAACAATGAGTTGCATTTGAAGAACTCTCTCTCCTAACAAAAATGGAGGAGATGATTTCTTATAAATGTATGGATGTAATATATACTCTAGGCCATTATTTTGATGCAATAATATATGTTATTGGTGCTATAATTTTGAGTGTAGATATTATTTGCGAAGTGTTTCATTTTTCTTAATACATGTTCATGAATAATAATGGAGCCAATGATTTTATTTTGTTGTTATGATTGTGTGACCTTTTAGTTCTGGTGTTTGTTGTGTGTTAATGAATTCTACCAACTTAACAAATTGGAGAAAGGATCATGTTTGTCCTTGCATAGTGTCTTGTCTTTTTTAAGTGTACTTTTCATGCCCTTGTGAGTTGATTGGATATGAAAAAACAATTTGGTTCATATTAAAATCCCATTGACAATTGCATCAGTGGAAATAAGGAAGTTTTGCACCTATCTTTATTGGTTTTCTACTTGATCTTTTTGATGATTTAACTCACAAACTTGTTGTTACTATGGTTTATGTCCATTAGGAATTTTCCTTTCAATTTATTTATTTTAATCTCTAATGACCTTATCTTTTTTATTTTCTTTTTTAGCACTTGGTCAAAATAGCAATTCATATAGTTGCACTGATAAATTGCATTCATCATAAAATAGAAAATACCAAAAGTATATTTCTTTTGTGGTTACTTTTTCAAACACCAATATATGAAATAGGATATCCAAAGTTGGTTTGAACCAAAAAAGGCCTCCTAATGAGCATACACATTTATCTTCAATTGAGAAGATTTTAGTAGGTCACAAGATCACCAGGAACCTTGGAGTTGATCCTTGATTATCTTTTCAATGGGGGAGTTCAAAAGGATTCTTGTTATTCAGCATTATGCAAAATGACAACTCAACATACAATTAAGTATTGAAATATATAATTAGGCCAAAAGTTTTGTAGTTATTTCTTCACTCCCCTCTCACTAGTATTCTCTATTTCCAACAATTAGTATGTAATCTTAGTCACTAAGAAGAATATTAACATCTTGAAGAAGATCTAAATTGATATAGTAGATTGGAAAGGAAACTATGAAGTAGTACTTGAGAATTTGGATCAAGAAAATGATGAGAAGGAAAGTATAAAGACTAAACTCAAGGATGCACAAATTTCCATTAAGAATCCCAGGGGTTAGATTGATGTTTCAAGGACTAAGAGAAAAAAATTGAATGAGTAGATCAAGGAATCATTTTTGGTTGTAAAAAATAAAAAAGGAAATTCAAGCACTGAAGCATGAATTACATCACTTAGGTGGGTCAAGTTACCAAATGAGAAATAATTAGAGAAAGAAAAACTTGAAGTAGATTTGAAAGGTAAGTATATTGAATGTAATAATCTAAACATGCATATTAAAAAGGTAAACACTAAACTTGATGATTCAAAAATTAAGTGTAAGGAACTTGACAAGTATACAAATATTGTAAAGGGTGAGCTTTTTTGGACTAATTTATATCTTGATAAATTATGTTCATGTACCAATAAACTTGATGAACAATTGATTCTATAGAAGCCCAAGGGAGATATGGTAGGGGTTGAATGTATAAAAGGTCAATGTTCTAAGGAATCTAAAATTTTGATGAAGAAAGAGCCTATACAAGATCCAATGTAGATATTAGATTATATTGAGGAACCTAAGGAATGGAGGAAAACATTCAAGGGAAGATGTTATCCTTGCAAAAAATAAAGAGACATGAAGAAGGATTGTAAAGTTATACAGCTACAAAACCTTTTTATTTGACATTTTTTCAATTGTTCTTGTTATGGACATAAATAGCATGAATCCAAGAAATCTAATCAATGATCTAATGGAAGATAAAATGAGAAACCTAAAATGTGAGAAAGAAGACCTTTAGGAATGAAGAATATCATAAATAATGGTGGCACATGATACAAATGTAATAACATTGGACACATAGCTAGAGATTGTCAATTGCAAAATAATTAGAATGGATCAAGGCATGGAAATTTAGTTACATGCTATGATTTCAATAATTTGGGACACACAGCTAGATATTGAAAAATTAATGGATTTGTAACTAATATGGGAGCATCTAATGTTACAAGGAATAACTATTCTAGAAGAAGGAATAATAATATCAGTACAACACAATATGACAGCATTGATAAAAATTTTGTGAATGAAAAAATTTTCAAAAACAATAAGGTTTGGAAAGAAAAATCTTAGGTTAATGCAAATAAAAAAGGGGAAGTGGTGTCAAACACTCAACCCTCATCTTCAACCTAAATAACTATTATAGATATAGTGGGATAACTTCACCAGTAAATTATTAGACCCAAAATTTAAAGAGCAAAGGTGTGTGAAGTTAAATATGATGTTTGTAAGGTATTACAAATCATGTATCTATGTTCATAGGTCTTAATAGAAATTATTCATGCTCGCCATGAATTTGAGCATGTTTTTATTAAGGATTATCAACTTTTTGTACTACATTTTGGATGCATTAATAGTAGAAGTAAATTCTAAGGATTTAAAGGGTGGATTGGAGCTCATTATCACCATTTTAACTAGCAAAGCTATTGCAGAGCTAAGGTTAAGGAATTTGAAGGAGATTGTGAAGACTTCAAGGTTGTTTGTGAAATCCCTAGACATGATTGATTAAGAGGTGTTATGCTTTTTTAATTTATTTTTTGGAGCATTTATGGTCATTAATTAGATTAAATATATCATGGATCAGCATTGACTTACAATGTAAAAGATAAATTTTTTATTAGATCAAAAAGCACCCATTAAAATCTATGGAAGATGACCCCTTTGGTGCATTTACAAAACCCTTAAAGGATTATTGCATGTAGGGAACATATGGTAATATATACATTGAGATCATAGGAAATAAGGACATTTGGGAAGATCTTATCAAAATGTACAATGAGGATAAGACCTTAAAACCTAAGTTCCAACATCTTGAAAGACTAAACATACTACAATACATGGACTATGAAGAATTTGACAAGCCTAAATAGATAAGTATTGTTTTGATAATAATACATGATAAATTATTTTGGATAGGAGAAAATACAGTAAGGATAAAAAAGGAATTAATCCATCTTTCTGATGATCTATATCATAATGCTATTATAGTACCAGTTGCTACTAAAATGGTAAAGAAAGAGGTAGAAACAAATAGGTACCCAATGGGACAAAAGAGATCTGATTTTTTAAGATATTAGACAATAGGATGTGAGGGTAATTGCAAATATTTTAGGTTACAATCTACACTACAATACTATAAATAATTAGTCTCAGCTGGTGTGATTCAAAAAACGTAGAAAATGGTTATAAAAAGAGAACATTGTGATATATATGTGAGATGTTAAGGCAAGTAGTTATTTGAGAACCTAGGGAGAATCAAGAATGAAAAGAGTCAACCTTTTAGGTTTCATTCAATAATGTTGCACATATTATATCATATTATGCATAATTTTATCAACATACATGAATTGATGATAATCCATGGCATTGATATCTAAGAAAAGCAACATGCAGTATAGTGGAAATATTACTAATAATCTATTTGGTCTGTTAAAAGGATTTTGATCTATCTGGTATGTTAAAAGTAGTTTAGAGATAAATGAAGTAGAGGTATAAGATACCTAGATCATTTATAGAAAGCATGCATAAATTTTTTTGTTTATGGTAGAAATGGATGCTACTTTCATGGAGGTTGTTGAGCCTATAGATATTTTAAACCACCCAATTAGTTATGAAGTTGAACATTAATTATTGAAGAAGTATGCAAAGGTAATTCTTGCCTCACCTAGAGACAAAGAAGCAGAGAGATGGGGAGCCTACAAAGAGAAATTCAGCCAAGTCAAAGAGGAATTGTACAAAGGAACAAGAAAGAGGGATAGAAAATATTGCTGAAATTATAGCAGAGAGAGAAGGGATAAGTAAGGAACAATTGGAAGAGATATAGAAATTAAGTGAAGTTAAATCTAAAGTCTAATTGGAGAGTACAAGAATTGAACCTATAAAGGAATGTAGAGATAGTTAAGGAGCTAGATATACCCAACATTCATATGCCATAAGTTGAGGTCACACCTCAACCTTGCAAGGATACAAGGAGGTCTACAAGAACTCCTCCCATGGTGAAGTCAAATAAACTAGTTACACAAGCACCTACTAGATCCACAAGGAAAAATGAAAAGCCCCAAGTCCCAATAAATACAAGGTCATGGACCACAAACATGAAGATAAAGGTAAGAAATTAGATAAGTGAACCATAGACAATAATGACTCTAAAGGTTATTCAGATAAATATTAAAGAAGAGAAAAAGAAATGGAAACATGATGTCAAGAAAATCAATGCAAGGATAGAAAAGGAAGGGAAAATGGACCAAATTAAAAATTTCTACATAAGGTATGTTGAAGAAGATAATACCATAATTGAAAAGTCTATTGTTATGTGCTTATTGAACTTTAAGAGAAACCTTTTAGAAATAAAATAGAGCATTCTTGAATCAATATATGATATGTTGGAGGTAGGAAAATAATGTTCTTTAGAGGAAGACAAGAAAATAAGAGAAGATAAGTTGTGTGAGCATCGTACACTAATTACTTTTGATCAAATAAAGAGAGTATTGGACAAAGTGAAACCCAAGATTAGAAAAAAGATGAGATTACTTAATATTACGGTAGAATTATATGATATTTTTTTGTAGAAGAAATTGATAAAGCATTAATAAAGGTTCTAAGTGAACATAGTTCAAGAATAGACGATGTTACTAATCCTACACATAGATCAACTAAAATATCCATAAGAGAAAAATCAATGAAGCCTACTAAGGAAAGTGGTGATGTTAATTAGTTTTACAACATGCTAAATAAACCAGAATTTTATGTGATTGCTATCCTAGTTACACTTGAAGTAATCCATGAAAGCAAAGAGCTAGATTAGGATATGTTTAAGGATGAATTGATGAACACTGAAGGCATTCAATAAATCATGATAAAGAAAGTTGATTAGGAAAAGTAGATCAATGAGCATCCGGATGAACAAATTAAGGAGCATGAACAAAATCATATAGAAGTGACTAATTTAGATATTGGATCTATTAAAAAAAAGGTAGACCTACATTTATCATAGTATATTTTACTATGTAAGATGTGAATCAATTGGTTGTATCTTCATAAAAACTGATAATAGCTCAAGAAAACATCATAGACATATCTGAAGAAAGAGAGAAGATACTTGATACAATGCCAATTACTCCCATTTTAGTCATTTTTGGCAAGTCACCCCAGTAAAGATATTTTAACTATGGTTAAAGAATAACTAGATGAGGATTTATTAATGAGTATATCATTGGTATTTTTTTCTAAAGAAAAAGAAAGACAAGAAAAGAAATATGAGAAACATGTCAGAATTTTTGAACAAGTACTTGACAAATAGGAAATGGTGTTTCCATCTTAGAAGATAATTGAAGGAAAAGATGTGATTGATGATTTGACTAGTTTCATAGAAGAATTTTATGCACACTACACATCACTTGTAGAATCTTTCGAAGCTAGGAAAGAAAGAAAATTTGAAAGAGAACAATTTTATAAGGTATGCAATAATATTTTTAATGTGGTGGAATTCTTTAGAACAACTGAGAGGGGGGTGAATCAGTTATCCAAGGTCTAGATGTATAAATAAAACTGTTTACAGCTTAGTGAACCCATATCCATATATTATATTCATCATGCATGCATCCATTAGATCATACAATCACTTAAACTTGTATAAATCAAATTTGTATAAATGTAAGCATGAAACATAATAGATTCAATGACATAGTTGACACAATGATTTTACATGAAAACCCAATTTGGGAAAAACCACTAGTAACATGCTACTAATTCTCACTCTTCTAAAGTGATGCCCTATGAGAGGCCAACCCTATTAAAGGTTACAATGCACACTATTAAATGTGAACTAGTTAGAGGATTTCAATAACCTTGTTAGGAGTGAGCCTTGGTAGAGGACTTTAGATCAAGTGACTATTAGTTCAATCTTAATCTAAAGGATTTACCCTAGAGTGATACAATGGTTAGAAAGTAATAGTAAGACTTGATCTAATAACAACTTACAACTCACATTGCAGATTACAAATCTTTGTTTCAATCCTCCATTTTTCTTGTCTTTCACACACTTTAGCTCCAATAGCTTTTCCACCCTTAAAGAATCCATACCCTTTAGTCTTCTTACTTTTCATGCCAATTTTTGACTTAATAGTTCAACTATCATATGAAATAACACCCTAGACTCCTTGTCTTTCTTGGGTTCTCACACATGCCAACTATTGTTTCATGCCTTATATCCCCTTATAAAGAGAAATAAAATCTTTTTTCATTCATCCTCTATCATCCGTTTTAGGGTTAGGTAGGATTAGGTAGGATTCAATGAATCTACCCATATTTTCATTTTATTCCCTTCTAGAAACTTCTCCTTCAATCCTCTTTGAATTTTCCTAAAAAATGGTTCATCTTGAATTTTGTCTCACCAACTCATTAAGCTTATCTTCTACACGCTTCAAACAATACAATAAATCAAACTTGTCGGCTTAGATTCATCAAATTCATGATCTTTCTCATAATGCTGACACTCAACATTAACTTTCTTCTAATGCTTGACATATACTGCATTGCTTGGCATCCATTAGAAAATCACTCAGCATAAAATAAAGTTTACTAGTGTTTGGCATCAACTAAACTTTACATGGCTAACACTGTATCACTTGGCATACACTAAAATTTGACTTTTCTTGGCTCCAACTAATTTTCTTCTTAGCTTGCACTATCTTTTCTTAGCGCCTACTGTCCACTCGATCAAGCTTGGTAGACTCAATTCTTCTCTCTTTTTCTTCTATACTTTGTCAATGTATCTAACCTTTGCAACCTTAAGTAGATAATTAATGCACTATAATATCACTATCTTAATAAATATTTGTACCTCTTTTCCTTATCATAACTCAACCTTTTCTCTAGGTGCTATTGTTACCTCATTTGATCAAATCCTCTTCATCAATCAAATAATTGATAGTACTCAAATCATGTAAGAAATTGTCTTACCAGCAAGTAGTAGGTTTGACATCAGTGATAAAACAATGATTGAAACACATTCTCATACTTGTATCAAGTTGTTTTCCAAAAAATGATGTTAAAGTGATAGATGAATAATTTATTAAAGAGATAAAGGAATTGGTGAATGAAGGAAAGGAAGTATACATTACTTGCATAAAATTTATGAAATATGTTGGAGATGTGACAAAATGCATAAATGAAGATGAAGAAAATATTGAGGAACTAGCTTATGAATTTACTACAAAAGAGCTAACCATAATTGACATGGAGATGGAAGTGATTAAACTATTTGATGAAAATAGTATCTTGTAAAGAGAAAGAGACAGAGTCTTGAATATATTTTTATAATTACAAAGTCATTTAACGCCAAAGCTTGAGACGATGCATAAGGAAATATAAATATTGGACTCTTCTAAGAAGACTTATGAGGTATTCAGCCAATTGACTTACATGGAGTAGAAATTAAAACATATTCAATTTTTTTGCATAATACAAGTAGTAGAAAATATGAAGAAAACTTCAAACACATAGTTTGAGACATTGAAAAAATGTATGTAAATATTACAAGAGAAAAGTACAATATAAAGAAAATGGAAGCACAAAATGATAAGTACAGATATGAATTTTTTGATTAAGTTTTTTATCAAATAAGTTTTTGGATAGTTTTGAAGTCCTTACAATGTTGGCACTTAGTCAATTTTTCACAAATGTTTCCATCAATACAAAAAGGGGATATTGTTGGAAAGTTGGAAGATATGGATTCACATTTGTTGTAATTTATGAAAACACTTCATGGAAATAAGGTTGGATGAAGTTAAATATAGTATTCATTTTCATTGAATGAGAAAATTTCCTACATATAATATAGGAATGTTGTCAATAGATGTATAGTTTTATTTGGTGAGATTCACTAGATTAGTATAAATGGGCACAATTTTCTATTTTTGTAAAATAAACTCTATAGACAATATAATTATGTTTTTTTGTGTTCAAATAATAGTTGGCAAGTGTTTTGCTTGGAAATCTTGAAGTCCAATCATTATCATAGAGTACAAAGTATATGGAAGATCAGGAATTCTGGCCTAAGGAAATGAATTTCCTTGTCAATTCAATTACTTAAAAATATTTATGCAGAAGCATCGAGCTTGGATTTTGGTGGATTTATGCATTTCATGGTTATGGATGTATTAGAGACACATTGGAGAACCTTTCTTCATGATTTCATAGAGATTGGATGCATTGAGTTGAAGTTTGAGTCATTTTACCTTGCTATTAGAGATGTGTTTCTAGGTGCCTGTTGTAGGTCATGTAACTAATTTTGCACAATGAGTTACAGGATGAAAATTTTAGGGATTGAAGAGGGAATATAGTAATATCTATAGTTTGAAGTGCAATTCTAATTCAATTGAAGCTAGGAGATATTGCGATTTTACTCAAATATCAATTGTGGGCATTTAATTGTTGTTGTAGGCCAACTTGTGGCATTTAATTTATGTATTTGTATTTAATTTGTGTTTTGGGACAAATTGTGGCTTAGATTGGTATAATTAGGGGTTTTGGGGAAGTGGAGAAGAGGAGGTGACAGAGGAGAAAATTTTGAGAAGAGCTAGTAGCTACAGCTTGGAAAACAAGGAGATTGCTTGGTGGGCTTGTGAGCACAAGTTGAGATCTTCCTTGGAGGTTTCTACCAAAGTGTGGATTTGGACTAGCTGGGGTTTGGTTTTACAGTTGGATCTTGATGGATCTTGAAGAACTATTATTTTAATTGCTATTGTATTTGGCCATAACCAAGAAGGCCTTATAGCCCAACACATTGCATGTAACAATTATTTTATGAACATATTATTGTAATTTGGTATTAGATCTTGCATTATTGCTTCTTGTTGTTATATTTCCATTGCATGGTTATTTGGTGGGTGCTAGGACATCTCCTTTGGGGAATACATTAGATAGTATCATAGCATAGTTGTTCCTGAGTGTGTAGATAGATCACCAAAGTTGAGGCAATTTGCCCCAAGACTTGGGTTAGAGAAGTATATCTAAGAAGATCTTGATCTGGTGATGGAGTTTTCTTTCTAGAGTCCTAGATCTCTTGGTTTTGAGGTGGTAGATCATGGTTCTAACTTGAAATTGTAGAGGGCTTGCAGATGGATTGATGGATGCAAAGATGGAAGACTGATCTTATTGAGACATGATTATAGAGAGTTTGTGGATTATAGATCCATGGTCTTGGACTTGTGATGTGGTTCCTGATTGTTCATGCAAGGTAGTAGGTTATGATTTGACTTGTAAACAATTTAGTTTTTTTAGAAGGAGTATCGGAAGGATTTGTTGTAGAGGGTTTATGAAGATCTTGGAAGATGGATCCAAGAGGATTAGATCCTAAGATGATTTTGAATGTCCATGATGTGGTGGAGAGGAATTTTTCTAAGATGTCTGCTTGGTTTGAAGCTAGTTTGGTTGATTGAGCTAAGGAAATGGTTGCTTGATTTGAAAATAGTTCAAATGATCAAGATAAGGATAGGATGAGGAAGGCATTCCATAGATGTTTGTGGAGTTGGAGTCTACCAATCCAGAAAAGAGTTATTTGGCTAGTTAAGAGACTTTTTTGTGAGACAAGATGGCATAACAAGGTCGAGGTGGAAAAGGTTGGTTTTGTTGATTAGTTTGTGGAGTCTAATAAAAAACTTGCACAGCAATTGGAGATTGTTGCTAAAGATATTTATATCCTTGTTGATTCTGGGAAAAACATTGGTTTTCATGATTAGTCAGTTGGGTCTAACCTGGAAATTGTAGAGCACTTGGTCATGGATGATTCAATTTCTATTGGTGACAAGTTGTATGATGCACAACATCTTGTTGTGAGTAATGAGATTGCTGGTGTTGTGAGTTTGGCATGTGTTGATGGAGATCTACATATTGCTACTAATATGGATTTTTTTGCTGCTGATGCGGAGTTTATTTTTGCTTGTGTGGATTCACTAGTTGGTGATGTGGATGATGATTTGTTGATGAAGCATTATGTTCAGCTTATTCTTGGGTATGAGCATGCTGATTGGGTTGCTGATATGTATTTGATTCTAATGTTTCAATGGATGAAGCATAGATGGTTGATTTCAATGCTTGTTCTATTGACTTTGATGAAGTGGAAGCCTTTGATAAAGATGAAGTTGGTTGCAGATCTTTCTTTGGGCATCAAAGTATGGGACATACTTTTCTATTTACCTAGGGAGTCTGATGCAGGATCATTGAGCTTAGATTAACATGGATTTATTATTTTCATGGTTAAGGGTGTACTGGAGACACATTGGAGAACCTTTCCTCATGATTGTATAGAGATTGGATGGGTTGAGTTTAAGTTTGAGTCATTTTACCTTGCTACTAGAGATGTGTTTCTAGGTACCTATTGCAGGCCATGTAACTAATTTTGCATAATGATTTAGAGGGCCTAGAGTAATACCTACAATTCAAAGTATGAGTTCTAATTCAATCAGAGCTAGGAGATATCGTGATTTTACTTAGATATCAATTTTGGGCATTTAACTGTTGTTGCAAGATGACTTGTTGCATTTAATTTATGTTCTAGGCTGACTTGTGACTTAGATTGGTATAAGTAGGGGTTGTGGAGAAGTCTTTTATCATTATTCATCCATCATTGAGAAGAGTAGGTGGTAGAGGAGTGAATTTTGAGAGGAGCTAATAGTTTCAGCTTGCAAAACAAGAAGATTGCTTGGTGGGCTTGCGAGCACAAGTTGAGATCTTCCTTGGAGGTTTCTACTAGAGTTTGGATCTGGACTAGCTAGGGTTTGGTTTTTAAGTTATATCTTTAAGGATCTTGTAGAACTATTATTGTAATTGCTATTATATTTGGTCATAACTGGGAAGGCTTTATAGTCTAGCACATTGCATGTAACAATTATTTTATGAATATATTATTGTAATTTGGAATCAGATCTTATATTATTGCTTCTTATTATTGTGTTTTCATTACATGGTTATTTGTCAGGGTCTAGGACATCTCCTTTGGGGATTCTCCTGGCTTGCACTACATCAACTATAGGGATAAAATCCATGATGTTAACCCTTAGTTATCAATTTTTGGTAATAATCTTTGGATAAGTTTTTACATAATTCATCATGAAGATAGATTGGAAATTATAATTAGGAAAGTATATAAGAAGGGCATTTTGGTAATGTGAAGTATGGCTATGTTATGCACACAATATGAAAACTTTATGTAACATGGTATATTGATGTTTTTATGGTTAGATACGATCATTTTTATCATGTACATAATAAAATGTAAGATACACAAATGACTATTTAGATAATGAAGATATTAATATAGCCAATTATTTTTATAGTTTCTATAGTACTCATATCATATTGTATCTGTAATCATGTAACCATGAAAAATTGTTTTTGACACTAATAGACAATAATAGAACTAGAGATGCCAAAAATCTCCCCCTTTGACATTAGTGGCAAAAACACTTTTTCATGGTTACATTGTTACAAATACAATCTAATGTGAGTACTCCCCATAAGTCTTATGACTTAGTGCAATGTAACACTCCAAAATTGTGATGCATTTCAAATGAATAATGAATAAACAATGTATAAATATACATAACTCTAAATAATCTAATATCTAAGTGTCATACCATCTTTACCTACTTAAATCTGAATTTTATTCCCCATTCATAGGTCAACTTCTCATTTATTGCTTTTTTTGCATTTCTTTCTTTTTATGAAAAACATTCCCCCTTGTTTTTGACACTTATGTCAAGGTTTTTGAGGTTAAATGGGTGGAAGAAAATAATATTTATCAATGAATGTATGATGAACTTGAGTGATTATAGAAAGTGCATGATCCCATGTGGTTCTTACTTCCTCTAAAATGTGATTTTGCAACTATAATCATGTTGCTAAGTCAATTAAGCTATTAGAAAATGAAATATTTTAATCCTCATTAATAAGATCCTAGGCTGATTTCATTTCCCTTTGCATGACCTCTACATTAGGTATGAGCATAGCTTGAATAGAGATCAATTTGGATTGCATGCTATTGTAAGATTTCTAAAGCTCGACCAATGTGCCTTGAGCATTCAATAACTTATTGTAGTGTTGTATACTAGAATCCAATGATTGTGAAATAATATTACTAGATCTCTACATCTCAACATGAATATGTCAAACTTATGCCTTAATTTGATTTGTAAATTTGAAAACATTAGACAAAATGTTGTAGAAATGTTGCACTCTCTATAGAAGTTTTGTCATATTTTGTACATGCTCTTGTGACTAAACTTTCAACTTGACAATTATTATGGAAACTTTATCCACAATCTTATTCTAAATTTTTCTTGCTGACCAATCCATGAATTTCTCATTATATTATATATCACCAACATTTACTTGTTCAACAATATTTATAAGCTAGGTAATAATTGGGGCCTCGTAATCAAAATTTTGAATATCAAAAGTGACAACAAAAAAGTTTTTTAACACCAAATAATACCTTCTTTTTGTTTGTGCCCTTTTCTTATCTCTTATTTCCTAGTAGAGTGGCAACAACTGGGGATTTACCCTTGTCTTCTTCTTCTTCTTCTTCCTCTTCCTCACCACTACTACCCTTTTCTTCATCTTCTCTAAGACCTTGTTTAATTTCCAATGGTTGCTTGCCCTTTCCTAGGGTGCCTAGTTTAGCTTCCAGGTCTTCAATCATTCTCTTTTATTTCTTCTCCTTAGAAGCTATCTTAATATTAAAAGTTATTCTAACCTTTTCTTCCTCATATTTTAGCCTCAGTGTCTATTTCTTCTTTCAATAATGCAACTATGTTTGCATACACTAAGTCAATATTAATTTCATAATCAAAACCTTGTAACCAAGTCTTCATTGTCTTTACCGATTGCACAAATGTATTATTTGTATCTACAAGAAAACATATATTATTGCAATACCTAGTTACCAATTCTTTAGGTATTCTCATCCTCATCTTCATTCTTTGCTTGAATTCCTCAAAATAATGTTAGAGTAAATAATTAATTTATTAATTATTTATTCTATTACTGAAGCTTACTTAGGTCATGCATTTATTTAATACTTTTATATTTAATGCATGTAGTGGTTAGTTGTTGACAACACAGAAGTTTGTTCCCTTCTAGCATGTTCCACCTTTTGTGGATATGTGCTGAGTTGTCAAGCTTATCTTCTACCACCTTCCAGCTTGTTCTACAAGCTTCCATGAGCTCTTTATAAATGGGCTCCCTCTTTGTATTTTTATAATATAACATCATTATTGTGCATATTATAAATACATTTTCATTGTGTTCGCATTCATGTGGTCTTTCATGTCTGTTTAGGGTTTTGCCCTTGCTCCATGCTCTTCCCCTTCTTGGCTTCTCTTTGATAGGTTCGCATGCAAGTGATCTTGGGAATCTTTGGAGTTGGCTTTCCTCGACTCCAACATGGTATCAGAGCCTTCCTGCTGCAGCTTGTTGAAGAATTTTGAAGCCGTGATTTGGAGTCACAAACCATAGTTTGTTTGTGCAATTTTTCTTCAAATCGGAAGATCAGCATTTTTTTGGAGCACTTTGGGCCCAAAAGGACATCACCATTGGATCCGAAAGGCCATTTGCAGTCAGGATTCATATAAATATTTTCGATTTTGGAGACAGAGCTCCAGGAGGCAAAATTTTCTTGCTTGCAGGGGTCTGTCGTACGGTCGTATGGACACGCAGTGAAAATTTTTTTTAAAAAAATAAATCCGAGTGCACCGCCAATGCACCGTTGGGAGGCCACTGTCATGTAGCCAGTGCTTAGCCCACCGGCCACTGCCACCAGCTGCGCTGTCGTCCCACCGCCGTGGCCCGGCCGCTGCCCGACTGCAAACCTCCGCCGGCAGCTCAACCTGATACCACCGCCCCTGCAGCCACCTCTGCCCGCCGACCTCTTCCTCCAGCTCCACTCCACTGGGTTTATAGCTCAGTGCCTAGTACAGTCAACACCCCATGCCTAATCAGCAGTGACTGAGCATGACACGTGGCAGGCGTGCCATGTGGCACATTGCCACGTGGCCCCTGCCACGTCATCATTCATACCTGCAACATGGCGATGCCACATGGCATCTTTTTTGTGGCGATGGCCTCCAAGCTGTCAAATTTAATTGCTTAAATTGTTGACATCATCACGATGTCATCTTGCATTAGCACCTTCTTGCACCTCTCCTAAGGTCATTTTAGACCTACCTTTAGTTTTTTGGCCATAACTTTTGCATACGGAGGTATTTTTTCGATCCGAAAGAAGTGCCAGAAAGCTAGTTCTGAGACAAAGATTTTGGTGCAGGTATTTTTTGGGTTTTGATGCTTTTTATTGCCCTTTTTCTATTAAAGTCTGAAGTCCTATTTTTAACTCTGGCATGTATATCTTCTGCGTCCCATGTCAGTTTTTTGAAAACTTTACATTTTTGGAAAGCTGGTTCTGTCACCTTTTCAGAAATGCAGTCCTTGTCCTTAGTTTTTTGCCTCTACTCTTTCTATCATAGTTTTGGCATTTTTGCTCTATGGTGGATATTTTCAGTGTTTTAGGCTCGAGGATCATTTTTATGGCATGGTTTGCTTTGTTTTTTAGCTGTACTTTCCTTTGGTTCAGCTCTTTTTCAATTTTGATCATTGTAGCTATCATTTTGAAGCACTTTTTTGTATCGCACTAACATAAAGTGCCACTTTTGCATTTCAGGGATCATGAACGTCGTTTTGAGTCAATTGTACTTGCATTATTTTTATAAAGCACCATGGGGGGATTATTGTTTGCTTTTTTAGGCATTCTCCCTTTGTCAAGTGAGTGTCCCTTCCATGACATTAGCCCCATGCAGAGTCAGTTTGACCGTGTCTTTATCGGTGTCTGTACCTCTTTTCCTCTCTCCTCGTTCTTGGTTCGTCTGCAGGAGACTTTGGCTCACCTTCTCAGTTGTCTGTCATCACACCCTGTCTACATTAAGGGGGGGTTATGTTGTTGTTCTAATGCATCCATGGTTCGATGGTTCGATAGTGTGAACTATGTATTCAATGGTTGATCCTACATACAAGGCGATTGCAGTGGCTGGCTACCTATGCATTTCGGTGAGATGGATCATCTACCATATAGACATGCTCAGTTTGTGCCTTCTTCTTCCATGGAGGTTCTTCAGATCAGCAGTTTGGCAAATTTATGGCTTCTTCATGCTTTAGTGATACTGCTTCTTCATGATCACTCCTTGTTCTTGTTTTAGGGGACAATTTCCATAGTTGGAGACTTCTTTAGTGCTTCACTAGGTTCTTACCTCTTTTTGGGGGAGGGTTTTTCCCACGTGGTTTTCTCTCTTTCCCCATTTACAGAGGTTGCATTTTTCTTTCATTGTACTTGGGTACCTAACATGGCCTCGTTGCCGGGACCCATTTTGCATTCATCTTAGTTTTGTGAGCTTAAGGCATTTCCCTAAGTTGCACTTAAGGGGGGGTGTTAGAGTAAATAATTAATTTATTAGTTATTTATTCTATTACTTAAGCTTACTTAGGTCATGCATTTATTTAATACTTTTATATGTAATGCATTTAGTGGTTAGTTGTTGACAACACGGAAGTTTGTTCCCTTCTAGCATGTTCCACCTTTTGTGGATATGTGCTGAGTTGTCAAGCTCATCTTCTACTGCCTTCCAACTTGTTCTACAAGCTTCCATGAGCTCTTTATAAATGGGCTCCCTCTTTGTATTTTTATAATATAACATCATTATTGTGCATATTGTAAATACATTTTCATTGTGTTTGCATTCATGTGGTCTCTCATGTCTGTTTAGGGTTTTGCCCTTGCTCCATGCTCTTCCTCTTCATGGCTTCTCTTTGACAGGTTCTCGCATGCAGGTATTCTTGGGCATCTTTGGAGTTGTCTTTACTCAACTCCAACAAATAATTGTCCATGACATTCTCAAACTTTTCTCCTAATTAATAATGCATTCACTTATTTGCCTTGTCACTTTTTTTTTTATCATAATCAATGTTTCTAATACTAGGAAAATATTTGTATGTAAAAGAAAATACATATAATGAGGTTGTTGGATACAATTGTCTAATTGTGTGTTGTTTGTGATGTTACAAAAATGTCATGTTAGTTTTTAGACAATGCTTACCAAGCTCACTTGGCCAGTAAGATAGTTTTCCTTATCTATCGAGCATTCCTAGAGATTACTCTATGGAGACAATGTCTACTGACCTCACTTGGGCATCGAAAGAATTTTGGCAAGAAATAGTGTTAACTGAGTTCTCATGGTTAGTGAAGGAAAGTTGGATAGAGTTAGTGTTCATCGAGTTCACTTGGTTGCCAAAGGATTTTGCAAGTTCACAGTGTTAACCAATCTTCTGTTGGTTAACCCAAGAAATCATCTCAAAACCAATATGTATCGAGCAGGGTTGGCCAATGAAGGATTTCATTGTTTTTACATAACAAGCTTAATTATTTTAATTATTGTTTGTAGCCGACTATGGTGATGATTATTGATCATTGTAATTTGTAATTGAGCTGACTTGATAATCTGGATGGTATAAATGAAAGGTCAATTTGAGATTCTAGTGTGTGTGCAAGTATGCTGATTGAATTAAGAAAGTGAAGAGTGAGAGAGAATTGGAAGGATAAGCAGGTATCCTTATGGAGTAGAAAAGTATTATTTGATCAAGAAGGATCTAGTATGAATCAGAATAGAGATATATAATGATCAATTTAGTTTCATCACAATCAGGTCATTTCATTGTTACTTTCTTACCATTGTAGCAGTGATCCAAAACCTCTTAACAAAGTTGGTTTAACAGCCAATTGTAAATCCTCTAACAAGGTAACAATTTCATTAAATTGTTTTAAGACCTCTTGCAAGGCCACTCCTTACAGGGTGATTAAATCCTCTAACAAGGTTACACCTAATAGTGTGTTTTGTAACCTTTAACTAGGTTGACTCCTAATAGAGCTCACTTCAGGAGAGTGAAAATAGTAACTAGTTACATTGGTAGTTTTTCCCATATTGGGTTTCCACATTAAATATTTTTGTCTCATGTATGCTTGCAAGTTAATCTCTATGAATGTTTAAAATTAGTTAAAAGTAAATCACACTCTGCATTTACCAAGTTACATCATTCTCTATGTGTTTACCGAATAACAACAACAATCAATTTTATTGTCAACATCCAAGGGATCTAGGATATATTTTAGTGGTAACTAATTCACCCCACCCCCTCTCAGTTACTCCTTCTATATTTCCAACAATTCATATCAGAGCTTTTGGTGCTTATAGGAAAGGTTTCAAGGACCTAAGCTAAAGATTAGGATGTCTTACAAAAGAGAGAATCCTAAGCTTAATAGAGACAACTTTTCAGCATGATAGGGACTTATGAGACTTCATCTAGCTTCCATTGGTGATTCAATCTTGAAATACCTTGATGAAGAATACACAACTCCTACTAGTACATTATTTGTTGAAGATATTGCTAAGAAAAAGAACCATAACACCATGATGATAGATATTGCATTTGCTCTTAGCTATGATGAATTTGATGAGATCAAGGACTAAAAAACTACTTTTGATATGTGGAACAAGCTAAAGGTCATCTATGGTGGTGATCACAATGTGAGGAGAGCCAAAGTAGAAAGCCTTAGAGGATAGTTTGATCAAATAAGAATGAGAGAAGATGAAAATGTTGCCAAATATGTTGAAAGAATCAAAGCTAGTGTTAGTGCAATCAAAGCTTCTAAAGGAGAAATCAAGGATGAAAGTATTGTAAGTAAATTTCTTAGAACATTGCTTCCTATCTATGCAATTAGATTATCTATTATTCAATAAAGGAGGTGTGAGACAAATCATAAGATAACTTTGGATACCTTAGTAGGAAGACTGATGGCTTTTGAACTAGATAACTATGACAATTATGTTTCAACTTCCAACAATATTGAATTTGCATTTGAGGCCAAGCTTTCACTTAAGGAGAAAGGCAAGAAAATAAAGGACATTCAGTTAGAAAGTGAAGAAGAATCAAAGGAAAGTCTTGATAGTGATCTTGAAGTTGTTGAAGCTTTACTTGCAAGAAAATATTCTAGAGGCAGAGAAAAAAACAAAGGTATAGTTCCCTAATCTATTTTTCATGTGAATAAATTGTTCATATTATTGTTAGGTGCCCAAACAAAGAAAGCAAGGATGAGAAGAAAAGTCACAAGTGCAATGGCAAGAAGGATTTTAGAAATAAAAAATCATTCAAGGATAAAGTTAAGAAGACTTGTTTTATGGCTAAAGATCCTAATAACAATGAAGATGAGATAGTATACATTGCTATGAAAGATGAATTTTTTTGAAGAAGAAAAGATGGCACTTATCTCTCATGTCAGTAAGAATGAAACATGGATCATAGATAGTGGATGTTCACATCATATGACTAGAGACAAAACAAAGTTTGAACACTTTGATGACTATGACGGTGGTAGTGTAAGGTTTGGAAACAATGAACTTTGTTGTATAAAAGGGAAAGGCCAAATCTCATTAACCAAAAAACTTGTATGTGACAATGACTATTGGGTTGAAGGACTAAAACATAATCTACTAAGTGTGGCACAACTAATCAACATTGGATTCAAGGTGGAATTTATGCATGGCAAGGCAAGATTGCTAGATGACAAAGGCAATTTGATTAGATCATGCAACCAAACAAGAGGCAACCTATTTTATCTTGATCTTGGTGATTGTTCATGTTTTATTGCTCAAATGGAAGAAAGTTACTTATGGCACAAGAGATTATTTCATGTAAATTTTGATAATATGGTCAAGATAAAAAAATTTAGAAAAGTAAGAGGTATTCCTAGCTTGAAGAAATTAGATATTGGTTTATGCAAAAATTGTTAGATTGGAAAAATGGGAAAGACTAATTGTAAAAGCAAAAATTATCAGTCTGAAGATGTCTTGGAAGTTGTGCATACTGACCTATGTAAACCCATTGGAATAGAAAGCTATAGTGGAGAAAAATTCTTTATTCTTTTTTTTTATGACTATTATGTATCTTAGAGAAAAGTCAGAAGCATTTGAGAAATTCAAATGGTATCTAGCAAGAATAGAGAAGGAAACAGGGAAAAGATTGAAATGCTTAAGATCAGACAGAGGTGGTGAATTCATCTCCAATGAATTCAATAACTTTTGCATTGAAAGAAGAATTAAAATATAGGTATCAGTCTCTGGTACTCCTGAGAAGAATGGAATAGCTAAAAGAAGAAATAGATTTGTCATGGATTGTCCAAGGACTCTAATGATTGAAAAGAAAGTTGCTATTAAATACTAGAAGGAAGCCATCAACACTTTGGTTCATACTTTAAACTGAGTATAGTTGAAGAAAGATTCATATAAAATTCCCTATGAATTATGGTATGGCTATAAACACAATGTAAGCTACCTGAAAGTATTTGGAAGTTAATATTATATCTTGAAAGAATCTAGAAAATGAAAGTTTGATGTGAAAGGTGATGAAGGTGTATTCTTAGGATATTCTTGCAAAAGTAAGGCATATAGATGTTTGAATTTGTCTACTCATAAAATAATAGAAAGTGCACATGTAAGAATTGATGAGTTTGTAGAAAGGACTGAAGAATAAATAAAAAAGGAACCAAAAGATTACATGAGATTTGTTTACATCAAACCTGCTACATTACCAGACACATCTATCAACAAGGAGACTTCTACTCCTGAGTCTTCCTCAATTATCGAGTTGCAAAAAGTTCAAACTGAGTCACAAGGACCCGAGTTAGATTCTAAAACTATCAAGCCTATGCCCACTGAGTCTGAGAAACTAGAGCCAGAAGTTGAAATTCAAAATGAAGATAGTGAAATTCATTCAAAAGGAAAAGAGTTTGTATTGGCTAAGTATTTTAGAAGGCATCACACACTAGATCAGATTATTGGAGATAAATCAGAAGGTACTATGACAAGAAGTAAGCTAAAAGGTACATGTTTACTTGCTGATTTTGAACATAGAAATGTTAAAGATGAATTGGGAAATGAAAGTTGGATTGAGGCTATGAATGAAGAAATAGAGCAAATAGAGAAGAACAAAACTTGGACCCTTGTTCCTAGGCCTAAAGATAAAAATATGATTGGAAAAAAATGGGTATTCAGAAATAAGCTAAATGAAGATGGAAAAGTATCAAGAAACAAAGCAAGACTAGTGTGTAAAGGATATTCTTAAGAAGAAGGAATTGATTATGGTGAGACTTTTGCTCCTATTACAAGATTACAAGGTGTTAGGACTCTACTTGCATATGCTTCTCATAGAGGATTCAAAGTATATCAGATGGATGTTAAATCTACATTTCTTAGTGGTATTCTTGATGAAGAAGTCTACATTGAACAATCAGAAGGTTTTGTTGATACAAACAAAAAGGACATGGTCTACAAATTATGCAAAACATTGTATGGTCTGAAACAAGCTCGTAGAGAACGGTATGAGAGGTTGCACAATTACCTTATACAAATTAGATTCCAAAGAACTAATGATAATAGTAGTTTGTACATCAAGGAAGGACTAGATAACAAGATTGTATTGGTAGATATATTTGTGGATGACACTCTATTTATAGGGAATGATGATCTATGTAAAGAATTTTTAGAACAAATGAACAAAGAGTTTGAAATGTCCACGTTTGGTGAGATAAAATTCTTTGTTGGACTTTAGATATAGCAAAGCAAGAGTGGTATCCACATTACTCAATCTAAGTATATCAAAGAGATACTCAAGAAATTTGGAATGGAAGATTCTAAACCAGTTGGAACCCCCATGTATACTGGACTAAAGCTTACCAAAGATGATGATTCAAAAGAAATAGATCAAACCTTATACAGATCAATGATTAGAAAATTATAGTATGTAATTGATACAAGACTTGTTATTACTTTAGCAATTGGGATAGTGGCAAGATCCTTAGCTAAACCCATAGAAAATCATATGATGGAAATCAAAAGAATTTTAAGGTATCTAAAAGGTATTGAAGACTATGGCTTATGGTACAAACTTGGAGGAAACATAGACCTAAAGGTATTCACTGATGTTGATTGGTTAGGTAATCTTGATGACAGAAAGAGTACAAGTGGTGGAGCATTCTTTCTTGGTAAAAGGTTAGTATCTTGACAAGAAAAAAGAAAAATTCCACATCCCAATCTACAACAGAAGCAAAATATGTTACGGTAGCAGTGGATTGTTCTAATATTGTTTAGTTTAAACAGTTGTTAGAAGGCATGAAGGTTGAGATCAAAGAACCAATTATCATGTATTGTGATAATACTAGCACAATTAACATATCAAAGCATTGCTATAAAATATCATTTTGTCAGAGAATTGGTGCAAGATAAAGAAATCAGATTGGAATATGTTCACACAACACAAAAGAACATATTGTAGACATATTCACCAAGCCATTACCTAAGGATGCATTCATGTATCTAAGAGGTAAGATAGGGGTCATTCCCCTATCTGAAGCTCACTAAATAAAGTTTTAGTGATGCATCAATAGGAACCAAGTTGAAGATCAATTAATTGATGCAACATATTCAAAAGGAAATATTGCATATGAATCAATACTCAAGGTACATTGATACTAATTTGGCATGTGTTGTCTTTGGCATGTGTTGTTAAAAAGGGAGAAGTTTACTATCATATCTTTTTGAAATTTTTTTTGAGAGAGAAGTACACTGTCATAGAAGTTATGTAATTCCTTCATAGAAGGAGATTATTGCATGAAAGGAGAAGAATTTTTTGGTAAAAATATAAGAGGGAGAAACTTTTGATTAGAGAAAGTCTTGTTCTAAAATTTCATTGTGCTATGACATGTTGTGTTTCCATTAATGCCAAAGAGGGAGATTGTTGGATACAATCGTCTAATTGTGTGTTATCTTTGATGTTACACAAATGTCATATCAGTTGTCAATCAGTTCTTACCAAACTCACTTGGTTAGCAAGATAGTTTTCCTTGTCTACCAAGCATTCCTACATATTACTCTATGAAGATAGTGTCTGCTGAGCTCACTCACGCATCAAAAGAATTCTGATAGGAAACAATGTTAATCGAGTTCTCATGGTTAGAAAAGGAAAGTTGGATAGAGTTAGTATTCACCAAGTTCACTCAGTTGCCAAAGGATTTTGCAAGTTCACAGTGTTAACTAAGCTTCTATTGGTTAACACAAGAAATCATCTCAGAACTAGTATTTATTGAGTAGGGTTGGCCAATGAAAGATTTTGTTGTTTCGACATAAGAAGATTAATTATTTTAAGTTTTTTTTTTGCTAACTATGGTGAAGATTATTGATCATTGTAATTTGTAATTAAGCTAACTTGATAATTTGGATGGTACAAATGAAAGGTCAAGTTGAGATTCTAGCGTGTGTGCAAGTATGCTGATTGAATTAAGAAAGTGAAGAGTGAGAGAAAACTTGAAGGATAAGTAGGTATCCTTGTGGAGTAGAAAAGTATTATCTGATCAAGAAGCATCTAGTATGAAGCAGAATAGTGATCTGTAATTAGCAATTCAGTTACATCACAATCAAGTCATTTCATTGTTACTTTCTTATCATTGTAGCAGTGATCCAAAACCTCTTAATAGAGTTGGTTTAATAGCCAATTGTAAATCCTCTAACAAGGTAATAGTTCCATTGAATTGTGTTAAGACCTCTTGCAAGGCCACTCCTTATAGGGTGATTAAATCCTCTAACAAGGTCACACCTAATAGTGTGTTTTGTAACCTTGAACCAAGTTGGCTCCTAATAGGGCTCACTTCAAAAGAGTGAAAATAGTACCTAGTTACATTTATGGTTTTTCTCATATTGGGTTTTTACGTTAAATCTTGGTGTCTCATGTGTTCATGTTATTTCTATTATGCTTGCAAGTTAATCTATGTGAATATTTAGGATCAGTTAAAATTAAGTCACACTATGCATTTATTGACTTATAGCATTTTCTATGTGTTTACCAAATAACAATAGCAATCAATTTTATTGTCAACATCCAAGGGACCTAGGATATATTTTAGTGGTAACTAATTCACTCCCCCCCCCCAGTTACTCCTATATTTCCAATAGAGGGATCCAAACTTACACATTAAATTCCTTACTTTTCTAATGGATGCAAGATTTTATGCTAAGTGTAGTCTTTGAAGCTTGGCAAGGTCATAGTATGATCTTTCATCACTATTTTCCATGCTTGATCCACTTCCACACACAACACATTGTTTAGTCTAGTTGACTAGTAAAATTTGTGAGCTATAACTACAAATTCAATTAATATATTAGAAATGTTTGTAATAGACAATCCTCATCCATTCTAGTTTGCACATTTATTTCCCTCAACTTCCTCTCAACTCAGGCATCACATGTTTTCTTCTTGTCTAGGGTTGGATAGCCTTTAACCTTATAAAAAAAATTTCTTCATGATCTCTACTAGTCTATTCATAAACCAAAAATTCATATCATGGATCTTTCCTAGAATAATTTTGATCCATTCAATCTTGAAATTCCTTGGGAACTCTAGGGCACGAGTTAACCCTTTCTTTTCAAAAATTTTGAATTCATCCTTCAAGATTCCTTCATTACATAACTTCTCATATGATTCTCTTATTTCATAATATCCTACTTCTTTGATTTTACACATATAACAACTCCTTACATCATAAATCATAATAACTTTTGGTGATATCAAGGATAATGTACCCATTGAATCTCCTTTTATTGCAATTTATGGAATAGCATGGAAATTTAGTGGAGGACAAGCATCATTCTTGACTAGCTAAATTTTACTAACCTCTTGACTCATTCTAGTGGTGTATGAAGATATCATCTTCTCTTGCTTAGGGTTTGAAAAAATTCTCTTTCTCAAGTATTACTTGGCACAACTCAAATCTTTACTTGATTAATCTTCTTATCTTATATTTGCTCCTAATTTCTCTTAAATCTCTTTAATAATTTCCAAATCACCAAATTGTTGTATGCTCTTGAAATTGGTTTGTAATTTGTGAACTAATATCTTCAAATTTTGATATATACCTTCTTTTGGTCTATTTAAGATCTCCATTAATGTTATTTACTCATGTAGGTGGAAGCCAGCTATCTTGGTCGACATTGGTGTCTTTGTACTAGTTCTTTACAATACAACTTAGGCTATTCCATCTTACATGACCTATACACCAATTTACTTCTAAAGTACTCAGTCCATGTTGCAATGCTTGGTCAACATAGAGAATTTTATTAGTGTTCAACACTGACTATATAAATGGTTTTGTTGCACTAATTCTTTCACAAATTTGTTCTCATGCATCTTTACTTATGCAAATATGAAATTTGGTACATTTCATGTTAGGAACTCATGTATGATATATTAATTAAATATAAAGTTCCACACATGCCTCACTTTCTTAGTTTGACTTGATATGATGACCTTCTCCATTGGATTGGATGACTTAAACTCCATTTGCTCCACTATTTCCATCTCATGCTTTCTTTTTCCATGTTTGATTCATCTCCTTCCTTATTTGATTAATATCCACTTTAACTTTACCTTTTTCTCTTATGTGATTCCCTAATGGTACTTGAGTCCTTCAATTCTCGCTTAAATATTTAAACTTGTGACACTTGGAACATGCTCAATTAGTTGCATAATTCTACCTTTGATTTGTTCAATAGGGTTTTGTCTGTGATCTACATTCATATTCTCTTGCCCATACATTTTACATTTATAGAAATATCCTTCAAATCTAGGTGTGGTACGTGCACTCCTCATTCTTGAACTACACTCATGTATTTGGTGTCCTTGTTTCTTGTAGAAAAAATAATAACCAAAAAAATTGGGTTTATGATTTTACATACCATGTTTAACTCAGAAAATGTTTGTGGTATGACCAAGTTTTCCACAATAATATCATGTTGGTTTGCCCTTTGATTTTACATTTCTTAGTTCTCCATTGTTGGATGATTCTTCTTGCTTGGTGCATGAATATCTTGACCCATCAATATTGCTAGATGACATCATAAGTTCTACAAAGTATTTTATTGCCTCTTTTAGTTTGTTGAATCTTTCCATATGTTCTTTCTCAATTTCTAGTTCATTCTTCAGTATGTCCTTTTGTGATCTAAGATTAGCTATTTCCACGTCCTTTTGATTTAATTCCTAGTTTGCAAGAATAAATTGATTCATTATGTCCAATTGAGTTTTTCTGAGCTTTTGCATATTTTATATCCTTTCTTCAAGTTTGGTAATCATTACCCTTTTTCTTCCTCATCTACAGTCTTTTCTTCTTTAGATTTATTATTTTGCTTAGTCACTTCATATAGTCTTATTGATTGGATTTCATGTTCCCTTTTTAGTCCTTTTATTTCTTCATTCATGAGTTTGATCTTTTCAGGTAGTAGATCTACAGATGCTTTTTCATTAGGATTGATTGGCTCAAATAGTCCTTTAGTCTCAACTTCTTTATAGGAAAATTGTTTATCCTAGATTTCCAACTCCTTTCTTCTTTTTAGGGATTTTTTCAAATATTGTCTTTCTTTTTCAATTTTTCATAATATGAGTTCAATGTTAATCACCTAATTATTAATAGCCTTGTTTAGTTTATAATTTTCCATCTCCAAGAGTATCATATGCTACCAATTGTTGATTGATGGAAGTATAAATAGGATAACAAGATAGTGAGAGGGGGGTGAATCAGAATCATAAACACTTTTACTTTTCATAAATTCATTCACAAATTCACCACTTGTCTTATTCATGTAAAACTTGTTGTAACATGTAAATCTAATCTATCACATGCATGAAAATAAATACATAACACAATATTTGTTACCCAAAAACCCTCCATGGTGAAGGTAAAACTAGGGTGGGGATGATAGTCACAAATCTTCACTACTATAGTAAAAAAGTTAACCTATTGGGGTTACAATGTTTAACCATAATATATGATATAGCTTGTGAGGGGTCTACCTTGTTAAAAGATTTTAAGACTGTTAGGTCTCAACTTGTTAAAGGATTTAAGACTTACAATAAAGTAAGGATACAGTTAGGATATTTACAAATATCTATGAAGACCACTTTGTTGAGAGAATTATCTTGATTCAAGTAGATTAAAATGATTCATTATTTGACTCTTGGTATGCTCTATAAGCTAATTTTGAGTCTTCACTTTCCAAATTGATCCTCTCTTATGAGCTAATAAAGCTTTTCTTCCCCTTCACTACACTGATTAGATCACTTACTCTACTATGCAATAATATAATACTTCTGCTAACTTATTATTTGATCTTAATCCTTCACTTCACCATTGACATATTACTCCTTGACTATCACACTGTTCCCATCTCCTTTCTGATCACTTCCTTCATCTAGGTTAAGATCTTCTCTTTTTAAATAGTTATGTAAAGAGTTTTCTAGATGCTTCCATCTTTTTCCTCTTTATCTAAGTCATTGATCACAAAATATAGGGATCTATGATCCATGTCATAAATGTGTAAAACTCTCTATAACAACTATATGTGGGAAATGTGGGCCTCAATCTTCACACACACTTCAACATGATCATTATATGTGAAATCATCCTGGAATGAACATTGGGTTGTTCATTTGAAACAATTCAGCAAACTAATCTGTTGCCTCCAAACTAGATTGATTATGCTATTGCTCTCAAATCGAGAAGCTAGCAACCAAACATCTAGTATGAAGGATTTATTTAAGCTAGATAATATGAAAATTTAAAGCTAGATTTATGAAATTAGTCTAGAAATAAAAGAAACATTTTCATCTAAATGTATGCATTTTAACATTAAAATGAGATTATTATGCTAGAAAATATAAAGCTATGAATGTATGAGAAAATGTGTATTTCAGCATAAATTCAATACTCTCAATATACAACCTTTGTAATTAGGAATTGAAGGCTTCTTAAATAGAATCCCAGAATTGATCAATGATTGAGATCAAATAGAACAGATGGTTGAGATTGGAAATAAGATTCAGTTGGAATGGAAACTTCCTTTTGCAAGTGAAGTTAACTAATTCAATTCTGAGTGTCACAGAGAGTTAACTAATTCTCCTTTGAGTGTGAGAATGAGTTAACTAAATTAATTCCAGTTCACTTAGAATTTCCATTCCTGAATTGAAGAGAGAATTTGGAGAGTATGTTTAATTTAATAAAATTGAATATGACCTCATAAATGGATATTCTTAATTAATTGAATAATTAAAATCAATAAATTAAAATGAGGATATATCTTATTAAATCAAATACATTTAATTCCCTTGTACATTACCTAAAATTTAATTTTAATTTAATTAAAGTATGAAGACTTATAATTAAATTAAACTTAATCAATAGGTTTAATGTAGCTAATTTGAGTCAATACTTAGGAATTAAATACTGTAATTAATATAGATTAGGGTTTTCTAAATTTGACACTTAGGTCAAGTAGTGAGTATTAGAATCAAAATTGCCTAGTGAAATAGGACTTAGGATTGATCAAATAGACCAGAATTGGTTTAGCATGGCAATGTGCCAATTTGGGGGTATTACATTTGCCACTCTTTGAATGAATGTGAAAGTAGCATGTTCAATTAAAAGAAATTAGAATTATGAAGCATAGATCAAGAAATGAGATTGGTTCTAAAATTTATGATATAAAGACCAATTGATAAGGTTTTTAAGGCTATCTCCAAAATGAAGTTTAACCTTAGGGAATATAGATAGAACACCTGGATACCAAAATTGATAAGCTATTTTAAGTTATCTCTAGAATGAAGTTTAACCTTAGAGAATTCAGATAGAACACCTAGATACCAAAATTGATAAGCTTTTTAAATTTATCTCTAGAATGAAGTTTAACCTTAGGGAATCTAGATAGAACACCTAAATACCAAAATTGATAGAACAAAGATTGTCAAACTTCACAAAATTGTTCCCAAAATGAGACTCAATTCTCAAGAGTCAGGGTTAGACTTTCCCAATACCTATCAATTTAGAAGATGACAAGATTAATCATTATTTATAGCATTATCCCTAGAATAAGGTTTAATCCTCAAGAGTCAAGGTTAGATTATCCTGATACCTATCTATTTAATAATGATTAAAAGAAAGAGCTTAGAATTGTCCCTAGAACAAGGCTCAATTCTTAGAAAGTGTTAGGATTATCTCTAGAATGAAGCTTAACCCTCAACAAGAATTTAGAATCATCTTCAAAATGGAGCTTAATTCCCTAGAGCCTAGATAGAACACTTGAATATTGGTTCATGAAAGAGATAACGAAACCTATCATGAGTTGTAGAATCATACTCAGAATGAGGCTTGATCCCCAAGAGTCAAGGTTAGACTGTCCCAATACATGTCCATTGAACCCTAACAAGAACTATTATAAGATTGATTAGTCGATCAAAAGATAAAATAGATGACATAGATGCTAGATAGAGGGGAACAAGGTGCTTTGAGTGATGAGATGCCCCTAGTGATAAGGATATAAGATTCAAATTTAGTTGAAGCTAGTTTTCAAAGATTCAATGGTGTAATCATCTTGCCCCCTCAGGAGCAAAATCAAAAGATGAAACACCATAATAGTGTTGCAAAGTAGTATATTGAAGAAATCTGTGAGGTCCCTCCTTGCGTGTACTTATTAAATATGTATCTCTCTATTAAAATTGTTGCAAGAGATTAGAATGGGTATGAAGTAATGTTTTATAGTTTAGATGTCCTAATAAGAACTAAGATCCTAATACATTCATGTTTTAAATATTCAGTGATTCAAGAACAAACTACATTATCTCGACTATTTAAATGTTAAAAATTTCACTAACGATGATACTAGGCATTTTCACTTGATGATAAGGGTGTTGATTTTGTTACCCCAATGATTAAGTTTTATGTTACAGATAGTTTAGTATTCCTTAAATGGTGATGTTTATGATGTTAGATATATAAATGTCAAAAAATGATTTTTCTAGCATTCCAATTTGAATTAATGAATAAGTTATGTTGTATTGATTATGTGATTTTTGATGATTAAATGTGAGTAGAAATGAATTAAACAGTTAATTATATGAGAGATTCATGTTTTGATTTATGTACCTATCTAGATAAGTTTTGAATATATGTATGTAATTTTCTTGAACTACTGATGTGTGCAATAAGTGTGCAGGGTATTTAGCCAAGAAAATCTAACAGAAAAATGAAACAGAACCCTATGTACCATTTGTGGAAACCAAGGTTAAATCTAATGAAGGATACAAACCCCGTTGTTCATATTTTATTTGTATTGTGCATCGAATGAATGTGGCATTCTGTAATCAGTAAATGTTAATGTTTTAAATAGTATTTTTATAGTGTCACTTGACACTCGTGAATTGTATATGCATTCCAGCATGATAGTTAGGGTTAACAAAGTAACCTAAAGATCTAAGTCAAACTAGGTTAGTGACCCTATTGATGATCAGTTTATAATTGAGATTAATTAGCCTAATCTAGATTAGTGATTAATCTACATTTTGAAGGTTGTTAGATAGTCCTAAATCTTCCTAGCATTTGATAGGTCCCTAATTAATCCTAAAGGCCTAAAATCATGAAATCTAAGTACCCAAGGGGATGGGTATGGGTTGGGGGCATTTTCCACCCCCCTAGCCACTTTCGTTGACTTTTACGGTCACTCAAAAATCCAATTTTTACTTTGTTGCGAAAATTGATTGATCCCATCATGAGTTGGATAACCTTAACTCCACCTTGAGGTTACCCTTAGGTCTAGTTGTGTTAGAAGCCTCTAGAACTTTTGGGAAAGTGGGGGAGTTATTGCTTGTTTGAGGTGGTTGAGTTTAGGATCTTATTTATAGGCAATTTTAAGAAAGTTTGGGTTGTGCACCCAACCTCTAGTTTTAGAGGGAAAATCGGGATTCAAGGAGTAGCAGAAGGAAGGGAATGCTCATATCAAACTTGTTCTATTGCCATAACCCAATTTTGAAGGTAGGAATACTTCACCCCATTTTGTTCATGTTGTGCTTCATGTTTCAATTTTATTGCTTATGTATGTTGTGTGTGTGTTGAGTATGTTGGGAGGGATTGAAACAGGTTTTCTTAAAACTCTTTCCTTTGTGTTTTTCTTTGAGTTTCAAAGGAATTTTTATAGGTGTATTGGCATTACTCACCCTTGGATAGGTCAGAAGTGGCCATATATGGGGAAAGGTCTTAGTTGGCCTTCAATAGTGTAGAGTCTCTTATCAGGATGAGAAGAGGGAGAGAGGGTAGGGTGCTATGGGCCTCTACTCATTAGCACAAACCACATATGAATTTTGGAATTTAAGAATGGAAGAATGGAAGTTCTTGAGTTATAGCCCTGATAGGGAACCTATTTTGGTCTTGTGTTTGACATCTCCTATTGGAAAAATCCACCTTTTCCCTAATTTTGGTTCAATGTCGAACCTGTTGTGAAAACTCGGTATGGGAGTGAATGTCTAAATTTTCCTTCATGTTATGTGTGGTTGTCTCCTTGTCATTTTTTGTTCTCTCCATGGTCACCGTGATGTATTATAGAATTCGAAATGGATCCCTTGTTAAGGGCCAAGAAAGAAATTTAGAATTGTCAATTGAAATTCAGTTATGTTGGGAGATGTCTCCTTATGATTGGAATCCTATGTAAAAATGTTATTTTAACTTATTGTGGAAATGGTAACAATGTCAGGTTTTCTTCCTGGTTCTTTCCTAGCGAAGCCTTTGAATTAGGTGATTCAATAAATTAAAAAATAATAAAATGTTTGTGTAATATACTTGCTTATGATAGTTCTAGTTTGTTTTCAATTTTTGGATATGTACTTATAAATCAGTTGTGATGATGTTTACCTTACTTTGGCATTATTATGTTTTGTAATCATATTCTTTTGAATTAGTTAATTTGATAAAATGATGAAATATAATCTTGAAATTATAATTTGAAACTATGTTAGAGAGAATTCGATGACATGTTGGATATTTCACTTCGTAAATTTCATGAGTAGTAGGTAGCATAGTGCTCCTTTTTAAAAGTTCAAGTATTACATTTAACATCTACGATATAAATCAACTTAAAAAATATATATACCCCTTGACTAATTAATTAATTTGAAATTTCATACTTAGAAAAATATAGGCCTTTCAAAAAAAAGGGTGTTCCCAAGAGCAATTATGCTCTGGATTTTGTATGGGAAAAATGAATAAATCCATTTGTTGAAAATAGAGAATATTCTCCTAAGATCCCCTTTGAAAATCTATTGCTAAATTAATTTTTTCCTAAAAGAATTTTTAAACAATTAATTAAATGCATCAAAGAAACCCTAAAATATCCCAATTCCTTACCTAATAAACTTTTAAACTTATTATCCCCTATCCTAAGTCTTTAAAAACTGCACCCACTCATTCTCCCTAGGTGTAGCAATGAGGAAAAAGAGCTATCAATGGTGTTGATGATGTCACCCTACATAGGAAGCAAGGACAAATGGGGTTTAAGGGATGAATGTATGATGGGGCAGGTTGTGTTTGAAAAGTTACACTTTTCTTCTCATAAATCCCTTGCCCTCCACTTTACTGGCCACCCAAGTCATTACTGTGGTCCTTGCAGCCTTGGTCAACATGCATGGAGAGGGGACAACCCTTGGACTAAGAGCCCATGTGGGGGTGGTGTGTAAGCACTTAGGAAGCGCTAAGGAGAGTGAGGTGGGGGCAGAATTTAGTGAAGGGGTTTGGGCACATGTCTTATGCATGGTTAGAATAGGAGTAAATGGGTCTTGGGGGTATAGATTGGTTTATATATATATATATATATATATATATATATATATATATATGTGGCATGTTAGTATTAGTTTAGGTTGTTTTAAGATTAGATGTAAAGATTTAGGTTAGTTTTTAGTTTGAATAAAATTTTAGAAAGTATTTAGCATGTTTTTATGTTTTTATGTTTTTATTAAGTTAGGTTTTTTTCAGTGTTTAAACATTAGTAGTTTTCTTTTATCTTTAGTAATTATATGTTTTAAATGTTAGCATATTAAAGTATGGGTTAGTATTAAGTTAGATATAAGGATGTTAGTTTATAGGTTAGTGAGATATGAATTGGGTTAAGTTAGTAAGAGGTTGCTTAGTGTTATGTTTAGGTTCGAGGGTTTCCTTTAAATTTGTAATTTAGTAATTGTTATATTTGATTTTTGTAATAGGATTTTAAAATTTAGTTAATTAATTGTTTTTAATGTTGGCAATTTTTTTTTAAATGGTTTAATTAAATATAGTTTTAGTTTATTGTTAGCTTCTAATTAAGTGGTAATTAGTATAAATTAATATTGGAAATTATTTTAAGTGTTAGTTAGGAAAGTAATTGACTTAAAAATTGTTTTTAATGATTGAATAGTTTAGTGTTAGAATTGATTTAATATTGGATAGTAATTAGAAAAGTTAGCTTCCATTACTGGTATAATATGTTGTTAAAGTTAAGTTAGTTGATTTATTTAATTCATTTAAAGAAATAATTTAGAATCATTATGTTAGTAATTAGTGATTGTTAAGTCAAATTTCAAGTATTAATTAAAGCTAATTGTAGAGATTAGTCAATTAGTTTACTTTAATGTTAGTAGTTATGTTATTCTTAAATTGAAAGATAGTATTATTATGAATTCGATTATGTACATGTTACAAAATTGAGATAGACTATTAGATTAAACTTTAAATATTGAATATATAAACTAGATTTAATTAGTACATTTTAGGGTAGGACATGTTGTCTCAAAATATGGTAGACGTTAGATAATGTATTTTGGTCTGGATAACTTTGTTTAGTATTATGTGTTTAGGATAATTTTGATTTATTTATTTTTATATATTGGTTTAAACTTAATATAGTAACAAAACAAATGTTGAAATCAATCTAATAAAAAATGTTCAAATTTATCGATCTACTCCTACACTTTGACTTCAAACTTAAAATGGAATGTAAAGTTATTCATAGGAGAGCCTATTCTATCTTACTTTATTGATGTACTTTAACTTGTGAGAATGAACATATCGAACTTAGTGAACTTAATTATTATTACCTTTTTTTAAATTTAAAAAAAAAAATTGTGTTTTTTCCCTTGTAATTTGGGCATGATAAAAATAGAGATTTAGAAGAATGTAGGACAAATCAAAAGAATCTGAAGAAAATTTGAAGTCAATTCGAAGTGTTTTGGAGGTCCAAAAGTTTGAGTTTGACCAAAGTTGACCAAAATTTACCAGAGTTGACTTGAATTGACTTTTTCCAAAAAAATTGGAAAATTTTGAAGAAAAATGTGATTTTAAAAGACTCCAAGATTCACAAAGTATTAGAAAAGTTGGACTACATGAGCATTCGATCACGTTGGTCCCAAAATTTTAAAATGTGATTTTGAGTTGTTTAAGTGTGCCAGATTTTGAATTTGATGTTGAAAATGAGTTCAAAGAGGCCAAATTAGTCACGAGATGATTTTCACACTAATTAGAGCACTTTGAAAAATTAGCTCAAAACGTATATAAGGGCCCAAAGGGACATTTTCAATTCATTTGTGCTTTTTTCTTTTGTGAAGAAGAGAGCTCTGAGGAGAAAGATGGTGGTCCCCATGCAAATGCATCAATTCAAGTGCTCCAAATGACACAACTGGCCAACAGACTATGGGCCTCTAGTGAGTCATTGATAATCTCACTATGTTTTGAAATTTTTATGCATTTTGAGTCAATTTTAGAATTTTTAGGATGTTTTGAATTTTTTTTGTAGCAGTTCTCATGTAAGGATGTTGTTCCTCTTATGAGACCAATCATCTTTCACATAAAGAAATACTAGGACAATACTTCTTTGCTTGGTTTTGTGGGATTCCTTGCATAGAAGATATCCAATTTTCATGTGAAAAGCCCTAATCATGGCTTTTTTTTATTGAAATTATTTTTGTTTCTTGCATGAGAAAGTGTTTCCCCATGCAAAGATGTGCAAGCTCACACGATAACATGAGTTGTCCTACAAAAATCTGATGTAAAATGTAAATTTTAATGTTTGAAAATTGATATTCTCGTTGATATTTTGCATTTTCTTTCATTGTTTTAACCTTTTGGATACTGATCATTTGCTTGGTGTTTTGTGTTTGTAGGTTATCTTTCCTAATGTCAAATTTTGATCACATTACCTGCCTTATAGAGATTTGGTGTGATAGTTAGATGATGCAGACATGGCACACATTGATTCACTAGGATTATTATATCTTTGCTAGACTCCTGCAATGCTTGTGAATCATGGCATATTGACTACACTGGTTGAGCATTTCTATTCAAAGACGAACACCATTCATCTACCCTAAGGAGAGATGACTATCACCCTAGAGGATATCTACATGATACTGTGTATACCATTCCACAAGCCATGGGTTGTATATGATAGAATACTATGGATAGGTACAGAGGTATTGAGGGCCATATTTGAAGAGGACCTCATCATGGGTAGAGCTATCACTTGGGATGAGTTAGTGCATACCTATGGTCCCACCCATAGGTTGGTAGCAGTTCTGGGTATGTTCATCAATTGCTTTCGGATGCCTAACAGAGGTCACCATGGTTTAGAGTGCAGATGGGGAAGGATGCTACAGTTGATGCTAGGGGCACCCGAATGATATGGATGGGGTCAATGCATGCTCACTCATATGTTCCATGAGATGCATGAGATCATATATCACAAGAGGAGGAGCATGGCTATTGGTGTTAATGTACTTCAAGTGTGGGCATGGGAGCATTTTCCCATTACGAGACCCATTTTTGTAGATGAGAGATAGCCTATGGAGCTATACATATGTATACATCAAGGTCAGTTGACCCAAGTAGCTCTAGGTAAGACTAATAAGTGGAGAGGTCAATTAGATGACTTGATAGCAATGGTGTGGAGACCATGGAGGGAGATAGAGGCATGGGAAGATGTATAGGTGGAGCTAGGATATATGGTTACATCTCAACCACTAATAGGTCGCTCCATACAGGTCATAGAGAGATTCTTGCTGACATGAGTCTAGTGATATTATGGTTGGCCATAGGACATCTCATAGGAGTACTACTCTTATGCAATGCTCGCTAAAAATGTGGATCGTGGGTGGTCATTGAGGTTAGACCCAGGCCAGTCAATGATCAATGTCTATAACCTAGTGGTGACCCAGTGGGATTACTTGCCAGCTATAGCTAATGGGGGGGTGACTTTGACATATCAAGCACACTCTATGAGTCGCCCCTTCCTGAGATTCACTAACCCAATGGGGATGACCATACCTATATAGCTAGTGCAAGCACCACAGCCAATAGTACAGTAGCCACAGTAGAGTAGAGCCAGATAGAGGACCTGATAGATTATGATTCCTCCTTGATAGATGGGATCAGATTTGGATTCTAGTGGCAATGGAACAAGTTAGAGGCATCCTCAAGGTGAGATGGGCTCCCTAGGAGTGATTAGAGGAGATACCCAAAGACCATGTATAGAGATGGAATGGCCAACTGAGCAGCTAGCTAAGTAGGCAAAGTAGGGGCTAGGTGATGAGGAAATGTAAGATCAACTTTTTGGGCCATACAACAGAGATATTATAGCACAAACCTATGATGCCCTTAGGAGATTGAGGGATTGGGTGAGTATGACAAAATGGTGGTTAGGAGAACTGCATATATAGCTTGCAGTGAGAGACACTAGGATAGAAAAGGGGGATCGCAAGATCCACAACTTACAAGAGTAGCTAGAGCAAGAGGCTTGCAAATCAAAGGAGTAACAAGATGAGTTTTGGCTATAGTCAATGAGGGTAGCCTATTATTATGTAGCATATGTTGCAGTAGTGCATAATGAGCTAGAGTGGGTGCTCCATTTTTCATAGTATGCAAGAGAGTTAGGAGATGCATGACCTCCAATGAGACCAAATATGTCTCCTCCTCCTCCTCCACCTGTTGGAAGTGAGGGGGAAGGAGAGAGCTCACTTTTTTCTAATTTTTTCTCTAGCTATGTATTGATTGGTGTGCCAATGCCATTTTGTATCATTTTGAGATTGACAGTGCTTGAGTAGCATGTATTTTTTGTAGCAATGTGTATAGTGGACTCCGTATATATATATATATATATATATATATATATATATATATATATATATATATATATATATATATATATATATATATATATATATATATATATATATATATATATATATATATATATATATATATATATATATATATGAGATTTTTTATTTGAGCATCTTCACATGTGTCATCTTTCTCTTTTTATAGTTTATTGTACATGAGATATTTATGCTATGATTATGGATGCAAATTTGATATGATGTATGGATGTAGTATAGATGAGATGAACTATAATAGTATGTATGAAATGCAAAATTTGAATGAACTAACATCCCATGCAATGTTCTATTTTGTTGATAGTGACAAGTATCTCATGAAGATTGAGAGGATGAACCAAAGAACCAAATTCTTGTGCAATCATGAAGAAACATGATACTTTGAAGAAACTAACAATCCCTCATCACAAAGGAAGAAAGTAAATTAGTGGTCAAACCATGTGCATATGCAATGCAACCCTATGCTAGATGCAACCCTAAGTCTAGTTACCAAGCTTTGAACATTATCAACATTGAGCATGTAGCAGAATCCAAATTTCATACAATTCCCATTGACATTGCAATCATGGGAATATGAATATGACATATGTTCTAGCTTTGTCAAGATTAAATGTAAGTATTCGAGGCACATGAAGCCAGAATGACCAGAACATTTGTCCCTTTTAATGTAGAAAATGAACATAAGCATCAGAGCATAAATGTTAGGATGACCAAAATTTTTCTTGTGTGCAAACACACCAAACACATGAGAGATCCTTCTTATGCTAAGTAATCAGTATGTATTTTGTTCACAATGACCCTTGCATTTGTAACCTAAGATAAAAGTGTGTTAGGTATACTTGTAGTGACTTGTGCATTCACTTAGTAGGAAAAGTATCAGTATTTACTATAGCATAGAGAATTCACTCAAACAAGCAAGAAAAAGAACCAACCTCAATGAAGAGTCCATATAAAATGAGTTGAGGTACACATGGCCATCCAATATGAGATAGAGGCTCTTATAGTGGACACCCCTTTTATATAGATTCTTTAGATCATTGGAACTAAATCAACAAATAGAAAGAAAAGAAGAGACATGATAAAGAGAAAGCAAGACAGACAAAGAAAAGCTCAGCATATCCCAAACAAGTTCATCATTTTGAGTTCATTTTTTATGTTATAGGATTGATTTCAAGTGTCAATATTCAAAACATGTATGAAAGAAATATCTTCAAGAGGGAGACAATAGTAGATAGACATAGTTAGAACAACTGGTGACTAAAGTCAAAGAGGAATATTTAGTCAAAATAACCTTAGTAGGAAATCAAGTGATAGTAGATAGACATAGTTAGGACAACTGGTGACTAACATGAGAGAGATCTTCCATGAGAGGAACCTCAAAAGTGAGATGAGCAACAATAGGAAAATGTAGTTAGAACAATTGGTGACTTTCATGAAAAAGATCTTCCATGAGAGGAATCTCAAAAGTGACACAAGTGATAGTAGGCATACGCAGTTAGAACAACTAGTGACTATTGTGAAAGAGATCTTCCATCAGAAGAATCTCAAAAGTGACACTAGTGATAGTAGGTAGATGTAGTTAGAACAATTGGTTACTATCATGCAAGAGATCTTCCATTAGAAGAATATCAAAAGTGACACTAGCAACAATAGGCAAACATAGTTAGAACAACTGGTGACTATTGTGAAAGATTCCTATGACACTGTAGGGTGTTGCCCCTGAGTTATGACAAGATTCAATCCATGGATGCATGAGCAAAAGTAGAAAACTAAAGTAGGAAAGCAACTATATAGAAAGCCAAAAGATGCGCTACAAGATATAGCATTTGAAACAAGAGGCACCTATTTACCATGTTTTCACCTTCTTGGTAGGGGTTTCTTTTCTTTTTTTGCTACCATGATGCATGTTTGCTAGGTTTTCATCAATGGCACTTTTTTTTGTTTTTCAATTTTTTGTATTTTCTCTTTTATAATTTTTTAAATTTTTTTGTATTTTTTGATTTTTCAATATTTTTTGGTATTTCCAAGGCACCTATTCGTAAGTTTTCACCGAGATAATGATTTTTTTAGGGTATTTTGTAATTTTTAGACTTTTTTCAGGACTTTTAAGTATATACAAAGAGCTTTTGGAATCAAAATAGTTGTAGAACCATTTTAGATGGATATTTTTGATGGGCTCCTTGAGCACCTCTCCCTCAGTTGTAGAAAGTTGGTAAGCATCAGATCCAAACATTGTAGCAACTATATATGGACCAAGCTAGTTGGATTCAAACTTCCCTTTTTGTACCTATTGTTGTTGATTCTTAGGGTTTTCTCTTAGAACAAGATCACCTAGCTAGAAGTCATGTGGCTTGACTTTCTTATTGTAGCTTCTATACATATGCTTCTTATAAGGTTGAAGATGATCACACACAACTTGCCAAAGTTCATCTAACAATTCTAGCTCTTGAAGTTGAGATATTCTATAGTCATCATCAATAATGAGGCCCTTCACAAAGATTCTCAAAGTAGGAATCTCAACCTCAATTGGAAGTACAACATCCACTCCTTATACCAAAGCAAAGGGAATTGTACTCGTTGGAGTTCTAATACTTGTTTTGTAAACCCATAAAGCTAGAATAATCTGAAGGTGCTAGTCCCTTCTAGATTTGTTAATTGTGTGATACAAGATCTTAATGATCACCTTGTTGGATGCCTTTTCTTGACCATTACTTTGGGGGTAATAAATAAAAGACCAATATTGTGTGATTCTGAACTTTTTACACAACTCTTTAAGATCCTTATTTTTAAATTGTCCTCCATTGTCAGTAATGATGGAGGAAGGTACACCATACCTGCATATGATATAATTCATAATGAAAAAAGCTATAGTTTTTCCATTTTCTATAGAGAGGGATTGCCTCTACCCACTTAGAGAAGTAGTCTATAGTTGTAATGATGAACTTGTGTCCATTTGAAGAAGATGGGTGAATCTGACCCACAAGATCAAAGGCCCATTGTTGAAATGGCCACACTTGATAGATGGAATTAGCTCCCTAACTGGAGCATGAATCAAATTTCCATGGAGATGGTATTGTTTATAGGACTTGGTATTTTTGATTGCCTCTTGCTCCATATTCAGCCATTAGTAACTAGCTCTAATAATTTTATGAGTTAGTGTCAAGTTGTTAGAGTGAGATTTGCAAATGCCCTCATGTACATCGATTAATGCATGGTTGGACTCATCAAATTCTAGACACTTAAGGAGTGTTTTTTTGAGACCTCTCCTAAACAAGTCATCAACAATAACAACATACCATGAAGCATTATGGATAACGTGATGTTTTTTATTCTGGGTTAGATTTTTTGGGATGGTTTGGTCACATAAGTAAGAGTATATATGGTGGTAGCAAGATAAGTCATGTCCCATAATAGAACATATCATCCAAGATTCAAAGGAATTATAGGCAAGGTAGAGTAATGATTGCACTAGTAACTCATGTCAAAGATCATTCTCTAGCTTCTGTAACATGGAAGCAAGAGTATTCATCTCATTAGTTGCTTTTTTGTATGCCCAAGGAATTTGTTGAAAAGTGATATGAGAAAATTATTTCTTTAGGTCATCCACCATGCATTTGTAAGGTATCAATTTGTCATCCTTTTTCTAGTACACATTATTGACTTGGTTGATTATAAGCTATGAATCACCAAATATATTGTTTTCATCTACTCTTCATTCAATTGCAATATTCATGTCATTAACTAGGGCTTCATATTCTACAATGTTGTTTGTACAATGAAACATAATATTTTACACCTTAGGCACTAAATACCTCTATGGTGTTATGAATAAGAACCCAACACCAAATCCCTATTATGTGAAGGAATCATCAAAGAGCATCACCCAAGTTTTGTGTGTGAGCATTAGGATTGATTCATTAGGCAAGTCAATGTTTAGCGGAAGAAGACTCTGGATTGGTGCTTCGACTAATTGATTAGTGATCGATTGTCTTTTGATATCATTTCTTTCAACATTTTGAATGTTAAACTCACTTGAGATCATGAACCACTTAGCTAACCTTCCTATTAGTGATGCCTTACTGAGTAAGTACTTCAGTGGATCAATTTTAGCAACCAGTCATGTAGTATAAGCAAGAATTTTGTCTCAACTTTTGGAAAGAAAAGATGACTACCAAGCAAGCCTTCTCAATGATGCTATAATTCATTTCATACAAAATCAACATGTGACTCAAATAGTAAATAGTTCTTTCCTTGTTATCATTATCTTCTTGAGCTAGCAAGATACCAAGAGATGACTCTATTGCTAAGATGTACAAGATAATAGGCTTCCCATATATAGGAGGCATCAAGATTGGTGGATTAGCAAGGTATTATTTTATTTGTGTTAGACTCTGATTATAATCTTGGCTCTAGTTATATGTCACACCTTTATGCAGAGTCTTGGTAAAAGGTTCTGACCTATCTGCCAATTGTGAGATGAATCTATGAATGGATTGAAGTTTTCCTTGTAAGCACCTCATTTGACTAATATTACAGGGTGGAGGCATGTCAATGATTGCTTGAACTATCTCTAGATCAACCTTGATTCCTTTTTCAAAGATAATGTAACCAAGTAGTTTCCTAGATGTTACACCAAATACATATTTCTTGGGGTTAAGTCTTAGATGGAATTTCTCCATACGATCTAGGATGGGTCCCAAATCTTGAAGGTGAGTGTTTCATTTTGTACTTTTAACCAAGGTATCATCAACATAGTCCTCCATTGTCTTATACATCATATCATAGAAATTTGTAGTAACTGCCCTTTAATACATGGCACCAACATTTTTTAGACCAAATGGCATTATGTTCCAATCGAAAGTTACCCATTCACAAGTGAATGTAGTCTTTTCCTAATCTTCTAGTGCAATTTTAGTCTAGATATAACTAGAAAATTCATCTGTGAGTGAGTACATTTCATATCTTATTGTCATATCCACTATCATATCAATGTTAAGGAGTGGAATATCATCCTTTGGAAATGCTAAGTTCATATCTAAAAAATCTGTATAGACTCTGATAGATTTTTCATGCTTGGAGACTAGAACAATGTTTGATATTGTTGTGGTGTCCACAACACATGCCCCATTCCTCACTAGGAATGGAGACCCCCTACTTTTATATTCTCCTGAACTCATAGTTCGGGGGTCGGGAGAAAAAAATTTTGGTTAGAAGTTAGAATTTTAGAAAACCTAAAAAAAAAAATCATCATCTAGTATGTGCATCGAGGTGCAGCATGATTTTCAAAGGAGATAAAGGGTTATAAAACCCTCCCTCCTCTTCTTTCTTGCTCATTTTTCTCAAGAGCAAGGAGGGAGAGGTAATACACTCCCCCCCCTTCTTTTTGTTATGTCACATGCCTATGAGGTGCATGTGCATGTTGCATCGTGCCCTGTGCACAAGCGGCATGCCATTGTGGTGCCACTCATTATGTCCTTTTAGGTGCACGCATGGAGATCCCACAAGGTGCACCATGTGCCCTTTTTAGGCGTGCAAGTGACACCTGCACCACACCCCTTTTGGCGCATGCTGCAGTAATCGTACCCAAGCAGCAACCCTTTTGGGGCATGTGTGGCACCATCACGGTGCTCGTGCCAAGCTGCACCCCTTTTGGGGCATGCGTGCACTGCCCACACCACCATGCAAGAGGCGTGCATGCATGCATGTCATGCAAACCTTCAGGGTGCACATGTAGATGCCCTCACCATTGCACGTGCATCCACGCACTCTCGAATATATATATATATATATAATTTTTTTTAATATTTAAAGAAAAAAACAAATAAATAAGTTCCCTAGGGGGGACTTTTTTTCTTTTACATTTTTTTGATATCCAATAATTAATCATGTTTTCTTGTTCCTATGATGTGCAGGTAATATAATTAGATGGCATCCACATCCGGATCAGAAAAAAAACCAGTTGTGTACAAATTCCAAGGAATAACCCCAAAATCATGATTGCACAATGAGTATTATGAGATCAAAGACACAAAACTTGGACACACAGACTTGGGAGAGTTCTTAAGAATTTGTAACAATCCAACCAAAAGGTCATCCTTGAGATTTTCCCTAATCCATTTTGGATTAGTAAATGTAGCATCACATCCCAGGACCATGCAGTCAGCTGAATTTATTACAACCCTATCTCAGCATTTTGTTTCTAATGAAAGGGTGGTAAAGAGCATCACTAGGGATCTATGACCTAATAATATCAAGAGGGTTTTTCATCTACCTAGAGTTGATCAGTTCATCAAGCTTTCTTATGAAGTAGCTAAGGGGTGGCATAAGGTTCATTACCAAGAGTCCATCGACATCATATATTCCTCATACTTCATTGAGAAACCACCTTGGGGAAAGATAATTAGCAACATGGATATGACTCGAGGATACATGAAGGATCACATTGGATATTCAATCATTCTCCTGAGCAAAGTTATGGGATTGCTTGCAGTAGGTCATCTCACTCCATTCATGGTCAACCTCATTGAGACCATCAGACATGCAAAGATGCCACTAGATTGAGCCACCACACTTAGTGAGAACTTGTGTGACCAGTTGCGGATAGTAAAAGATAAGAAGAAGTTCTATATGACTTCTTATGTGGTGTATCTACTTGCAACAAGGGAAACTAACTATCCTAGGTTGTACAAGAAGGGCAGTATGTAGGATCCCAATGCATGGTCGTATATAGTCTATCCTCAACTGGTGAAGAAGAAGCTCTCACCGTAGAGCAAGGAGTACAGAATTGTGAATAATTCCTTCATCTTTTCCATCATTAGATTCATTGAAGGACATTATGGGAAGAGGTTGTCCAATGAAGCCAAGACATAGATCATAGCTCTTGGTGCACATCTAGTTTTAGAAATTCACATACATTTGGGTTGGTGGTGCATCCATCCATCCAAAGAAAATCCCAAGGTACCCAAGTGACAAGTTAGTTCTAATGGAAATATCCTGGCAAATTGAGCCAGCTTATGAGAGGATCAAAAGATAGCTGAGGCCTTGTTGGGATTGGCCTTTTGGAATAGGAGCATACCAGGTAAAGAGAAAGCAGCATATCCTAACTTTTGAGTGGGAATGGGAGAATTATCCTCTCGAAGAATATAACTCTCCCTGGCCATTCTTCAATAATGTTGGTAAAGTGGAAAACCTAGCAGGAAAAGAGTTCTACCATGAGGATGCCATTGAAGATCATTGGATGAATGCCACAAATGACTACAATGTTTGTATCAGAGACTATTGTAGAATGATTTTGTATTTAGTAGAAAAGGCTCTTCATTTGACCATCTCGGATGAGATAAACCTATAGGACTCGCAGGAGCTACTAGATCCCCTATTCAATACAGATAAAGTTGGAAAGAGGCCCATTCTCAATGCAAAAATTGATAGAGAGGAAGGAGATGATATCAATCATTGAGTGAGACATGTCATTAGAATGACAAAGAGTTGGATCAAGAAACTATTTCCACTTGATCCAATTTTAGATACAGTGATATCCCATGCATATGCTGGCCCAAAAAGGGGAAAGGGAAAGAAAGTCATAATTCCTATCTTTGCACTCCAATCTCTTATTAGGCCAGATATAGTCTACCAGATAGATCATCTAGTGAGATACTACCACCCTTTAGAGAAGAAGGGAAAGAGGACGAGAGCCTTTCCTCAAAGGTTTTAGATAGAGCATGTTGAAGAACAGGCCCCTTCCCAGTGACAAGAATCCAGTCCCCAAGAGCCCCAAGATGGTGGAGCTCCTCATATTTAGGTCAAAATTCCATTACCTCCTATTTTGTCAAGTCAATAAGAAGAAGGAGAAATTCTAGATACATCCATTCATCTGGTGCATGAAGAGCCCGCTTCTCCTATGGTTCCATAGAAACAAAAGAGGATCAAGGTTAGAATGAAAAATAGGCAAAAAATTCATAAAAGATTAGTGCCTAATCCATCTATTCGTAAAACCATTCCCGAGGAAGAATCAGATGAAGGTGAAACAGAGTTAGATGAAGAGGAGGACCAAGTGCCTCTACAAAGGAGAACTTAGCTAGCCAAAGCTATAGAATTGGAAAGAAGGAAGAGTGTCAAAAATACCCCACCACCCACCCAAGCTAAAATGGTAGAACTCTCTTTTTTAGAAGATGAAGTACAACAATGGGTGAATGAGAAAAGGGAACTAGGTGATGATGCTCTCTCCATCCCAGATTTTGATTTCATGCAAGTGGGTACAAAATTGTTTGGAGATAAGTTTAGAGATACTCCTACAGGTGAACTTCAATAGCAAGATTGGACACAGATGCCACCCGAGACATAAGGTCCTCATCTCACTCCCCCATCTTCACCTTAGGTTATGATGGTAGATAAGGTTTCAGTGACCCCTCCACCTCTAAGTTCATAACAACATGTTTAGAAGGAATCATCATTACAAGGAGAACCAGAACCAAGGGTTACTGATGATGACTATGGGAGTCAAGGAGGTTCTTAGGCATATGGAATAGGATGAGGTTGAAATTAGAGCACTTTGAAGGAAAGTTGAGATCTTAAAAGGATATTTAGCTGAAGTTATTGGTCCTCTTGATTCTGAATGCCCTGAGGAGACATTGAATACCATTCTTAGAGAAGGGGAAGGTATATGACTTACTTCATTTTTGAGAGCTTGTCAGGATTGGCGAGACAACCTTGAGGATAGGGGTGTTACTATAATCATAGGAAGTTTGAGGTTATTGCATGCTACACAAGAGAATGTTAATAAGATCATGGAAATTTTGAGGTAAGACTTCAGTATTATGGATGAGGTACGAGTATAGAGCAAGGATTTACAAACTCTATAAGCCATAAAAGGGCAAAGGAAGCACATTCTGATTGATGTATATATCGGAGAAGAGTTAGACATGATAAATGATTGGATAGAAAAGATTGCAGATGGAAATAAAGTGATGGAAACATTGCATGATGAGATACATAGGCTCAAGGACCAAGCCCGAGAGCCAATTTTGGAAGCAGAAAAGTTGTACAGTGATGCATGTTTGGACATTTTTGAAGATGAAGATCGAGAGAAGATTTTTCCAATTGAGGTAGTTGTGGAAAATTTTAGAAAGACTTTAGAGGAAGCATCCAATGATGAAGACATCAGACAAGCCTTCAAGATAGAGAAAGCACTGTTAGAATTGGACACCAAACTCGAAGATTTTGTAGAAACTCGAATTGAGGTGGACAACTACAGATAGAAGATCAAAGACAAGTGTGAGGCTTTGGATCTTCTAGATGTTACCAAGATTATTGAGATTATAGAGAAATTCAATGGAAAACATCCAAACATATCTTTAGGATAAAGATGAGCAAAACCTAGACGCCAAAATTTCAATTTTTACACTTAGTAAAATTTTTAAGATATTGACCCAATCAAGGTCTGTAGCTCTGCAGCTCCATAGGTTCATAGCTACATAGGTTTTCAATTCAGAGGTACACTAACAGTTGACTGCCAGTTCCAAAAATAGCACTTTCCATGCATCAAGAATGCATTTTGACGGTTGTTTAATTCTGACACATGCCTAGTGAAGGGGCAGCTTCTATTTTTGATGCCTCCATGCACTTCTACTTTGACTGATGGCTTCCTCCTACTTTCTCTCTCATGCTTTCTCTATTTTTGACATGTAAAAGACTCATGCATCCAATTAATGAATAAAATATGGATTGAATCCCTCTAAGCACTAGTTAGATTATTAGTATATATTTAGTTTGTTTAAATATTTTAAAAGCATTTTATTGCATCAAGTTATCTCTCACTCTCAACACAAATTGAGGAGATGATCTCTTATAAATACCTCATTGTAAAATGTAACAAGGGCCACCATTATTATGCAATAAAATTATGATTTTGGTGCTAGCATTCAGAGTGTAGTTATTCTTGCCTAAATGTGTCATTGTTTTGTGGATTTTATTCATGAGATTGTGATTGAGCCAAAGGTTTATTGCGTTATTTTTGGTTGTGTGATCTTTTAGTTCTAGTGTTTGCTGTAAGGAAACTTGGTAATAAAAAATATAACCATTTACACATAACCCATAGTAGATCTAAATTAAACATAGAATTAAAATCCACATGCAAGAGAATAGACAACATACCCACAAAATTTGACACAAGATATACCCTAGGAAACCCTCATTGAGGGAAAAAACCCAGTGTATATCTTGTGTCACATTTTGTGGGTATGTTGTCTATTCTCTTGCATGTGGATTTTAATTTTGTGTTTAATTCAGATCTATTATGGGTTATGTGGAAATGGTTATATTTTTTATTGCCAAGTTTCCTTACAATTGGTATCAGAGCCTGGTTTTGGCTTGGTCATGGGTTCAAATCTCCCCGATGCCTTCCCGACCCGCGTAAGCACCTGGTATGCACGTCGAGGGGGAGATTGTTGGGTGATATGACATGCTCCCCTATCCATAGGTGGTTAATTATGTGGTATTCCATGTTCACTGATAGTCATGGCTTTTGGTGCAATGGCAAATGGGCCCAACATTTGCTATAGATATATGAATTCCACTAATGTAACAAGCTTGAGAAGAGATCACCCAATTGTGTCTACATAGCTTTTTGTCTCACATGAGCACATTTATCATGGCATTGTGATTTGATGAAGAGTGAAATATCATTTGATTTGTTAAAGATTCTCACCAACGATTGCATCAGTGGATTCTAGGAAGCGTTGCTCCTATTTTCATTGGTTTCCTACTGATTTCTTCGAAGGTTTAACTCATAGCATGTTGTGTTCTATAGCTTATGTCCATTTAGGAATTTCAATTTCAAGTCATTTGATTTCATGTTATTTTTTTCAATTTTGTTATTTTCTTTACTAACCCCCTTGCTAGAATAGGACCTCATAGTAGCTACATTGTTAGAGTTGCATTCATTAAAAAATAGGAAAATACAAAAAAATATAGTTCTTTTGGTGTGATATTTTGAGACAATGAATAGATTTTACTTCAATTCTAAGATAAAAGACTTTTTTTAGAACTAGCAAAGGCCTCCTCGTGAATGCTCACATTTATCTTCTACTGAGTGGATTTTGGTACGTCGTAAGACAAACACTGAACCTTGGAGTGGATCCTTAAAAAGATTTTCCTTTCAAGAGAGGAATTACACTATGGATTCCTGTCGTTGACCTCATGCAAAATGAACACCCAAAAAAGCTGGCGCTAGAGGGAGGGCCCAAAACAAAGAACCTACTATTGGAGACAAGAAAGATTTGATAAAGTTTTTAAATTTTTGCACCCTTGCAATAATCTGCACTCCATAAAAGTTCAGAAATCACTTCTAAAATTTTCAAAAATTTAGATCCACAGGTATGTAGGTTTGTAGCTTTGTAGATCCACAGGTCCGCAGCTCTGCAAATTTGTAGGTTTGCAGAACTTTGTGGTGCACAAAATTCAAAAAAAGAGAGGAAGTATACTTCTGTAGAGGTGCACTTTTTCCAGAATTGATACAAGCTAGAAGATATTGATCCAAGATCCCCATTCTAGCGAGCATTAAGATCTTCACCAAGTGCCCAAGAATTTCTAGAGCTTACTCATTTTTGTAAGCCACGTAGTGATAGAGGAATACCCCAAATTCAACCAGTTCCATTCAACATTTCGTCATCTTCTTCTACTCCACCACCCATTCAACTACTAGGTGGACCTCCACATATTCCAACACTCCCATCACCATCCCAACCACCTTTAGGTCCACAAAATCATCCAATGGCTTTTTTCACAAATGTAGTTGATTCACCCATTAATTGGAGAGGTGCCCTCCATGACCTCCCTAAGAATCCTAATAAATTTTTTCCAAGGTTCATTTATAGAGAAACAAGAATCGTCGAAGATCATGTCAAGTTTTTTAAGAAAATTTGCAACCAAAAGAAAATTGCTAATGAAGATGTGGTTCTTCATTTATTTCGCTACTCTTTGGGGGAAATTGCCTTCAATTCATACATGAACCTACCACTAGGATGTATTGGAGACTGGGACACTTTCAAAAAAATGTACTTGGAACAATTCAAAACATTCATCAATCCAACAATGATACATCAACAATTCATATCAATAAAAAAGGACCCAGCTAAGATAGTTTCACGCTTCAATCATCGCTTTCATATGGCCTAACACAAGTTGGAAACACCATACACAATAACGATTGAAGATGCCATATAAGTTTATTTGAATGCTATGGAACCTCTTACTACAATTTTTCTAAGAAGACTTCCTGCAACAAATATTGACACATTGGACAAAGTCTTTGCAGAAGTGATCACGTTGATGAAGAAAGCTAATCCTAATTGGGGAGGAATGATGCTTCTGACACAAAAAGTCCCTACACTGCCAACATATCCTGTGGGAGCACCCACCATGCCTAGTCAGTTCATACCTATGAACCCAATTCCATTACAGTAGGCACCCACTCCAAAAACTCAAGTGATAACATATCCATGGTATGAGCCCTCGAAAATAGCTTTCTTTGAACAAAAAGCAATGATTCCTATGGAAGCAAATAACAATCTCCTTTCAGAAGTTGGTCAAATAAAGAAGACCATGTTACAAATGAACAACAAGTTGAAATGTCTTAGATTTTCACAAGGAAAAAATAACAACTTCCAAAGAAATAATGTTGGCCCCTACAACAACAATTTTGGTTAGAATTACAACAAGAACTTTAACAACAATAGTAACAAAAATGCAGGAAACAATGGCGGAGGAAACAAATTCAATCCTCCTGATTGCAACAATGGCTTCCAAAGACACAATTGACAATGGAATACTTGACCAAATAATGGAAGCATTCATGCTGATAATAATAACAATCAGTATACTAGTATCAATCAGTATGATGATGGCCAAAATATGCCTAGCAATGATGGTGTGTACTATGTTGGTAATCAAGAATTAAATCAAAACCCACAAGTGAATGATAATCCTCCTCGTATTCAATTCAATGCAATGCTATTAGAATCTTAAAATTCTACATAGAATGTACAAGTGGAACAACAAGCAAGTGATGAATTCTCATTCCCTTTTAGTCAAGAACCCGATCTTCAACATGTTGAGATGTTTTCCTTTCGAAATGACAATCAAAATACATATAATCTCATAAACAAAAAGGATCCCTTGACCAATGGAATTCCTCCTAGTTTGCAACCAACTCTACCTAATCCTAGAGCAAACAACAATCTACCACTGGTAAGGCCAGCCCAAAGAGGACAACAGTATCACAATCAAGTGAACATACCAACAATACTAAAGAACCCTGCTTGGTCTACTGAAAAGTATAATGCTATTGAAGATCTGAAGAAAATGAAAGCCAATATGTCCATGTTCGACATGTTGCAGAATTATCCACAAAAAAGAGAAGCACTCATGAAGACACTGGATAATACAAAAGTTTTCCATAATATGAATAATGTCCCTCAAAAGATGGTGTTGCAGCAAGTAAATGCTATAGAAGCAATGCCCACTATGCTCAAGGATAAAAATGAGGTAGCCCCATTTTTTCTAAGCATAAAGTTATATGGGAAGAATCTTTGCAATTGTCTTATTGATTTAGGGGCCTCATGTAATGTGATTCCATTATCAATAGCTCAAAGGCTAGGAGTTAATCCTCAACCCTCTAACTGAGTGGTAATATAGTTGGATAAAACAGAGGTAAAATTCATCGAAGTATTGAAAGATGTACGAATACAGTTAACAATTGATCCTTGGATCCAAGATATTATTGACATGCATTTGGTTGTTATCCCAGAGACATATGGATTACTCCTAAGAAGAGAATGGAAAAATGTTTCAAAGGATGGTTCTCTATGGACTTCACTCAATTATGGTTGCCATGAAAGCATTGAACAATCAAATCAAGATAGATGTTGAGCCCAAATTGAAAACAATGATCATAGATTACAATGCCCGAAATGAGATAACATTCTTACAATCGAATTTGGGTTCATAAAAAGTGATGGTATTGAACATGGTTCCAAACAATACATCTCAAGATCAAAATGAAGAACCTAAGGTGTTGGTACCCAAAAGTGAAACTGTGACACAATTCATAGAGAGTATGGTGACTAATCTACATTGTTTAGGAGAGGAAGCTGACCCTAGTATCCTCCTCCTTCCAAGATTTTTCCAATTACACAGACATAGTCATTCAGAGTTTGAATGTTCAGTATGCCAAGAAGTAGTAGCAAAGGTGTTGACACAAATGATGGAAAATAAGAGTACAAAGACCTCAAAAGATGAAATTACTGAAAGTCAAGATTTAGTGAATTCATCCAACCTTATTGAATAGACTGAAGAAGAAAGTGAAGATTTAAATGTATCATACAGTGATACCTCTTCAGATGGTGAAGGTTTATCTTCTCATCCTCCAAGGATGATTAAAGTTCAAAGAATAAGATGATATGTCAAAGGTAAAGGATGGACTTCAGTAGTCATTCATCTTGAACTTAAAGTTGAGCAAATCAAAGAGCTAATAGGGGAAATTCATGAGAAACAAGAAAAACACACTCTTCCTCTATCCATAGGATATGAAGGAGATTCATCAAGCCCTACATGAGAAAAGTTACAATGGGTTCCTAGAAATAGTCATTCAAGGCTCAAGTAAAAGAAAAGTTAAGGATGAATAATCACAAAGTCAGAAAACCTAAGGAAAATGTAGTTTGGATACTCCGCTTTGATGGTTCCAGATGCAAATCAAGAGCCAATGTAGGTATTGAACTAATCAACCCAAAATTTCGGTCTTTCTATGCCGCATATCGATTGCAATTTAGATGTACTAAAAATGTGGCAGAATACGAGGCTTTGATTCAAGGATTTCTCTTTGCTTTGGAAAAGGGATTCACTGCTTTTATAATTGAAGGGAATTCTCAACTGGTTATATGACAAGTAAAATCCATATACTCATGTAATGACAAAAGATTAATTACTTATAGGAAAAGGTTATGGGATATAATGGATGACTTTGAAGCTCTAAACATCAAATCCATTCCAAGAAGAAAGAATGTGGTGGCAGATGCCCTTGCTATCTTCGCTAGCACTTTGCAACTAGTTGAAAAGATGAAGTTAAAAAGATTCTTAGTCGAACTAGTTGTCATTCCTGCCATTCTCAAAAATATCACTAACTTTCAGGTCTTTCAGGATGATCAACTTATACTCAAGTTTATTATGTGCATTCACCATTTTCAAGGACAAGAGATTAATGATACACCTGAGGACAAGCCTAAAGATGATGAGCTTGAGGATGATGATGGAATCCTTAACTTGAAAACCAACAACATTCCAAAAGGAATGGTTGAACTTGAATGCATCTTTGACCATGACAAATCAGCACTCAATAGAAGGGAAAATCAAGAGAAAGGAAGCAAAGAATGTGACTCGTACAATTTGGGTACTAATGAAGAACCAAAAATGGTGCAAATAGGAAAAGCATGCAATCAAAAAGAAATGGATGACATTCTCAAACTGATCACCAAGTATAAAGATGTTATTGCTTGGAGCTATGAAGAGTTAAAAACTTATGATCTTGAGATTATCACACATGACATCCCATTGAAACCAGATGCTAAACCTTTCTGACAAAGACAATGACCAGTAAATCTGATAATTGAACCACTAATTATGAAAGAAGTTAAGAAACTTATGGATGCTAAGATCATATTTCCTATCCACCATTCCACATGGGTGGAAAATTTGGTTCCTGTATGGAAGAAGACCAGTGAGATTCATCTTTGTGTTGACTTTTTCAACTTGAATTTAGCATCTTAGAAGGATAACTACCCTCTACCCTCACTAGATGAGGTGTTGCAAATTGTTAATGGTTCAAACATGATGTCATTCTTGGATGGTTACTTAGGATATAACCAGGTAATGGTCAATGAAGAAGATAGGCTAAACACTACTTTCACAACCATGTGGGGAACATTTTTCTATAGAAGGATGCCTTTCAAGTTGATTAATGTGGGAGCTACATTTCAACAAGAAATGGATGAAGCTTTCAAAGGATTGATAAATAGGTGTATAGTCATCTACATGGATGACTTGATTGTCTTTTCAAAAGATCAAAGTACTCATATTGCTGATCTAAGGTAGGTATTTAATAGATGTCATAGGTATGGCATATCACTCAATTGAAAGAAATTTTTGTTCAGTGTTACTAAAGGGAAATTTCTAGGACATGTCTTTTCTAAAGTCAGAATTTCCATTGATGTAGATAGAGTTGAGTCTATTTTGAAGTTATCACCTCCACACAGTCAAAAGGAATTGAAATCTTTCTTTGGAAAGATAAACTTTGTACTCAAATTCATAAGTGGTTTCACAGAGATAGTCCACCCCCTCAATGATTTACTCAAAAAGGGAGCTAAAATAGAATGGGTACTGGAGATAAAGAAATCATTCCAAGATATTAAGGTTGTCATTTCCACAACCCCAGTTTTGGTAAGTCCAAATTATAAGTTACCATTCAAGATTTATTCCTTTTCTTCTGAACATTCTTGCACAAGGATCTTGACACAAAAAAGAGAGAAGGAAGATGAGTGGCCAATTTCTTTTATGAGTTGTCCTTTAAAGAACGTTGAGTTGAAATATTCAAATCTTGATAAATAATCTTTTGTGTTAATCAAGGTAGTAGAGAAGTTTCATCACTACATACTTAGAATTAAGGTGTATGCAATTGTACCTGACCTAGCAGTAAAGATGCTTTTGATGTAGAATGAACTTGGTGAAAGAAGGGGAAAGTGGATAGCAATGCTTTTGGAATTCGATCTAGAAATTCAACCTATGCCACTAGTCAGAGGCCAAGGGTTGTCAAAAATGATCACTGACAACCAAGAAGGAAATCAAAAGGAATTCAAATTTGATGATGAAATAGATGAATATAATCAAAAAAAGATGGTTATATCACAAGTTGATATCGATCAAGGTGTGGTGATAGATGTGTGGTACCAAGATATTGTCTATTATCTTGGTACCACACATCTGTCACCACACCTTGATTGATATCAACTTGTGATATAACCATCTTCTTTTGATTATCTTCATCTATTTCATCATCAAATTTGAATTCCTTTTGATTTCCTTCTTGGTTGTCAATGATCATTTTTGACAACCCTTGGCCTCTGACTAGTCGCATAGGTTGAATTTCTAGATCGAATTCCAAAAGTATTGCTATCCACTTTCCCCTTCTTTCACCAAGTTCATTCTACATCAAAAGAATCTTTACTTCTAGGTCAGGTACAATTGCATACACCTTACTTCTAAGTATGTAGTGACAAAACTTAAAGGGATGAATAGTTCACAACATAGGGGACTTAAGATGAAATGTGAGTCTTACAAGTTACTTGATAACAAGCTGTATAAAAGGAACTATGAAGGGATTTATTTGAAATTCTTAGGATGTGAAGAAGCTAGGGATGTCTTGGAACATTTTCATGACAAGTATGGTATGGGACATGGTTCAGTAGAAGCAACAACTCGCATGATTTTAATATCGGGTTATTTTTGGCCCTCGATATTCAAGGAGACTTTTGAACATGTGTGTTCTTGTCATATATGCCAAACCAGTGCTAACTAAGAGAGGCATCTAGAAATGCCACTACAATTGGTATACAAGGTGCACCCTTTTGCAAAGTGGGGACTGGATTTCATTGGCCCAGTAAACCCACCATCATCAACTGGACATGCATTCATTCTTAAAACTACAGATTATTGTACACGATGGAAGGAGGCAGAGACTTTCAAAAATTTCACTGCTAAGGTGGTGATTGACTTTTTGCAAGAACATATTGTTACTAGATTTGGAATGCCATTCGCTCTTGTATGTGACAATGGATCTGCATTTGCATCTGCATTCTTGACACAATGGGCATTTGAAAACAAAGTCATCATCAGATTCTCCTCAAGTTAGTACCTACAAGGAAATGGGGTAGTGGAGTCTACAAATAAGAACTTAATCATTGTGATAAAATGATTGCTAAAGGAGAACCCTAGGGATTGGCATACACAATTGAGATATGCCTTGTCAACAGATCGAATCAGAGTTAAAAAAGCCTTGGGGACTTCTACATATCTACTTGTTTATGAGAAAGAATCGGTATTCACACTCAATCTCAAGGTTCCTATCTTAAAATTCATGAATGGGTATGTTGATGACACTGATAGAGTACAAATTTGATTAATGAATCTTCTAGAAATGGATGAGAAATGAACAACTGCATTAGAGCACATGGAAAAACATCAAGCTGTTACTAAGAGATGGTTCAACAAGAGGGCCACAATAAAATCTTTCAAGATTTCTAACCTTGTTCTACTATGGGATAAGGTGAAAGAAAAGTCGGGCAGCCATACCAAGTTTCAACGTTTGTGAACAGGCCCGTATTAGATTGCAAAAATTCTTGGAGAAAACACTTTTAGGCTAAGTTCCTTATAGGGGGAATTTCTACCTTTGCCCATAAATGGGAAATTTCTAAAACATTATTTTGAAGCCTTAAAAACAAACAAAAAACAAAAAACAAAAAAAAGTTAGTTAGATTTCATTTTTGCATCTAGATTAGATTTTCATTTCTGCAAGCATGTTTATTTTTGCAACTGTGTTTCTTTTCAAGTTGTGTGTTTACTTTCAGTCATGTGTTCATTTTCAAATTTATGTCAATCCTAGGGGGTAAGTTGTACTTGGGATTTTTCTCGAGATTTTACTAACCACTGTTTGGCCCTAATTTTAGGAGGAGGCATTTCTTTGTCAAAACATTTGGATGGTTGTGTGTCCTATACCAACCAAGCAATAGACATTTCTTATGGAAATAAGGGACTTTTAGTGTGGAAATCAAAAGCCTAGAACAACAAGCTCTCAACACTTTGAAATTTTAAAATTTGATCATTTTGGGTGCTATTAAATTAAAGTCAATGATGATGAGGAATGATCTAAACTTCAACTGGTTCAAGCAGGAGGGGTCTCCTCGAAAGGTTACTAAGATCATTGTTGGCATGAGAGTTTCCTAAAAAGTTCTAAAAGAGGAACACAAGGGATGTTCATAAGAGATCAAATCCAAGAAATGACACTAATGTTCTGGCTACATAGTCTAAGCATAGTCAGGATACAAAACAAACCAAAAAAAAAAAAAAGATGGTGTTAAGTCTGAAGGATTCTAGAGATCTGAAATGGCTAAAGATACATTACAAAACAAAGTGTTTTGTATTCAAAATTATTGTTTCATCAAAAGTAATGTGTTGAGTGACATGGAACAATTATGCAAAAGGCCAAAAATTAAAAGAAGATGGCATCCCAGCAAGAGCCCTCAAACTTATTCTCTCATCTGGTCAAGCAATTGATTGATAAAGAGCCTTCTTGGAAATTCTGAATGAATGAGCTGGGAGGAGCGGAAGATTGTTTTCAGTTGTTAGAGAACTTTGATTAATTTCATCTTGACATGTCAAAGGGAATGAATACAAAATGCACACATTGAGTTTGAAGGTTTTGACTTCAGATATTTTGATTGCAAAGTCATCCAAAATACACTCGAGGTGTTTGAAGTTCGATTGGAGTTCGACACACATCGAAGGAATGTTTGTTGATAAAGAAATGCCTTGGTCATTTCTTCCTTTTTCTGGGGCTATTTGTTGTGGTGTCTACAACACACGCCCCATTCCTCGCTAGGAATGGGGACCCCCTACTTTTTTTTACTCCAAAACTCATAGTTTGGGGGTTGAGAGAAGAAAATTTGGTTAGAAGTTAGAATTTTAGAAAACTCAAAAAAAAAATCATCATCTAGCATGCGTGCATCGAGGCATAGCGCTTTGCAAAAGAGAGAGAGGGTTATAAAACCCTCCCTCCCCTTCTTGATTGCTCATTTTTCTCAAGAGCAAGGAGGGAGAGGTAATACACTTCCCCCCCCCCCCCCTTTTTTTCTTATGTCAAATGCCCATGAGGCATGCGAGCAGTGCACCACTGCGGTGTCGCTCACCATGCCCTTTTGGGCATGCTCAATGCTACTGCAAGGTGCACTGCACACCCTTTTTAGGTGCATGAGCGGTGCCTACATCGTGCTCCTTTGGGCATGTGTTGTGACAACTACGCTCGACCAGTGCGGTGCATCACGGGCCCCTTTTGGGGTGTACATGTAGCGCTGTTGTGGCGCCTACACCTGGCTGCACCTCTTTTGGGGCACGTACGCGTGGCATCATTGCAGCACCTGTGCCAAGCTGCGCCCCTTTTGGGGTGCACGCGCACTGCCTATGCCACTACATGAGTGGCATGCATGGATGCCCTTGCCACCGTACAGACATCCACATGCACTCCTATGTTTTTTTTAAATATAAAAGTTTTTTTTTAAAAGAAAAAAGAAAAAAAAAAACAAATAAATAAGTTCCCTAGGGGGGCTTTTTTTTCTTTTACATTTTTTTTGATATCCAATAATTAATCATGTTTTCTTTTTCCTATGACATGCAGGTAATATAATCAAAAGACATTCACATCTAGACCAGTAGTAAAACTAGTTGTGTACAAGTTCTAAGGTGTAACCCCAAAATCACGGTTGCATGATGAGTATTTTGAGATCAAAGACATAGAACTTGGACACACAGACTTGGGAGAGTTCTTAAGAGTTTGTAACAATCCAATTGAAAGGTCATCCTTGAGATCTGCCCTAATCTGTTATGGATTAGTAAATGCAGCATCACATCTTGGGACCATGTAGTCAGCTAAACTGAATATGACCCTATATCGACATTTTGTTTCCGATGAAAGTGTGGTAAAAAGAATCACTAGGGAAGTGGTCTTGGATCTATGACCTAATAATATTGAGATGGTTTTTCATCTACCTAGAGCTGATTGGTTCATCAAGCTTTCATATGAAGCAACTAAGAGGTGGCATAAGGATCATTACTAGGAGGCCATCGACATCATATATTCCTCATGCTTCATTGAGAAACCACCTTGGCTAAAGACAATCATTAAAGTAGATATGACTCAAGGATACATGAAGGATGACATTGGATATTCAATCATTCTCCTAAGCAGAGTTATGGGATTGCCTACAGTAGGTCATCTCACTCCATTCATGGTCAACTTCATTGAGACCATCAGACATGCAAAGATGCCACTAAATTGGGCCACCATACTTAGTGAGAACTAGTGTGACCAATTGCAGACAGTAAAAGACAAGAATAAGTTCTATATGACTTCTTATGTGGTGTATCTACTTGCAACAAGGGCAACCAACTATCCCAGGTTGTACAAGAAGGGTAGTATGTAGGATCTTAATGCATGGCCATATATAGTCTATCCTTAGTTGGTGAAGAAGAAGCTCTCACCACAGAGTAAGGAGTATAGAATTTTGAATGATGCCTTCATCTATGCCATCATTCAATTCATTGAAGGGGATTATGGGAAGAGGTTGTTTGATGAAGCAAAGACACAGATCACAACTCTCGGTGCATATTTCATCCAGTTTTGAACATTCACATACATTCAGGTTGGTGGTTCATTGATCCATTCAAAGAAACTCCTAAGGTACCCAAGTGACAAGTTAGTTCTGATGGAAATATCCTAGTAGATTGAGTCAACCTATGAGAGGATCAAAAGACAGTGGAGGCCTTTTTAGGATTGGCCTTTTATAATAGGAGCATACCAGGTAAAGAGAAAGTAGGATATCCTAACTTTCAAGTGGGAATGGGAGAATTATCCTCTTGAAGAATGTAACTCTCCCCGGCCATTCTTTCACAATGTTGGTAAAGTGGAAAGCCTAGTAGGAAAAGAGTTCTACCATGAGGATGCCATTGAAGATCATTAGATGAATGCCACAAATGAATATGATGTTTGTATTAGAGACTATTGTAGAATGACTTCATATTTAGTAGAAAAGGCTCTCCATTTGACCATCTCGAATGAGATAAGGCTATAGGACTCGCAAGAGCTACTGGATCCCCTATTCAATGTAGATAAAAGTTGGTGAGAGGCCCATTCTGAATGCAAAAATTGACAGAGAGGAAGGAGATGATATGAATCATCAAGTGAGGCATGTCATTAGAATGACAAAGAGTTGGATCTAGAAATCCTTTCCACTTGATCCAATTCTAGATATAGTGATATTCCATGCACATGCTTGCCCAGAAAGGGAAAAGGGAAAGAAAGTCATAGTTCCTATCTTTGTGCTTTTGTCTCCTATCAGGCCAGAAACACTCTACCAGCTAGATCATCCAGTGGGATACTACCACCCTTCAGAGAAGAAGGGAAAGAGGAAGAGATCCTCTCCTCAGAGTTTTTAGATAGAGCATGTTGAAGAATAGGCCCCTTCCCAGTGATAGGAATCCAGTCCCCAAGAGCCCCAAGATGGTGGAGCTCCTCATATTCAGGTCAAATTTCCATTGCCTCCTATTTTTTCAAGTCAACAAGAAGAAGGAGAAATTCCAAATACATCCATTCATCCAGTGCATGAAGAGCTCACTTCTCCTATGGTTCCATAGAAACAAAAGAGGATCAAGGTTAGAATGAACAAGAGGCAAAGAGTTCATAAAAGATTAGTGCCTAATCCATCTATTCCTAAAACCATTCCCAAGGAAGACTTAGATGAAGGGGAAATAGAGTTAGATGAAGAGGAGGACCAAGTGCCTCTACAAAGGAGAACTCAACTAGCTAGAGCTACAGAATTAGAAAGAAGGAAGAGTGTCACAAATACCCCACCACCCACCCAAGCTGAAATGGTAGAACTCTCTTCTTCGAAAGATGAAGTACAATGATGGGTGAATGAGAGAAGGGAACTAGGTGATGATGTTCTCTCCATCCCAATTTTTGATTTCATGCTAGTGGGTACAGAATTGGTTGGAGATAAGATTAGAGATAATCCTACAAGTGAACTTCAACAGCAAGATTCGACGTAGATGCCACCCAAGACACAAGGTCCTCATCTCACTCTCCCATTTTCACCTCAGGTTATGATGGTAGATAAGGTTTTAGTGACACCTCCACCTTCAATTTTAGAAGAACATGTTTAGAAGGAATCATTATTACAAGGAGAACTAGAACCAAGGGTTACCAATGAGCCATCAAAAGAAGCACAGTTTAGTAGAATCTATACAACAACCTTCTCAAGAAGTTTAGGATCAAACTATGGGATCTAAAAAAACTTAGACTATAGAAGAATAACCCTCACCATAGGAGACTCAAAGCAAGAGTGATAGAGGGAAGGAGGCAGTTGAACACATCCCTTCATCATCTAGAGCTAAGGTTATAGAAAGGCATATTCCAAGATGGTTTCGAAAAGAGATAATGAGAAGTGCCAAGTATAAATTCCATGCTTCAGAGGATGATATTTGTGACATTGTGGAGATTTTGAACAAGCCTAACTCTCCATTACATGATACAATTCCATTTGCATTCATTACAACTACCTAGAACTAGGACTTACTTACACAAGTGGCTCACCCTTCAAAAGGTACAAATGAACAATTTGTTAGGCTTCAGGACTATGAAGTGAAAGATATCATGTTAGGAAAGCCTACACAGGATACTTCTCGATAGATGATGACTATGGGAGTCAAGGAGGTTCTCAGCCCTATGGAACAGGATGAGGTTGAAATTAGAACACTTTGAAGGCAAATTGAGATCTTAAAGGGATATTTAGCTGAAGTAATTGGTCCTCTTGATTCTAAATGCCCTGAGGAGACTTCGAATACCATTCTTAGAGAAGGGGAAGATATATGGCTTAGTCCATTTTTGAGAGCTTGTCAGGATTGGCGAGACAGCCTTGAGGATAGGGGTGATACTATAATCATAGGAAGTTTGAGGTTATTGCATGCTACACAAGAGAATTCTAATAAGATCATGGCAATTTTGAGGTAGGACTTCAGTATTATGGATGAGGTATGGGTATGGAGCAAGGATTTACAAAATCTACAAGCCATAAAAGGGAAAAGGTACTGCATTCTGATTGATGTATATACCGGAGAAGAGTTAGACATGATAGATGATTGGATAGAAAAGATTGCAAATAGAAATAAAGTGATGGAAACAATGCATGATGAGATACATAGGCTCAAGGACCAAGCCCGAGAGCAAATTTTGGAAGCAAAAAAGTTGTACAATGATGCATGTTTGGACATTTTTGAAGATGAAGAGCGAGAGAAGTTTTTTCCAGTTGAGGTAGTTGTGGAAAATTTTAGAAAGACTTTAGAGGAAGCATCCAGTGATAAAGACATCAGACAAGCCTTTAGGATAGAGGAAGCACTGTTAGAGTTGGACACCAAACTCGAAGATTTTGCAGAAACTTGAATTGAGGTGGACAACTACAGACAAAAGGTCAAAGACAAGTATGAGGCTTTGGATCTTCTGGATGTTGCTAAGATTACTAAGATTATAGAGAAATTTAAGTGCAAACATCCAAACATATCTTTAGGATAAAGATGAGCAAAATCCAGATGCCAAGATTTCAATTTTTGCACTTAGTAAAATTTTGAGATTTTGACCTAGTCGAGGTCTGTAGGTCTGCAATTTAGAGGTGCACCGACAGTTGACTGCCAGTTCCAAAAATAGTACTTTCCATGCATCAACAACACATTCTGATGGCAATTTAACTCTAACACATGCCTAGTGAAGGGGAAGCTTCTATTTTTTATGCCTCCATGCACTTCTACTTTGACTGATGGCTTCCTCCTAATTTCTCTCTCATGCTTTCTCTATTTTTGACATGTAAAAGACCCATGCATCCAATTAATGAATAAAATATGGATGGAGTCCCTCTAAGTACTAGTTAGATTGTTAGTTTGTATATATTTAGTTTGTTTAAATGTTTTAAAAGCATTTTATTCACTAGTACATTTGAGGTGATTTTGCAACCAAAATTTGTGACCATTTATTAAAATGTTTTAGATTGGTCACAATATGGAAGGAAAAATCTCTTGTTTTTTAAATCCATGCCCATGTTGGTTGAAATTTTGACCAACACTTAGTTGAACATGTCAAAATGAAAAAGAGTTATGCCTGGCCATTTCATTGTATTGTTAAATAAGGGTTTGGCCGCCCATTTCATTGCATTTTGTTAAATTGAGAGGAGATTAGCGCAGAGGGTGGGAGGTATATCACTCATAGGACATCTTAATTTGGATGTGAATACACTTGGGATACGGATGTGAACATCATCTTTCTTGTCTCTGTTGGTTTGAAAGATTCTACGGAGTGCGCGCGAGGGAGCAGCACAAGCAATTTAGGAGAAGAGGTGGAAATCGAGGAAGAGGCAATGAATCAAGGTGCTTATCACATTTTTCTACCATTTTTGCTCAATCTTAGCCATGGCACCGGGCAATTGGATTCAACCTTTCAATTATGAAGGGATCCCCTTCATATGTAGAAATTTCTATAAAATATGTCACGTTGTTACTAGTTATGACCTTGTGAAGTCCAAATAATATGTTTCTTAGTGGGAAGATTACTCTTTCCAACATTATACTATTGAGAAGAATTCATCCATGCTGAGCTTGTCCTAGATGGTTTCTCATGATTATCCTATTTCTTCTCCTCTGGTAGGTGTAGTTGGGATAGATTCTTCCCAAATGGGGGATGATGCTATTGTAGGTGTTTATGAGAATTTTCTTTCTAGTTCTTCTCATTTTTCTAGCTTAGCATACACTATTGTCCTTGTTGGCACTATTGGTTATGTTGTTGCTTCTTTGGTTTTTCCTACTAGTTCTTTTCTTTTTGTAGGCTCAACAAGTAATAGTGTTCTAGTTAGAATTTATGGTTTTGCTAAAAAAATTTATAAGGCCTCAATTAGTGCTTCTTCTATGCTTCTTGAAGGTGTTTCTAGTTCTATCTATTTAGTGGATGTTGGTTCCTTTTCTATTGGTGCTTTTGTTTCCTTAGTTTTTGTTGGCTCTTTGATTTGTGTGGGGACTCCATTACTAGATTCCATTTTCTAGCAAATTGAGGCTACAAAGGTGAAAGAGGATTGGATTATTGTAAAAAGGAAAAAAAATCTAAATTTTTCTTCTCTTTTGATATGACTATTCGATCTCATAAATGGGAAAGAAGAATGGTAGCTCTTAGTGTCTTTTTGTTGGTGGTAGGACTTGACTAGTTTTTTTTTCTGATCAATCCTTCTTTTATTTGGATGGATATGGTCTTTCACGATCTTGTCTCTTGTCATGCAAATCTATTTTTTTGGTCCATTTAAAACATGAAAGATGAATTAGCATTTCAAACACCTGAAGTATTGATAGTAGGGAGTCCATTTCATCCAATGATGAACCTTTAATTGGGACACCAAGAACAATAAGTGTAGTCATCAAAGCTATCATACCTGTGTTATAACTTAATTGTTTCATTAATTAAGATTCAAGAACCTATCAAAAATTTTGTTTCTTTTTAGAGATGTGAACCACAAATGACTTTATATATTATTATTTCATTCATTAGAGGTTTACTCAGCAGGCAAGGGTGTTGCTCCACCTGCACTTGCTTTTATGACTTTGATTCCTTTTCCATGGGCCTCTTTAGCATATTCTGCCATTCCATCAGGTGTTTAATGAGTAGATTCAATGGTTATCTGCAACACAACTAGAATTCAAATATCTTATCAAAATGTGTGGTACCAAATATTGTTGCATTCCATTCACTTAAGCATTTCTTAAAATTATTCTTCAGGAAATTGTGTGCAATTCAAATAGGCTTCACAAACCAACCTCATATGAGACACTAAATGATTTGAGAATTTCTCCAGCAGCTGTCATGACTAGCAAATTAGAATCTGAGCCCATTATAATACCCACTTCTGGCCTACCTGTAAGAAATAGACAAAAGGAAGAAATCTTAAGACAATAGTCTATGTATGTATTGAAACAAATCATAGAATGAAAAATAAGATAGAAAATAGTAATGTAGAAGAATAGAGATATTGGAACTACAAAATCAATTGGGATAGATTCCTAAAAATATTGAATAAATAATAAATAGTCAATTTGTAAAACTGCAACCATATGTCATGATCAATGAGTTGATATTGTTGTACATCAAGGGTCTAATACACAAGATGATGGAAATGAACTTAAAAATATTCATCTGTTAATTGGAATTGCTCCATTTTGCTGATCTATGTGCTGCTAATCCTATGTATTCAAGGTATGATACATTGAGATGTTAGAAGGGAACTCAAGCTTGATGGACTATAAAGTCTAATTTGAGGTCTCTCTGAGCTATTATCATCCAAAAAAATACCCCTTTCATTCATCTATCCATGAGCTATTTCTTGTGATTGTGATTGTGATTGAGCTTGTAACTCAATGACCTACTTTGGTTGCTAGTGTAGTTTTAGTCTTTTGCTTACTTAGATTCACTCCTCTATCACAATGTAATGTCCCCAAATCTTATTTGATATACTAACAGATTAGATCTAACAGAGTAAATATTATTCTAAATAGAATAGGAAAAGGTGGATTATAATTAACAAGGACTATCATCAACATTTATTTTCCAAATATAATTTTCAAGCCTCTTGGAGCATGCAAGGGAAGAAGCTGACATAGCTTATGAAATTATGCTATGCTCTTATTCTATGGAACCAATTTTTGTTGAGGTTGGACACCAAACATATTACCTCACAACCATGTTCATGGTTGATAAGGCACTGTTAGAAAAGATTTCTCAACATATTCATTTTGTTAGAAAAGAGTCAATGCACAAAAAAATTCATCAATGCACATAAAAATTCAAAAAACATTCCTAATGGATATAGAAAATTAGTGAAATAAGGGGAATATGATCATATTGTGTGACTTATGAAGATGGATATTGGAACCCTTAACATGAACTAATATACTACTATAACCTTGTTAACATGTTTTTTATTATAGCAGATGATCTGTGATGCAGCCACATTATTTTTTGGCATTGAGATCCCGGTCATGTTTGGAGGCTTCATAGATCAAAATTTACAATTATTTTTTACTGATCTTTGAAGGATTCATAAATTAATTTACAATATTTTCAATAATATTCAAGGGCTTCAAAAAAAATATTTTCAGTGATCTATGAAGGCATCAAAGATAAAGTCTTGATATTTTTAGTTATCTTTGAAGACTTCATAGATAGATATGTCAAATTTTCCTAAGTTCAAAGATTTCAGAATTTATGTATTTCATAGAAGGATAAATCCCACGGCATGATTATATTGTTAGTATCTATTTTCTTAGAAACTAATTAGAGAGGAGTATATCATTGAATATATAGATTTTAGTGGCTTAAAATAAAATTCAATGTGGATGCATGGCTAGGATTGATATAATGCCTGGATATCCAAAACATCTCGAGGACAGGGGTATTGCAAAATGTAATGACACACAAAATGATTACCTAGATATTCAATATAATAAAGGAGTGAAAGTCTCAATTAACAAGAGTAACAAACCATGTCTAATAAGGATAAGATTGAAAACTAAGAAAATATGACAACTAAAAGAATAAAATAATTTTCCAATCAACTAGAATGTTAAAAACTTTCAGCAAATCCAATCTAATTGGATAAAATGACTCACCTCTAGATTTTTGAAGCAATGCTGGAATAGAGCAATGCTGCCACCACCCATGACACCCATTCAAAATGCAATTCAAACCATGCCAAAATTGTAAACCTTACAAAACATCCAATGTAAATGGATATTGGGTCCACCCCTGAACCTCATTTGAAGCTCAATTTTACGAGGAACAAAAGAAATTATACATACCCCAATTCTCTCCCATTATACCTACATAATCAAAATACAAATTAAAACAAAACATTAAGATCAAGATTGAAGGATATGGAAGTCAAATCACAAAAAAAGCATTTATAATAAAACCTAGCACTATAATCTTCTCTAATTCGGATATGTATCTACTAAAGGATTCAGTCCACAACATAGTTTTTTTGCTTTATAAACTATTATCCAAACCAAAACTACTCTCATAAGGAAGATAGGGCCTAACCTTTTAGACCACTAATTACATGGAAATGCATGTGAAATGTCTGATCCTATAGCCCACTTCAATTTCCTGATCATTTTTTTTTTTCTCTCTCATAAGATTTGGCAAACATTTGTTGGTTTTGTGTCTGGATGAACTAATTTTAGAAGTTTACATTACAATATTTGTGAAATTATCCTTCCAAAATTGAGAAGGAATTCCATTTATAGGAGAGATTCTTGGGTGAATCTATCCACTTATTTACAGTAGCTATCTTTATCTAAAGGAATTTGGCAACAAAGAAAACTTGAGGAAATATCACCCTTGTACAAATGGCTTTATGTCTTTAATATGTTGATTTGATTGTACAAGAAGCTAAGTTATCAGTTTGGCACTCATAGTCCCTAGATTTGGGTCTGATATAAAGGTTATTTGAGATCTAGTTCTGTGTAGTAATGCCTATGGGTTAAACCCAGCAAACTCAAAATGAATTGAGTTGGCCCCTCTCTAGAAGAATGCCTTTGTATATCATCTCAAAATGAAAGGATGTTGTTTTGTTTGCCTAGAAAATCTTCTTTAACTCTCTAGTCATGCTTTTGTATAGATTATTTGTAAGGCATTCTTCCTTGGCCAAGCAAGAGCTAATAAAGCCCTACTAGATTTAGTTGTCTACTATCAGAGAGTCTTCCCCAAATCAGGCCTTTTTCTGCTATGTGTCATCCAATTTTTTTCATTGTCATTTTTTTTGTTTTTATGTTTCAATATGTGCAGATGGAATCTATATAGACATGATGCAACATAAATTACTGCAAGCAAGATCTTTGTGGGCATCAGTATAGTAGGGTTTCAAATAGTGCCTAACAAGTTGTGATGTGTGCTGGAGAGTTAGAAAGTGCTTAAAACACTTTATGCCCTCTTGAACTTCTCAATCGAACCAAGAGCAGCTTTTTCAAAATTGGACCATTGAAAATAGGTAAATACAATGGAAGTTTGTATGAACCAATTTTAATTATATTAGGATTATGAAATAGACAACAAATGGTTGTGGGTGTCATTTCTTAACCTTGTTATTAGAGTAGCAATAGTAGAGTTTTGTATCTTCCACTCACCATCAGGCTTTTAACTATCCAAGGGAAAATAGGCAAGAGAAGCCATTGATAAGGCATTGAAAGAGATCATTCAAAAGCCTTGTAGCATGCAAGGAGTAGATTGTGAAGACTTCTAGCAATTATATTGGCTTACCAAATGACATACGTTGTTACTATTAGACATACTTTTCTTCAATGGATGAGAAGTAGAAATCCTTAGGACATATCCTAAAGTTGGATCTCATCTGCTAGATCCTATATGGATGAGAAAAAAGAGTTGGCTTCCCTTAGTAATGGCAATCCTCTCATCACTTTCCCATATGCCCCTTGAGTTTTGTTTTCAAAGTGTTGCTTCTTAATAATTAGTAGGTAATTTTTCATGTTTTGATGGGAATTGTGCCATTTAACTAACAGTTCCCACATGGAGTGCCTGCCAAACTGCATGCAGGCTTTTTATTTTCATCTTTTGAAGTTTTACCTATATGGGTGCATGTGTAGTTTTTAATGTGCATGATATACCTCATAGAAGACCTCAAGGGGATCATTTTTAAGTTTTTTGAGTTAGTAACTCTGAACTTTTGATCCTCTTTCTTCTCCTTATTATGTGACCATCTTATTCCATCAGCTTGTGTGTTGGTCTAGGTCACAAAAGCCTCGGGCTTATCATCAAAGTAGTATTCTAAATATCAGATGAGGATTTTTTGTATTATAATCTAGTATTATAAACTAGTATAGGATTAGTTATGCATATAATTTCATACATTTGCACTATAATTTTATTTTTATGCATGGTTAGAACACTAGCTATAGTTTCTTAGTTTAGGAATTGAAGCATTATATAAACAAGTATGTACAATGTAAATAATATTGACAATATTTTTGCAATAAAGCTTTATGCAATTGTTGCTTCACTCATGGTGTGAGAATTCTTATATCTATGTCATTTGATTTTTTCCCACATCTTGTTCAAAACATATAATGCAATCTCATCTATGAAGCGTATTAAAAGCTCAGGGTTTGGAGTGACTTGTATACAATTCATTTTTTGTCATTTCATTATATAGTTTGAACAAATGTGGAAAAAAATCAGATTTTTTTATTACAAATTTTTTGTTCACCAATCTATGTTAAACTAATCAGCAAGGTCACTTTCCTAATACTTTATGAACTGGATGCTATTCGCAAGGTCAGTTTCCTAATACTCACTATAGTACTTGTTATTTAATTGAGATAGACACGGCTCATTAGTTTGTTTGTATTCTCTTTGGATTTTGTTAAAGAAGATAGTTGAATGCTATATGAACTAAAAGTTTTGTGGTGTCAATAGGCTTGTGCACCTCTTGAGCCAAATTACCAGCCCCAGTGACATTTTTTGTTGTTCAAAAGTGGCCCATACTAGACTATTTGCAAACAACCATGCAGATAGGCATTCTATAGATAGACTTGGGAACATCTTGCCAAGTCTTCAGTACATAATAAAGAAAATGAATTTCATAAATTGTTTTTTTGATAGTTGATTTTTTTAAATATTTCCCATCAAAAATTACTTAGTACATCTCATCTTTTTTCTACATAGGAGCTCGCAGTTCTAAAGAATCTGATAGTGAAGAATTTGAAGAAGATATTGTAGCAAAGGTATATTTGGTGTTCTTTTTTAAGTGAAAATGTGATTGGAATTTTTGTATATTGTCATATTTCACTTGCAAAAAGGTCAAATTGTAAATAGAGGTGAAGTTGTATAGATTTAAGTTTCTTCTTCATTATTTATAATGCTCTCAATTCCTCCTTTGTAGCTGTAAAAATACTTGTTTATTTTCACCTTTCCAGATGCCCTTTACCAGGTTCTTCAAGATTCCAAAATATCTTCGGCTGACCCCACTCCAGCATGTCCTAACTCCTTTTTATATGTGTCTTCCTCTTACTACTCCATCTGCAGGTTGCAAACAAATCATCCTTCTTCCACTAATGATTCATTCCATTCAAGAAAGACCATGTCTGATGATATCAACACACAAAGAAATAGGGAGACAATTGCTAGACTATGGTCTAACTTAAAAAGAAAAGGTGATGGCAAATGTTATTTTCCTTGAAAAATGTGTAAGGGCTTAAAGACTTGAAGATATCTAATCACAACAGCTGAGCAACATTGTAGGCAACATGGTCACATTGAAGGGGGAAATGAGTATCACCCATTGGTATGTATTTTAATAGTTTATAAATTACATAAGACATGATTTGATGATGACATCATGATCATGGTTAATATAAGGTAATCATTTTCATATAGGTCAACATCTTTGAGTTTCATGTTATGGACCATGACAATTTAGAGAATGTAGATTTCCAAAAGAGGGAACATGGAGGTGTGAATATTGAAGTAGAAGGTAATGATACCATGGAAGAAGACCAAGATGATGAAGATCACGATGATCAATATGATGATGATGATGATGATGATGATGTAGAGCTTGATGTACCTTTACTTAAGAAGGCACAATAGTCCCTATATGAAGGCTCCAAAACAACTCTTCTTGCCGTTGTATTGCTATTGGTGAACTTGAAGGTTATGAATGGTTTATCCAATGTAGCAATGACATGTATGTTAAGGTATGCCATTGTCTTTCATTATTTTACTTGTAGTTCCCTTATAATTAACATTGGTTTTGTGTAGCAATTAATATTCTTTAAATTAAAAAATTATATTTTTGGTTGTAGGTTGATAGGTGAGTGTTTGTTACCACCATCAAACATTCTACCTCGCTCGTACCAAGAATTATTTGCCATTATGAAAGATATTGGAATGGATTATCAAACAATACATGCATGTCCAAAAAATCATATTATATATCATAAACAACATGAATTTGCAACACAATGTCCTACTGGTCATATCAGTAGATATCAATCAGATCAATTAACAAAAAACGTGCCTCACAAGGTTCTTTGGCATATTCCCATTGTTCCACGTCTACAATGATTATTCAAGTGCAATAGCTTGGCACAATTTATTGATTACCATGCACACAATAGAAGTCAAGATTATATTATGTGAATGCTTGCATATGGTTTAGCATTTAAGGAAATAGAGGAAAAATGGCCACACTTTAAAGAAGAACCTCGTAATCTCAAGCTTTCATTGGCAGCAAACGGTGTCAATCCATATGGAGAGATGAGATCTACTCACTCGGTGTGGCCTATTTTTGTTATCAACAATAACATACCTCCTTGGTTGTCCATAAAGAGAGAGCACATAATGCTGACACTGATTGTTCCAGGTTTTTTTTATTTAGTGGTCATCTAAATTAATTTATTATTACTAATCCATCAAATGGTCAAAATAATTATGTAATGTTTTTGCTCATTGAACTAGGTAAGTACCAAGTTAAAGATATCAACATATATATTGAACCCCTTATTGACGAGTTGGTGGTGTTATGGAATGGGGTTACTATGTATGACATTTGTAGACCAATAGGACAAAGACAATTTCAATTTCATGCAACACTTGTATGGACAATACACGATGCCCCTGGGCTAACACATTTTTGTGGTATGTTCTCTTCTTGACACCTCTTTTGTGGTATGTCAAAGTTAACACATTTAATCCAATTATACACGATCTTGTAGGTCTTTAGACAAAGGGTAAATTTGCATGTCTAGTTTGTGGTCCAAAGATGAAATCTCATCATTCAAAAAGTTTAAGAAAGCAGGTGTTTGATGAGAATAGACACTTTCTGCACAGAAATCATAAGTACCGAATTACCGAAAAACATCTTTTCAATGGTCTAGAAGAGACTACATCAAAGCCACAGAGAATGACACCTCGCCTATGGAAGTTAGCATACAATAAAATAAATTGTCAAGGTAATGTCATTCCATTTGATGATTTTTGTTTCAAATTTATATTTCGATATTGTGTTTTGTTTACTGATGATGTGATTGATGCTTGTGAAGGTCTTCAAGACATCAATGACCAACTTCCAAAAGGACTAAAAATTTATCCTACGCAATTTACTAGGTTGTTGTACTATGAGCAACTCCCAATTATGCATTTGTTTGATCCTATGCATATTGGGAAGAATGTAGCAGAGACATTATGGAAAATCTTGGATGGAAGGCGTGACAAAGATCAAATTGTCTAAACTTGTAGTGACATTGAAGAATCCAACCATGCAATGAAAAATGGCATTCGATCAAATAACAATGGAGACTAGATTGATACAAGTGCCCTTAGTTGGTTATTGTCAGAGCAGCAGCGCAATGCTATAAAAGAAGTCATAAAAAAAATATGATTTCCCACAGGATTTGCTATGAACATAAACAATGTCATATCAAATAAAAGTGAATTTGGCCAAGGTTGAAAACACACGATTGGCATACATTTATTAAGTTAATTCATGTTATTTTGTATTCACTATATATTTATATACTGCATTTAGTTTCAATTGCATTCTTTTATATAAATATTGACAAGATCATTTTACAAATATTGCAATACATTCTACCTCTATCTCTCCCATGCCACTTCGCCAACAATGTCAAATAGGTTATATATGATCTTGTAAAATACATGAGGTGGTTTTCATCTAAAGAAATCAATAAAGAAGATATAAAATATTGGAAGAAAAAAATTCCTCTTCTAATGTGTAAAATGCAAAAGTGTCTACCTCCAAGTTTTTTCAATGCACAAGAACACTACCTCATACATCAAGTTGAGGAGATTGAATTGTGTGGACCTATACCAACTAGGTCAATATGGACGGTTGAGAGGCACTTGAAATTTTTGAAAGGCTTGGTTCGATAGAGAGCACATCCCGAGGGTTCTATGGTGGAGGGGTATATGGTATACCAGACCATGGTGTACATTAGTGAATATCTTCCTAAGTTTGCAGCAAAGATCCATGTAGATCATATTTGGGATCCCAACTCAATTAACAAATTTGAAGGGGAGTACTTGATGGGCAAAGGTAGATCAAGGAAAGTGAGAGGTAAATCTAAGATGTTATTGTAGTTAATTAATTCTTATAAATCTTCAATATAAGTTATTTTTAATTGGTGTATTTTTTTGAAACAGGTGGTCGAGAGTGGGATGCAATACATTTGTATATTGTGAACAATCTTGATCAGATGATGGAATGGATTGAACAATGTTAAAAAAATGGTTGCTCATTAATAGGGTAAACTTTAAGAAAGCCACCTCCAAAAAAAGATATAAAATATTGGCGAATTTTTCATTATTTTGAAAAAACAAAATTATTTCTATTGGCGAATCTCTCAATTTTTTATTCTAAATATGATTAATATTGGTGATTATTTTTGAATCATAATTTTTTTTTGTATAAAATATTGAAAAATCTCAATAATAATAGGAATTTCATTAATCACCATGGAATATTACAAATCAAAATTGAACATTTTTTTACCTTGTGGAATATTATGAGAATCGTTACATATACTTTAAATCAATAGTGAAAAATAAATATTGGTGATATATCCCTAAAGTAACTAATAATTATGATAATTATTGGTTAGTTCAAATTAATTTCTCTAATAATATATTATATTTAGGTAACTCAAATCTATTCATGTAAGAGATATTGTGGCAAATATTTTAGTTTAAATTTTTTAATAAAATAAATTATTGAGCAATTTTAAATATTCTAGAACTGAATTTTATATAACTATGGCGATTTAGGTTGTATCAAATCTTAAATTATTAGCCAAATTACTAGCCAAAAAATTCTAAAATTAGCCAATTTACGAATATTAGCCACTAAATTATACCCTACTCATTAACATGGGAAGGAGTTGCTTCATTGGTTACAGAAGCTCATCGTAATGGAGATTCTAATGGTATGCCGATGGTAGTTGATCTAGTAAAGGGTTTAAGAGGTGGAGAGGTACATAGAAATTTATTAATGATCATAACTCAACGTATGTTTCGTATCAACTCACGATGCAAATAATTTACACACACTTCAAAAATTGCAGTTCAAGCACCACAAAGCTATGTACTATCATGGCCACAAATTTTGCATAAAAAGGTTGGATGACACAAAGAAAACTTGTGATTTTGGGATAACTGTAGTTTTTGAGGTCACCAATTTATCGTCTAGAAATGACATACATTCTCAACAATATCAAAATCAATATTATGGAATCTTGGATGATATAATTGAGTATGAATTTAACACCTTCAAAGTAGTTCTATTCATCATCAAATGGTACAGGTTACGATTAAATCAAAATGATCCAGCTAGAACGATTATTCAACATGATAATGGATTTAAAATGATCAATACAAGGTCATTTGAGCCAGTTGGAGATGAGCCCTATGTTCTTCCAAGCCAAAGTGAGCAAGTGTTTTACTCAGAGGTTCCACATAAATAGGGTTAGTCATTTGTTGTTAGACATGATCCAAGAGGAAGGCTGATAAAGTATAATGTTATGGAAGAAGAATATATTGAAGATGATGAAGAAGCAGATGATGAAGATCAAGATGATGATGATGACGATGATGGTGATGCTGATGATGATGATGATGATGCTGATGATGCTGATGATGATGGCGATGGTGATGATGGCGATGATGATGGCGATGATGGTGATGATGATGGTGATGATGGCGATGATGATGGTGATGATGATGGTGAGGATGGTGAGGACGATGATGATGATGATGATGATGAAGAAAAAGATAATCAATGACTACAAATGTTGTCACCCCTTCTATTAATGATCTTGCATTCCATATATAAGGTAAATTTGTTCATGTTTATGATGTTGCATATTGTTCATGTTGTCTTCTAAGTTATTTGTAGCATACATTTATCATGTAATTTTTAGCTAACTTAAGATAAATGATTAACATATGCAGGAAATTTGATTACATATTTATTGTCTTCGTTTCTAATGATTACAACATATGTTATTTATAGTTACCAATGTTTCTGTTGTGTTTGATTATGACCCTTTTTACAAACAGTCAATTGACTACAGGTACATCATCACCCCTTCTGTTGACGATCTTGCATTCCATATATAAGGGAAATTTGTTCATGTTTGTGATGTTGCCTATTGTTCATGTTGTCTTCTAAGTTATTTATAGCAAACGTGTATCATGTAAATTTTAGCTAACTTAAAGTAAATGATTAACATATTTAGAAAATTTGATTACATATTTATTGTGTTCATTTCTAATGATTACAACATATGTTATTTATAATTACCAATGTTTATATTATGTTTGATTGTCACCTTTTTTGAAAATAGTCAATTGACTATAGGAAATTCAACCCATTTGGCATGGATTGTGCACAGTGACATGGATCAGCAAGTATAAGTCAATAAATAGACATAATTTTCTTATATTCTTCTTGTTTATCATTGAGCACGTATGTTATAAATAGACATATTATATAATCATATAATGTATGTATAGACAAAGAAGGTCCATATAGAAATATAATTGTATAATCACATTCAACTTACTACATTTTATATTTGTCACTTTCACTTTCCATTTGATGGATTGCAGGACCCACCAAATAGGTACTTGTCGAATCTATCTACATTGAATGAGGGAAATGAGGAACTGGTAGATGAAAGCTCTACATGTAGTAAGGCTAAAATAGGGAGATCAACTAGAGGTCAAAAGAATAGAAAAAATTTGATAAATACATGCGATTTTTCCTTGCTAATGGGGGGTCATGTTCTTATGATGATGAGACCAAAGGTGACATCAAGGTGCCCTTTCTGTATGCACACATTGAGAAAGAATGGGTACCCAATGAGCTACCTCCAATTAACACAAATTTTTGTGTTAATGAGAGGATATATTGCATTTCTCCATCCTCATTACATGGTTTAGGCCTATTTTCCATGGATGGGATAAAGGTAGGTTACAACAAAGTTGTCAAATTGTTCAAGTATGTCGGTCCATGTTACAATTACAATGACTGGATGCAGATTGTTCAGTATAAAAAAAGTATGCGTAGGTATGGGGTATCAGCTAATTATATACAATGGAAAGAAAATTATCAAAGTAAAAGATTTTCTATGTACATTGATGGGAGACCAAAAGCATAGGTAATATTGCAGGTTTTATAAATAATATGTGACCTTCTTCAACTAGTAAGTAACCCAATTGCATATTTGAGGTGTGTGAGGGGAATGAAGTTTTTGTTTGTGCAATAAAATCAATAAGTGCAAGGGAAGAACTGCTAATCAATTACCATTTAAATTGCATAGATACAAACAAAGTTACTATCATGAGGGCTATAAGTACTATTTACCATTTTGTTAATAAGTTTTTTTTTGTTGTCTATTGCTTTTAGTTAGCTGAATTTTTTATGTTTAATCTTTGTGATAGGATGATATGGATCCGATAGATGATAGAGGTCACCAGGATGCTACTCCCACCCCTTCTTCAGTGAGGGTAAACCTTTTTGAAATTGTACAAATTAGATAGTTCAAAAATGTTATATTATTACATTATTTTATTTATGGTGTAAGTACTATTTACCATTTTGTTAATAAGTTTTTTTTTGTTGTCTATTACTTTTAGTTAGCTGAATTTTTTATGTTTAATCTTTGTGATAGGACGATATAGATCTGACAGATGATAGAGTCACCAGGATGCTACTCCCACCCCTTCTTTAACGAGAGTAAACCTTTTTGAAATTGTACAAATTAGATAGTTGAAAAATATTATATTATTACGTTATTTTATTTACAATTTTTTAGTTTTTATGATAGTTTTACTGATATTCCTCTCATAATTTGATGTTTAGGATAAGGGTAAAGCAGCATCAGTAAGTGTTGAGCCACTAGCTATGCCTTCTGATGAGGATATTGCTGAAACTCCCAATTTCATAAAAATTTTGAAGAAAAAATTTAAAAATAATAATTTAAAAGCAATGAAAATTTTGGATGAGGAAAATATGGAATTGAGGAGATGATGAAGAGGCTATCAGATTTGAGAGCGCAAGCTCTTCGTTATGAAGTAAGCTCCAATGAATATTTAGTTATAAGAAAAGTTTAATAAAGATTTATATTTTATAATCTTTTATGTTGTGAAGTAAAATATGTAATATTGGAAAAAATACTTTATTGATGCAATTTTTTTAAAGAGTTGTAATATTGGCAAAAATTGCCTTCAAGCAAGGCTATGCAGTGGTGGCTGAATGCCTATGGAAAACTTCCATTGCCCCAACCAAACAGTCTTCTGTATCATTTGCATAGGTAATATGTCAACATATATATTAGAAATTGAATACTTGAGCAACAATTTATTTGATAATAATGTGCATGACATTGCAATGCAGCCTGTTAATCATGACACAGATCATATGCAGTATCATGAAGCCCTAATGTGCATTGTACTATCGATGGAGGTTCTCATTTGTTATTTAAAAATAATTATATAATTATTAATACAATTTAACATCTTTGATTGAACTTGGTGTAACCTTTTTGTGTTGAGGATATAGAATCATGTCATGTTGAATGAGTGTTGGAGGATGTTTAGACTAATCAACAGGTAGATCATGTCACACATTCAAGCAAAGAAAATCTATGTTTTGTTCTTTTAAATTAATTTTTTGATTTATAGTTCTTTTACTTAAATAAAAACTCATAATTCACTAATATAAAATGGTGTGAATTTAACTCATGGAGTACTTGTTATTGCAGCAGACCCCCCTTTGGTGCAATGGCCTCATGATATTCCTGAACAGATGAGGAGGAGACATGTGTTAGAACCAGTAGAGGAGGGGTATGACAAGGACATTGATATTCCTCTTAGAAATTTTATGAAAAAAAGAAATGGCAAGAAATCAAAAAAGAAATGATTATTCATGAATGACTTACTCTTGAATATTGTTAATGAATATTGTTAATGAATATTATTCATTAATGTTGGGTGTTAATGAATTATTTAGGAATGACTTACTCTTGAATGTTGCATGTTAATGAATTTTGTGTTAATGAATTATTCACGAATATTGTGTGTTTATGAATTTTATGTGTTAATGAATGTTATCATGTGATTATAATGATTGAATGTTATATTTCAAAAATGGATGAATTGAATGTTATTAAATGTTAATGGGGATGACGAGGACATTGATATTCCTCTTAGAAATTATATGAAAAAAAGAAATGGCAAGAAAGCAAAAAAGATATGATTATTCATGAATGACTTACTCTTGAATATTGTTAATGAATATTGTGTTAATGAATATTATTCATTAATATTGGGTGTTAATGAATTATTCATGAATGACTTACTTTTGGATTATTCATGAATGTTGTTTGTTTATGAATTTTACGTGTTAATGAATGTTATCATGTGATTATAATGATTGAATGTATTTCAAAAATGGATGAATTGAATGTCATTAAATGTTAATGGGTAATTTAGAGTGATGTTGGGGGGGGGGGGGGGGGGGGAGGGGCCAAATGAGCTTCCACCTTCACGTGGTTGGCCCTATTAAGTAGAGAATATTTAACTATTCTTGAAACCAAGTGAAGCTCAAACTTTAAAGATAAGCATATAGTTAATAGTGACAACCAATTAGCAAGTCAAAATGAAGTTCTTCATTACAAGTACCTTTTTAGTTTTTAAAGCACGATATCATGTTTTAATATTGTATAGTTTTTTTTCTTAAGTTAAAGTATTCTTTTACTATAACAACATAATTTATGACCATTTTAGTAACTATTCTAACATCGCTTTATGACAAATCCTATTTTGGCAAAGATGGCGATACGTGGTGCTATCTATTCCTTGGGAGATTGGATTACACAGGTTTGTATCTCAATGTCAACATGGAAAATGGTGTGAAATTTCACTTTCCTTAGTCGTGGTTGCATACCTACTGCACTCTTTTGTTTGAAAAATGAATAGAAATACCATATCTAGTAGCTTCTCTATGTTGTATTCATTTATTGGTAATGATTCAATGTCATGCCATTTGATGGTAGCTTCTAGAGTTTCATTTAGTTGTAAGGTGTGTCTTATCTTTTCAAGTTTGTATACTCCATTTGGTAGTTTGGTATTAATTGATGATGTCTAGAATCTTCTACCTTCACTGTAGTCTTCTTCATCATCCAACTTGTTGTTTGGTATTTTCCATGTTATCCTCTATTTCCATGGTCTTCAGCATGGTTGTGTATTTTATCTATCTAGTTCAAAGACTCTATGCACCTAAGGTGGAAGCCATTTAGAACTAATAGTTGGAGAAATCATGTTTCCCCCTATAAAACTAGAAAATGTCACGAGTTTAAGGTCAAGAAGGAAGAAGTCGTAACATTTTGAGTAGCAAAATATGCTTAAAATTACATATTTAGTTGATTCTTTGGTGAAGTTTCTTATTTCAATTCAATTGATTTTGGTTTTCAACTAAATTCCTAACTCCAATGTATATTGTATTTCAGTGCTACATTTTCATAGGGATCTAAGTAAAATGACAGTTGACTATTATTTATATTTGAGAATTCATGTTGTGCCTTACTATGATCCTCTGATAATAGAGGACAAATCAATCTAAATTTTTTTCTCATGTCCCATGTTCGATGCTTCTTCTTGTGTCACTAACCACTTTTGATGTGGGTTATGAGCTCTGATGCTAGTATGCTATTACACTGCCATTTATTATACAGTAGATATAATAAGTATCTCTGAATATACTGTAAGGGTCTCTAAACATGAGTAAAGTAGTATTACATAACATAGATCTGAACTCAAAATTCATGATGTTTTCCACTCTAGAGAAAGAGGGGAACTTAATATACTCGTAACACACCCCATCAGAAGAGATCCATTGGATGATTTTTGTTGGGGTTTGACTCTCCTGGTGTAGTGCTAAGCTAGGCTTCTAGGTGCTAGGATATTTGCTCTTGTTGGTGGTTCTAGACCCGGTGAATGCTCTAGATAATTGTTTGTCAAATTTTTGTTGAAGGAGCTATGCTTGGGCTGTCAATTCTTATGCAAATTTTGTCCTATTTTGTGGTGATAACATGGACTTTTATCAGTGTAGAAGTATGGTCTATAAATTCTTAGAGTCTCTAGTGCCTCTAAGATTTACACCATTGGGTGACTAATTCTTTGAAGTCCCTAATGTTTGGTGACATTGAGCTATACCTATGTGATTTATGTTTGGGTTTTCCTTCGTCATCTTCATTTCACTTTTGTGGGTTGTTTTGCCCAAGGCCATTGGAAATTCCCTTTGCTAGTTCCTAAAATTGGATGGATCTAGTACAATTTTGGGCTATTCTATGTTTGTATTCTAGTTGAGATAGAGATCTCTCCACTTCAATCATGGTTGATGAGAGGCCATGGGCTAAGCATTGAATATGAGGGTTTTCCATTTTGTTGTACAAATTGCATCTCTATAGGATACATGCCTAATGATTGCCATTTTGTGTTGGATAGGTGCTGTCACTTGATGGAGGGCCATGAAAAATGACCATTTGACAATTAGAGCTTCTGATTCTGTTTTAGATTTTCCTTTTGAGGACTTGTTTTCTAATGAAGAAGAAATTTTTTTTAATTATATTGATGCTTCTCATGTTGTTGGTCTGAGCTAGACTTCTATCGCTTCTATTCTTGTCACAATTTTGGATGTTAGACCGTATTTCAGGTGCGATGCCCGCTAGCCTTGTGGCCTATGTTGTTGAAGTTACTACTCCCACTTCTATTTGGAACAAAATTCAATTGATAATGTTGACTCTTAAATAATCACTCTTGGGCCTTGTTGATAGGGTGTAGTGGGGTTTCCTTTATTACAATCCTAACAATATTGTTGCTTAGACTTTTGTCCAAGTGCATGGGAAAAGGTTTTTTTTGTTGTGTTGTTGATGCCCTATGTTTATGCTTTCATCCCTTGTTTGTGTAAAGGTTAACAACCCCTTGTTTTGGCTGTTATAGAAAAACAACATATCAATATCATCCTTTTAGATTGAACAATACTAGACGAGTAATGATACTATCTTGAAAAATACAAGAAGCCAAGACTACAATATACACTCATTTGATGAAGCAAATAAAATCCTTCAACCAATAATTAGTCAGAACTATCAAAGTGAATTTTTATGATTGTATAAACACAATTGGAAAATGGATCAAGAAGATTTCATGTCTTTCTCATGGAAACTTTGGTTATTATGTGTAAAATTGGCCTCATTCTTTTAACAATTATTTTCATGTTATCCGTAGAATTTTTTTTTATCATTTAAGTTTCTTGTTCTTGCAAGATGAACTACAAGATGCAGTGTTACTAGTGTTTGCAAATATGTAGGATATTCCCAATGCAATGAATGCTGCAGAGATAATGATAAACTTGGGTTACATTCTTTTAGGCAGAAACACTTGTGAGTATTGCATTCTTTATAATTTTTAGTATTAAAAATTATAGATACTAATCATCTATTATGATGCACTATTTCTACTTTGCATATAGTTTATCATCACTCTAGTAAACGAGAAAAAAATTGGAATGTTTAGTGTTGCTTGTGAAACAGCTTGTATCTTGTCCTAAGGTATATACAAAGCATCTGTGACAGTTTGTTAGAAATAAATCCTTTTATTTTAGTTCTTATGGCTTTTGTTTTATTTTGCAAGTTTGAAAGATTACAGTGGAATAGGGTTCAAGAATTTTGTATTACAAAAATGTCTTATTTCTTTATTGATATAGATAGATTGAGGAGGTAAAAATTTAGTTTTGATGCATACTCATATGTAGGATGCAAACTTATTTTGATGTGACATTATGTGTGTTCTCTTTCACATTTTACTATCAATTTTCTATCCAATTTAATGACCCAAAACTACTAAGAAAAACTGTGAAGGTCACAATTGCTATTAAAATCATGTACTACCTTTTTATGTTTATCGCTTACCTATCTACAACTCCACAATCAATATTGATATTCTCTTTCCCTCACCATGCAACTGAACTACTTTAGTTTTATTGATGCAGCTAAACTATGAGTGCCTTTTGTGTTCTTGACAAATCATAAGCTTTCAACTTTTGTGAAGCCATTATGGATGCAAATGAACAACTGGTGAGGTGTCAATTTTAAGGTAATTTTTTGTTTCTATAATGTACAGTTCAATTGCTAGAAATATTTCATCTAAATTTTTAATTGATAGATTGTTAACTTTTCATGTCATTTTCTACTTTGGTTGGGTAGTTCTCCTTGTATTTGTAAATTGTAAATCTTGCTACAGTCTTTAGCCTAATGACAGTTTGGTATTGCATCCAAGGCCATAACATAGTTGACTTAAAACTTTGCATTAGAGAAAACATCAAAGGATAATATTTGAATTATTGATATTTGTAAATTATGTTGGTTTTAGACATAGTTATAGTTATATATGTGCTCTTATGATGATGTGATTGGGACTATAAGTTTTTTTGTCATGTTTATCTGTTTGAAAAATAGATGAAATTATTGGCTTTCATTCCTGAAAATTTATTATTTCCTAATTTTATTCTTCCCTGCAGGAACCAAAATTTAGACATGTTATGCCAATTATTACAAAGGCTTTGCTCTAATAGGAGCCTTCTAAACTGCACAAAATTTGAGTTGTAAAGCATAATTGCTTGGTGGAGACTCAGGATATCGTGCACATTTCTTCCTCCTTCCCATTTTTTTGTATGAAATAAATCATGTGATGAACGAAACAATGGTGTGGAGGTAGAAATATGCACGATACCCTGACTCTCATACACCAAGCAATTACGCTTTAGAATCAAGTTTTGTGCAGTTTAGAAGGCTCCTATGAGAGCAAAGCTTTTACAATAAATGGGATAACTCATCAAAATTTCTACATATCGTGGTCTCAATTTTGACACAAATGCAATATTTTAATTAAAATTTCAACCCAAAACTGTTCCCCTTTGGCGTTGCTTGTATGGCACCAGCGTAGAAAAGTAAATTGCTTTCATCGCAATTTCAACGCCAAATTATGAAGGTTTACGTCAAAATTTTGACCAACACCGCTCACAAATGAGGAAATACCAATTCATCTTGGACCAAGGAAATTGACAAAATTCGCGTCGGTAAGTCCACTTTTATGTAGTAAAAATTTTGACGCAGAATGTATGTGGTGAAAAATCAACTAAAAAAGACCGACAACAAGCTTGGTCACCTTATTGACCTACTCTTGTCAAAATTTTGACCTTTTTGCATCAAAATTTAAGCCTAAGTTTACTAGTGATTGCATCAAGATATCTCTCACTCTCAGCACAAACTGAGGAGGTGATTTCTTATAAATACCCCATTGTAAAATGTAACAAGGGCTACCATTATTATGCAATAAAATTATGCTTTTGGTGGTAGCATTCAGACTGTAGTTATTCTTGCCTCATTGTGTCATTGTTTTGTGGATTTTATTCATGAGATTGTGATTCAGCCAAAGGCTTATTATGTTGTTTTTGGTTGTGCGATCTTTTAGTTCTAGTGTTTGCTACAAATATATGAATTTCAGTAATGTAATGAGCTTGAGAAGAGATCACCTGATTATGTCTACGTAGCTTTTTGTCTCGCATGAGCACACTTTCTGTGGCCTTGCAATTTGATGAAGAGTGGAATATCATTCAATTTTTTAAAGATTGCATCAGTGGATTCTAGGAAGTTTTGCTCCTATTTTCATTGGTTTCCTACCAATTTATTTGAAGGTTTAACTTGCAGCGTGTTGTGTTCTATAGCTTATGTCTGTTTAGAAATTCCAATTTTAAGTCATTTGATTTCATGTTATTTTGCTTTCAGATTCGTTATTTGCTTTACTAACCCCCTGTTAGAATAGGACCTCATAGTAGTTGCATTGTTAGAGTTGCATTCATTAAAAAATAGGAAAATACAAAAAATATTATTCTTTTGGTGTGATATTTTGAGACAATGAATAGATTTTACTTCAATTCCAAGATAAAAGACTTTTTTTAGAACCAGCAAAGGCCTCCTCGTGAACACTCACATTTATCTTCTACTGAGCAAATTTTGGTACGTTGTAAGAAAAACACTAAACCTTGGAGTGGATCCTTAAAAATATTTTCTTTTCAAGAGAGGAATTACACTATGGATTCCTGCCATTGACCTCATGCAAAATGAACACCCAACAAATATCAATTCAACATAATCAATAGTACAGATGAAAATAGCTTTTAGTAGCTTTTCCAATTCAGCTTTTACAAATAATGCAACATGAGGATGCATTTTTATAAGTTTTTATTTGACTGGTTTAACTCCTGACATAATAGATAGATGGTACATTATGAGGTTAGGATCAAAGCCTGGCATGTCTAAGTATATCCATGTAAAATTTATCTTTTTCTCTTAGAAGAAGACAATGAATTCCTCTTTTTCTTTTGGAGATAATGACTATGCCAAGTGTATCATGTGAGGATATTCCTCTATTCCCAAATTTACTGATTGTGTTGGTTCTATCAATACTAATGATCTTTCTTGAAAATGACTAGAAAGTGCATCAAATATCTCATTTGTAGGTGCCTCAGAGAGGTTTTCATCTTTGGATACATCTTTTATTTTTACTATTTTAGGTTTTGATACTACCACAATGTAGTTTTCACCATCAGACCTTCTATTTTTTTTATTTTATTGTGTGACTAACATACTTGATGTCAGCTTATTCATGTTGATGCTTTGTTTTCTGGTGGAAGATGTTACAAGTTTGATAGCATTTAAGTAGTATGAAAGATTATAGTCATTCTAGAATGTAGGGACTTCACTAGATGTATTAAAATTCTAGTCTATGAGCTCAAGATAGGTGAGTGAAAGAGATGTGGTGGGTCTAATTGTGTTTACAATATAATCATCAAATGCTTGGACAATAAATTTGAGACCTAGAGAAGCCTCATCTACAAGTGTTTTCAAATGCCTTTGAGTGCTAACATCATTAACTAAAGACTCAATGACACTAGTTCGATGAGATTCATCTAACCTAACCCTAGATGATTCACCTACTTTGAGCTAATTTTCATAGGCATGAACTTGACCTATATGTTTGTCTATAGTTTCATCTAAGAGAGTCAAATTCACACTTTCAAGAATCTATGCTACATGGGGATAGACCGTAGAATTCCCCAATAGTGATATGGACAAATTCTCCTTCGTCCTCTAGATTTTTACAAAGGTAATCAATGACTAAAGAATGACTAGACTCTCCTTGTTCTAGTTGGACATGGGGAAAATTAGTAGTGTCATCAAAAGAATCACTATCACCATCCACAGTGTTGAAACATGATACAAATTCATATGGTTATACAATGAATTTAGCAAGATCATTGGGAACTAGATAAGGATAAGGATCCTCATTGTCAATGTCATCCCTATGGTCATTTGACTCAACTTATGACTCATATTTAGATGAACTCTTAGGTTCTAGTATAAATTTCTTAATCCCTAGATGGAAGGGAATCTTCTTGAAGCCTAGACTGGATGTATCTCGAGACCCTCTAGCTATTAGTTTGATAGGATCAACCAAATCATTCCCCTTATAGCCAAATCATTTCATGAGTTTTAGACCTAGACCATACTTTTTAGGAGTAATTTCATGAGACTATTATGTGAGGTCAACTAGAGTTTCCTCTTTGTATATCCATATAGCAATGGCTCTATTTTCATCGTCCTCCTTGAGAGGTACAATAGCTTTAACAAAAGTACCATTATATTTCATTTGAGGTTTCATTACAAAAGATCTCTTTGCTTTAGATGGTCTCCCATAATGAGGAGGAGATTCAGGAAAAGATGCCAAAGATAGAACTGGTTCTATGTGATATTCACCCATTCTAGTTTCTTTTGGCTTGAGTGACTGCTCTATTTGTTTCAGATTATGATCATGATGGTCTATAGATTCCCTATTAGTAGGTACAAAGCTTTCAAAAAATTTTGGCATGTTACAAGTATAGCTAGTATTTGCAGGTACTGTGACTTTAGAGCCACGAAATGGAAACTTTACACATTGATGGTAAGTGGATGGTACATCTTGCATTTCATGTATCCATGGTCTTCCTAGTGGAATTTTGTATGCTAATGGGATATCAAGGACTTGATAAGTGGCATCCCTTTCTATAGGACCAACTCAAAGAGGCTACATAGCAAGACCCAAAGATTTATGCTCGACTTCATCATATGCCTTGATAGTTATCTTCTGATGAGGGTTAATGGACTCTTCAAGATAGCCCAAATGTCTGAGTAGAGAAATATAGACAATGTTTAAACCTACTTCATTATCAATGAGCACATGAAAAACACATTTCTAGTGTATCATGACTTCAATGTGTAGTGGTTGGTTATGTGGATGACTCAGTGAATTGTTATCCTCTTCAAAGAAGGACATATAGTAAGGTGAGGTTAGATGACCTACCATAGATTTGAATCTATCAAGATCAAGATCTTGAGGTACATTTTCCTCAATGAGGGCTTTGTCTATAATTTTCCTATAAGCATGCAAGATTTTGAGCAATTCAAAGATCATGATTTGAGCATTTGTTTATTGTAATTGATCAAGGATGCTATAGCTGGTAGCTAAAGATGATGTTGTAACTTTTTCTTGCTTTTCTAGATGGGCTAGTAGGATGTTTTTCTTTGTGTTGTTTTAGATTAGGAGCAGAAGGTGCAAGGCCTTTGAATATGAACTTGGCACAAGAATGCATAGTAGTGTTGGCATAAGATTGCAACAATTCATTTTCAAATGTATTGGATGTAGGGGCCCTTAAGACAAATGGTGTCTTAGGTTTAGTGTTATCTTGTTTTCCCTTAATGGCGATAATGTCACAATACTAAAAATCAATAGGTTCAACCATGTTGATTACATCATCATCATTAGAATATGTATAGTTGACCTTGTTATGAGATTTTTATTTTAACTTTTCTCCTTTTTCATAAGATGGGAATGGTTCCTTGAAAGTCTTGTGATCTGAGTTCTTGTTGTGTCCATCCACAACAATGTCACCATCATCATTTAAGTCTTGAACTTTGTGATATAGGTTAATGCAATTGCTAGTTTTGTGACCATTTTTTTGATGACATTCACAAAATGTGGTTTCATTCCACCATGGAGGGCATGGTTGTGGATCATAGGGATGAGATTTATCCAATGGAGAAGTGAACATGTTTTATACCAAGGTCTTATAGACCACATCCAAAGGTTCATGAAGAGGTGTATATTCTCATTTTTTGTGTGTAACCCAAGAGGAATTCTTTAGTTTTCTTGCAAATTTCTTGTTGTCAGTAGGAGGTTTGTCAAAAAATTTAGGTGCTTTGTGATTTTCTATAACATTAAAGTTGTCTTAGTAGGTTTAGGAGTAATGTTGTCAACAACTCTATCATGCACAAGCTCTTGGTTCTTGTTCACATACTTGGTCTTATATTTTCTAGAAATTGATCATTGTTTAGTGTCCTTTTGAAGGGTTAGTTCACCCTTTTTGACCATAAATTCCTCTATCTAGATAGCTTGTGTATCTATGTCTTCAAAGGTGCATGGATCTTAAAGTTGAACTTTATACCCAAAGTTAGGTAAAAGATTATCTATAAAGATGTCAAGTTTTTCTATGTTGGGGATCTTTCATCAATATTTGGTGTAAATTTGTCTCCATCTCTGAAGAAATGTGAGGTAAGGTTCCCAACTTTTTGTTTAAGGTTAAACAAGTCACGTATGTTAACTGGGTGTTGTATGGTTTGGGAGTACTATTGAACAAACAAGTTAGCAATCTCATCAAATGTTTTGATACTAGTAGGAAATTGGGAAAACCATTCCATGGCTTGGCCACCTAGACTTCTTGGGAATAGATGCACGAGATATGTGTGATTATGCATAAATTCCATAGACATGGAACTAAATTCTTGTAAATGATCTTGAGGATCAAAAGTTTCAAAGTATTTATTGTACTTAGGTAGCTCAACTCCTCTTGGAAAAGGAAACATGTCTATACTCTTGTCAAAAGGAAATGGACAAAGAGTGTCTAAGGTGTATGTTTTTTGTAGGATTGTCTTTATCATGAATCATTTGGGCTAACTCTTCCTACATGATCTTTAGTTATTTTTGCAACTTTGATGTTTCAGCCTAATTATTTCAACATTAAAATGATGAGGTAGCTTGGCTCCCTCTTGAGCATGTTTGAGAAAGTATTTCTCTTTCTCTTCATTAAGCAAGATTTTCATGACTTTCTAGAATTGTTTATCCTTACGACATCTTTTGACATCTTTAGGAAGTATCTCTATATTTTCCTCATTCTCATTAGTAAAAGGTTCCTTATTTCTTTCATTCCTATGGTAATCTTGTCATCCACTATATTCTCCATTTTCTGGGTCTTAGTCAGCCATTTTAGGAATGTGATAAGTTTTGGTGTATGTTGGTTGAAAAGATTGTTTGGAGATGTATGAATTTTTCTTGTTTCAATATCCTCTTGATACAAGGGATTCGTGGTTTGTTGTAAGTTCATGGAAAACATTCTTTGAACATGAGGGGATCTGACAAGTAAAGGAGATCGCAAAGACTCCTCACAAGATGTACTAGACATAGACTTTGTATAAGCTAAGAAGCAACCTCTACCATGATTATGATAGCTAGCTCTATCTCATATAAGTCTATGGGGATGAAACACATTTCCACTCCTTATTACCATAGTCATAGACAATAACAAAGAGCACAGGCCTAGACAATGACCACACTAGAATGTAGCCTCAAAAAGTGAGATAAGGGTGTTGTATACTTAGGTACAAGTCATCTGAGTAATAGCTATAACTGTCAAGGGTTATGACTATCATAACACAAAGTATGACAAATACAAAAGGAAATAATAAGATAACTAAGTGAGGAGACTAGTTCACATGTAGATCACAAGTTGCCAACTAATCAAGAAGTCATTGTTTGTAGACAGAGAAGTGATAAAATATCTCAGACACAGATTAGACTTGGAGTGTAGGTAACTTTAACATAAATAGTTTGATATTTTTAGAACAAGATCTTGCATGAGGATTCATAGGGAACCACATGAGAAAGTGCAATGAGGTAGGAAAAGATTCAAAATAAAAAATCTTGACTAGTTTTCTTGCACAAGGACTTGCTCAAAGCTACATAAGGATTTGACAGTTTGACAAAAAGATAGGATTTTGGCATCAGTAAGTAGTGTTTGGAAAAATCTCACGTGAAGATTTGCAAAGAGTTTCACAAGGACTCTCACAAAGTTGCATGAGGAAGTGCTAATAGGGAGTTTTCTCATGTGAAAATTTGTAGAACTAGGCATAAGGAAAGGATTACACCAATAGTTTTTTATTAAAATTAAAGAGATTTTCAATAGTTTGATTGTGTTGAAAAGTTTTAGATAGATATCAACATAGTTTTGAAGTTTTGGAAAGCATCTTGGTTTTCAAATAAGCAGTTGTTCTCAAACACGGAAAGAAATCAGTAGTCACAAATAATCCAACTAAGGACAAAGCAACTTAGAGGGATGGGGGAATCTTGACCTTTTATTTGTTTGATAGATTTGGACAAGTTTAGATACCTGGAAAAAAAAAAAAAGGACACGCTTTATCCTTATAACCAAAAAATGGTAGAGGAATAAAAACCTTTCTCTCACAACTTATGTGCATGTGTTCATCTCACACAGCTATGTCACCCCACTAGAGGGTGCCTATGTTTTTGGTGTATTCCAAGGACTCAATTTCATATACATTGAATTAACACCCTTGTGGTAGGGGTCAAGCACATATACCACCTTCTAGCATCCAGGTACATGCCTATGGTGAGTATCTATAGGAGAGACTCTTCCCACTCCTTGCATAAATATTATGCCCCCTTTCGGAGGTGAACTAGGTAGCAACTAACTAAGAGTTTTTAATTGGCTTTCATTTATATTAAACCTTAGTGGCTTTGTAAATGAAGTTGAGGCCATCAGCCCACACTAACATCTAAAAGTGCACACACTTGACTAGCAAGACTAGGGCCGGTGTTGGCTAGTGCACTAGATAGAGCTTCTTCTTGATATATGATAACAGAATGAAGAAGAGGATATCAATGTGGATTTTGAGTATTTACCTCAACAAAGATTCTTTATCATAGTGAGATGAAATCTCCAGTGAAATGAGTGTGCTCACTTGGGTTGTTCCTAGAGGTTGGATCACTCTGGCAGGCCCTTTAAAAGGTTGACTCAAACTAGTGGTTTGGATCTAAGGGTCTAAGTTTTTGATTTCCCTCAAGGGGAAAGAGCATACTCCTCTACATTGTCACCTTACCCAAACATGCAAGACATATTCATCACCAAGTTAGCTTATTGATCCTAACTTTTCCTTTCTTGAGATTTCTATTTCCTAAAAGAAAGTCATTATCCCTTCATAGAAAAGACTCATATAGGAGGACCACTAAATTTCTCACCTCCCTTGAGTACCATCTTTCAAAGGCATCTAGGTTTTCGATTTACTCTTGGGCATCACTTCCAAGTAGTAAAGAGCATACTCCCCTATTCCTTTGTCTTGGACCTTATGAAGTTCACAAGCCCTATTAAACTATGTGTAAGAAAGTTGTAAAGAAAACACAATGTTTAAGTGGGTTTGAAATGATTTCTTTGACATGCATATCATTGGCAAGCATTTTATAATCAAACAATCAGTACTATCTCAAGGGTTTATCATAAGGTGTCTTTGACTAGTGCCCTACAAACCACTATTCAGCTATTTAAAAGACCAAAAATTAAAAATTAAAATGCTTGAGAAACAATCATTTGTTTAAATCATCATGATAAACAAAATCTAAAAATAACACTTTGCATTTGCTGATGCCAAATTTTGTGTGAAATATTGCACAGGCCCATGTGAGAAAATGGTGTGTACCACATGAGAAACCACATAATTATACACTTTTTCACATGAGGAAGTGTAGTAAAGGGAGTGAAATCTCAGTTTCTTCATGCGAGAATGAGATTTTTTGTGTGAGAAACTAGAATACTATATAGACAACAATCATAGAATATTTTAAAAATGCAAAAAAAGAAATAGAGGAGGCCAGAAATTTGATTTCTTAGCCCCACGGTGGGCGCTAAATATGTATCCAAGAAATGTGGGCCTTGATCCTCACACAAACTTCAGCATGATCATTATATACAAAATCATCCTAGAATGAACATTGGGTTGTTCATCTGAAATAATTCAGAAAATTGATCTATTGCCTCCTAACTAGAATGATTATGTTATTGCTCTAAAATTGAGAAGCTAGCAACCAGACATATAGTATGAAGGATTTATTTAAGCTAGATGATATGAAAATTTAAAGCTAGATGTATGCAATTAGTCTAGAAATAAAAGAAACATTTTAATCTAATTGTATGCTTTTTAACATTAAAATGAGATTATTAGGCTAGAAAATATAAAGCTATGAATGTATGAATGTATGAGAAAATGTGTATTTTAGCATAGCTTTGATACTCTCAATTTGCAACCTCTATAATAAGGAATTGAAGGCTTATTAAATAGAATCACAAAATCAATCAATTGTTAAGATCAAATAGAACAGATGGTCGAGATTGGAAATAACATTCAGTTGGAATGCAAACTTCCTTGTGCAGATAAAGTTAACTAATTCAATTATGAGTGTCATGGAGAGTTAACTGATTCTCTTCTAAGTGTGAGAATGAGTTAACTAAATTAATTACATTTCCAATTCCAATTCACTCTAAATTTCCATTCTTGAATTGAAGAGAGAATTTGGAGAGTATATTTAATTTAATAAAATTGAATATGACCTCATAAATGGATATTCTTATTTAATTGAATAATTAAAATCAATAGATTAAAATGAGGATATATCTTATTAAATTGAATACATTTAATTCCCTTGTACATTAGCTAAAATGTAATTTTAATTTAATTAAAGTATGAAGAATTATAATTAAATTAAACTTAATTAATAGGTTTAATGTAGCTAATTTGAGTCAATACTTAGGAATTAAATAAAGAGTGTAATTAATACATATTAAGGTTTTCTTCATTTGACACTTAGGTCAAGTAGCAAGTATTAGAATCAAAATTGCCTAGTAAAATAGGACTTAAATTGATCAAATAGTCCAGAATTGGTTTAGCATGGTAATGTACCAATTTTGGGGTATTACAAAAAACTCTACAAATATTAAATGTTCCTTCCATATTGGCTTGAAAATGGTTTACCTAAAATTTTGTATTTGTTGGCCTGGATTTTGTATGTGCCTTATGATTTCCCATAAAAGAAAAACCAAGGCCCTTTGTTTGATCTGGTAATCCTAAATCAAAACCCTAGTTCAATTTCCTAAAAGATAGGTTAGAACCCTCATTTTGTGCCCTAGTTTTCAAAAGGGTTAATGTTTTCAAATTGGCATGGGAGTATTTTTTGCCTAGTTCTTTCTTTTTTCATAAAAGATGACTTTATTTTCCATGATTAAACCCTTTATTTTCTAAGAAATCCTTCATCAAGGTCATTTTTCCTACATTTGAAAGGATAGTTTTTGTCAACTATTGATCTAAAACAAGATCAATGAATAGCACTTACCCACATTCTAGAGATGGAAGATACTTGAGTAAAGCAAGGAAGTGTTGTTGTGACACATGTCCCTGAATGATGTCACTTCCCTGTCACATCGCAATGTCCTGACATTCTCCACTTATTTGATATCTTATTGGCTGTTCTTTGAAATGTGAATATCTCTTCCATAGTTTTGTTTCACCACTAATTGTTCCATATCAACGATCAGTGCTTTCTAGCTTGATGAAGTTGCACGAGTTTTAAACAATGTGAGCAAGCACTATGTTGACACTTGTCCACAATGATGGTAGTTGAAATACCATGAGTAGATTTTAATTTGTTTCCAATCCACTATTGATCGTATATTGATCAACAACCAGCACTTACCTACATTATCAAGATGCATGGGTTTTAAGTAAAGCTGGGAAGTGGCTTGTGGACACGTGTCCATGATGATGTCAGTGCCACACTTTGTGAGATAATTTTTTGATGTTGATAGTTGTTACCCTTCCATACTGCATGTATCATAATTCTATTGGTTCAATATTCTTGCATGATCTTCCATATCATTAGATTGCTCCACCATTGATCTTGGATTGATCAACGGGCAGTGTTTTCCCGTTTGATGAAGTCACACAAATTTTAGACAAAGTGGGGAAGTACCTTAGTGACATGTGTCCATACTAATGTTATTTCTTTTATTCCATACTACCCAAATGCTCAAATTTTTTTTCCATTGATCTTTCAAAGATCAATAAAGAGTGCTTCCTTGCATTTTGAAGATGATAGATAGATAAGTAAACTAGGAAAGTGCATGTTTGATGTGTGGAAAAGGATGACATTATGGACCCACCCTAGTAGAAGATAGTAATGACATTCTCCATGGAAATTGTTAGATGAGCTAAAGCATAAAGGAAATGTTTCATTGGTCAACTTGGCTGACTGGATTTCGAAAGGCAAAGATTTTGATTGATTGTTAATCTTAACAAGATCGATGGAGAGCACTTCCCCACATTAAGAAAATGATCAAACTTTAAACAATGTGGGCAAGAACCAATGTGTCACATGGCATAGTGGGACCAACCTTTGAGAAGGTTGCTGAGTCATGCCAGGTTGTAAACCTTTGATGAATTAGAGTGCATTCATTGGTGGAACATGACATGTATATGCCAAGTGGAAATGATGATGTCATGGGTGTAGAATTTCTAAGAGTTAATATTGTAATTAGACTTGTCAGAGAACATTGGTTTGAAAGGTGATATCTTATTGGTCAAGATTAGCTAACTAGATGATACAAGGACACAAAATTTTGTGATCATCGATCTGTGAAAGATGAAAGGTCAACACTTACCCACATTATGAAGTTGCATGACATTTAAATAATGCAGGGAAGCACTGATCTAACACATGGCAAGGTGGAACCAATTGTGATGGATATGTATTGAGTTGTGTGAGGCTAGAAAGAGATGCTGGAGCATAATGCTAGTTGGATCCAAATAGTAAAGGTTGTACTTCAAAGATGTTTTATTTTATTGACCATCAATTTGAGGGAAGATCAATAGCCAACACTTGCCTACATTGTCAAGATGCAAGAATTTTAAGAAATGTGAGGAAGCACCTATTCAACATGTGGCTAGATCTTTAAAGCCATAAAGAAGTTTTTTCTTCTAAAACAAGGTCATCCAATGTTATGATATCAACAGATAAGATTCAAATTTGAGCACAACATGGAAATAATGGCTAATGAAAGTTAATGTCACTCATAGCACATTCATGTGATCTTAATGCATGAGTATAATTCACAAATCCACCATAATTGAATCACAAAATTGTGAAAGGTTATCAAAGTGCAACGATTTTTAGAGCTAGGGCACATGATTTTACTAGGTATTTAGTGAGTTACAAATTTCAACAAAAAAAGACACAATTCAGTGGGTAAGTGCTTCGCATCCTCTTAAAGTCAAGGAATTCATGTTATGTGAAATTTGAAGTTTTCAAAATACATGCCTCCATGAAAGGAATTCTCTAGACACACTGACTATCTCAAGATGTCTATGCATGATGATTTTCTTTAGCAATTTCCCCCATATATGCATGAAATAACAATTGGTAGGGATTTCGTTATAAAGAACCCTAAGTTAGCGGTTGTTGAGGGTTTCTATGATAAGGAAAATAGTTACAAAGATGTTCAAATTTCCATGGGAGGTTTAGAACTATTCAAGAAATGGTTTGCTAAAAGAAAACTAGATACCCCTTTAAGTAATGTCTAGGAGATTGATATTGGAAAATTAGTAGTCCCTGATGTTTTCTTTGATAGTGATTTACTGGTTGACCTAGCCAAGAAATATGATCCAATTACTAGGTTTGTAAAGAATTATGTTGGTGATAATTTATTTAGGGTTTCTCTTGAGCTAATTCATGAGGTTTTCAACCTCAACCCTAACTATGATGTGCACAAGATTATTGATATGGATTACCTTCAAGCAAGGTATGATGCACAGAGAGTGTACCTAATAGCAAGGCTTCTGCAACAACATTTCACTGTAATTAGGACATTACCTTTAGTTAAACCCAATACCCCGGAGCTACTGATGAGGAAATTTTTCAATCCTAGGGCTCAGGATTTGTACTTTTCCCTCTACCAAATCTTTGGAATGGATGAAGTAGCCGATCACATCCCAGGATCTATTTTTCTTATCATGGCTCAAACATTACAGTTTAGAATGAGTAGTATTTTGGATTTTGCCTCTTTCCTAGTAGAAGAAATACACAATGGTTATATAGGAATATTAAAAGGAGAGGTAAATAGACCTTTTTGTTGGTACTTCCTGCTCATGAATATATTTCTTTTTAAGGGAGCTACCTTTTTCTCTAAAGGTATGGAACTGGAATTAACAAGGGATGGTGAAAAGAATCCAGTCCAATTGTGGAGTGTTGATATGTCTTGGGAAGCCAGGAATACCAGTTTTGTAAGGTTTGAAAGGTATTTTGTATCTAGGCTTAGATTTATTTTGAGAGGGGATAGCCCTAGAATCCCACAGTCATTGTTAGAATTAATCAAACCCAAAGATCATGCAAAAGGGCTCTTGGTTGGTCACAATTGGGGGGATATAATCCCATATAATGTTTCTACAATGATTAGAGTATATGGTTTTTTGGGAAAGCCTCATGTTCTACCTTTCCATGTGCCATTGAAGATATGGATAGTAGAATTGTTGTGGTAGATCAGAACCATTAAGGAAAGAGATATGATTCGTAAGGGTAAGGGCACTTTCTTCCTAGTTGTTACTCTGGCACATGATTTTTATTTTATTTTTGTGAGGAAGGGATGCAAATATCTTAGTTTATTTTTGAACAAGTACAATATGGTAGAATCCCACGCAAGATACATTGACTGAGAGGGATTCTTTGATCTTCTAAGAGAAAGGACAAGAGCCACTCGTATCATACAGTAGGTGTATTTCCTTGAAGATATTATTAGGAATATCTTATCCTTATAGGAACAAGAGGTTTGGAAAGAGAAATGGATAGTATTCAAAAAAAATTTGGAATTCATTAATGCATTTGACTCTGATTATGATCCTTTGAAAGGCAAGAAATATTGGGGAGCCAAAATGCATGTATTGATGAATAATTTTGCTGCAATAATGCAAGCTATGAATGAGAAGAAGGCTACATATTTCAAAACCTATCTTGGTAGAGCACCAGAGGTGGAAAGAAGAATAAATAGCAGAATGATAGTTTCTCCAACTTAGTATACATTGCAAAAGAGGGCAAGATACACAGTAGTGTAGAACATATAACAAGTTCCCCCTCACAGAAGGCTAAGGCCAGAGAGCCCACCTATAGCTAGTGCCCCAAAGAGGCAAAAATTGGAACTAGGATCTGCTTCTCATGTAGAAGAGTATTCCCTAACTCAAACCCCAATCAAAATAGAGGATGAAGCATCCTTAAGAGAGCAGCTGAGACAAATGGGTGGAGAAGGGAATGTAATTGTTGCTTTTGCAAACATGGAAAGAGGAGTGCCCCAAGAGCCTCTTATGCCCTCATTAGACCTCATAGTTATTGATTAAAAAGGTAAGGAGATAGACCCCATCATTGCTCGAGCTTCTCAAAAGTTTATGAATGATGAAAATTTTGTTAAATCTAGGGCTTTTGCACAATTTTTATGGAGAAAGAATATAGGAAATTTTGAGAAAGTATGTAAGAAAATAAAGACAGAATAGTTTGGAAAACTAGACTCTATTATTGAAGAAGAGGTAAAATCCAAATTTTTGAGTGATTTTACCCAGTTAACATCTAAGGCCAGGAGACAGTTAGTTAAGGAGTTTGGGTCCTAATTTTGCCTAAGTGGAATATAGCTAATGCTATGATTTTTGACTCAATTAGAAAAGAGAAAAATGTGCAATATAAAACCGAGGAAGAAATACTATAGGCACATAGGGGAATTAGATTTAGTGATGATCATCAAGCCCTAGTAATTTGATCAATTGAGAAAAGAGATAAAACTAGAATGCAAGAAATTTCTAGTTCAAAACATACCGGTACTCTTACAATACATAGGGCTGATGAAGTGAGTAGCCAACTAATTTTTGGAATGGCTTCAGAAATGGTAAAATTTGGGAATGTGGTGTCTATAAAAGAATAGGATAAGTTCTTAGAACTTAATGCTAAGTTTGTAGAAGTTCTAAAGGCCTATGAGGAAAGGGGAAAACAGATATAGTTGTTGGAAAATCAGGTATCTCAAATGGACAAGCAACTTGGGAAGAAAAAAATGGGAGAGTCTAGCAAGCCAAGAATTGTATATCCCTGGCCACTAGTTGAGCCATTCAAATCCAATCCCATTATTGAAATACGAGACACCCCACAGAGGCCTGAATTCTACACTGTAAAGGAGTTTGAAGAAGAAAAAGAATAAATTATATGCAATGAATGTAGAATTGAATAATCAATATGAAGAAAAAATAAGGCAAGCTATAATGTATTTAATAGATAAAATTGAATGGCCAACATTTTATGATTAGTTGCCAAGAAACGTAGCTATTTGGGATAAAATAAAAGGAGATGAGGGTAAATTGATACCCATTGTATAAAAATGGAGTGAAAGGAATAGTGACATTACTGCTATGTGCATATCCGTCATCCAACTACCATGTCATCAAATAGAAAAGATTTTTGATTTGCTTAATAAGCTAGAGCATTTTGATGAAAAGCAAGATTTTATTTAGAAAAGAATAACAATTTTCTTCTCCAAGTATATGACTAAGAAATTTGACCTTTTTCCTAGTTCTCTCCAAATGGTTGACAGAATAAAAGAAAAGGAAGAATGGAAAAAGGAATTGGATGAAATATTTTGTCAAAGAATAAATAATGTGGTAAATGAAAATGGACATCTACTATGGGCAATGACCAATGAAGAATTGGTCAAAGTGTAGTTATTTTACAATATTATTAGGAAAGATCTCATTGAAATAGAAGCAGATAGCAATTCTATAATAAAAGTGCAGAGGGAAATCATAAACTTTGATTGGCCTGATGACACTATTTTCAATGAATGGAAAGAGAAATTTATGTTTATAGAATAGATGGTAGAAGATGATGGGGTAGAAGAAGATGCAAAGGTAATTTTTACTTTAACAGTTCATGATGAAGACAATGAGAACCCTCGAGTCGAGGTAAGCTTGAAGGTAGTAGAATAGGACACATAACTTGCAAGCCTAATAGCCACATACTCCAAAGAATCAAAATAACTTGGGAGTCAATCATTTCTTTCACAATTTTGAAGGTGTAAAAGAAAAGTGGTTCACCCAAAAAGGATATTTTGATGTAAAATTATTTCTATTACACACCTTTTTGTCTTTTATGGTAGCAAACACTTGTGAAAAAAAAAAATTCTATAGGACAGTTGTCAGTTCTCTATGCCTGAAGCTTGTTACATCTAACACTATATAAGTGAGATTCCAAGGCTAGAGAATGGTCTAATTTCTAATAAAATTTTAGTTTATATTGAGTATGGTTCAATCCAGTTAAAAGGATGCAAAACTAATGATGTATTTTCTTTGCACATACTTGGAATATATTGATATTGCAGGGGTCTAATGTCTTTTCTAGAGTCATTCTGAGTCTTACTGCATTTGTATGCAAATCTTCAAAGGAGATTTTTAAAAAAATGAACTATTCCTATATTTTTTCATGTTAAATTTTTTCTCCATTATTATTACCTAGTTATTATGATATTGTGTGAGAAAAGCTTTTCCACTTGAATGCAATTCACTTATGTTGTATGTCAATTCATTATTGCTATTGATTCAATGAATTAAGTAAATGCTTTAGTTAATTTGATGGGATTTCTATGGTAATAGAAAGGATGTCTATAAGAATGAATTCCAGTAAGAATTTTTGATATTATTTGTTGTTATGCAACAAATCGGATCTATAAATTGGAGTAGACTCTGAATCTCAATGGAATAGGCACTAATCTAATTAATCTAGTCTGCAAATAGGTAGATCATGAATAAGCATCAAGTCTAAAATGAAAATAAACTTTATTTTACTATTGGAAGAGTTTCAAGGATGGTCAACACTTTTTGCTGGAAATACTTGCAAATCTGAGAAGAATTGTGACCAAATCTACTTATAAGGGGTGAATATCATCTAAAAATGTCAAGGAATGGATAACTATGTATATATCAGAGATATAATATGAGAATTAGAATGAAACTAATAAAATTCTCATACAACAACATTCATTTTGAATCATCCCTGAGGTATACCCACCTTGGTTTCACATAGCCTAGAGAGTAGAAAACCAATCTTGGTTTTGTTGAAGTTGAACCCAAATGGTATGCACACATAATTGTTAATGGGAATTAGCTAATCCCTAGATTTGTGAGCATTATTACTTTGGTATTGAGCTTTTTTTTGTTCAATAGTTGAAAAATACCAATAGTATCATTTGTAACTTGTATATAAACTTTGTATTTCTCAGCATTTACTATCTCTGATACTCGACATTTTTGTTGATGCTTGGTTTGTACTATGCTCAACACTTAATATGATGTAACTCAACACTAATATTCTTGAACTTCTTAGTAAGTGTTGAACTCATCTTGTTGTTCCGCATACTTTCTTGTCTCCTATAGAGCTTGGTACATACATACTTATGTGCATGACTTGGCCTATATAGAGTAGCTTGGTCGCAGTGATGACCATCTTACTCTACCTAGTAAATGAACAAGTGTTTGACACTAATAGAAAACAATAATTAGAGATATCAACATGTATATCATTGTATGACTAGTGATATCCATTGTAATACAACTACTAACAAGGTCGAGACCTCTAATAAGGTCTAGTCATCTAACAAGGACTCATGTACTAAATGTATAGACTTCTAATAGACTCAACACTCCTAATAGTGTATTTTTATATTAGTTCAATTATAATGGGTACCATCCTTTTTGGGGTTTTCCCTTGGCTAGGATTTCCCTAGTTAACAAATCGTGCTATTATAGATTTCTTGGTGTTGTTTGCTTTACTTTTTAGTTTATTCATTTATGCATGTATGTAGTTAAGTGCTAAAATATCTAATTGGGCCAAAAATATTGGAATATGGATTCACCCCTCCATCCCCTCATTATTTTCTCTTTATAAAACCTACTTGGTAAAATAAATCCATAACTCTTTCTTTTGTGTCATACATATACAATTTCTAGAGCCATGCCAACACATGTTAAAATAAATAAGTATACAATATTTAAAAAAATCATTGGTATGTAATGAATAGTGATTTGAAACAATCATATTAACATTAATGAAATAAAAACAAATGTGTCACAAGATTTCATTTGAACATTCTAAACTAAAGAGACATGCATGCATAATGTATGGCATGTATCTCTACATTAGCACCATTAGTAATAAATGCATCGATAAACTACTCTAATATTGTAAGCTTCTATTCTCATTAGACCTTAGCCAACCATACTTGTATATGTTAGGATTAAACTACGAACAAAAAATAACAATTACATGCAAATATAACCAATAATAGAAAATAATAGATCATACAAAAAAGAACACAAGGCACCAAGATTTAACGTGGTTCACCCAATCACTAGGCTATGACCACCAAATAGCAAGTCTGATATTATTACTATCCAGTGATTACAACCTGATTACAATCTATTATCCCTTATAGCTCAATACTACCATAAGAACCAATTTCATATCACAACTTAATGAAAATTACCTAACCCTAAGTCCTTTTATACAAGTAATTTTATGCCACTTTAGGGTTACAACATGTCAACCATATGTTAGCCACAACATTAGCGATGGCCCAAAAAAAATTTCCCCCAAAGAATTTATGAAGCATGTACAGTACTTTCATGATCAATCATCAAAAACTAACAATCTCACACTTGGGCACTAATTAGGCTCCACACTAAACAACAATCTCCTTCTTGGATATTGATCTTGTAGCAATACCGCTACCACATGGGGCTCCCACTAGATGAAACCACCCTAGACTCTGTTATTCTTTTATTCGTGTTCAATCTAGAAGACCAACCAAAGCCGAAGAGGAATTCAACTTCTCCCTTGTTACTACCTTTGTAAACATATCTACGAGATTTTCATCTATGTGTATCTTGTCTAGCTTTAACTATCTATCCTCCAAAACTGACCAAATGAAATGGTACCATAACTATATGTGTTTGCTTTTTGAATGCAGAGCTGAATTCTTCGCAAGATGAATGGCACTCTAACTATCTGTAAACAAATAATTATCCTTCTGAGGATGTCCCAATTCTTCCAAGAAGAATTAAAGCCATATCATCTCCTTGGCTACCTCTATAGTAGCAACATACTCTACCTCTATAGTGGATAAAGCATTAACCTTCTATAACCTAGAAACCCAACTCACAACTACCCCACCATTAGTAAAGGCATAACCTATAGTACTCTGCCTGGTATCAATATCCCCTACCAAATCTGAGTTAACATAGCCCTATAAATTAGTAGTAGAACCCCCAAAGTGAAAACACTTATTATATGTTCCTCTCAAATATTTGAGAATCCATTTGATGACCATCCAATGCTCAATTTTTTGATGACTCATGTACTTGCTAATGATTCCCACTGCATGTGCAATATTTAGCCTAGTACATACCATAGCATACATCAAGCTTCTTATAGCTGAAGCATAGGGTACCTTGGACATCTTATCCTCCTCTTCTTGTGTCTTAGGACACATCTCCTTAGTCAACTTCAAATGACCAAGTAAAGGTGTGCAAACAGCTTTAGCATTCTCCATAGTGAAATGTTACAACATCTTCTCAACATAATCAGCCTGAGATAGCATCAATTTTCCATTTTTCCTATCTCTACAAATATTCATACCAAGTATTTCTTTTGCTGCCCCCAAATCCTTAATAGAAAATGCATGTGCTAATTGGCATTTCAGCCCCTTCATGTGATCCATGTTAGACCCAACTACGAGCATATCATCAACATATAAACATAAAATAATGTAGTTCATCATACAACCTCTTAAAATAAACATAATGATCTAAATGACACCTATTGTATCCATGCTCATGCATAAAACTATCAAATTTTAGATACCATTGCCAAGGTGCTTGCTTCAAGCCATATAAAATTTTCTTCAATTTGCACACTAAGTTCTCCTTACATTTGACCACAAATAATAGTGGCTAAGCCATATATATCTCTTCATCCAAATCACAATGAAAGAAGGTTGTTTTAACATCAAGCTACTCTAAATGCAAATCTTCAATAGCCACAAGACTTAAAATAGTATAGATAGAAGTCATCTTAACAATAGGAGAAAATATCTCATAAAAATCAAGACCCTTTTTTCATGAAAATCCTTTCACAACTAATGTGGCTTTAAATCTTTTCTTACCTCCTTCCTCTTCTTTCAAACTGTAAACCCACTTATTCCATAAAGCTCTTTTACCTACAGGCAATGTACATGAATCCCATGTCTTATTCTTCGGTAAAGAGTCCCTTTTGTTTTTCATTGTAGACTCCCACTGAAACTTAGTATCCACCTACACAACTTCATCATACTATTTAGGTTCACCAACATCAGTAAGTAAAATTGAATACAAAGAAGGAGAGAATCTTTCTATAGGTCTAATTTGCCTTGTTGACCATCTAGCATTCACTGGTGTGTGTGGTATTTGTTTTTGTGGTTGTTTCACATCATGAGGAATGGCTAGAACATCAAATTTTGGAGTACCATCTAGCACTACATAATCATCTTCTTTCTTCTCATGTTGCTGCAATAGATCTTTGTACAACACTTTCTCATTGAATATGACATCCCTGCTTCTTAAAATTTTATGATTTTAAAAATCCTAAAGACTATAACCAAATTCATTAAGGTCATATCCAACAAATACACATTTCTTTGACTTAGCTTCTAGCTTGGTTCTATTTTTAGAATCTATGTGAGCAAATGCTTCATAGCCGAAGGTTTTGAGAAAAGAATAACTCATCTTCTTATCAATCCATGCTTCCTCTAGAATACCACATCCCAAAGAAGTAGAGGGACCTCTATTAATTAGATATATAGCAATAGTAATATCCTCTATCCACATGTGTAAGGGCAACCCAACATGCATCCTCATGCTCCTTTCTTGCTCCATTATAGTCCTGTTCATGCGTTCAACCACTCCATTTTCTTGTGGAGTCCTTGGAATAGTTTTATGTCTATGAATACCATTAGTGGAGGAATAATCTTCAAATTCATGACTGCAATATCGCCACCATTATCAGATCTAAGACATTTTAATTTCTTACCATTCTCATTTTCAACCAAGCAGTTCCATTTCTTAAAAGTTTAGAATACATCAGATTTTTGTCTAAGGAAATAAACCCATACTTTTTCAGTTGTGTCATCAATAAATGTAACATAATAATGAAAGCCACCAAGGGAACATACTTGAGCTGGTCCCCATACATCTATATGCACAAGCTCTAATTTCTCCTTTTTTTTCCTTCCCAATCTTTACAAAACTCACTCTCTTTTGTTTTCCATACACACAACTTTCACAAAAATCCATATTAACACATTTCAAACTTGGTAAAACTTTCTTTGAATGAAGTAATTTCTTACCTTTCTCACTCATGTGCCCAAGTCTATTGTGTCATAGTGTTGTATCAGAATCTACAGCAACTATTTGTTCTCCCTGCTCAACTACAGCAATTGTTCCTGAACATTCATTTTTCTTTGAAACAATTAAAGTAGAAAGAACAATATGACCTATACAAAGATATAAGGTGCCTACTTTCATGCCTTTTGCTACTACAAGGGAACCTTTTGAAACTTTCCAATTTTTATCATTAAAAGTAACTACACAACCCTCATCACTGAGTTGCCCTGCTGAAATTAAATTCCTGCTCATCCTTGGAACATGTCTTATCTCATGTAGTAGCCAACAATTCTCATTCTATAACTTAATCTTAATTTTTCCCTTTCCAACAATCCAACACAGTTCATTATCTCCCAAATAAACAAGCCTAAAATCCCCTTGGACATAATCAATGAAATAACTTCTATGAGGTGTAGCATGAAATGAAGCACCAAAATCTAAAACCCATGAATCATCAACACTTTCTAAAGATAGAAGCAAAGTATCCTCTTCAAATTTTTTACTTACTACATTTTCCTCCCTATCTCCATCTAGTTTATCTCCTTTATTTTTCTTTTGATTCCAGCAATCTTTCTTTTTATGACTTGTTTTCCCATAGTACTAGCAGTCATTTGGTCATCTCAATTGAGACCTCCTCCCCTTTGACTTTCCTCTTGATTTCCCATGATTTCTAGAATTACTTTCTCTCTCAGTCATTCTACCCCTACTTTGTGCATTCAAGGCACTTCTTGATGTAGATCCACCTAAGGATTTTCTATGAATTTCCTCACTCAAAATAACATTGATCACATCATCATATTTTAGGGTACTAGATCTAGGAACAAAATTACTCACAACCATTACCAAACCAGTCCAGCTTTTAGGAAAGGAACACAAAATCAAGAGAGCCCTAATTTCTTCTTCAAAATTGATACCCACAGAAGATAACTAACTAGTAATAGTATTAAACTCATTTAAATGATCTGTAAAAGATTGACCTTGTACAATTTTTTTATTAAATAAACACTTCATCAAAAATACCTTGTTTGAAGCAGAGGGCTTTTCATACAGTGTCACTAGGGTTTTCATCAACTCTTCTATTATCTTCACTTTTGTAATATTAAATGCCACCATTGGTACTAGGCATAATTGAATGCTTCCAAGTTCCTTTCTATCCAAAAGATCTCATTCATCATTTGACATAGATTCCTGATTCTTGGCTTTTCCTTCTAATGGCTTCCATAAATCATTCTGATAAAGATACTCTTCCATTTACATCTTTCATAATTGGAAATTCTGCCCATTAAATCTGTCAACCTTTAGCTTACCCTCATTTACCATCACTCCCACTCAACTATGAGATTTTCTTGTGGAGGATAACTTAAAAAATAACTTGGATCTAATACCACTTGTTAGGATTAAACTACAGATAGAAAATAACAATTACATGCAAATATAACCAATAAAAAAAATAATAGATCACACAAAAAAGAACACAAGGCACTAGGATTTAATGTGGTTCACCCAATCCCTAGGCTACATCCACCAAACAACAAGTCCAATATTATAATGATCCAATGATTACAACTTGATTACAATCTGTAATCCCTTATAGCTCAATACTGCCGCAAGAACCAATTTTGCATCAGAACTTAATGAAAAATACCGAACCCTAACCCCTTTTATAAAAGTAATTTTATGTTAATTTAGGGTTACAACATGTCAGCCATATGTTGGCCACAACATCAGCCATGACCCAAAAAAAAAATTATGAAGTATGTACAGTACTTTGCTGATTAGTCACCACAAACTAATAGTATATCCTCAATCTTGTTATGAGATGACACAACCCATGCTATAAGGACCATGGACCATTTCTTTTCAAAAATTAGAAAAAATTACAATTGGTACTATACTAATTAACAATGTTGAAAAATATTTGCATTAGTGAACATAAATTATTGTCAAAAAATTGCACCACAATAGTTGGTGTTAATTTCAAGTATCTTAGTTGAACCCATTGAGATGATTGAGAGATATGATTGAAAACCCATCATATTGATCATCTAAGAAATTTGGAATCCTATACCAAAATGTTTATTGGCTCTAACTAGTTGTTGAAAAAACAAAAAGTTAGTATTGTCACATGTCTTCCATAGTATGATACTAGTGGAATTGTGCACATCCTTTTATGCTCAATAGATTACAACCTACATGATGCATTAATGAAATCCTCTAATGTTAGGAATATTTCCCTTTTCCTCAACATGCTAATGAGCATAGGATCACAAAAATGTTTGTCTATGACAGCATAAGTAGTAACATCCATCATGTAGTGTGTCTCCAATTCTAATTTTGCATGTCATCCTAATGGGTGTGACCTTGATTTTTAGGTTTTTGGTGTGATCATGTTGGACCCAAGATTGGTCTACACCCTTGGGATGATTAGAATTATGTTGTTACATCAACAAACCATTTATGCATTATATCTAGTTATGTGAACCATGATGCTTTAGTTGGTGATGTACCTAAGTTTTTATTCCTTTATTTGGTATTATATGTGTTCTAGTGATCCTATGTAATTACTTGAGATGATCTATGATGTGTTGATTACTCTTGTGATATTTTTTCAAGTGACATATAATGAGATGCACCTAGTTCAGTTAGTTTTTTACTCATTTTGAGACTACTATTTGATTATCCTTGGTATCTAGATCATGATGTTTATGATGTGATTGATGAGTTTATTAAGAAATGTTCCAATTGTTACCTAGTTATATAAGTTATCATGAAGTTAATATTATGAGTACCTTTGTGATGTGGCCAATGGTTTCACCGTGTGATGCAAGTGATCATTGTGTATTATTCTAGTTCATCCAGTAGTGCTAAATTAAATGCTAGACCATGTTGTTATTTGTATTTTGATCACATATATTTAATAATACTTTATGATTTTATCCTATGTATTTCACATTTTATATTATTGGTTATGCAACTAGAGGATGTTTATTGCACTCATGATTGTTGTTCCTTTATGTTGTGGATATTTCCATTTTTCTTTAATTTGATATATGCTCCAATATCCTAAAAGTAACTATTTAAATGTTTTTTATTTAATGAAATTTTATATGATTGCTTGTTGTTAATATCGTACTACACTATTGCTATATATTTTTCATGATGTTTCTAGTACAAACTGGAAATTATGGAACTGTAGTTACTTGCTTGTCAAATATGTACAGTGTCTCATTCTCCTTCACTATGATTTTCCATGTTTAATGTGATTTGGATATTTATATATTTAGCACCTCCACTTGATGTATGATTATTTACTAAACATGTACCAGGTACATTAATCTTGAGTTGTAGGAATTGAGTGTATAATTATAACCCCAATATAAATGCTACAATATAGTCAACCTCACCTTTCATTTTGAGAAAATGTTATCCCTATATGGATGAAATATTTGAATTATTGTTATAATTATTATCCATCTATACATGTTGGTAAAGCCATACTTCTTGATAAATTATTTAGTTAAACTTGTGAGTGTGAATGTGCATATTAGAGCTCTATAGGTGTCACAAAAGATTTTAACTTAAATGTCCATTTAATTATATTTTGTGATTTTTTATTTATTTAATTTAGTTTACCTCGTAATTTGTTGTAGATGGATTCCATATACCTAGGTTTATTTATTTAATTAGGAAAATGGGCCAATAGATTGTTAAGTCCATTAATAATCTATTTTATAAGCCACTTTTTAAAAAATGTTTCTATGAGACAAAAATTGAGTTTTCTAAATCACTTCTTATTTTAGGGGGTTTTGAATAATTAAGGATTTTTCTCTCAAATCCTCTAAGATAATTTTTGTCCAAAATTTTTCTTGTTGTGTGAGATTGGCTTGTTGAATCTTCATGAGGAGTAATCCACTAGACTCTAGACAAGATTATTTTCCTTTGTTGAAATTTTCATCCTATTTGGTGCTCTCATTGTTTTCTTATTCTCTTTTCCATTTTTGGAGCTTCTAGCTTGAGGTGGGGCTCTTAAGATTTAATTAATTACCTCTTTTTTTTCTCTCTCTTTAGTAACATTTGTTGAGAACTATTGTTCCCCCATTTATATTACATGGTTTGGTAGGAATGAATGTTTATTTGATTTCATGGTTGGCAAATGAAACTTTCCTCTTATTATGCTAATGAATTTTGTATGCATGCCTAGAGCTTGAATTTTATTTGATTTTTGGTAGTTTGGTCATGATTTGCAAATGGAATTTTAATTTTTTCATTTTCCAAAATGGTTGAATTTTGGTTGTTTTTGTGTTGCCTCAATTTGCGTACTTGTAAGATTTGAGTTGGGATTATGTTGTCAATTTTTTTTATTGGAAATAGATTTTCCTCCATGTTTCCAAGAATCCTATGGTTTTACTTTGTGTTTTTTGGATTCACAAGAGAAACCATACTCTTACAAAAGTGCTCAATTAAGTGTATTTACACTTCTCATGAGATGTTGCATTATTGGAAAATCTAGCCCAGTGCATGGTTTTATGTTTCATTGAGAAGTGTGGCGATAATTGTACCCACCCACAAGTATGTGAGCATTATTTGATGGGATCTTGTATTGAGACTAATTGAGTACCTAAACCATTGGGGATTGTGTTTGGGAATTTAGATTGCCTAGTTGTGGCACTTATTGTATAATGAGAAGGTTATGTTTAGTAGATGCGTGGAGTCGATTCTCATGGCATCCTAGCCTAAAAGTGGCTGAAACAGTAATGTGAAGAGGTTTTAATAAGTGATAACCAAATAAATACATGGGGTAATAACTCTTACTTTAAGATAAGAGATTGGATCAGCAAGATGGTGGCTAACATTCCAAGGGAGTTAGTACGAGGGTGGTGTGTTTGGATGGTAGCTAGCCTCATGTAGGAGTTGATGTGAGGACATAATATTTAGCCTTTATGAGCATATGTGTACTTTAAATCATGCATATGGTGGCATGTATAAAGTATCTTGTATGCATGTCCTTTATGACTATGGTTAGGTTACTGTCTCTGCATGAGCATGGTGGGGTGCCTGTGGGTTCCACATAGTTGGGAGGTATTGCTAACCTATACCACTACTAGGGGGCTAGAGTACAAAGGTGATCTTCCTCTAGCTATAGTATTGAAGATTATTTTTTCACTTACTTATTTTTCTTCACTCTTGGTGTTACTTATTCTCATTGTAATGATTTATATTTGTGTATGTATGCTCTTATTTATCTATACTCTTAGATATATGTTTTATTTATACTTATGATGAAATTGAATGCCTATCTCATCAATTTTCAATTTTTAGTACTCTTGAGTGTGGAGTTAGATTCACTCTAGGATTTCCATTTGTCATTCTAAATGTTCTTCCAATAGTTTATTATATGAAAAAAAGTGTTTTTCATACAAAAGATATAGTGTCATATGGAAGAGGGATTCTATAGTATTGGCAATTTCATTCTCATATGGATCTAGATTCACTCTCATGTGAGAACTAATAAATTATCATACTAAGGTCAGTTATGGATTGAATGAGCTTTTGAAATATTTTATTGTTTGACAAAAAATGGGCACTTGCACCTTTTTTTTGAAAGATCAATTTGGGGATTCATATACCCTTTTCAAGGACATATCTTCCCCATTAAAAATGGATCAAATTATAGCATCATAGTAGAAATTTTATTCTTTAATCATATTTGGATATGTAGTTAAATTGGTAAATGAACTTTTATGATCAACCATGGTTGGAACTATACTTTGGGTTTAAAATAACATCATGATTAGAATGCTTAGCATAACATCTTTACTTGATGAGTTCTTGTATGGAGTTCACTCCTTATGTAAACAATTATGGACATGTTTCTTCATCATATGTAAATATTAGTAGCATGGAAATGCTTGGAGTTGTTAAAAAGACTTTCACTTATGTACATTTGGGCATGTAGTGAAGACATTCTCTTCATACTTCTTGTATTATTATATGTTTGTAGTTGCACTTGGTTACTTAAAATTTTTAAGTAACTCAACACAAAACAAAAAATAATAGTGTTGTTTAGTCCTTGTGTCTAAGGATTCCCAAATGGGGAACTACATATGGTATGAGAGCTCATATTCAAACATCTGGTATCTTTGTGTGTTTCTTGCATAATGGATGTTGTGGATGTATGAGTTTATGTGTGTATGGAGTTTCAAGATATTGTTTTCTTGTTGCTTGGGTGCCTTTGTGTTGAATGTCTAAGTATTCTTGAGGAACTAACTTGATTAACATTTGGTGAAGGAAGTATAGTTCCTTGGTTTGTGCACCTTTAAAGGTTGGATGATACCTTTTTATTTGAACCTCTTCAGAATATTTAGACAATATGGTTGGTGTGTTTCTCTTTAATTTTTAATGCTTAATGAATCTTTCATGGTGAATGTGCATGGGTTCCTTGACAAATAAGGATGTGTTTTCTTTGGTTATAACATGATATCCTTGTTGCAAGATTATTGGAAGCATGAATGCTAATGATATTCCTATGGGGGAGTATTGTAGATATGTTACTATGATGGTATGTTACATTCATGTCTAGATTTGTCATTGATGTCAACATAGTAGTTTTTTGTGGTATCTAATAAAAGAACAATGGAAAGATCAAGTTGGTATGGACATCTAGTTGAGTATTCTAACTATTCAATGTTATGGGAGACATTTTTGGATATCTAGTATATATAGTTAACTTTGAAAGAAGAAATGATAAATCTAGAAGAAGTTATGTAAGTTTTGGTGATGTTTTTTTTGAGATTGAATTTACAGAGGCATGTTCTAGTAAACTTGTTATATCTCTTAGAAAAGTTGTTATTCTAAGAATCAATGTTGAGGATATGAAGAAGAAATATTGGTGATGATGTGGCTAAGATCACTCATCATAATATTACGTGTATGGAAAGATATTCAAGTTACAAGGTAGAAGATTAATGTTATCACTAAGTGTAACGTGTTCTTAATATGGTCCTATAATGATTTTTTTAGAATATCTAATAGCTAACTCAGGGAATTGTATTATGGACTCAGTATAAGGGAAGGAAATTTCCCTTTATCATATGACATGGTTGATATTTGATGATAATTGAAAGCATGAGTAGAATGTGAAGTTGAGAAAAGTAGTGTGGAAGTGAAGGAATCTTCATTATTGAGGTTTTACTGAGTGATAAAAGGTTTGATATTTGGATCTAAGGTTCATGACCTAGTCTACAAGGTCTAATAGTGATTAGTTTGGTTGACAAAACAAAGGAAAGAAGAACATAATAGTAAATTACTTGTTTGAGGAGTGAGCTCTTCTTGTAGTTTAAATTACATGTTTGGGTAGTGGGCTAATCTTGCATACATTGTACCACAACTCCTAACAGGGTTGGTACAACTCCTAATAGGGTTGGAATCTCCTAACAAGGATTCAAAGTATCCTAATAGGTACTCTATGTACTAAATTTTGTAATAGACTCCTACCATGGTCCACACTCTAACAACAAATATTTATATTAGTACATCATCTTGTGGGCATCATTCCCATTGGGGTTTTTCATTTGATCAAGGGTTTCTCTAGTCAACATATCTAGTGTAATTGTCTATGTGCATCTTATTACGGTTGTTGTTTACTTTGGTTGAACAGTTAAGTTTTTTTAAAGAAGATAAAAGTATTAATTGTTGGATTACTGAATCAAACCCCTCGCCCCCTCTCAATTATCTTGGTGGACTATTGTTTCTAACAATTAGTATTAGAGCATTAGGTCCTTAAAGATAAAGTGTCATGTCCCGCCCCGACCATCATAGCACTATTGACATTTTATTTCTTTTGGACTTTGATAGTTAGACTCTAGATGACACATTATTACCCCCTATGGACATTGATATTTTGATCCTTAGACTATTTGATTTCATGTTATGTTATTGGGACATTGATACCTATATCATTAGGCTATATGATGATTCCTTATGATGTTACTAGGACACTAATATTCTAAGTAGTTTTGATGATGTTATTCAGATATGCTTACTTACCTTCTTGATGATCCATATGTCATGATTAAAGCTTATGTTATACTCTAGTGAATGTTTGATTTTTGAATTGTGGTCTCCATATGGTGCTAGATTATCATGTCTTAGCATATTTAGAGTAACATTAAGAATTCATGTATCATTTGAATAAACTAGAATTGTATACTTATATTATATTTGATGCATTGCTTAAGGTAGATTAATTCCATAATTTTCTGTAAGAATAAATGATCATAATGTTTTACTATCTAGATTAGAGAATTGCTACAAATGTGAAGTGTGTAATGTGATATGAATGGAAATACATATTTCATATTAGTTATTTTATTCATTGATGATAGAATCTATGTGATTTATATTTACATTATCATTTTATCACCTTATTCTTGGACTACTGATATTTGCAATAAGTGTGCAGGAAAGAAGCCCATGGATTTATGGAGAACCTTGCTAGGTGTTTGGAAAAACCAAGGTTAACCCTAAGGAGGGTATAACCTTTTTACCCTTGTATTTTATTTGTAAAACCAATTTGTGCGTATTATTGTGATTCTATAAAAGTAAATTTTTTTTTCTTGATGGCTTGCCAAGTGTGTTGTGTGTATTGTGGTGTCACTTGACACATGTTCTCCTTTGTAGCATGCTTAGTGGGATCGTAGGTGGTTGAGTAAACCAAGGAGTGGTTTGGTAGGATTTCTTTTCCCTAGTTGTATTTATGGGTCCAAGAGGGATTCTTTCTGATGCAGAGGGAAGTATGATGAGCCCTTTAAACAACCCAAAATGAGTAAATTTGTAATAATGTGTCAAGTGACCCTTCTAGGTCCTAATGGTCAAATCCCACAAATGGTCAACTCCAGGAGGTTTTAAGGCTTCAATAGGATTTTTTTGGCCAATATAACATGTTCCAACAAATACCTTTCAGTTTCAATACCTTTTAAGCAAAAATGCACACAATGTACCCCAATGTTGTCAATGCAACTTTTCAATTATGTGACAGCAGCAAGACAAATGTGGACTTAACTTTTGATTTTCTTGAAAGACTCTTTAAAAAAATGACCTTTTTAGATACCCTTTATCCTCATACAAAACATATATAAAACTAAGATGCGACTCCTTTGGAAAATATTAGAGATTCTTCACAATGACCCTGTCTTTAACAATGAAGCAATGATGCATTTACAAAGCAACTAATAGAAATACTTAATGTATGACTCCAAAATTTGCATAGGCTCCTAAAATGTCTTTAATTAGAAAATTCCATAGTCAATTTCAGTCTAAGGGCTCCCTAACCCCAAAAGCCCCAAATTTTCCCTCTTGAAACCCTTGTTTCTAGGGCTTTCTATATCTCACATGTGCCATAACTTCTAGATCCAATTGGAAGTACAAAAATCCTTATTTTAACATTCCAAACATGTTTCAAACATTAACCATGCCCTCCTTAAGGCCAAATTCCTACTGCTTGAGTCTACCAAGCCCTTTTCCACCAATTTTCACCCATGTTAGTGGATAGCTATCCTTCAAACCTTGTTAACTACAAATGTTAGTTGATATCTATAATTTACATGGTAGATTTGAGCCATCCCGTGAAAAATAGAAAAAATGTCTCATGGAATGACCATGATTATTAGTAAAAACCCTCAAAATTGCTTGAAAATGTGAGTTTCCAACCAATCGGTGAATAATAGGTTTACAAAATGCAATGAAACATCAGTAATTCTTCATGAAACAATGTTAAACATCAATGGAAATGATAATACAACTTACTCCTATCAGATTGGAACTCAAAACACCAAGAAATCTTCAAAATGCACTCAAAACAAGGCTTTTTCATTCCATTTATGGAGTAATTTGTACAACCTCTGTGCTTGTCTGTAAAATGAAGGTTCCTGACCTTATATAGATGCTATAGGGACCCCTAAACCATTTCCAAGTAGTTACACATGATTATCCTTAAGCAAATTCAAATTATTGCATTTCCCTCCAAAATAACAACTAACCATTAAGTTTGAAAATTTGAATTTGCACAACTCTAAAACAAGCATTAAATGATCTTTTGGAACCCTATAACCTATCAAATGACATAATGTGACTATGAAAAACTATATGACCCTATAAAATTCCCTTCTTAACCTATGCACTCCCTATTTCTCTTACAATGCAAGAATTTCACAATTTTGTCCTTTTAGGACTTATTACAAATATATGCTTTTTAAGCATTTAAGCTTTATTTCATGAAAGACCACATCATATCTTCATCCTCCTAGTGCTCTAGTCTTCAAAAGGGTCCCAAGGAGATGCTCCTGCATCACTTTCCATGCTAGGTTGAATGCACACCTTTTGTGAATTTCTAGGAGGTTTACACCATACCTAGGGGTAGTTTGAGGTCTTATTTTAAAGCCCATATGATATACCTAGGGGGTAGGGGCATTTTTAAGTATTATAAGCTTCCCTAGGCATTGAAAAGAGCACCCCAAAATTATGGATTCCCAAGTTGGCCGAATTTGGAAACTTAAGCATCAAAAGAAAACATTCTTTAGGGAGAGTTCTTGGGGGGAGAATTTTTGGATAGATCTGGAAAAAGAATCTAAGTGGGGTAAATTTTGGAAAAGAAAAAAAAAAAAGGAGAAGAAGATAGCTTAGGAGGAGGATTTCTGGTAAAAAAGTGAGGGAGCTCAAATTTGCTTGGAAACTAGGTTGGTAACCTTATGTACCCTTGCTATGAAAGTTTGTTTTTAAGTAGATTATTTTTATTGTGTTATGCATGTGAGTTTTCTGTAATGTAGTTGTAATATGGTGTGTTGTAATGTTGTGTTGTGTAAGGTTGAGGGATCATGTTTTAGTTTTGGTGTATGTGTGTATTGTGATTTACTTTGTGTTGTCAATTCATATGTTCTTGTTGCAGTTTTCTATTTTGGGTGTGACAAGGTGAGTCTCATCTCTTGGGAGGGAAAGAGAGCCTTGTGAGGGTAAGGGGTGCATAGGGAATGTGTTGGGTGAGAGTCTCTCCTAGAGTAGGAGAGGGATGCCATATGGGTGTTATGGGCCCCATATGCCACCTTGCTGGAGTTATAAGTATTGTAAAGATGCCATGTGAGGGCATGCATGTGGTGTTGGGTTGCCTTGTGAAGGCATGTGTATAAAGTGTATAGCCTAATGAAGGCATAGTTGCAGATGGAGTCTCCTCAACATTCATTTTCCACCCCTACCCCTTGAGATGGATCTACATGTGATCCTAAGTGGTCTACCTTGGTTGGGAATTTTTGTGATTTTATTTGTCAACTGTAAAATGTGTGAACAGTTTTGTAATGTGAGCATTGTGTTGTAAATGGTTGTTAGTAATGTATGTCCACCTAGTCAAGGTTCTCCCTGCTCGGGGGTGGCCTTTAAAAGGCCTAAGGTTGGGAGGAGAGTACCATGGGCTTGTTTGTGTGTGTTGTACTGCAGGTTGTGATCTATGGATTGAAGACTTGAAGAGAAGAAGGATGTTGTATTATTTTCATTTGCAGAAAAAACATACTTCCAAGTGAATTCTTATTGTATTAGGGAGAGTCACCCTTGGGTAACTCCCAATATTGTGTTTTATGATAGCTTGTAAGCTGGAAAATTGTATAAGTGGACTGTACTTGTTGATATGTTGCTACATTCAGTGATTTAAGAAATTTATATATCATGCACTATCCTATAGTATATAGAAATGAGTAAAGTTGTTATGTTTTTGTTTCTAAAATGATTCTAAGAGAAAATGTGTGTCTCCATTTGAAATTGATACATTTGGTTATAAAGACATTTTGTTAGAATTTCAAATAATGTTCTAGTTGGAAGGAACTAAAGTGGTTAGTGAAGTTAGTTAAATGTATTGTAGTAATGTACATCAATATTGTAGATCAAGGAAAATAAATATAAACAAATAAAATAAAATAAAAATGCTTTCATTGAAAAAGAAAAATATATTTATATTTGCTGGTTCCTTTGACTGTAATATTGGTGCACTACACTTGGTATCAGAGCCCAGGTTTCCAAAACTAGGACCTAGGCTCATTATGTTTCCAGTTTTAAATTATGTTTTCAGTTATAAGTATTTTGTTTGTTGAAAAAGAAAACTTAATATGTTTTTTAGTTTTGAGTATTTTGTTGGTTTGAAAAGGAAATTTAAGTAGTAGATCTGAAACTCTTTTCAACTGTATTCAAATACTAGACATTAAAAATATGAATCTGTGATAACACAAAAAAACAAAAATATATATATAACCATGAATCCGAACAACTACATGTTATAATACAATAAGAAATTTGTGAATATATGCATGTTGATACAGACCATGGTATCAAGGGATCAATGCATGGTTGTGCATAGCCCTTGATCTTGCCTTCAAAACCCAATTTTGAAATGAATAAAGAAAATATGCTATAAACTAAAAAAAAAATAATGCTTTTATTAAAGACTTGTAACTCTATGTGCGTTCAACTTTTGTGGATTTTTCCCGTGTGAGACCTGAATAGACACCTTCTGGAGAAAACCCAGAAAGCATTTGGAAATATTCGATTTCATTTCTCTAAAAACGCTAACGCAATATGACTGACTCTTAAATGACAGAATTTGTTTTTCTCTTGTGTGCTCATCACTAAGTACAGGCAAGGCCAGGGACAACCCCCTCTCACACTAGAAATTAATAATAAAATGCTCATCTTTATATCCATGAAAAAAAACAAAACAAAAAAACCTGCAACAAATTATGGGCATAATAATGCCATAGGATATATCAGAGAACTCATGCATGGTTGAACATGGATCCCTCTACAAATATTGAGCTCTATCCATCTCAAACGTATATCCACACAAGGATATGTGTGTGTATATCAAAGATAAACATATACACATTATTTATCCTCCATGGAAGCTTGCTTCCATCTCCAATAGCATTCAAGTACCTGTACAAAACAAAAACAAAAAAATAAAACAAAAAACAGAAACATACACACAATAACAAGAGGGAAAAACAAAGAAATGCATAAGGGTTTGAAACCCTATGGAAGGAACATGAAAAATAACATAAGAAAGAGGGAAAAATAACTTTTATACTTTTTCATAGCCCTAATTTCGAATTAGGGTTAGGGTTGGAAGAGAAAGATAAAGAAATGAATTTCAAATTGATCATAAGTTCACTCTTTGACCCAAATTCAAATGAGATCCCCCTTATTAAAATGTTTTCTATTTCAAAACATGAAGTAAAAGAGGGAAAGTTGGTTAGTGGGTTGGGTGGAAAAGGTGGAATTCAAGAGGTCATGTGTTCAAATCCCACTCCCACCATGCTATCTTCCTCTTTTACACAAATTTAAAATGCACTTATTTTATTTGCCCACATGAGTTTTATTTTTTATTGAAACTACTTAAGAGATAATTATTTAAATAAGTTTGTGATAATGAAGCAACTAAGTGGTAATGTGTTAGTAATCATGAATAAGTGCTATTATAATTTGATGTCCATGAAGTTACCTATTAATGATAATTTAATATAATAATAATAATAAATAAATTTAAAAAAAAATATTAAAAAAATAATAATAATAAAATATTTTTTAAAAAAAATAATAATAATAAAATATTTTTAAAAATAATAATAATTAAAAATAATGAATAAATAAATATACATATATGCATATGCAATGGAAGATAACACTTTAATATATCTAACCAATGTGGGACGTTGGCTAAGCAACTATGGTGGCAGGACACCCACCCTAAGTTGACTTTGGCCATGATTCCTCACAAAAAAAAAAAGAAAGAGGAATTATTTTGTCTTAGTTGTTTGAGACTCCAATAATGAACTTTAAAGCTTCTTAACCCTGACTCTTAAACTTCTTTTTTTTGTAGGATGCCAGTGGTCACTCGTAACGCCCGCAGGTGTGGACGAGGTGGTAGACGTGCACGAGATGCACAGGTAGAGCAGGATGCCAGTATAGAGCATAGTGCTAGTATGGCACAAGAAGCTAGGGTTGGGCCAGAGATAGAGATTGGACAGGGGGAACAACCCCGAAACCCCAACCAGGACATTCTAGATGCTATCTAGAATCTTATTGGTGTAGTACAATAGAGGTTGCCTACAGCAATAGCTCACCCTAGTCAGCAAATGTCAAAGGAGCATAGGATTGTTATCAGAGAGAGGACAAGGAGTCCTCCACCTAGTCGTATTGGCAGTCATGCTGAGCTCGAGGGAGAGTCTGTCCACAAACCTGAGTCTCCAGTAGGGGTAGAACTTCGACCTGTACCAAGAGCACCCCGAGATATAGGAGACAAGATTAAAGAATTGCTTCTTCTTCAGCCACCCCCTTTTCATGGGTCCACAAATGGTTCAGAGGCAGAATCCTTCTTGTTATGTTTGGAGAGATGTTATGGGTTGCGTCCTTTTGGGAGTAATGTAAGGTCCCATTTTGCTATACACCTTTTGCGAGGACCAGCCTCCAAATGGTGGGATGAGGAGAAGGCTATGGGGGATATTGATATGGACACTCTCACTTGGGATACCTTCCTACAAAGGTTTAGAGAGAGATATTTATCAGAGCATTACAGACAGCGAAAGATTGATGAGTTCCATGACTTACAGCAGAGGGGATTGACAGTAACACAGTATGAGAATAAGTTTTTAGAGCTCCTCCCTTATGTTGACTATATGAGAGATGAGAAGCTCTGGATTAACCATTTCATTAGAGGTCTTAATCCCTCGATTGCAGGATAGGTTTGCATGGAAGCACCCGTAGGCTTTAGAGCTATAGTAGAGAGGGCTCTTATTGCAGAGGATATATGCAATAAGGCTCACGATACTCATGATAGATCTTAGCGTCGGGGTACTACCCCCTTTCCACCTAGGTCACAGTGGAAGGGAAATCAGCGACACTCTTCAGGATTTTTTAGAGGCCCACAGTCATAGCAGGATCAGAGGCAAAAGCCTCCACAGGGATACCAGGGCACTAAGCCCAAGTAGAGGTAGGCACAGGGTTCTCGTCAGGATCATAGATCACAAGCTTCTGATACACCTCCAGCACAGACTTAGCAGCCCACTAGAGGTGGTTTTAGTGGATCTACTCAGACAGGGGGACACCAGCAACCCCGATCTACAGGATTACAGACTCAGACCCGTGGACCTTGTTATTCTTGTGGTGGCATGGGTCACATTGCTCGGGATTATCCACATAGACAGAGGATAGCTACATCCAAACCAACAGTGGGTGACATGGGACGTTCTCATAGGGTATTTGCAGTAATAGATGACAGACAGGCTGAGCATCAGGCTACCGTGATAGAGGCTACAGGTATTATTGGTGGTAGTAGTATATCTATATTGTTTGATCCAGGAGCTACTGATTCTTTTGTATCACCCTTAGTTGTGGAGCATTGTAGGCTGGTGGTAGTTAAGCAAGATGTTAGCTGGGATGTAGAGTTAGCCTCAGGTGCTAAGGTATTGGTTAGATCCATGGTCAGGAATTATCCTATTCAAATTGGGGATATCACTACTTGTGTAGATCTATGTATCACCCCCTTAGGATCGTATGATGTAGTCCTTGGTATGGATTGGCTATGTGCTCACCATGCCAAGGTGGATTGTAGGAAGAAGGAGGTGGAGTGTAATGATGATCATGGTACACCTATAGTGATTTCAGGTGTTCAAAGACCTGTGTCCCTCCGCATGATCTCCGCTATGCAGCTTAAGTGATGTATGAGAAAAGGGTGTCAGTTATATGCTATTACCATTAATGATCTTGAGGGAGAGGAGAATGGGCCATGTCTCGAGGATTACCCAGTGTTACAAGAGTTTAGAGATGTATTTCCTTCTAAATTACCAGGTATGCCTCCACCCAGGATAGTGGATTTCCATATTGATTTGGTTCCAGGGACCCAACCAGTATCTAGAGCTCCATATAGGATGACTACTAATGAGCTCAATGAGCTCAAGATTCAACTAGAAGAACTCTTGGAGAAGGGGCACATTCGTCCTAGTGTCTCACCATGGGGAGCACCAGTTGTCTTTGTCAAGAAGAAGGATGGATCCTTGAGGTTGTGCATAGACTACCACCAGCTTAACAAGCTAACCATTAAGAACCGTTATCCACTTCCTAGAATTGATGACTTATTTGACCAGCTTCAAGGTGCTCGAGTGTTTTCAAAGATTGATCTGAAGTTAGGATATCACCAGTTGAGGATTGTGGAGAGTGACATCCATAAGATTGCTTTTCGCACGAGATATGGGCATTATGAGTTTACAGTGGTTCCTTTTGGTCTCACTAATGCCCCATCTGTATTCATGAGCCTTATGAATGGAGTATTTTGTACATTCTTGGGTAGATTTGTGGTGATATTCCTGGATGATATATTGGTCTATTCACGAAATGAACAGGAGCATGAAGAAAATTTGAGACAAGTCCTTCAGTGCTTGAGAGATAATCAATTATACGCCAATTTGCTGAAGTGTTCTTTCTTCTACACAGAGATCAGCTACCTAGGTCATGTGATATCAGGTGATGGGATCTCAGTTGACCCATCAAAGATTAGAGCCATTATAGACTAGCCAGCATCGACGATAGTTACAGAAGTCAGGAGCTTTATGGGGTTGGCTGGTTACTATAGGCATTTTGTGGAGGGTTTCTCAAGGATAGCACATCCTATTACTTCTCTCCAGAGAAAAGGGAAGAAATTTGAGTGGACAAAAATATGTGAGAGAGCTTTTCAAGAGTTGAAGAAGGCCCTCACTAGTGCTCCTATTCTTGTAGTACATGATCCCTCTACAAACTTTGTAGTGTGTACTGATGCGTCATTGGATGGGTGAGGGGCAGTACTCATGCAGAATGGGTGATTTATAGCCTATGAGTCTAGGAAACTTAAGACTCATGAACTCAATTATCCTACGCATGATCTTGAGCTCGCAGCAGTAGTGCATGCCTTGGTTAGATGGCGCCATTTCCTTTTGGGACACCATTTTGAACTCCACTCAGATCATCACAGCCTTCAGTATATTCTCTCTCAACCGAACCTTAATGCTCGGCAAAGGAGATGGTTGGAGTTTTTATGTGAATATGACTTTGATGTACACTACATCAAGGGGAAGGAGAATGTGGTTGCAGATGCCTTAAGTCGAAGACGCCATGAGTTGTCATCCATGGTCACCAGCACAGATTTGAGGGGGAGAATAGTGCAGCACTTACCAGAGGATGATTTTTATAGGGATGTGTGTCAGATGATTAGATCTTAGAGGCCTCTTCAGGGGAAGTTCTCCAACTATGTGTTAGAGTCTGATGGACTTCTACATCACCGAGGGTGCATTTATGTACCTTCTACTGGAGGATTGCATGATTTTATTGTTCTTGAGGTTCATAGGGCACCTTATGCAACACATCCAGGGGTTAGGAAGTTGCATGTAGACTTGGGACGACTCTTTCATTGGCCCGGCATGAGGATGCATATTGCAGGGATAGTTGCTAGATGCCTAGAGTGCTAGAGAGTTAAGGCAGAACATGGACATCCTGGTGGGTTACTTTATCCTCATGAGATTCCAGAGTGGAAGTGGGATGTTATTTCTATAGATTTTTTTGTGGGTCTTCCTATGTCTTCTCATCATCATGATGCCATCATGGTGACAATTGACACATTGACCAACGTGGCCCACTTCTCACCTATACGTACCACTTTCACTGCTCCTACAGTAGCACAAGTATTCATGCGAGACATTGTGAGACTCCATGGCATTCCTCGCAAGATTATTTCTAATAGAGACTCTATATTTACCTCCTCCTTTTGGAGAGAGTTACAGGGAGTCCTAGGGACTAAGCTTAACTTGAGCACAACATACCACCCTCAGACAGATGGGCAGACTGAGAGAGTTAACCAGGTATTAGAGGACATGTTTTGCATGTATGTGATGGATAATCAAGTTAAATGGGAGGAGTATTTTCATCTAGTAGAGTTTGCCTATAATAATGGGCACCATTCTTCTTTGGGCATGCCACCTTATCAGGCCCTATATGGCAGACCTTGCAGGACACCATTAAGTTGGGATAGGATTGAGGACAGGGTAACAGTTGGACCACAGATTATCAAGGAGATGGAGTAGCAAGTCTTTTTGATTAGGCAAAATCTCAGGGAAGCTCAAGACTGACAGAAGAAGTATGCTAATGCCCATAGGACAGATCGATCCTTTATGGTGGGAGATAGAGTATTTTTGAGAGTGCGTTCGCACAAGAGTCCAATCCATTTTGGAAAGGGCTCTAAGCTTGCTCCTTGATTTGTTGGGCCATTTGAGATTTTGGAGAGGATAGGACCAGTTGCTTATCGCTTAGCCTTGCCACCTAGCCTATCACGCATCCACGATGTTTTTCATGTATCTTCCTTGAGGAAGTATATTTATGATGCATCTCATGTTATAGATTGGGGTTCTATGCAGGTAGCACCAGATGGCCATCTATCCCTAGAGCCCATTCACATATTGGCCCACAGGACCCTTCAACTTCGAGGCAGAGAAGTGGACTAGGTTAAGGTCCAATGGGATTTCTATGATGAGGTCACAACCACATGGGAGGACACGATGCAGATGAGACGTGACTACCCCTATCTATTTGATGAACTCCAAGAGGAAGTTCATGCCTAGAGGGGGAGGATTTCATGTCCCGCCCCGACCATCATAGCACTATTGACATTTTGTTTCTTTTGGACTTTGATAGTTAGACTCTAGATGACACATTATTACCCCCTATGGACATTGATATTTTGATCCTTAGACTATTTGATTTCATGTTATGTTATTGGGACATTGATACCTATATCATTAGGCTATATGATGATTCCTTATGATGTTACTAGGACACTAATATTCTAAGTAGTTTTTATGATGTTATTCAGATATGCTTACTTACCTTCTTGATGATCCATGTGTCATGATTAAAGCTTATGTTATACTCTAGTGAATGTTTGATTTTTGAATTGTGGTCTCCATATGGTGCTAGATTATCATGTCTTAGCATATTTAGAGTAACATTAAGAATTCATGTATCATTTGAATAAACTAGAATTGTATACTTATATTATATTTGATGCATTGCTTAAGGTAGATTAATTCCATAATTTTCTGTAAGAATAAATGATCATAATGTTTTACTATCTAGATTAGAGAATTGCTACAAATGTGAAGTGTGTAATGTGATATGAATGGAAATACATATTTCATATTAGTTATGTTATTCATTGATGATAGAATCTATGTGATTTATATTTACATTATCATTTTATCACCTTATTCTTGGACTACTGATATTTGCAATAAGTGTGCAGGAAAGAAGCCCATGGATTTATGGAGAACCTTGCTAGGTGTTTGGAAAAACCAAGGTTAACCCTAAGGAGGGTATAACCTTTTTACCCTTGTATTTTATTTGTAAAACCAATTTGTGCGTATTATTGTGATTCTATAAAAGTAAATTTGTTTTTCTTGATGGCTTGCCAAGTGTGTTGTGTGTATTGTGGTGTCACTTGACACATTTTCTCCTTTGTAGAATGCTTAGTGGGATGGTAGGTGGTTGAGTGAACCAAGGAGTGGTTTGGTAGGATTTCTTTTCCCTAACTGTATTTATGGGTCCAAGAGGGATTCTTTCCATGCTAGGTCGAATGCACACCTTTTGTGAATTTCTAGGAGGTTTACACCATCCCTAGGGGTAGTTTGAGGTCTTATTTTAAAGCCCATATGATATACCTAGGGGGTAGGGGCATTTTTAAGTATTATAAGCTTCCCTAGGCATTGAAAAGAGCACCCCAAAATTGTGGATTCCCAAGTTGGCCGAATTTGGAAACTTAAGCATCAAAAGAAAACATTCTTTAGGGAGAGTTCTTGGGGGGAGAATTTTTGGATAGATCTGGAAAAAGAATCTAAGTGGGGTAAATTTTGGAAAAGAAAAAAAAACAAGGAGAAGAAGATAGCTTAGGAGGAGGATTGCTGGTAAAAAAGTGAGGGAGCTCAAATTTGCTTGGAAACTAGGTTGGTAACCTTATGTACCCTTGCTATGAAAGTTTGTTGTTAAGTAGATTATTTTTATTGTGTTATGCATGTGAGTTTTCTGTAATGTAGTTGTAATATGGTGTGTTGTAATTTTGTGTTGTGTAAGGTTGAGGGATCATGTTTTAGTTTTGGTGTATGTGTGTATTGTGATTTACTTTGTGTTGTCAATTCATATGTTCTTGTTGCAATTTTCTATTTAGGGTGTGACAAGGTGAGTCTCATCTCTTGGGAGGGAAAGAGAGCCTTGTGAGGGTAAGGGGTGCATAGGGAATGTGTTGGGTGAGAGTCTCTCCTAGAGTAGGAGAGGGATGCCATATGGGTGTTATGGGCCCCATATGCCACCTTGCTGGAGTTATAAGTATTGTAAAGATGCCATGTGAGGGCATGTATGTGGTGTTGGGTTGCCTTGTGAAGGCATGTGTATAAAGTGTATAGCCTAATGAAGGCATAGTTGTAGGTGGAGTCTCCTCAACATTCATTTTCCACCCTTACCCCTTGAGATGGATCTACATGTGATCCTAAGTGGTCTACCTTGGTTGGGAATTTTTGTGGTTTTATTTGTCAACTGTAAAATGTGTGAACAGTTTTGTAATGTGAGCATTGTGTTGTAAATGGTTGTTAGTAATGTATGTCCACCTAGTCAAGGTTCTCCCTGCTCGGGGGTGGCCTTTAAGAGGCCTAAGGTTGGGAGGAGAGTATCATGGGCTTGTTTGTGTGTGTTGTACTGCAGGTTGTGATCTATGGATTGAAGACTTGAAGAGAAGAAGGATGTTGTATTATTTTCATTTGCAGCAAAAACATACTTCCAAGTGAATTCTTATTGTATTAGGGAGAGTCACCCTTGGGTAACTCCCAATATTGTGTTTTATGACAGCTTGTAAGCTGAAAAATTGTATATGTGGACTATATAAGTGGACTGTACTTGTTGATATGTTGCTACATTCAGTGATTTAAGAAATTTATATATCATGCACTATCCTATAGTATATAGAAATGAGTAAAGTTGTTATGTTTTTGGTTCTAAAATGATTCTAAGAGAAAATGTGTGTCTCCATTTGAAATTGATACATTTGGTTATAAAGACATTTTGTCAGAATTTCAAATAATGTTCTGGTTGGAAGGAACTAAAGTGGTTAGTGAAGTTAGTTAAATGTATTGTAGTAATGTACATCAATATTGTAGATCAAGGAAAATAAATATAAACAAATAAAATAAAATAAAAATTCTTTCATTGAAAAATAAAAATATATTTATATTTGTTGGTTCCTTTGACTGTAATATTGGTGCATTACATAAATTTTAATAACTTTGGGAGATCCATGGTGAGCATGTTCAAGAAAGATAGTCTAAAGTTTGATGGAACAAATTATGACAACTAGAAGGGAAAGATTAAAGCACCTTTTTTGTGTATGGGTTTGGGATATTGGTTCTTGAAAAAATCAGCAAAGACAATCATTACTGAAAAAGATTTAGAAAATTGTACTGAGGATGAAAGAGATCCTTTTATATGTGACATGAGAGCTAGAGAAGTTATATTGACTACACTTCCTAAAATTGAATATAATTAGGTAAAATCAATTCCTACTTCACATTTTATTTGGAAAGCTTTGGAAACTAGTATTGAAGGTGATGCACATTCTAAGAAGTTGAGGTTACAAAGTTGGATTTTTGCATTTCAAGATGCTAAAATGATGGAAGATGAATCTATAAGAACATAGATAGGAAGGATATTAGAAATTACTGTAGGTATTGAATCTCAAGGAGAAACTAAAGAAGATGATGAGGTTATATGCAAGATATTGAAGACTCTAACACCACCATTTAAGTCATCAGTTTAGATGATATAGTTGTTGAAATCTTGTACCAAAGATTTCACAAAGGAGTCATTGCTTGGAAGACTTGAAGTAGTGGAGAATGAGCTTAGACAATTTGAAGAGTTGACCAAAATAGAGATAGCTTTTAGTGCCTTGAACATTTGACCTAATCTATCAAGGAGCACAATTTCTAGAGGAGATTTTGCTAGCAATAGAAAATTTGAGGAGGATAGAAAGATTGAATAAGAAATAACCCTTTTGGTAAGAAGAGAAAAAGGAGGTAAGAAAATCTTTAAATGTTAGACTTGTGATGAATATGGTCATTATGCATCTAAGTGTCCTAAAAGAGAGAAAAAGTATAAAGGAAATTAAAAACCTAGAAAATATAGAGAATGTTTGTATGTAAATGAAGAAAATGATTTTGATGAACAAGCATTAAGTACTAGTGATGATGAAATTAGATTTGTGGCAATTAAAGAAGAAAGTCCAAAGAAAGTAGCTTTGGTGTTGCAGGTTGAGAAGAAATCTAATTGGATAATTAATAGTGGTTGTTCACATCATTTGACTGGTGATATGAACAAGTTTGTTGACTTTAAAAGTCAAGATGGAGGCATTGTCAAAGTTGAAAATAATGCAGCATGCCAAGTAAAAGGTATTAGATCTACAACTCTTGATGGTAAAACTAATACTAAGGATGTATATTTTCTTGATGGTTTAAAGCACAATCTTTTGAGTGTTGGACAACTAGTGGACAAAGGTTATTAGTTACAATTCACATAGAAAACATGTATGATCAGATATAAAGATGGAAAGGTAATTGGAATAGGAACTAGATCTAGAGGTAATGTATTTTAGTTTAATCCTATTGAAATGACATGTTTGGTTGCAAAGGTAGATGACAATTGGTTATGGCATAAGAAATTTTTTAATATAAACTTTGATAGTATTGTGAAGACTAGTAGTATGTTTGCAGTTAGAGACTTGCCTAACATTGTAAAGCCTACTAACACAATTTGCAAGGAATGTGTGATGGAAAAGCATAACAAAACTTATTTTTCCTACAAGAAGTTTACTATGACAAAAAAATTGGAGATTGCACACACAAATCTTAGTGGTTGTACAAAGACTAAAGGATTCTATGGTGAAAGGTACTTTATGATTCTAGTTCATGACTTTTCTAGAATGATGTGGGTAACATTTCTTAAAGAGAAATTTGAGGCATTTGATAAATTTAAGATATTCAAGAATAGAGTGGAGAATGAATCTGGTATGAAGATTAAAATATTAAGATCAAATAGAGGAGGATAATTTACTTCAACTAACTTTAACATGTTTTGTGAAGAAAATGGAATCAAAATATAGTTAGCAGCTCCAAGAACCCCTGAATAGAATGACATTGTAGAAAAAAGGAATAGGTCAATAACAAAAGATGCAAGAGCTATGTTAGCTAAGAATGAGGTATCCAAGAAATTTTGGAGAGAAGCTATGAATATAGAAGTCTACACTATGAACAGAGTGCAAGTCAAGAAATACAGAAACAAGACCCCTTATGAACTGTGGTTTCATCACTCACCTACAACTAAGTATTTATGATTTTTGGGAGTAAGTGTTATATCAAAAGAGATGATGATATTGGTAAGTTTTATGCTAGAAGTGATGAAGGTATGTTTCTTGGTTATTAATTGAAAAGAAAGGCTTATAGATGTTATAATCAGAGAACAAATACTATTATGGAAAGTGAAAATGTAAGAATTGATGAGAAATTTGGGATACAAGAGATAATAGTTTATTACAATTTAGATGATGATGTTGTTACTAAGCCAAGGAATGATGAGGTATTTCTTGAGATTAATAATTATTTGTAGAATGAAGGAGAGCCAAGGTAGGAACAAAGCTTAGAACCTTCAGTAGAACCAAGATTTGAGATATCAACTCCTACTTCAAGAAATAGCATGATAAAGAATCACCCATCTAAACATATCATTGGAAGAAAAGATAAAGATGTGATGAAAAGAAGAAAATTCAATGAATAACTATGTTTGATATCTCAAGTTGAACCTAAGAATTTAGATGAAGCATGTAAAGATGATTATTTGAAATAAGCTATGAAAGAGGAATTGGATCAAATAGTAAAGAATGAGACATGGGAATTGGTCTCCAGACCAGTAGACAAAAATGTGATAGGAAGAAAAAGATGAATGAACAAGGAGAATTTGTAAGAAACAAAGAAAGATTGGTATGTAAAGGTTACTCATAGCAAGAAGGAATAGATTATGAAGAGACCTATGCTCCAATGGCTAGAATAGAAGCAGTAAGATTATTTTTAGCCTATACAGCATAGAAGAAATTCAAAGTGCATCAGATGGATGTCAAGTCAACATTTCTAAATGGAGAACTTGAAGAAGAAGTGTACATTGAGTAGCCTAAAGGTTATCCTTTGATAGATGACAAGGACATAGTATGCAGATTGAGGAAAGCATTGTATGGCTTGAAGCAAGTAAACAAGAACCTAGTATGCAAGGTTGGACAAGCATTTGACAAAACTTGGATATAGCAAAGGTATGGCAAATAGAAATCTTTATTGGAAGGAAATTTTTGATGGTTTGATGATTTTGGTAATATGTGCTGATGATATCATATTTGGAGGAAATGATGAAGAAAGTGAGAAGTTTGCAAAGGAAATAAAGAAAGAATTTGAAATGATTATGATAGGAGAGATGAAATATTTTCTAGGATTATAGATTGTATAGAATAAATAAAGAATCTTTATTTCTTAGACTAAGTACTTGAAGGATATACTAAAAAGGTTTGGTTTGGAAACATGCAAACCCATTGGAACACCTATGGTAACTAGACATAATTTATCTACAAAAGATGAGACACCTACTATTGAGAAAAAGAAGTATAGATCTATGATTAGAGGATTACAATATCTGACTCACACAAGGCCAGATATAGCAAATACATTTGGAATTGTTGTAAGATTCCAAGCTGATCCCAAAGAAGCACATTATGCAGTAGTTAAAAGGATATTTAGATATCTGAAGGGAATATCTAAGTTCAGATTGTGGTATGATAGATCTAATGATTTTCCTATAAGTTCTTATACTAATATTGATTGGGTAGGTAGTATGGATGACAAAAAAAGCACCAGTGGTGAAGCCTTCTTTCTTGGAGTAAGATTAGTTTCTTGGTTAAGAAAAAATTAGGATTGCACATCACAAAGTATAGTGGAAGCAAAATATGTTGTAGCAACAAATAATTACAATCAAGTTGTTTAGATAAAGCAGATGTTGAAGGATATAAGGATGGAAATCAATGAACCTATTTTCATACATTGTGACAAAACAAGCACGGTAAATATGTTTAAGAATCCAATGTTTCATTCAAGGACTAAGTACATTTCTATCAAGTATCACATGATGAGAGAGAAAGTTGCAAAAAGAGAAATTAGATTGGAGTATGTGGGCACTAAAGAGTAGATTGCAGATATATTCACTAAGCCTCTTCCCAAAGAGACTTTTAAATATTTGTGAGGTATGCCTGGGGTTATTCCCCTCCCTACATCAAAGTAGAAGATGCAAAAGTGCATTATTCTAGTGTAAAAAAGCACCATTGTTGTCTAGACTAAATGTCAATGCTTCATGTATGGGAGAGTATCTGTGATGGACAAAGTCATACAGGACTCTTGTTGGATATTGTTTTGAATAGTGTCTTTTGACACTTGAGCTAAGTAAGAATCATTTGTCACAGAGTATGACATAGTAAAGTTGGTTGCTAAAACCTTTGGCATTGATGTCAATGGGGGAGGTGTTTGGCATGGAAAATAGCATGGAAAAATAGCATGATAGTTGGATAAGTTTGGCATGAGTACCAATAAGTTCAAAAGAAGTATAGCATGGAATGATAGTTTGGTAGAAAGAAAATTGAGGTATATCAATGGGGGAGAATGATTGATGAAGAGGATTTGAAAAGTAAGATTAATAGTCTTTTTGTTCATATTCTTGGAACTAGATCTTTTTCATCTATGTTTCCATCAATGCTAAAGGGGGAGATTTTTGCAAGATTGTTGGAAGCATGAATGCTGATGATATTCCTATGGGGTTGAATTTTAGATATGTTACTATAATGATATGTTACATTCATGACTGAGTTTATCATTAATGTCAACATAGCAATTTTTTGTGGTATCTAATAGAAGAAGAACGGAAAGATCAAGTTGGTACAAATGGCTAGTTGAGTATTCTAACTATCTAAGGTTATGGGAGATATTTATAAGCATCTAGTATATACACTTAACATCAGAGGAATAAATGATAAGTATAGAAGAAGTTATGTAAGTTTTGGTGGTGTTTTTTTTGAGATAGAGTTTATAGAGGCATGTTCTGGTAAACATTTTATATCTCTTAGCAAATTTTTTATTCTAAGAATTGAGGTTGAGGATATAAAGAAGACATATTGTTGATGACATGGCTAAGATCACTTTTCATAATATTGCATGTGTAGAGATATGTTCAAGTTGCAAGGTGGAAGATTAATGTTATCACTAAGTGTAACATGTTTTTAGTATGGTCTTATAGTGATTAATTGAGACTGCCTAATAGTAGACTTAGGGAATTGTATTATGGACTTAGTATAAAGGGAGGACATTTTCCTTTATCATATGGCATGGTTGATGATTGATGACAAGAAGTAGTAAGAGTGGAATGTGAAGTTGAGAAAAATAGTGCAAAAGTGTAGGAAACTTCATTGCCAAGGTTTTTTTGAGTGATCCAAGATTTGATATTTGGATTTGAGGTTCATGACCTAGTCTAGTACAAGGTCTAAAAATGATTACTTTGGTTGATAGGAAAAAGGAAAAAGAACATATTAGTAAATTACTTGTTTGAGTAGTGAGCTCTTCTTGTAGTTGAAATTGCATGTTTGAGTAGTGGACTCATCTTGCATACATTGTACCACAACTCCTAGCAGGGTTGGCACAACTCCTAATATGGTTAGAATCTCCAAATAGGGATTCAAAGTCTCCTAATAGGGACTCTATATACTAATGTTGTAATAGACTCCTAACAGGGTCCATCCTCTAACAAGGAATATTTATATTAGTACATCATCTTGTGGGAATCATTCCCACTGGGGTTTTCTCTCTGATCAAGGGTTTCCCTAGTCAACATATCTAGTGTAATTGTCTATATGTGTATTATTATGGTTGTTGTTTACTTTGGTTGAATGGTTAAGTTTGTTTAAAGAAGATAAATGTATTAATTGTCGGATAATTGATTCACCCCCCTCCCCTCCACCCGCCCCCGCCCAACTAGTTATCTTGTTGGACTATTGTTTCTAACAATCCTATATGTGTATGTTGACTCAAGACTAATGCAAGATAATGTATGAACGTGTGTGTCTTGATTGCATGTGTGGCCCCTTAGTTGGGTCTATAGATTGGTGTCCATGTTTGGCCTTTATTTCCTATTATTTTTCTACTTGTGGAGTTTAGTGCACTAAATTCTTATACTTATTTCTTAATAGGAAAGTAAATGAAATTATTCAAGAATTGGTTACATGTGGCATCTTATTTTTGGCATTATTATGCATTTCATTGGTAGAGAAATATTCATGTACTATGCTAACTAGGGAACATAGATATTTATTTGGTAACTTATATCCCCAAATTGCTTGATTCATAATCCTTTTGGAAAGTTTATGTAGTTGTGAAGCATCTATTGGATTTTTTGTTCAATAGAATCATATGAACCTAATTTTTTTTCTGTGACCTTGCATCTACCATGCATTGAGTGCAATAAAGTCACTTTTTAGTAGTGATTATCTACCTCTTGTATAATTTTGGGATTGATATTGCACCCTTGTAGGTAGGCATTGTCATATTATTATAAGAATTTTGATGACTCATGAAGTGAGTTGTGCATACCCCATTGTGGGAAAAACCTTGTTGTTATTGGCCAATCATTCCTTAGAATACTATTGCACAAACCTTATTTTAGCATGTTGAAAACCCCTCTAAGAGATCAAGCCTCATGCTCCAACCCCTATGTACTTATCCTTGAATCATAATCACCCTCGTGCATCACATGTTTCCTACCCAAAGAACTTGTTAGTGTAGTTTTTTATTTTTCCTATTTTGCTAGGTTTTTCCTACACTTTTTAATAATCTCACTTAGGTTAATAAAGCATGTCTTATTAGGTGAATGGTTGTGAGGTGTCACCTTCCTACATGTGAGCATCCATTAGCTATCTTGGGAAGATACTTTGCTATCTTTAGTCTGATAGATGCTTGCTCCTCATTGGTTGGTGTTGCCACCTCCTCCCTCTTCCTAGCCTATATAAGCATGCTACCTGGCTTGTATTTGCATCTCTTGTTTTTGAATCCTCTTAATGCTATTTTTCTTCTAGCATTTGCATTACTCTCTTGAAGACTAACTCTATGATGCTATTTTGATTTTGTATCATTTGCATTCATAGTTTAGTAATTTACTCTTTGCACTAGTTTTTTGGGTTATTAATCTTTTTAGATTCTAACATGGTATCAGAGCATTGTATGCTTCTATTCTGTTGCATTCTTTTTTCTGTAAACACACTGAGATAAAGTGCCTACTTTTGCATATCTGGGATCTTGTACATCTTGTGTTTTTTTGTACTCGCACTCAATTATAAAGTGCCATGGGGGGTCATGATGTTTTTCCATTTTTTGCTCATCCACCTTTGTCAAGTGAATTTTTCTTCCACAAAATTAGCCCATGCAGTGTGTCGGTGACACCGCCCTTTATCATGTGCTTGTACTTCTATTGCACTGTTGGTGTTCCTAATTCTTATTCTTGCAGATATTTTTGGCATTGCATTTTAGTGTTCCTGTCACCCCTCTCCTTGTTCAGCATTATGGGGGGGTTCACCTGTTGGCTCTTTTTCTTCTTTGGTTCGGTTGAGTGATCTACATATTCAGTTTTTGTTCCTATGTACTAGGCGGATGTAGTGGCTAGGCACCTATGCATTTCAGTGAGATGGTTCATCTACTATATAGACACTCATTCATTCCTACCTTTAGAGGTCACCTCTTTGATTGATCAGCTCTTTAGACTTTGTCTTCTCTACCTAGTCATGCACTATTTCAATGGGGGTTCCAGCAGTTTCTTCTGATAGTGTTTGCAGCTTTATGCTTCGGAGATGCTTCATGCTCTTTTTTGTTCCTCTCTTTGGGACATTTCCTAGATTGGAGGCTTAGTTTCCTTCATCTAGTTCTTTTTCTTGTATTTGGGTACCTAATCATGCCTTGTTGTCGGGACCCATCTTTTCCTGCTTTCATAGGTTTGCTAGGTTAGCATCCACCTAAGCTTCACTTATGGGGGGGTGTTAGTGTAGTTTTTTATTTTTCCTATTTTGCTAAGTTTTTCCTACACTTTTAATAATCTCACTTAGGTTAATAAAGCATGTCTTATTAGGTGAATGGTTGTGAGGTGTCACCTTCCTACATGTGAGTATCCATTAGCTATCTTGGGAAGATACTTTGCTATCTTTAGTCTGATAGATGCTTGCTCCTCATTGGTTGGTGTTGCCACCTCCTCCCTCTTCCTAGCTTATATAAGCATGCTACCTGGCTTGTATTTGCATCTCTTGTTTTTGCATCCTCTTAATGCTATTTTTTTTCTAGCATTTGCATTACTCTCTTGGAGACTAAATCTATGATGTTATTTTGATTTTGTATCATTTGCATTCATAGTTTAGATATTTACTCTTTGCACTAGTTTTCTGGGTTATTAATCTTTTTAGATTCTAACAATTTTTTTAATTTTTGTTACAGTTTGATTGCCTATTTTGGCAGTCAAAGCCAGATGTTCTATTTTTCCTTTTGAGAGCCATATCTCGCTCATTCGGACTCTTTTCTAGGCTTGCTAGATATCGTTGGAAAGCTGGTTCTGTGAGTTATTCAGTTGCAGAGGTCTTTTATCCAGATTTTGCTCCAAGTTCTTTCTCCTTCAATTTTTGCACTTTCACACTCTGGTAGATTACTTGGATTCTACAGGTCCTGGAATCTCTTCTTCTGTTCTTTTGGTTCACTCTTCTTTCTGACTTCTGAGCATTGTATGCTTCTATTTTGTTGCATTCCTTTTTCTGTAAACGCACTGAGATAAAGTGCCTGCTTTTGCATATCTAGGATCTTGTACACCTTGTGTTTGTTTGTACTCACACTCAGTTATAAAGTGCCATGGGGGGTTATGATGTTTTTCCATTTTGTGCTCATCCACCTTTGTCAAGTGAATTTTTCTTCCACGACATTAGCCCATGCAATGTGTCGATGACACCACCCTTCATCCTGTGCTTATACTTCTATTGCACTGTTGGTGTTCTTGATTCTTCTTCTTGCAGATGTTTTTGGCATTACATTTCAGTGTTCTTGTCACCCCTCTCCTTGTTCAGCATTATGGGGGGGTTCACCTGTTGGCTCTATTGCTTCCTTGGTTCGGTTGAGTGATCTACATATTCAATTTTTGTTCCTATGTACTAGGTGAATGCAGTGGCTAGGCACCTATGCATTTCAGTGAGATGGTTCATCTACTATATAGACACTCATTCATTCCTACCTTTGGAGGTCACCTCTTCGATTGATTAGCTCTTCAGACTTTGTCTTCTCTACCTGGTCATGCACTATTTCAGTGGGGGTTCCAGCAGTTTCTTCTGACAGTGTTTGTAGCTTCATGCTTCGGAGATGCTTCATGCTCTTTTTTGTTAATCTCTTTGGGACATTTCCTAGATTGGAGGCTTAGTTTCCTTCATATAGTTCTTTTTCTTGTATTGGGTACCTCATCAGGCTTGACTTGTCGGGACCCATTTCTACATCCACCTAAGCTTCGCTTATGGGTGTAGTTTTTTATTTTTCCTATTTTGCTACGTTTTTCCTACACTTTTTAATAATCTCACTTAGGTTAATAAAGCATTTCTTATTAGGTGAATGGTTGTGAGGTGTCACCTTCCTACATGTGAGCATCCATTAGCTATCTTGGGAAGATAATTTGCTATCTTTAGTCTGATAGATGCTTGCTCCTCATTGGTTGGTGTTGCCACCTCCTCCCTCTTCCTTACCTATATAAGCATGCTACCTGGCTTGTATTTGTATCTCTTGTTTTTGCATCCTCTTAATGCTATTTTTCTTCTAGCATTTGCATTACTCTCTTGGAGACTAACTCTATGATGCTATTTTGATTTTGTATCATTTGCATTCATAGTTTAGATATTTACTCTTTGCACTAGTTTTCTGGGTTATTAATCTTATCGAATTCTAACAGAACTCGTATTGTGCATTCATCTTATGTTTAGAGTTGGTCCTTGACCTTCATCTTTTTAAGACCTTGGATAATATAAAATTAACTATAATTTAAAATAGGTAAATTATTATTTAGAAATAATATTGCTACATTTTTTAATTCTATAGCTATGTAAATTTTATATATATATATATATATATATATATATATATATATATATATATATATATAATTGATGGTTCACTATTTTATGTGTTTGGACATGTTTTGTAATGATGTTAGGGTGATGTATTTCTCAATACCATATGGTGATTACTCCTTCTTATGTGAATTATTTCAATCATAATATTCTATGAATGTAATTATTTTTTAGCATTGTTTTATTGTCTTGATGGATCTTTCTACATGTTGTGTGTAGCAGCATCATTGGTATTTTCCTTGCCTAGAATAGCCACCAAAACTTCTCTCCCTATCTCTTCATGATAATTTCACATTTGATTTATTGTTGATATATTATGCACATTTTTGGGATTTAATATTAGAATTTTATGATTCCCCCATTCTTATTTTACCCATTTTTCTTTGTTGTGGCTATTTCAAATATTTTCTATTGCTACTCAATTTTGTGTTTGTGAATCTATCATGTTCAATGTAGACCTATGATAGTCTATGAAAGGGAGAACATCACATACAACACACTATAGTGTGTTTGTGAGTAGATGTAAATATGTCAATGAGAACATATTTCTATTTAAATTTTTGAGAAAATAGTACATTGTACAAGAAAAGAAAGAACTAGTAATAATGTTTCTTCTTGGCAAGACTCTAGGTTAAAGATTGGATTTTCATAGGATTGTATGAGAGTGGTATTCATAGAATTTGGTTAGAAGGATGTGGTATTTTAGGCATATCCTATCATTTTTTATTAGGCATGGGGTTGACCATTAGACTATGTCATCCATTTGGATTTAGTTCCATCTTGTTGAAGATTAGATCATGATCTACTTGAAATAAGTAACCCTAGTTCCTAGTGACAATTGATCTCAAAACATCATAGAGATCATGTTACTCCTAATCATTGTGGTAAGTTATGTGTTGAGTATCTTCAAAGGAAGGAGCACGCTCTATAACCTTTATGTTATGAGTGTTCTTAGTTGTGATTATACAATTTGGTACATTTGTACCTCTTAATCCCTCAATTGGATGTAGCATACCTCAAAAGATTACAAATTTTGGAAGATAATATTTTTCCTTTTGATATTTGTGGGTGAGTTAGTAAGATTCTAGTTGGATTCAAGAATGCTCCATATGAGCATGGTGGTGTCTTTTAGTATTTGGGGATGATTTTCCCCATGATCCTAATTTTGACTTTAAATTTTATGGTGTTTTGATCTTGGATAGATCTTGTTGAGCACTACTGTGTAGTTAGATGCCTTATGATGAGGTAGAGTGGATTGTGTTATGCCTCTATAGTAGTGGTCATTCCTAGATGTATACACCTAACATGCATTGATTTGTGTATTGAAGGACTTGGTGAGAGTTTTGAATTCCCTTATGTGTGTAATTGATACTTTCAAAAGTACTAGATTTGGTTTTAAGAGATTGGAGTTATTTAGTTATACTTATGGAGAATTTAAAGAGCTATTCTTTATTTTGATTAGTTTTAATTCCACACTTAGTGTGGTTCCTTTTGTTTGATTTACGGGATTCTAGGAGTAAGCCTAGTATTTGGGGGGACGCTAATGTACCTCTCTCATTTGTATTTTTCATATCATCCTAATGATTGTGACCTTGATGTTTATTCTTATGGTGTGATCATGTTGGATCCTTGAGTTGTCTACACCCTTGACGTGATTTGACTTATGTTGAACTATATCAAAAGGATATTCATACATTAATCCTTTCTTTGGTTTTGTATGTACTCCTATATGATTAGTTGAGTTGTTCTTTCGATGCAGTGATTACTCTTGTACATGTAATATTTTTCTTTTCTTTTATGATTTAGTTCAAGTTTAAGATTATGTTATTTTGTATTATTAAATTTATGGTATTAATAAATTATTTATCACAAGACTTATTTAATACTACTAAATATTTGTCTCATCACACAATTAAATATATGATTAATCAACTAGGAAATGTGTGACTAATTACATGATTAAATCACCTACTAAACATGGAACTAACCACATAACTAAATCAACTAATAAATACGTGACTAACCACACAATTAAAATATACTACCAAGTCAACTATTAAACAAGCCACATGATTAAATATACTACTAAATCAATTACTAAATATACCACTAAATCAATGATAAAAATCAATGATCAAATAAATGACTAAAATTATTTAGTAGTAAATTTAGTACCATTATAAATGACTAGATATTAACTACTATTAGTGACATGAATAAGTTTAGTCACTTACATACAATTTTTAGTGGGTTTTTTAGTCAAATATTATTGTTTCTATACTAGTGTGTGTTATTCTTTTAGGTGACTTAATGAGGTGCACCCACTTTAGTTAGTCTTGTGCCAATTCTAACATTATTGCTTTGGTTATGCTCAGTATTTGGATTAGAATTTTTATGATATGTTTGATGGCTTTACTAAGGCATGTACTATTGGTTACCTTGCTCTAGATGGTATCATGATTCTATTCCATGAGCACCCCTATGATGTGACTAGTGGTTGCACTATGTGATATAAGTGATAACTACATGTTATTCTAGTTCATGCAATAGTGCTAAATTATATGCTAGACCATGTTATTGTTTGTATTTTGAACATATCTATTTAATGGTTCTTTATGATGTTATATGGTGTATTTTTCATTTGTAATTATAGATTATGCATCTAGAGGATGTTTATTGGACTCATGACTATTGCACCTTTATTTTGTGGATTTTTGTCTTTTTCTTTCAATTGATATTATATGTTCAAATAGCCTTAAAATTATTATTTAACTATTTTAATTAAATGTAATATTATATGATTATTTTTCTAAATATTTTACTGCACCACTACTATACATTTTTCACGTTAGTGCTAGTACAAAATGGGAACAAAGTTGTAGTCACTTGCTTGTAAGATATACACAATGTCTCATTCTCCTTCACTATGATTATCTATGTTTTGTGTGCCTTGGCTCTTTTTTAATTGATATTATACACTTGATGTATTCTTATTGACGAGGTTAATTATTGCTTGTATTTTATGATAATTTTAAATACTTTGTTTTAATGCCACCAAAACACTTGTGAACTTGTGTTTACCTGAACTAATGATTAAAATCTAGAATAGAACCATTAACCAATGGGTAGATAGTATGTCATATTCTTCCAATATTATATATATATATATAATATAGTATTTCATTTAACCATCAGAATGTGTTTTCTAATATTAGGATTTTATTTGATTATGCTTATTTGCAAATATCTCTGCATTATAACAAACTTGTTAGCAAAGGAAGCTAAAGATGGTTAGAAGCATTCAAGAAGAATGTTGAAGATGGCCAATGGCATTCAAAGAGAAAACATTAAGGTTTAGCCGCAGTGGAGTGGAAGAAATCATAACGGTACCAAGAGACATGGCTAGCACCAAGGAGGAGCTATGAAGAATTGCTATATTTTCTCTACATTCACTATTGTGTCAAATTGGTTGCCCAGAATTTATTACTCATACCATGAACTATTTCCTTCTTTCTCTCTAAGAGATTTGTAGTTAGTTTGTTTGCTTTCCTATTTTTTGAATAAGTGTCAATCCTCTATTTATAAGGATTAGATCAATGGTGTTAGGAGGTTAGAAAAAAGTTTATGGAAAGAAACTATTGACTCTTGTAGTGAGTTGTTTTTACAATTTTATGTATCATTCTCATATAAGGAATTTTTGGAACATAATGAGATAGCTCTTGGTTTACACTCTGTGTTAGTAGATTAGTAGAAGTCAAACAAGGGGACCCACTTGGGAGGTGGATTATATTAGAGTAGCATAGATTTTTTTTCAGTAATTCAAGTATTGTAGGTAGAAGTTAAAGTAGCATCATACTTTGTGAGTGTTTCTGCAGCATTTGTAAGAACAGTTATAGTAGATGAATCGAGTTAGTATTCAATTATATTTCTAGCATTCATTTCAATGAAGAGTTAACTATGTTAGTTTCCTATAGCATTGATGTAGGTTCTCTTCTTGCATTTTAGCATAATGACTCATTAAGAAACCTAGTGCACATACTATGCCAACCATTTCAAGTATACATCCCTAGGTTGACAAATGAAATGTAGCTCATGGTGGGGAAAATAGTCCTTATATTGAATATACTATTCCTAAGCATGTCCTTGGGCATGATTATTATACACCTATTGTGAAGAAGAATAGGGATGGTGTCAACCTAGGATCATTTTTGAGTCATAGTTCTTAGTTTAGTTTTTTAGAAATTTGTAGACCTAAAAATTTCTTCACTAGTGTGAAGAATTCAATTGCATGCATCAAAGAGGAAGATGATGAGATGAATATGGTAGATTTCTTCCATGGGAGTCTATTAATTTGAATGAAGAAATTGAAGAATAAGAAGTTGAGTTGCCTTTTGAGGATGCAAGCATTATTTTTCCTACAGAATCATCCTCAAGAGCAAAACCTATAGATATGAGTGGTCTTCAACCTTATTCTAAAATTTTAGCCAATTTCCTTGATAGTACTACTACAAATCCACTAGTTGTTAACAATCTAGTACCCAATGTTCCTTTTCAGTAGCAACCTCATAATCTAATACCTCCAATAATGGCATAACCTACTTTTCCATTTCCTCTTACAAGCCTCATAAATAATGCTAATCTCAAGAATATACCCATATTTTCTCTTCCAAAGTTCTATGGCCTTGCAACTAAAGACCCTAATACCTACTTTTTTGAGTTTGACATACTTTTTCATAGCTTTGACTACAATGTTGATGTCCATAAGCTCAAGTTTTTTCCAACAACACTAAAAGAATCAACTGTATGATGGTTCATGGGCATAGGAGCTAATGTAGCAAGAACTTGGGATGAAATCCAAATTCTATTTCTGGATAAATACAAAGAGTATTGCAAACCATCTGGTTCAAGAGGAGATGGCATCTTAAGGATATCAAAAAAAGAGGAAGAAACATTGGAAGACTATGTTTCACAGTTCTTGTATACACTATAGAAGAATCCTTAGAATGTGTTGTCTGAGGATTCATAAAAGCTATTCTTTTTGAGAGGTGTGCATGATAATTATCTAGAAGCACTAGACCTAATGGCTAGTGGTGATGTATATCAATCTTCTAGAGATGGCATCAAGAAATTCTATCAAAAATATTCAAGGTCAACTATGAAGAAAGGTCAAGGACCTCATTTCATAGTCACTAAAGGAATCAATCAAGGTATTTCAAAGGTCAAGATATCTAACCCACTGACAAATTTCAAGTAGGACATCATAAATGATGTTGCTACACATCTTGACATAATGACTGCAAAGAAGAAGCATGCAAAAGCTAAATTAGGATAGACCAAGTACTATCCTCATTGTCGCAAATATAAGCAAGACTACACATGTAAACTGGTTGCCAACCTAGAGAACCAACATTTTCCAAATGAATACATGAAGATAGATAGGTACAATGATCAAGTGTTCTTCATTGCTCAACATTGACCATGGGCCTCGAGACAAGGTATGCCTCAAGATCCTCTACAATTTTAAAATCCTTATAATAGTCAATGGAAAAACCAAAGCTATCAGAATACCTCCCAGTACTCCCAACCTTCTTGGCCAAACTATATAATAACAAGTGGCCAAACTAGTACAATCACTAGTGGAAAAACTAGCAAAACAATCAATGGCAAAATCAATAGAACAACTGCCAACCACTACAGGGAAATTGGAAAAACAATAATCAATGGAGGGGGCCTTCACAATGGCCTAACCAAAATCCTGGTAACACACAACTACCACCTCCAGTTCCACCTCCTATAATAATGTCACCTCCTATAGCAACTAATGTTAACCCTAAGCCACCTCAGTTGCCTACTCAGCCTTAGCCAAATCTAAATAACAAGAAAATGTATACTACATATACTCAGTGGTCACCTACATATTCCTTAGAACTATTTGATATACATTTAAGGTCAAGTAAAACTTTTCCTGCACTAGCATAACCTATTATAATGGAAGTTGCAAATACTCCTACAGCACCCCTTCCAGAAGTGATATTGCTAGATATCAACCTACAAATTGATGTATCTACCAAGATTACTAACCATACCATAGTGAATCCTCCTTTTCCACATAGGCTAGATAAAGAGAAATCTATACCCCAAAAGGAAGAGACATTAGACATTATTGACCAGCTAAAAAACATGCATGTTCAAATTCCTCTATTTCAAGCTATCAAGGATGTCCCTCTTTATGGAAAAGCTATTAAGGAAGCATGTTTTAAGAAGCCAAGGTGTAAGCAAAAAGACCCTAAAATAGTTCATTTTGTTAAGAAACTAGTAGATATCATGTTAGGGAAGGTAGTAACACCAAAGTATTCATACCTTGGTAGTCCATTGGTTAAATTGATCATAAATGGATAGGCTGTAAAAAATGCTTTAGTTCATCTTGGAGCAGCAATCAATGTAATGAGAAAAGATACAATGCATACATTATGCATTGAGAGCTTAAGGACAACTCCCACAGTGTTAGTAGACAATTCAACTATCACTCCAGATGCTCTCATAGAAGATGTGATAGTGACTTTAGATTCACGGGAGTACCTCTCTGATTTTCTTATCCTATCACCCAAATTAAAAAAAATTGGCCATCCTTTCATATTAGGAAGACCCTAGTTAGCCACTACTCATGCCAAAATTAGTTGTAGATCAGGCAATATACAATTTCAAATGGTCAAAACATAAGGAAGCTAGAGCTATATCCACCTACCAACCCCAACCAGATTTGGGAGAACCTATTTGGCTAGATTTAGGAGATGAAGAGGAAGAACTAAATTTTGTAGCTCAGCTCATGTTGTTGCATAAACAATATATTTTGAAAATATAGGAAGAAGATGATATAGTACAAAGCATTCTCACCAATGAATGTATAGTAGCCAAAAATATTGATGAAAGTTCTCGTTTACAACTATGTACCTATGAAGATTGTGTTTATCCAACAACTACTAAAATAATTGACCACTTATTGCCAAGAGAAGTATCTACAAGACTAGTATCAAAATTGTCAATGGTGGAATTTAAAACTATTGTGGAACTTTCCCCTGGTCATAATCTTCATGTAAACAATAAGTTGTCCATATCCCAATTGGAACTATTAACCAAGCTCCTCAATCAGCATGAAAAAGCCTTTGCTTGAGGTTATAAGGATATGGAAAGATTGAGTCCTAAACTTTGTGCCCATAGCATATCAATGAAGAAAGCTTGCCACTCTGACAGCCTCAAAGGAGAATAAACCTAGCATTGCATGAAATAATTAATACAGAGTTGCATATATTGTTGGATGTTGGATCTATCTATCCAATCTCTAATAGTAAATGGGTATCACCCTTAGTTATTGTACCTAAGAAAGGAGGGAAGTGGCGAATCTATTTAGACTATAGACCATTAAATAATGCCATAAAGAAGGATAACTTTCCTTTACATTTTACTGATCAGGTTTTGGATACTTTGGCTGGAAAAAAATACTTTTCATTTTTAGATGGATATAGTGGATTCAACCAAGTGAGCATTGCTCTAGAAGATTAGGAGAAGACCACATTTACATGTCCTTGGGGTTCTTATTCTTATTCTATATTACCATTTGGTTTATGTAATGCACCAGCTACTTTCTAGAGAGCTATAATTAGCATCTTTGCTAATATATCACATGACTACATGGAGATATACATGGATGACTTCACTACATTTGGTGTCAGATTTGAGGAAGCTTTGAAGAACTTGGAGAAGGTACGAATCTAATTGGAAGAGCACAATCTATCTCTCAATAGCTAGAAATACTTCATGATGATGCAGGATGGAATAGTATTAGGACATTTTATCTCTGAAGCTGAAATCCAAGTAGACCCTACAAAAGTAGCAATAATTCTTGCACTCCCCATTCCTACAAAAAAAAAAGAACTCAGATCTTTTTTAGGAAATGCTCTTTATTATAGAAGATTCATTAAGGATTTTAGTCAGATAGCTAGTCATCTTTATACCCTTCTTACCAAAGAGGTTGAATATACCTAGACATAGGAATGTGATTGTATATGAGCAATGTTAGTATGCTAATAGAAACCAAATTTAAATAAAGCTTCTACAAACTAAACAAAATTCATAAACTTCAAGATAGACTAAGATGAGCTCTCAATTAAGAATATGAGCCATTAATGGGCTCTCTTAATAAGAAGATCTCTTGTTGAGTAGCTTTGTCTAAATAGATAGGATGTATGTTCAAGCTTTATGCTTCAAAAAGGGCTTCAAATGGAGTTGGAATTTGGGTGTGAGTGTATGTTTTTGATGTAAAATGGATTCTTAAAATGGCATTCTGACTTTACTTCATGCATTGTGTTATTTTGCAAAGGGGAAGGATCCAATTTATAGGCAAGAGGCTTGAGGGATTGAGGGCTAAGATGCAAGGATGGGAAAAAGCTCATGGACAGTTCAGATTGCATGAGAGGAGAGCACATGGATTGTGCTTCCTTATAGCCAATCAACGAGTGACACATGTCACAGGGTGAGAGGATGGAGGAAAGGGGAAGGATGAGTCAACAAAGGAGGCTCAAGGGATAAAATCTTTATAAAGACCCTCATAATGACTTGTAAGAGCAATAAAAGGGCTTGGAAGAGTCATTTATGGCCTAGTGGGCTTCATAAAGTTTTATGGTTGAGATATTTTGAGGGAGATGAGAGCAATTTCAACTTGGGCTTGATTAGGAGGGTTTTAAGCTTGCTTAGGATTGTGCAAATGATTAGAGGATGGATTAGGATGGTTTAGGATTAGCTTAGGGATAGGCAAGTGGGTGGCATTTAATGAGGGTGGGTGAAGGAGGAGATATTTGTTAACTTTGGCTTGGGTTAGTAAGTCTTAACCCATTTTTAAGGAATGTGACAAGGTTAGGAGGGGATTAGGATTAGGTTTAAAGACATCTTCTAGAAGAGTCTAGACTTTGGATGAGGATAAAGACTTTCTAGAATAGTCTAGAACTTCATAGGATGAGGATGAAGACTTTCTAGAAGAGTCTAGAACTTCTTAGGATGAGGATAAATTAGATTTTTAGGAAATAAATAAAGTTTTATTTATTTCAAGGGTTTGGGTTGAGGAGATATTTATTAAAACTTTTTTAATAAACATGAGGATTAATATTTAATCTTAATTAAATATTTTGAGTTGGGATTAGGGGTAGGAAATGATGGGATTAGCCTTTAATCAAAATTAAAGAAGGATTAGAAGATTTTGGAAGAGGTTAGTGGTCTTAAAGAAATTGGCCAAGTTTTGGGCAAAAAATAAATTTTTTATTTATTTTGGTTTTTTTGGTCAATTTATTAATTAAATAATTAATAAATAAGGAAATAATGTTTAAATAAGATTTAAACATTTTTGGAAGGGATTCTTTAATTAAATATTTTTAATTAAGATAAAGGAATTTAATGGCATAAAAATTAATTAATTAATTAATAAATGATGATGTCATCAAGAATTTTTCAAAAAACAAAAATGCTTTATTTTCTAAAGGTTTTTAGGTGTCTACATGTTGCCCCTCTTTGATGTGATGCCGCAAGTGGCATGGCATCAAAGATAAGAAAATAAGATGCCCAAGGCTAGAGCAGAAGAGGGGAGAATGGACTGTGAGATGCCCCCTCAAGAAGGCGGTGGGGAGAGAAAGTGAGGCTCGATGGCTTCTTGAAAAGTAAAAGAATCTCGGATGAGAAAGAAGACTCAAATTGGCAAAGAGAAGGGGCTGAATTAGCTCAAACTCTCACTATGGGAGAATGATAAAGGAGAATCAGATGCACAAGAGGAAGCAAGCTTAAGACTTTAGGGAAGGTGGAGGATGAAGGAGCGGAGCACTATAAAAAGGAATCCAGGATAGGGAGATGAATGAGGGGATTATAAAGCTGATGCAATAGGATTTCAAAGAGTCAGATTGGTGGAAGATGGGTTTCGGAGATCCCTAGGACTAGGATTGTGGATCTTGAAAGATGAGGCTTGGTGGATTGATTTGGATTGGTGGATCCCTAAAACTAGGATTGTGGATCCCTAAAGCTAAAGGTGAGGAGTGATTCAAAGAGATACTGATGCATAATCTGGGGTAGGAGAGACAGATGTTGGATATGGATGGGGGATAATGGAGATGAAGGAAAATCATTGAAGCTTTTTGAGCGAGGGGCATACTTCAAAGAGAAGTACCACCATGTAGTTGAGCACTAGATTTTCTATAAGACTGTTGGTTAATTGCCAAGGTTACCAAGAACATCAAGGCCTTTTCACCAACTATCCAAAGGACTAATAGACTGACTCGAAACAAACACACAAGGATTTCCCTTGCATCACACATGAAACCCAGAGGAAATAGTGTGGAACCGACACTGGGTAACCCACAAGAAAAAAAAAGAAACAAACAAAAGACTTGATCAAAATCGTACACTCAGAGTGCCTCATTCGTAGCATACCATGATATGGGAGATCGTGGCAACCTTGAGGAGGGAACAAAAAGATTTCTCAAAAAATATACTTCAAGACCCAAAAAGGAAGATTCCAAATCAAAAGAAAGTGAAAATCCAAAAGAGAAACATCTGCCAACGAGATGGGTAGGATGAGGTACTAACAGAACAAGATCAGACATGAGAAAAGCTATATCCTACAAGGATCTATCAGAGAGCACCTAAGCTGGTGGATCTGGATGAGTGATGCATCTGGCAAGCTGAACTAAGAAGGATAACACTTTGGTGACAGGAGATCTAGCTAAAGGATGCATTGGGATAGCTAACCAAGGGTTGTGCGATGTGTGCAAGATGCCGATCAAGGACAAACTAACATGAAAGCTGGATAGATACAATGGTACTAAGCTAAAGAGGATGTACAAGCTAACGGACCAAGATATTTACAAGTGGGCTAATCAAGATAGTTACAAGCAGGCAAAAGCTCAGGGTGATAGGATAGCGAGATGGTTCAATGTTGGTGCAAGATGCAGAAGCTAAGGATGAGGGGATAGAAGAAGATATGGATTTGGAGAGGATGCATCCCAATGATGATGAGATATTTTGTGACCAAGGATAGCTAGAGGAGTAGGATGAGATGGCTGGATAGGATGGTAGATAGCTAGGATTATGATGGATATAAAGAGATGACATTGGGTTTGCATGAGGATAGCCTAGAGCTAGATACCAATGACAAGGGAGGATGGACAAGACAAGATCTCCAAGGAATATAGTGCCCCCAATCAAAAGATAACATGCAGAAGGAGGTCTTATGATGGATGTGATAGGATTGAAGCTAGGATGGAAAAAGCTGAAGGGGCTAGGGAGATGGATGATAGCTATAATGGTTGGCTGAAACTGCAGGAGATAAGTGGATGATGTGAGATGGAAGCTGGAGGGTGGAGGATAGGTGGATAGATTGGAAGATGGAGTTGGATGTCAAAAGATGACCAAAAGCATGAGGGTGATAGGCTAAGCTGGGGATGGCGGGATTACGCATGACGCTTGTTTGCCAAGTTTTCATCATGGTACTTGTCCAAGGTGCTTGAATTGCCAAGTTTTCACGAGTGGATGCTTTATTTTTCTTTACTTTTTTTTGACTTTTTGACTTTGGACTTAGCTGGAATGATTTTGGCTTTCTTCAACTATTTTTGGCTCATAGATGTTGGTAGGATGGATGAAAAAGGATTGGATTGAACAAGTGGAATGGTGGGTGGGAGTTTGACAGATAATGGATGCGAAGACATAAGGCTTGTGGGTAAATGGATGAGGAAAATGGAAAGATCATCATTGGCACACACTTTGAGAGGTGATAAAGTAGTGGGAAAGATGGTTTTGAGTGAGGTTGAGGAGAAAATGGAGGAAGAGAAACATAAGGACTAAAAGTAGAGTTGGAAGATGGAGGATGGGAAATTTAGGATAAGAAGCATATGGACTAAAAGTGGATTGGGGGGATGAAGGATGCTTATATGGGGATTTGGATGAAGGATGGATGGATGAGGCTTTTTGAGTAGCATGAATGGATGCCAATTGAGATTTTTCTTTGAGATGCATTTCTTTTATGAGCATCTTGGGTATCCACATGATTTTTGACTTTTTTAGCTTGGGCTTTTGTGGCATCTTGACTTTTTCTTTGATTGGGATTAAATGTTTCTTGTTTTGAACATGTATTTTAGAAGGGACATGTTGAGACTTGGATTTTTGTGGATTTTTGGATTTATGCTTTTGTATTTTGGCATCCAATATGCTTCTATTATCCATGGGATGGGAACAAGATTATGGAGGAGATGGAGGGATAATTGATGGAGTGATAGGGTTTAAAGATTGGATGAGATTCAAGGGTGAGTGCCTTTGATGATCTAGCTAGTGGATTTAAAGGGAATGGAAGGATAGATTGGAACATAGGATATGGATGGATATAATTGCCCAAAATGGATGGAGGGAAGGAAGGATATGGGTCCAAAATAGATGGAAACGGGGAAGGTGTAGGTCCCAAAATAGATGGAGGGGATAAAGGATTCATATTAGGTATGTAAGGACCCAAAATGGATGGAAAGGGTGTGGGATTTAGATAAGGGATATATGGACCCAAAATGGAGGGTTGGAGATAAGGAGTAGGATGAGGGCCCAAAATAGATGCGGAATAAGATGGATGGGAACTTTGGGGTGGAGATGGAAGGACTTGGGACCATGCAGGAATAGCGGGGATACCAACATCTAGAAATACATTTTCATTTCCTTTTTCAATATGATGTTCATTATTTGGAACACAAGATGTGAGTCCATTACTAGGTAAAGGAGTTAGAGCTTTGGATATGATAATTAGTTCTTTTTCTATGGATCTATCATCATGGATTATGGGAGATCTATGATCATGAAGCAGAGGAGATGGGAGGATAGGATCTTGAGTTGGGTGGGCTGAGGGAAAGGGATCTTGAGATGGAGTAAGTAAGATGGTAGGATTTAGATATGGAGGGGATGGTAAAAGTGGATCATGTAGGGGAATAAGTGGGATGGTGAGATCTTTTTTTCTATCGGAGGATATTTCAACATGCTTTTGGACAAGATCTTGACAGGAATGGATGGGAGTGGATGCATGAGGTTCATTATATGGGATTTGGATAATGCTTGGAGGAGGAGATGTGGATGGGATTTGGAGCGATTCGATGGGTGGTGGGAATTTGATGCTTGCAGGAAGTGGAAGGATTTTAAGCAACTTGATGGATGGTATGGGGATGATAGCTATGGGAGATGGGGGTGATATTATAGATGGGGAAGCTTCATCACTAACTACTTCACATGGTTGGATTAGATAACATGGCTTATCGACTATTGGAGGAAAATTTTCTTGTATTTCCTCTAGGAGATTCCTTGGAGACTCGTGTGTCAGAGGTGGAGGTGGTGGATTGATAGGAATAGCTGGTGTGATGAGGGTGGAAGATTGGAAGCTTGGTCGATTGCGTGATGGAGGAGAAGTCGGAATATCAGATGGCATGACTAGATAGTTTGGAATAATGCATGGATTTTGTAAGATGCTTGGGGGAATGTTTCTAAGGCTTTCAATATACCCGTCATAGTCAAAAAGATTTTCATCATCATTGGAATAGGAGGTGGCGGGAGCAAGGAAAATACAACCGAACACATCATGATAGGTTTGGGATTTCATGTTTTGATGATGAGTCGGATGGGGATGGGGTCTTGCATATGGATGAACACAGAAGCTCATGGTTGGATTTGGATTAAGCACAGATTTTGGATTGGCTGATGAAGGATTTCCTAGGGAGAGTCAAAGCTGTATGACAGACCTAAGGAGGATTGGCTAGAGATTTTTTGGCTTTCCTGTGGATGGAAGACTTCAAGGGCATGCTGTCAAAAAGTGAGTTTTGCTTTCCTATGCGCTAGATTGGTGGAGATTATGTCAACTTAAGGATAGACTAATGATCCTATGGGCATGACACGAGATTGACCACTTGTGGATCCCAACCTTTAGCTCAAGGTGATGAGGGATACAAGTGACAAAGCTGGATTACCCTAAACAATGCTCTGTGAGAGGGATAACCTTGGTGAGATTGGTTGATTGGTAGGATTGATTGGATAGAAAACTCTGATAGAGTAACAATAATTCATTAAAGGCTTGGGTGATTTTGGATTGGGTTGCTAGCTGGCTGGGGGGATGATTTGGATGGACTTTGGATTTGGGATTGTTCTAAAGCAAGGAACTAGATAGATTCAGTTGCAGTGGGGGAGCTTGGATGATTTTTTGATGAGGCAGTGACTACGCTAAGTATGCCTTGAGCTAGGAGATTTCTAATTTTTTGGGATTTTGACCAAAGTTGGCAAGCATTCATTCAAAATCTATAAACAAACAAGCAGACAAAAGTTTGGAGCAAGCACGTCAAACACACCAACATCCTAGGAAGCTTTCTACAAGGATAAAATTTGGTTTAGCTAGGGAGTCCTCGACATACGCAAGGTATATGAGGCCCATATCCGTAGATGAAACCAAAAAGATGTCACACAGATGAGAGGAGCGGTAACCCACTTCTCCTCTTTCACTTCTCAAGGGTATAAAGTTCCTTGAGGCTTAGCCCGAGTGACAAAATCTCGATTCCAAGAGAGGTATCTTTGGATTCACCTCCCGATTTTTATACTCCACTGGAACGCTACAGTTGAGGTCGTCCCAAGGGGTGATGAAATCCCCAAGTAGGCCTCCTAAAAAGTGTAAAACAAGACCACATACATGATCTTGGGCTTTAAAAGATGCGTTTATTCCAATTGATTATTTAGATTTTGTAAGCTATGATTGAAGACACTTGTGATTATGGCATACAATGTTCATTCCAATTTGATAGCATCGTCAGCCTAATGAAAGTCGAGAGATCATCAACATAAGAAATGCGAGCGCCATTGAAAATGCATCCAAACCATCCAATGTTCATTGATTGTTAGGCATTCAAGATTGAGTGTGAGTTTGTTTTAAGCCCAAAACAAAGATGTGTGAAACTTGATTTCCAAGCGCACGCTCGGAGGCCCTCCACGTTAAGATTTGTCCAATTTTTATGCCCAAATGAAGTGTGAGTGAGATTAATGCACATTCAAGGAATTTTCTAACTTAGAAAAACCACTAAAGACCCAAGTGAGTGGAGTTTGATCTTTGTGGAGCACTTAACACCCTCTTAGGTAGACCCATCCCCATAGATGGCACTGAGATTGCAACCAATGGTTAAATTGATGGGTGATTAAAGAGGGTGAGTCCAAATAAAAACTCATTTAAAGCGTCTTTATTTGGTTTTTATAATTTAGGAAGCTTCTAGAATGTAGATTCTTTTTATGTCCCAAAAGATGATTATTTGATCTATGGCATTCAAGATTGGATCTGTTGTTTTAATCATGCATTCATAAAAAAAAAAAAACTTGATTTTAATCCATGGCACTGAAGAGTGATTTTAGCAACATGCATTCAAAGACAAGTGATTAAACATTCAAGTTTTTTCCTTTGAGCATTCAAGATTGAGATTTTGTGTGTTGTTTTAAGAACTTTGAAGTGCTTTGTTTTAACCTTAGATCATTCAAGATTGTTTTGGACTCAAAAGTGAAAATGACTCTTACGAATTTGGTTTTCATTCAAGATTTTGTGTTCTAGTTTGCATATTTTAAGCCCAAAAATGATATTCCTAGATTGTTTTGATGCATGAAAAACCTAAGAAACATTCAAGATTTTGCAACAAGACATTTGTTTGGAACAAATAACAAAGCTTTTAGGACAATTTTTGGCAATCATTTAGGACTCTTAGTTTTCATGAGATTTTTAAAAGAACTTTAAAATATTTGCAAATGAGGTTCATTTTATCCTTGATTGATGCTTTGAGTTTGACTTAGATTTTAGTGTGCACTTAGTGTTGATTTTGAACCTTTTGAAATGGAAACTTGAAGTTCTTTTTAAATTCTCAAAAATGAAGTGTTCCTAACTTTGCATGAATGCATCTAAAACCTTGATGTTGCAAGGATGCAAATGATTGGATTGGTTTAGTTTCACTTGTTAAAAGATTTTTTCTTTTTTGCAAATTTTTAATTTTTTAATGGATTTAAGTATGATTTGGGGGTTCATTTTAAGCACTAAAAAGAAGTGTGTATGATTTTGCTTCCTTAAAAAAAATGGCCAAGATCTCCCACAAGAAGAAGAAGAAGAAGTATATGGAATAAGAAGAATATAGACAAGAAGAGGAAGAAGAATTCCAAGTGCTTTGTCCACCTATAAGCTTGAAAAATCTGCAAACACTATGAGATAGACTATGAGTTCCTTTGTCTTCTTCATGCTCATGTGGACTTACAAAACCAATTTATACAATCCTACCAATCACAAAAATAAGCAAAATTAGCCAAAATTAGCAAATGACATACAAAACTTGACTTAAAAAAGCTAATGAAGATGACCCATGCGGGGTCCCACCGGGCATGCCAAAATGTATATGAGCAATGTTAGTATGCTAATAGAAACCAAATTTAAATAAAGCTTCTACAAACTAAACAAAATTCATAAACTTCAAGATAGACTAAGATGAGCTCTCAATTAAGAATATGAGCCATTAATGGGCTCTCTTAATAAGAAGCTCTCTTGTTGAGTAGCTCTGTCTAAATAGATAGGATGTATGCTCAAGCTTTATGCTTCAAAAAGGGCTTCAAATGGAGTTGGAATTTGGGTGTGAGTGTATGGTTTTGATTTAAAATGGATTCTTAAAATGGCATTATGACTTTACTTCATGGATTGTGTTATTTTGCAAAGGGGAAAGATCCAATTTATAGGCAAGAGGCTTGAGGGATTGAGGGCTAAGATGCAAGGATGGGAAAAAGCTCATGGAGGGCTCAGATTGCATGAGAGGAGAGCACATGGATTGTGCTTCCTTATAGCCAATCAGTGAGTGACACATGTCACAGGGTGAGAGGATGGAGCAAAGGGGAAGGATGAGTCAACAAAGGAGGCTCAAGGGATAAAATCTTCATAAAGACCCTCATAATGGCTTGTAAGAGCAATAAAAGGGCTTGGAAGAGTCATTTATGGACTAGTGGGCTTCATAAAGTTTTATGGTTGAGATATTTTGAGGGAGATGAGAGCAATTTCGACTTGGGATTGATAGGAGGGTTTTAAGCTTGCTTAGGATTGTGAAAATGATTAGAGGATGGATTAGGATGGTTTAGGATTAGCTTAGGGATAGGCAAGTGGATGGCATTTAATGAGGGTGGGTGAAGGAGGAGATATTTGTTAACTTTGGCTTGGGTTAGTAAGTCTTAACCCATTTTTAAGGAATGTGACAAGGTTAGGAGGGGATTAAGATTAGGTTTAAAGACATCTTCTAGAAGAGTCTAGACTTTGGATGAGGATAAAGACTTTCTAGAATAGTCTAGAACTTCCTAGGATGAGGATGAAGACTTTCTAGAAGAGTCTAGAACTTCTTAGGATGAGGATAAACTAGATTTTTAGGAAATAAATAAAGTTTTATTTATTTCAAGGGTTTGGGTTGAGGAGATATTTATTAAAACTTTTTTAATAAACATGAGGATTAATATTTAATCTTAATTAAATATTTTGAGTTGGGATTAGGGGTAGGAAATGATGGGATTAGCCTTTAGTCAAAATTAAAGAAGGATTAGAAGATTTTGGAAGAGGTTGGTGGTCTTAAGGAAATTGGCCAAGTTTTGGGAAAAAAATAAATTTTTTATTTATTTTGGATTTTTTGGTCAATTTATTAATTAAATAATTAATAAATAAGGAAATAATGTTTAAATAAGATTTAAACATTTTTGGGAGGGATTCCTTAATTAAATATTTTTAATTAAGATAAAGAGATTTAATGGCATAAAAATAAATTAATTGATTAATTAATGATGATGTCATCAGGAATTTTTCAAAAAATAAAAATACTTTATTTTCTAAAGGTTTTTAGGTATCTACAGTGATAACTCCTTTCAAAAGCCTATATCATTATTGACCACTGCACCAATACTGAGGGGTCTTAATTGGACTTTGCCTTTTTAGATACATACAGATGCTTCTAACTCCACCATAGGTGTAGTTCTAGGAGAAAAATCCCAACATCTTGAAAATGCAATCTACTATATTAGCAAGAGCCTTCATGGACCAGAATTAGACTATATAGTGAATGAAAAATAATTGTTAGTAGTAGTTTATTCTCTAAACAAATTCTAGCATTACATAACTAGCTATTCCATATTTTTTCATACTGATCTTGCAAAAATTAAATACCTCATGAACAAACTTGCTATTACAGACAAGTTAGCAAGATGGCTACTGTTGTTATAGGAATTTGATATCACCATCATTGATAAGCCTCAAAGAGCCAACACGGTAGCTGATTATCTATCAAGAATCCACCATGATGAGAATGACACTACTCTAATAGATAAGACATTTCTAGATGAGCATTTATTTCATATTGCTATCCAAACTCCATGGTATGTACACATTGCTAACTACATTGCAACTAATAAAATTCTAGCACATTTCTCTTACAAGGAAAAGAAGTTGCTTCTAGAGAAAAGTTTCTATTTCTATTGGATTGATAATATCTTATTTTACACTAGACCTGATCAAGTTACAAGGAGATGTGTGATAGAGGATGAGACATATGACATTCTACATGCATGTGATAATGAACCATGTGGAGGACACTTTGCAGCAAAAAGAATAGCATCGAAGATTTTAACAATAGGTTACTATTGGCCTATGCTTCACAATTATGCACCTAACTATACACAAGAGTGTGATAAATGTCAAAGGATAGGCAGACCAAAAAGAATAGATGAAATGCCTCTCAATCCACAATTGACTTTAACGGCATTTGATAAATGGGGCATGGATTTCATTGGTTCAATTGATCCTCCATCCAATGGGAAATTATATATCCTTGTGTGTACTGATTAGATGACAAAATGAGTTGAAGTCAAACCAATGAAGCATGCTCGTGATTACAAAGTTGCAGAATTTCTATATGAGGAAATATTTACTTGCTATGGTGTACCCAAAGAAATTGTCACTAACCAATGTTCTCAATTCACTTCTAATCTAATCACAGAACTTATGAAATAATATAATATCAGACACTGGAAATCAAGCCCCTATCACCCTTAAGCTAATAGACAAGAAGAAGTCAAAAATTGGGAGATAGAGGCCATCTTAACAAAAATAATTAATTTCCACTAAAGGGATTGGAATAGCAGACTTCCAAAAGTTGTTTGGGCGTACAGAACAACATGGAAGACTACTACAAGATTCACACCATTTGAGCTACTATATGGGAAAGTAGTAATGCTCCCCATTAAATTTAAACATAAAACTTTAAGAATAGCATTGGAGTTGAACATTAAACTTCCTGCAGCATAGAGAGAACATCTTCTGCATCTTAATTCTTTGGATGGAATTCGCAAGGCTGCTCTAGAATGCACCAAAATCATATAGAAGCAAGGGAAACAATGGAATGACACTCACATTAAGAATAAACAATTTCAAATTGGTGACTGAGCATTACTATATGATTCCAAATATAAAGATATGCCAAGCAAGCTGTAGACATGATGGTTGGGTCCCTATGAAATAAACCATGTATTTTCAAATGGAGCAATCTAGATAAGTACCATTGATCCAATACCTTTTACATTCTTATTCAGTGGTCATAGACTCAAGTTATATAAATGGCCCCAAAAAAAAGAGGACTTCCTATAGAAATTTCAATGGCCAGCTTCAAATGAACAACAGGTAACACTTCCTACAGTAGAAGGTGCTAACCTCCTGCCTGTAGCTCTTCAATACTAATTTCTTCATGCATGCCCATAATAAAAACTTTATGCCCTCATAAAGTTCAAAATTCTCCATTCACTTTCTAATTTCTTCTTTCCCAACTCATTGAATTTCTTTACCTACCACCCACCCACCTTCCATTTCATCATTTTACAATGCTTTCAATAAACACCACTAGTTTGCTAACGTATGCTATCACTATTGATGTACTTTTTGCCACCTTTGTGCAACTATCAACTAGTAGGTATAATCTTTTCAAATCTTTATTCATTTATAGTACATAGATTTCATTTCTTATATCTAGTACTACATTATTTATATTATTGCAGTGTTATGCCAGTTCCATACCTCATATTAAATATGACAAGTGTGGACACTTGTCCATGCTTCGTAGGGGACAAGGAAGGTTACTAAAATCCAATGACATTCTTATTTATTCATTAAGATATCTTTACACTCCCTTTATTGATTAAAGTGCAATTGCTATAAGTACGCAAGTGTCTAGATGTTGTACCCTTATTCCTAAATGTTTCCTTACTGTAAGGCTATGATGTGACCTAAATTTAAATTTCAAGTGATTTGAATTCAATTCTCAAATAGTTTTCACATATCTATTATTTACTCTCATTAAACTACATTGAAATGTGAAAATGGGTCTATGAAAAAAAAAAAAAAAAGCTTGAATTCATAGGAGGGAAGAGGAAAATAGTGCAAGTAGAGTAGACAATGAAATTGTCACGCATAAATGGGTGGAAAATTGCAGCAATGAGAACCAGTGGAGTATACTATTGTACTCTCAGACTTAGAGGCAATGAGAAGATTTAATGTCTATGGCTGGTTATGGTATTACTTAAGTCTAATAGCATTTGATGAAGAAGTAGCCATGGAATTTACAAGAACATTTAATGAGGGAGAAGCTACTATGTGGGGTTTGATAGTTGTTGCTACAAAAGAGTGAATAGCAGAAGTAAATGGGTTACCAATAGTAGGAGAACATTACCCTCATACACATGATACAATATTAGCCAAGGCTTAGTTTATCATACCAACTAATCCTCAGCTGGATATAACCAAGCAGAGTTGCAAAAGGATATCTCTTCTATTTCCATACAATGAGCTAGTTATGCACATTATCAAGCACCTCACCTATGGAGGAAGATTTTCATATTTGCATGCACATCATTTTAAATTGCTCAGTTACATAACGCACAATTATCTAGTAAATGTTCCCAATTTCTTCTATAACATGTTATGCATTAGTGTTGAAGAAACCCAAAAGGGGAAGGAAAACTTTGTCACCCATCATGACCTAATCAAATTGCTTCTAGAGAGATCACTTAGGGATGCCTCTTCCATGTCATGGGTAGAATTTTTCCAAGCTAAAACTGTACAACCCCAGACTATCCTTAATAAATAGCCCAGTGAAGAAAATGTAGCTATTGATGAACCTACTAAGCAAAGCACTCAAGGTGCTGAAGTTGACAATGTGCAAGGAAATGTGCAAGAAAATGTGCCCTTACCTATTCAAGAGACTAAAATGCCTTCCTGAACAAAGAGAAAATGGAAATTACAAGAAGAGACCTTGGATTCGAAAGTATAAAAACCAAACCCTATAGTTGCAAGGCAAAAGAAAACTAAGATGGATCCTACAATAGTCACCCTTATAGTAGAAACACCGAAAGGAAGTAGTAGGAAGAAGACTATGGTACCTAAGGAGACCCCTATGAGAAGAAGTCCTAGAATGGAAAGACAATTTTCTAAAGTGTCAGTAAAAGTTTAGTCTACTTCATCCAAACCATCCATTGAAAAATCCCCAGTACAAATTGTTCTAAATGACTCTCCTCCTCACCCTGAAACTTCAAACATTAGTAAAAACCCTAATGAGGAATGTAGGGTTGAAGTAAACTAAAATCAAAATGATTCCCCAATAGGCTAAAAAAGTACTCCAAGCTACAAAGACACTAGTCTAGTTCCCTACAAGCCCAAATGGCTTACAAATTTCTTAGAGTAGTCCTAGAGGGAACAGAAGAAAAAGAAAAATAACTATGAAGAGGATAGTGGTTCCATTACCCTACACAATCTTTTTTTCTAGTTGTATGGAAAACATATGCTTGTTGTAGCCATATGGGAAGAGGACAGGAAGAAGATGAAGAAAGTCATAGTTTCCCAAGGTGAGGAAATTACATATTTGAAAGAGCAATATTTGGCAAGCATAAAACAAAGGATGGATCATACCCTCAAATTGGTTGATCAAGCACTTGCTTGCAAACCACCACCTTGGATTTATGCTATTTTTTTAAAGGAACAATTCCTTTTATTCCAACTTATGCTAACCCTCGAGGACATAAATGTAGAATTCAAATCAGCTCAGGAATTCTATGGTTTATACCAGACTCTGCCATCCTAGCAGCAAAACTTGCTCTGTGAGTTATATGTGCACAATTTTATCATTCTAGCAAAAACCCAATGGAATCCTTTACTCTACATAGGGGATATACATTTGAGGACTTTGATCTCTTGGATGCATAATGAAGCTAATTATGATAGACAATTGAATAATTACAGAGATGAGGAAAGAATAGAATCCCTATTATTGAGAGCTGAGAGCACTAAACCAAAGAAAAATCTTAGGCACTAGTTTAGATTAACTTATGGGGATAAGAACAATGGGGTAAGGGATAGAATCTTCACTATTAGAACCAAGGTCTATGTAGAATATGAAAACCTACCTTACTTAGAGAGCCATGGGTGGTGTTAAAAGTAGGTGGGGTAGATTACCTAAGACACTCAAAAGACCAGAGCTGCACAATCATATTGATTTAGCGGCCACCCTTCACTGAGTTTTGAAGTACATATAGTTGGGGAAATAAGCTAGTCTAGAACTGTTATGCCAACTTACACTACACCCTCCAATCCTCATGTGGCCCCTGTATGATATTAATGCTCATAGACTTGACAAGTTGTAGGAGGACAATAGAAGGGAATTTTGGGAGAGAACACAAGGATTCTACTACAGCTTCAAAAGTAGTAGGAGAGGAAGAACTGATGTTGGAGAATTCAGATCACTGACCAGGAAATGTAATGCTTGAGAATAACCATTAGTTTACAAGGGGGCAGATGATGAGGCTAATTATTGCCTTAATTTTATGATAATTTAAAATACTCTATTTTAATACCACCAAGACATTTGTGAACTTATGCTTACCTAAACTAATGATTAAAATCTCAAATAGAACCATTAACCTATGGGTAGATAGTATATCATATTTTTCCAATATTGTGTGTGTGTGTGTGTGTGTGCGCGCACGCACATGTGTGCATGCATGTGTGTGTGTGTGTGCGTGTGCACGCATGTGTGCATGCATGCATGTGTGTGTGTGTGTGTGTGTGTGTGTGTGTGTGTGTGTGTGTGTGTGTGTGTGTGTGTGTGTGTGTGTGTGTGTGTGTGTGTGTGTGTGTGTGTGTGTGTGTGTAATGCAATATTTCATATAACCATCAGAATGCGTGTTCTAATATTTGGGTTTAATTTGTTTATGCTTATTTGCAAATATCTCAGCATTATAACTAACTTGTTAGCAAAGGAAGCTGAAGATGGTGAGAAGCATTTAAGAGGAACATTGAAGATGGTTGATGGAATTCAAGGAGAAAATGTTAAGGTTTAGTCATGGTGGAGTGGAAGAAGTCATAATGGTACTAAGAGACATGGCTGCTACCAAGGAGGAGCTATGAAGAATTGCTATATTTTCTCTACATTCACTATTGTGTCAAATTAGTTGTCCAAAATTTATTACTCATACCATTAATTGTTTCCTTGTTTCTCTTTGATGGATTTGTAGTTTGTTTGTTTGATTTCCTATTTTTTGAATAAGTGTCGATCCTTTATTTGTAGGGATCAGAAAAATGGTGTTAGGAGGTTAGAAGAAAGTTTATGGAAAGAAACTATTGACTCTTGCAATGAGTAATTTTTATAGTTTTATGTATCGTTCTCATGTAAGGAATTTTTGGAACCTAACGAAATAGCTCTTGGTTTACACTTTTTGTTAGTAGATTAGCATAAGTCAACCAAGGGGACCCAGTTGGGAGGTGGATTAGATTAGAGTAGTATAAATTTGTTTTCAGTATTTCTAGTATTATAGGTAGAAGTTAAAAGTTCCTTCCTATAGCATCATACTTTGTGAGTGTTCCTGCAGTATTTGTAAGAATAGTTATAGTTGATGAATTGAGTTTGAATATAGATTAGTATTCAATTATATTTCTACCATTCATTTTAGTGAATATTTAAGTGTGTTAGTTTCCTACAGCACTAGTTTAGGTTATTTCCTTGCATTTTACTTTCCTGCAACATAAGCATAATGACTCATCAAGAAACCTAGTGCACATATTGTGCCAACCATTTCAAGTATACATCCCTAGGTTGACAAATTAAATGCATCTCATGGTGGAGAAAATAGTCCTTAGATTGAATATACTATTCCTAAGTACAGCCTTGGGCATGGTTATTATACACCTATTGTGAGGTAGATCATTTTTGGCACAGTTGCCAGGTATGGTGTCAAGCTAGGAGCCATTTTAAGTCATGGTTCTTAGTTTAGTTTGTAAAAAATTTGCAGTCATAAAACTTTCTTCACCAGTGTGAAGAATTCAATTTCATGCATCGAAGAGGAAGATGACAAGATGAATATGGTAGATTTCTTTCACGAGAGTCAATTTATTTGAAAGAAGAAATTGAAGAACAAGAAGCTGGGTTTCCTATTGAGGATGTAAACCCTGCTTTTCCTACAAAATCATCCTTAAGAGAAAAACCTATAGATACGAGTGGTATTCAACATTTTGCTAAAATTTTGGCTAGTTTCCTTTATAGTACTACTCCAAATCCACTAGTTGTTAACAATCTAGTAACTAATGTTCCTTTTCAATAGCAACTTCATAATCTAATACCTCTAGTAATGGAAAATCCTACTTTTCTATTTCCTCTTCCAAGCCTCATAAATAATCCTAATCTCAAGAATATACCACAGCTGCTCTTCCAAAGTTCTATGGCCTTGTAACTAAAGACCCTAATACTTTCTTGTTTGAGTTTGACATACTTTTTTGTAGCTTTGACTACAACACTAATGCCCATAAGCTCAAGTTATTTCTAGCAGCACTAAAAGAATTAGCTCTATGATGGTTCATGGGCTTAGAAGCCAATGCAATAGGAACTTGGGATGAAATGCAAACTTTGTTTCTAGATAAATACAAAGAGTATTGTAAAGCTTCTAGTTCAAGACTAGATGACATCTTCAGGATATCAAAAAAGGAGGAAGAAACATTGGAAGACTATGTTTCACAGTTATTGTATACACTGCAAAAGAATCCTCGGCATGTATTGTTTGAGGATTCACAAAAGCTAGTCTTTTTGAGAGGTGTGCATGATAATTCTCTAGAAGCACTAGACCTGATGGCTAGTGGTGATGTATATCAATCTTCTTGGGATGACCTCAAGAAAATCTATCAAAACTATTCAAGGTCAACTATAAAGAAAGGCCAATCACCTCATTCCACAGTCACTAAAGGAATCAGTCAAGATATTTCAAAGCTCAAGATATCTAACCTACTAACAGATTTCAAGTAGGACATCATAAATGATGTTGCTACACATCTTGACACCATAACTACAAAGAAGAAGCATGCAAAAGTTCAATCACAATTGGCCGAGTATTATCCTCATTGTTGCAAATAGAAGATAGAATGCACATGTAAATTGGTAGTCAACTTGGAGAACCATCATTTGTCGACTGAGTACATAAAGATAACATGGACAATGATCAGGTGTTCTTCATTACTCAATGTTGACCATGGGTCTTGAGACAAGGTATGTCTCAAGATCCTCTACAATTTTCAAACCCTTATAATAGTAAATGGAAAAAAAAAAGCTATCAGAATCCCTCCCAGTACTCCCAATCTTCTTGGCCAAACTGGTATAACCAGTGGTCAAACTAGTACAATCACAAGTGGCAAAACTAGTAAAATAATAAATGGAAAAATCAACAAAACAACTAGAAACCACCACAGGGAAATTGGCAGCCTAATAATCAATGGAGGGGGCCTTCACAATGGCCAAATCAAAATCCTATTAACTCACAACTACTACCTCCAATTCCACCTCCTGCAGTAGCTAATGTTAACCCTAAGCCAACTTAGTTGCTTGCTCAGTCTCAACCAAATCTAAACAACAAGCAACCACAATAGAAAATGTACACTACAAATACTTAGCAATCCCCTACATATTCCTTAGAAGTATCTGATATACATTTAAGGTCGACTAAAACTTTTCCTACACTAAAATACCCTATTATAACGGAAGTTGCAGATACTCCTACAACATCCATTCCAGAAGTGATTCTACCAGATATCATCCTACCAACTAATGTATCTAGCAAGACTACTGACCATACCATAGTGAATCCTCCTTTTCCACATAGGCTAGATAAAGAGAAATCTATACCCAAAAAGGAAGAGGCATTTGACATTATTGAGCAACTAAAAAACATGCATGTTCAAATTCCTCTATTTCAAGCTATCAAGGATGTCCCTCTTTATGGAAAAGCTATTAAGGAAGCATGTTTTAAGAAGCTAGGGCAGAACTAGAAAGACCCTAAAATAGGTCATGTTGTTGGGCAACTAGTAGATATCATGCTAGGGAAGGTAGTAACACCAAAGTATTTAGACCCTAGTAGTCTAGTGGTTAACTTGATTATAAATGGATAGGCTATGAAAAATGCTTTAGTTGATCTTGGAGCAACAATCAATGTAATGAGCAAAGACATAATGCATAGGTTATGGATGGAGGGCTTAAGGACAACTCCCATAGTGTTACAACTTGCAGAAAATTCAATTGTCACTCTAGATGGTCTCATAGAAGATGTGATAGTGACTTTAGATTCATGGGAGTACGTTGTTGATTTTCTTATCCTATCACCCAAAGTCAAACTTGTTGGCTATCTTGTCATATTAGGAAGACCCTAGTTAGCCACTACTGATGCCAAAATTAGTTGTAGATCAGGTAATATGACAATTTCAAATGGTCAAAACATAAGGAAGCTAGAGCTATATCCACCTGCCCAACCCCAACCAGATTTGGGAGAACCTATTTGGCCAGATTTAGGAGATGAAGAGGAAGAATTGAATTTTGTAGCTCAGCTCATGATGTTACATAAAGAATCTTTTCTGAAAATACATGAAGAAGATGATATAGTACAAAGTATTCTCACCAATGGATGTATAGTGGCCAAAGATATTGATGAAAGTTATGTCTTACAACTATGTGCCTATGGAGATTATATTTATCTAGCAACTCAAATAATTGACTAGCTATTGGAAAGAGAAGTATCTACAATACTAGTATCAGAATTGCCAATGGTGGAATTAACAACTACTATGGAACTTTCTCCTGGTTGGAACTATTATTCAAGCTCCACAATCAGCATGTAAAAGCCTTTTCTTGGGATTATAACGATATGGTAATATTGAGTCCTAAACTTTGTACCCATATGATATATATCAATGAAGAAAGCTTGCCACTTTGATAGCCTTAAAGGAGAATAAACCCAGCATTGCATGAAATAGTTAACACAGAGTTGCAGAAATTGTTGCATGTTCGATTTATCTATCCAATCTCTGATAGTAAATGGATAACACCCTTATTTATTGTACCTAAGAAAGGAGGGAAGTGGTAGATCTATGTAGGCTACAAAGAATTAAATAATGCCACAAAGAAGGATCAGTTTCCTTTACCTTTTATTGATCAACTTTTGGATACTTTGGTTGGAAAGAAGTACTTTTCATTTTTAGATGGATACAATGGATAAAACCAAATAAGAATTTCTCTAGAAGATTAGGAGAAGATCACATTTACATGTCCTTTGGGTTCTTATGCTTATTATGTATTACCATTTGGTTTATGTAATGCATCGGCTACTTTCTAGACAGTTGTAATCAACATCTTTGCTAATATATCACATGACCACATGGAGATATACATGGATGACTTCACTACATTTGGTGTCACATTTGAGGAAGCTTTGATGAACTTAGAGAAGGTACTCATCCAATGTAAAGAGCACAATTTGTCTCTCAATAGTGAGAAATGCTTCTTGATGATGTAGGAAGGAATAGTATTGGGACATTTTATCTCTGAAGCTAGAATCCAAGTAGACCTTGCAAGAGTGGAGGTAATTCTTACACTCCCCACTGATAAAAAATAAAAAGAACTCAGAACTTTTTTAGGACATGCTTGTTATTATAAAAGATTCATTAAGGATTTTAGTCAGATAGCTAGTTCTCTTTATACCCTGCTTATGAAAGATGTTGAATTTACCTGCACAAAGGAATGTGACAACTCCTTTCAAAAGCTTAAATCATTGTTGACCACTGCACCAATACTTAGGGGTCCTAATTGGACTTTTCTTTTTCACATACATATAGATGCTTCTGACAATGTCATAGGTGCATTTCTAAGAAAAAAATCTCAACATCTTGAAAATGTTATCTACTATACTAGCAAGAGCCTTCTTGGACCAACATTAAACTACCCAGTGACTAAAAAAGAACTGTTAGCAATAGTTTATGTTCAAAACAATTTTTGGCATTACATAACTAGCTATTCCATATTTTTTCATGTTGATAATGCAGCAATTAAATACCTCATGAACAAACATGCTATTATAGGCATGTTAACAAGATGGCTACTGTTGTTGCAAGAATTTGATATCACAATCATTAATAAGCCTAGGAGAGCCAATATGGTAGCTAATTATCTATCAAGAATCTACCATGATGAGAATGACACTACTCTGTAAGATGATGCATTTCTAGATGAGCATTTATTTCATATTATTATCCAAACTTCATGGTATGCAGACATTGCTAACTACATTGTAGCTAATAAAATTCTAGCACATTTCTCTTACAAGGAAAAGAAATTGCTTGTAGATAAAAGTTTACATTTATCTTGGATTGATAATATCTTATTTTATGCTAGACCTGATCAAGTTATGAGGAGATGTATGAGAGAGAATGAGACATATGAAATTCTACATGCATGTCATAATGAACCAGGTGGAGGACACTTTGCAGCAAAAAGAACAACATTGAAGATTTTAACAACTAGTTACTATTGGCCTACGCTTCACAAAGATGTAGCTAACTATACATGAAAGTTTGATAAATCTCAAAGGATGGGAAGACCAACAAGAACAAATGATATGCTTCTCAATCCACAATTGGTGTTAACACCATTTGATAAATGGGGCATGGATTTCATTGGTCTAATTGATCCTCCATCCAATGGAAAATCATATATCCTTGTCTGCACTGACTACCTGACAAAATGGGTAAAATTCAAAGCAATGAAGCATGCTCATGGTCACAAAGTTGTAGAATTTCTATATGAGGAAATATTTACTTGCTATGGTGTACCCAAAAAACTTGTCACTAACCAAGGTGCTCAATTCACTTCTAATCTGATCAGAGAACTTATGAAACAATATAATAGTAGACACTGAAAATCAAACCCCTATCACCCTCAAGCTAATGGACAAGTAGAAGTCACAAATCGAGAGATAGAGGCAATCTTAACAAAAATAGTCCATTTTCACTGAAGGGATTGGAATAGCAAACTACCAAAAGTTTTTTGGGCCTACAGAACAACATGGAAGACTACTATAGGGTTCACACCATTTGAGCTACTGTATGGAAAAGTAGCAATGCTCCCGATTGAATTTGAACATAAAACTTTAAGAACAACATTGGAGTTGAACATTGAACTTCTTGCAGCATAGAGAGAACGTCTTCTGCATCTTAATTCTTTTGATGAAATGCACAAGGCTACTTTGAAATGCATTGAAATCATATAGAAGAAAAGGAAACAATGGCATGACTCTCAAATTAAGAATAAAAAAATTCAAATTAGTAACTAGGCATTGTTATACGATTCTATATTTAAATATATGTGAGGCAAGCTGCAGACACGATGGTTGGGTCCTTATGAAATAAACCATGTATTTGCAAATGGAGCCATCTAGATAAGTACCATTGATCCAGTGCCTTTTACATTCTTTTTCAATGGCCATAGACTAAAGTTATATAAATAGCCCCAAATAAAAGAGTACTTCCTACAGCAATTTCAACAGCTAGCTTCAAGTGAACAACATCAACAATTCCTGCAGCAGTAGGTGTTGATCTCCTACTTGTAGCTCTTCAATACTAATTTCTTCATGCATGCCCATAATAAAAACTTTATGCCCACATAAAGTTCAAAATTCCCCATTCACTTTCTAATTTCTTCTTTTCCAACTCATCTCATTTCTTTACCTACCACCCACCCACCTTCCACGCCTTCATTTTACAATGCTTTCAATAAAAACCACCAGTTTGCTGACATATGTTGTCACTACTGATGTATTGTCTACCACCTTTTGGTACGTGCAACAATCAAATAGTAGCTATAAGCTTTTCAAATCTATATTCATTTATGGTACATAGATTTCATTTCTTATATCTAGTACTGCATTATTTATATTATTGTGGCATTATGCCAGTTCCATACCCCATGTTAAGTATGACAAGTGTGGAAACTTGTCCATGTTTCATAGGGGCTAGGGAAGGTTACTTAAACCCAATGACATTCTTATTTATTCATTAAAAATTTTCAAATCTTTACAGTCCCTTTATTGATTAAAACTCAATTGCTACAAGTACACAAGTGTCTACGTGTTGTACCCTTATTCCAGAATGATTCCTTACTGTTAGGCTATAACATGACCTAAATTTAATTTTCAACTGATCTGAATTCAATTCTTAGATGATTTTCACATGTCTTCGATTTACTCTCATTAAACTACATTATTATTACTCATAATGAATTGTTATGACATTAATTAGCAAAAAGAGTGTGAAACATGAAAATGGGTCTATAAAAAAAAAAGCCTTAATTCATAGGAGGGAAGAGGAAAATAGTGCAAGTACAGTAAAGAGTGAAATTCTCAAGCAGAAATGGGTGGACAATTGAAGCGACAAGAACTAATGGAGCATACTATTTTACTCTTAGGCATAGAGGTAGTGAGAAGGTTTAATGTTTGTGGCCAGTTAGGGTATTTCTTAAGTCTAACAGTGTTTGATGAAGAAGTGGCCATGGAATTTACAAGAACATTTAATGAGGGAGAAGAAACTATATGGGGATTGACGGTTGTTGCTACAAAAGAGTGAATAGCAGAAGTAACTAGGTTACCAATAGTAAGAGAACATTACCCTCATATGTATGATGCAAGATCAGTCAGGACTCAATTTATCATACCAACTAATCCTCAGTTGGATATAACCAAGTAGGGTTGCAAAAGGATGTCTCTTATGCCACCACACAATGATCTGGTTATGCACATTATCAGGCACCTCACTTGTGAAGGAATATTTTCATATTTTCATGCACATCATTTTAAATTTCTCAGTTACATAAGGCACAATTATCTAGTAAATGTTCCCAATTTATTGTATAACATGTTATGCATTAGTGCTAAAGAAAACCAAAAGGGGAAGGACAACTCTATCACCCATCATGCCCTAATCAAATTTCTTATAGAGAGATCACTTAGGGATGCCTCTCCCATGTCATGGGAAAAATTTATCCAAGCTAAAACCCTACAACCCCAGGTTGTCTTTAATAAATAGCCCAATTAAGAAAATGAAGCTCCCATTGATGAACCTATTGAGCAAAGCACTCAAGGTGCTGAAGCTAACAATGTGCAAGGCAATGTGCAAGATAATGTGTAAGAAAATCTACCCTTACCCATTCAAGAGACTAAAATACCTACCTCTTCCTAAGCAAAGAGAAAATGGAAATTACAAGAAGAGACCTCAGCTTCGATAGTAAAAAAACCAAACCCTACGTTTACAAAGAAAAAGAAAACTAAGATGGGTCTTATAGTAGGCACTCTTACAATAGAGCCACCAAAAGGAAGTAGTAGGAAGAAGATTGTGATACCTAAGGAGACTCTTGTGAGAAGAAGTCCTAAAATGAGGTGACAAACTTCTAAAGTGTTAGTAGAAGCTCAGTTTACTGCATACAAACCATCCACTAAAAAATCCCCAGTACAAATTGTTCTAGATTACTCTCCTCCTCACCCTGAAACTTCAAACATTCCTAAAAACCCTAATGAGGAATGTAGGGTTGAAGTAAATAAAAATAAAAATGATTCCCCAATAGGCCAACAAGGTACTCCAAGCTGTAAAGACACTGGTCTAGTTCCCTACAAGCCCACATGGCTTACAAATTTCTTAGAGTAGTTGTGGAGGAAACAGAGGAAAAAGAAAAATAACTATGAATAGAATAGTGGTTCCATTATGCTGCAAAAACTTCTGTTCCAGTTGTATGGGAAACATATGCTTGTTGCAGCCCTATGGAAAGAGGAGAGGAAGAAAATGAAGAAAGTCATAGTGTCCCAAGGTGAGGAAATTACAGATTTGCTATGTGTTTAAAGGAACAATTCCTTTTATTCCAACTTATGCTAACCCTTAAGGACATAAATTTAGAATTGAAATCAACTCAAGAACTCTATGGTTTATACCAGGCTCTGCCATCCTAGTAGCAAAACTTGCTTTGTGAATTATATGTGCACAATTTTATCATTCTAGCAAAAACTCAATGGAATCCTTTACTCTACAAAGGGGATATACATCTAAGGGCTTTGATGTCTTGGATGCATAATGAAACTAATTATGAAAAACAATTGAATAATTACATAGATTAGTAAATAACAGAGCCCCTATTATTGAGAGCTAAGAGCAGTAAACCAAAGGAAATTCTTAGAGACTAGTTTAGATTGACTTATGGGGATAAGAACAAGGGGGTAAGGGATAGAATTTTTACTATTAAAACCAAGGTCTATGTAGAATATGAGAACCTACCTTACTTTACTTTCAAAGAGTCATGGTTGGTGTTAAAAGCAGGTGGGGTAGATTACCTGAGACACTCAAAAGATCAGAGCTACACAATACTATCAATTTAGAGGCCACCCTTCACTGAGTTCCAAAGTATATATAGTTGGGGAAATAGGCTAGGCCAGAACTATGGTGCCCACTTACAATGCACCCTCCAATGCTTATGTGGTCCTTGTATGATAGTAATGCTCACAGACTTGACAAGTTGCATGAAGACAATAGATGGGAAGTTTGGGAGAGAACACAAGGATTCTACTACACCTTCAAAAGTAGTAAGAGAGGAAGGACTGATGCTGAAGAATTCAGATCACTGACCAGGAAATGTAATGCTTGAGGACAAGCATAAGTTTACAAGGGGGCAAATGATGAGGCTAATTATTGCCTCTATTTTATGATAATTTTAAATACTCTATTTTAATACCACTAAGACATTTGTGAACTTATGTTTACCTGAACTAATGATTAAATTCCAGAACAAAACCATTAACCTATGGGTAGATAGTATGTCATATTTTGCCAATATTATATATATATAATGCAGTATTTAATATAACCATTAGAATGTGTGTTCTAATATTTGGATTTAATTTGATTACGCTTATTTGCAAATATCTCTACATTATAACTAACTTGTTAGCAAAGGAAGCTGAAGATGGTCGAAAGCATTCAAGGGGAATGTTGAAGATAGCTGACGACATTCAAGGAGAAAATTTTAAGGTTCGGCCATGGTGGAGTGGAAGAAGTCATAACGGTACCAAGAGACACAACCACTACCAAGGAGGAGCTATGAAGAATTGCTATATTTTCTCTACATTCACTATTGTGTCAAATCGATTGCCCAAACTTTATTACTCATACCGTGAACTATTTCCTTCTTTCTCTCTGACAAATTTGTAGTTATCTTGTTTGCTTTCCTATTTTTTGAATAAGTGTTGATCCTCTAGTTATAGGGATTAGATCAATGGTGTTAGGAAGTTAGAAGAAAGTTTATGGAAAGAAATTGTTGACTCTTGCAGTGAGTTGTTTTTACAATTTTATGTATCATTCTCATATAAGGAATTTTTGGAACATAATGAAATAGCTCTTGGTTTACACTTTGTGTTAGTAGATTAGTAGAAGTCTACTAAGGGGGCCCACTTGGGAGGTGGATTAGATTAGAGTAGTATAAATTGATTTTTAGTATTTCTAGTCTTGTAGATAGAAGTTAAAAGTTCCTTCCTATAGCATCATACTTTGTGAGTGTTCCTACAACATTTGTAAGAACAGTTATAGTAGATGAATTGAGTTGGAATATAAGTTAGTATTCAATTGTATTTCCAACATTCATTTTGGTGAAGAGTTAAGTGTGTTAGTTTTCTACAGCACTAGTGTAGGTTCTTTCCTTGCATTTTACTTTCCTATAGCATAAGCATAATGACTCATTAAGAAACCTAGTGCACATACTATGCCGACCATTTCAAGTATACATCTCTAGGTTGACAAATTAAATACACCCCATGGTGGTGAAAGTAGTCCTTAGATTGAATATATTATTCCTAAGTATGACCTTGGACATATTATTATACACCTATTGTGAGGCAAATCACTTATTTTCTAAAAAGGTACCAATTATGTCCATCCCAAGTGACAATAATTGAATGAGTACCTATATCCCTAGTAGTGTCACTAGGAGATATGACATTGGCCTTTTATATTGAGACTACATCATCCTTGTATGGATGTTGATGTATCAATATTATTGTTTATATTAGTATACCTCTAGTATATGATAGTAAATCTAAACTTCATAATGTACTATATGTTTTTACCTGTAAATGTGTCTATATATGCATATTAGAGCTTTGTGATTGTCGTGAAAGGTTTTAATTTTAAATATTGGTTTCATTATATTTTGGGATTTTTATTTATCTATCCATTTTATTAGCCAATTTTCCATAGTTGGACTCCATATACCTTGGATCAATTTATTTAACTGGGAAAAGAGACCACTAGATTAATTAAGTGGTTAAATAATCTACTTTTTAAGTCACTTTTGTAATAATACTTATATGAGGCAAAAAGTGAGTTTACTAAATCACTTCTTACATTTGGGGATTTGAAGAAATGAGAAATTTCTCTTAAATATTTTAAAGGTTTTTTGTATTTTTTTCTTGTTTGGTGAGATTAGTTTAGTGGATCTTTGTGAGGAGTGGCCCAATGAATTTGGCACAAGATTTCTCACCTTTGTGAATATTTTTATCCCAATCAGTTCTCATTGTTTTCTTCTTCTCTTTTCAAAATTTTGTGTTTTTTAGTTGGGCTATGGCTCTTCATATTTAATTAATTACCGTGTTATTTTAATTTCTTTCACTTGTATGGTGGGTTGTGAACTATTGTTCACCCACAGTCTCATGCACTTATATTACCTAGTTGGGTGAGAATGAATATTTATTTAATTTCATGTTTGGGAAAGGAAGTTTACCTCTTGATATGATGTTGGATATTGTATGTGTTCCTAGAGCTTGAATTTTATTTATTTTTTGTGACTTTGGGCTTCTTTTACAAATGGGTATTTATTTTAATCAAATTTTAAAATGGTTTAATTTTGAGAATTTTTCAATTGCCTCATTTTGTGTGCTACCCATATTTGAGCTAGGATTTTGATGTTAATTATTTTATATTGGAAATGGATCATCCTCCATGTTTCCAATCATCCTATGGTTTTACTTTGTGGTTTTTTGATTTGTAAGTGAATCTGTACTTCTAACAAAGTGCATGATTGAATGTATTTATGCATTTTATGAGGTGTTGCATTATCGAAAAATCTATCCCCTTGCATGGTTTTGTGTTGCATTGAGAAGTGAGATGATGGATGTGCACACCCATGAGTACATGAGTGGGATTTGATGAGATCTTGCAATATATGAACTCTTGGATTGAAGCTACTTGAGTACTTTGAGAATTGGGGGTTAGGTTTGGGAATTTGCATTACCTTGTGGCACTCATTGTATGGAAAGAAGGGTATATTTGTGGAGTGGCTTCTCCTAGTATCTAGACCTAGAAGTGGTTGTCAAGGTAATCTGAAGAGATATTAATAAGTGACAACCAAATAAGCCATGAGGAAATTAAACTTAATGAAAAATAATATATTTGACCACCTTGATGGTAGTTGAGATCTTGAAGGATTTAGTGTGAAGGTGATGTATCTAGATGGTAGCTAGTCTCCCATGGGAGCTAGTATTCAAAGGTTGGACGTATAATAATGGGTTTCACTTTTTTTCCTAAACTGACACTGAATTGTGAATTTTCAAGAAAACTTTCACATTTAGATGTAAATTGTCATTTAACAGTTAGCAATTTGAAGATGAAGTAAATTAGAATCTTTTACAATTTTTTGTGTAGATTCTAAATATTTTTTTATTTTTAATTTTTTGAATTGATTTAATTAAATTATTTTTTCTTGGATGAAAATTATTATGTTATCAAAAACCTAATTTTTAAAGAGTGACATTGTTTTTGACACACATAACTTTTTTCTACAATAGATATCAATGTGATTCTTTTAAATTTAGTTTTCTAACAGCCATATTGAAACAATAGAGTGGTTTGATATCTTCATCCTTAATATTTTATATTTTATTAGAGTTTAAATTTGACCTAACACTAATTTGCACATATATGGCTTTTGACACATGTAACTTATTATATATTTATCCGATTTCAAAATTTCTTGTTTTGGTTAAAAGAGGACTCAAATAAGGATACCATATTTATTTTTCAAAAAAAAATATTCTCATATTTACTATGTTTCTAGGACCTTACAATATAGAGGTTTAGTTTTTATAACGAACCTCTATTTAATTAATGTAAAAAAATATATACCAAAAAAATTCAAAATGTATCAAATCCATAGTCATTACAAAACTCGTCTTGAGTACATGTGTCATGGAAAATGATATGTCTTCAATGCTCCATCTAAACCTAGTAATAGAGCCTGGAAGCCATGAAAACAACTAAAAATATTAGAGACTTTGTAAAAGCCATTTACTTTACTAGTTTTGATAGAAAATAACTTTCTATCGAAAGTTTTTTAATAGTTTTGATAGAAACTAACTTTCTATCAAAAGCTTTTTAATACTTTAGATAGAAACTATTTTTTATTAGTTTCTATTGAAACTATTTAGGCTGAGCTTTTATTTAGTTTTTTTTTTATAGAAACTAACTATTTTCTATAGAAACTATTTTGTGGTTTCTATAGAAACTATTTAGTTTTTCTATCAAAATTATTTTTTAGTTTCTATGAAAACTATTTAGTTTCTATGAAAACTATTTAGTTTCTATTAAAACTATTTAGTTTCTATTGAAACTATTAGGCTGGATTTTTTTTTGTTTAGTTAGTTTCTATCAAAACTACCTTCAAAAATAGTTTTGATCAAAACTTTTATAACTTCTATCGAAACTACATGAGTACTTTTTATCAAAAGCTTTGGGGCCAAAAGTTTGTCTTGCACATTTTTGGAGGAATTTCTTCCTCCAAAAAAGTGTAACCCACTATTGTAGGTTAACCTGTGAGGACATGGTATCTAGCCTCCCAAGGGACTTGAATTAAGATACATTTTGTGTATGGTCTCCATAGGGAGTTGGAATGAAGACTCAATGGTACTTGGGCTACTATGAGACAAATCATGATATTCCACTAGAGTCCCTACATAGTAGGCTATAGTGCATTATAAGTAGTGAACTAGAATATACGTACTTTGAGTAATGCATTGGTTTGCATGCGTAAAGCCTCTTGTGTATGTCCTTTGTGACTATGGTTGGGTTACTTTCCCCATGAGCACAATAGGGTGGACCTATAGGTTCCATGTGGTTGGGAGGTGTTTATAACCTATATCACTACTAGGGATTAGGGTACAAAAACAATCGTCCTCTAGCTACAAGTTTTGAGATTTCTTGCTCACTTACTTCTTATGTTTTATTCTTGATGTTGTTTTTTCTTATTGTGATGACTTAGATTTGTAGTTTTTTTTTTGTTATTGATCTAGATTCTTAGATGTATATTTATCTATTCTTATTGTGCAATCGAATGCATGTCTCCTTCATTTGAAGTTTTCTAGTACTCCCCAATATGGAGTTAGATTCATTGTAGGATTTTCATTTTCCATTTTGAATATATGTCCAACAATTTTATGATATGATATAAGCTTTTTTCATACAAGAGACATTTTATCATGTGACAGAGGGTGCCTATCATATGGGAAAGTGCTTTCTCCTATGACTATGGATTCATTTTTGTGTGAGACCCCATAAATTTTTGTACTAGGGCTAGTTCTACTTCATATGAACTTCTGAAGTAATTTTTCATTTGGTAAATAGTGGGTACTTCTTTCCTTGTCCAGAAAGATCAATTTGGGGATTCATGTACCATTTTTAGAGACATATCTTCCCCATTCAACATAGATCAAATTATACCATCATAGTAGAAATTGTGTACTTTATTCATATTTGGATATGTGTTTAAATTGGTAAATGAACTTGTATGGTTTACCATGGTAGGAACTATGATTCTAGCTTAAAATAAGCATTGTGATTATAATGGTTGGTGTGGTATCTTTCCTTGATGGATTCATGTATAGTGTTCACTCCTTGTGTTAAAGAATTATGTATGTGTGTCTTTTTCCCATGTAAATATTTAGTGGCTTGGGTATCTTTGGAGGTGTTAAAGAGACTTCTTTTTACGTGTGTGAGCATGTAGTGAAGACATGTTCCCTGTACGTCTTTTGTTACTAAATTGTTGTAGTTTCACTTGGCTACTCAACAAGTTGTAAGTAACTTAATTTTAAAAAATAAAAATAATTATATGTTTTATCCTTGTTACCAAGGATTTCCTTGTGAGGCAATACACAATACCAACAACCTCTGGAATATAATATTTTTACTCATTTTAAAGGTTTGGAGAGAACATAGAACTTCACATCATTGTGGTTTCTTATAGCCCATAGTAAATTTCAACCTTTCTATATACATGAAATATTTCCTTGTGTATCAAGATTTCCTTTCCCAATAAACTATGTAACACCTTAAGATTCACCTAGAATTAATAACCCCATTTCTTTCTAAATGGTTAAACAAAAAATTTACAAGAAGGTTTTTTCCCTATGGGATTGTGGACCATATGAAGTCTAATAATTGTAATTGAAAATTTCAAATTGTCAGGTGGACATATAAAAAAATGATTTTACATCTACAAAGTATGTAAATGATTTGATTTACTAACAATGTATACAATCTTTGTAATTTGTTTCTTATACACTATAGTGTGGTTTTCAGTACACTTCTTATAGATAAATATAGCTTGAAAACTATCAACCAATATTTATCTAATAAGAAATGCATCCAATCTATTAAGAAGAATCATTGCATGTAAGTCTACTTTAGAATTATCTTCAGGACAAATTGGAGTCCATGTAATTTCCTTAGATGAGAAATGTCAAGAGCTTCCATTTCCTTTATCTTCCCATTCCTACAATTTATACAACATGGACTTGTATGGAAAAGCTCCTTCAAATAGGGAGATATAACAATATTCAATAAATATGGTGAAATTCATTTGTATATACTTTATGCCAAGGATGTATTAATGCATGTATGGAAAATATAATCCATGTGTACTATGTGCAGGTTGAAATTTTGAAGTTGAGGGAAGATTTCTACTCTGCCTTGAGGGATTTTATTCATGTAAAATAAATATATCTTGTTAAAAGGAAGTTAACAAGGCCACAACAAATGAAATAAAAAGTCAATTTTATATTCAAGGATACATTTCCTATCCATGTTATTGAAATGATTATATATTATTTAGAAGGAAGCATTTACTTTTCTCTAGGAATAGAATACAATAATTTCAATAATTGAGAAAAAGCTATTTAAGTGTTTCAAACAGTTAAAAAAAGTTACAAATATATCCTTACGATTTACAAGAAGTTCAAAGAAAGTGGAATCTCTAGCTAATGCATAGGTAATGAGTATGTCAAGCATGTCAAAATAGTGAAAAATGATGGTACAGAGTTAGAGAAAATATAGATTAATAGAAATTGTGTACTCATGAAGGGAACACTCATGTGTTATGGTACATAATGAGATACATAAGATGACCAATGGTACATGATTGAGTGTTATGGAACACTCAATCACTATTATTATCAAGAAATGAGATATGACTATAACAAAAAGGCAATGATGACCATAGACAATGATACATATGTTAGAGGGAACACTATTTTACTTTTCATGATAGAGGATCTATAGAAATGCATTGTTTCTATTTAGAGAACAAAATTATTTTCCAATTTCAATAAGCATTCATTTTTTAGTGCCTAAATAAAAGTGATACCAATGTTGTTCAAGGTTGGAGAGATAGTAATAATTTGATGCAACCACATAGTGAGGTCAAAAAATGTTCAAAGATAGTCACCAATAAAAAGACAAAGATATTGCTATATATGATAAACTAACAAAACTTTCAATTATTTCAAATAATGGTACAAAAACTCATAATTATGGAACACTTAAATAATATTCTATAGTATCATCTCATGCCAAGAGTGTTTCTAAGAGTGCATGTGGAAGATTTAATTCAAAAGAAATGCATTTTAGGTAGAGAACAATAAGTTTCACAAGAAGTAATTAGTGAGAATCTTATTGGAAAGTTCTTACAAGGTATTTAGTCCAAAGAGAATAAACCATGACTAATGTAAGAAAATAGAGCATTAAGGAAGTATGGTTGTATTTTATTCTTGAAGAGTAATGGAAATGGGAAAAAATGAGACAACCACCATAATAAATGAGTGCAGTTCATAAGACTTGTGATTGGAATGTAGGGTATTTTTTTGCATAACCTTGATGTGTAGGGTTGTTAGTAGCATCAAGACAAAGACCATATTCTCAAAAATAGTAAGATGGATGTAATTTGTGGACATATAAACATTCATGATTACAGAGATCAAAGTCATTGATTCATAAAAATGCAAACATGGTGATGAATAATATTTCAAAATAACAAAGAACATTTCTTGCAGAAAAGATGTTGTAATAAGAAGCATCTTCAACAAGGTTAAAAGAATGGGGAATACGTTATTTATCACTATCAAAAGAGTTATTAGATGATTATAGAAGACTAAGAAGCACCACAAAACAAAATCTAGAGAGTAAAGAAGTGATGTTAAAGTTGAGGATAACCAATAAAGGAAAAACCTTGCTAATGTAAATATAAGGACATGGAGACATTATTTTGAATATTAGGAAAGGAAAAGCTAGTGTCATTAATAGGAACTTAGATAAAGCACCATAAAAAATTAGTGGGTTTCAATCCATCAATTTGACTACTTCATCCAATCTTCCTTCTTTACATAGCCAATTAATCAAAACATTATATGCCAATCCATCAAGAACATATAAACCTATGGGTGGATTCACTACAAAAACACTTTGTAAGGACCACGCTTTTTTGTGCTTCTCAGAAATTTCATTCATCAAGACAAATTAAAGTTTCTCATCCACATTCACATCCAAGATGAATTGAACTTGTTTATCTTATTGACCTATTAAAATCACATAAGTTATAGAGTGTTATCTAATTTATAGTTTTGAACATTTTCAATATTGTATAACTACCTAGGCTAAATCTTACAATATAAGTTTCATATGCACCTAATTCACAAAACATCACATTATCCATCTCCACCTTATTGTAACACAACTTTAAGAATTCTACTCTCCTTTTCACTTTCATGCATGTCATATTTTCTTCTACCACTATTTTTCCACAGTGCACAAAATTACATCCCCAAATCTAAGATTTAGCTTTCAAGGATAAAAATCATTGAAATTTTTTAAACCTATTTATAATTCAAAAATACCTAATAAAGCCCTCCTCTTTTCAACATGTGGAGCTTTTTTAACCCTCTAGATCTATTGAACCCAAGAGAATAGACATACAAATGAAAAAAAAAATTACATAAATCCTATTAGTTTCTTGCCCCTTTTGTTGTCCCCACAAAGCCAACATTCACATAAATGAATGCTACAAGGATGATTCCCATGCATCACATTTTCTTATGTTCCCTTACCCCACAACCAAAATAGCACCCCCGATCCCTGTAAGTATTCCACAAGAATAATAATTTCACATTTTTTACACCCCTAGATAATCTATACTAAACTATTTAAAATCTTTTCTTTTTCATGTTTGAACCCTCTTAAACACCAACCATCTCTTCACCCCTATACAAATTAGTAAATAAAATAGAGTTGTTCTCAATTTCATATATACCTACTTCTTGTTTTTCCATCTTCATATTCTCCATCGAGCTTTTATGTCCTCCAAACCACCATAATTCAAGCACAACATGACAAAACCTTGTGTGTTATGCTCTTTGCACTTCTTGTTTAATAGATTTTGATCTACCTTTTTATATTCTTCTTTTATTGTGTTTTTTGTTAAAATGAAATGGATATTTAATGAGGCCTCACGAGGTTTAGATAGAGGGGAGAGTAGAATATACACTATCGTACATGTTATGATATTATCAGGAGACTAGTACAAGACACATTTGTACATGCTTAGTTAAGTGTTTTGGGATGGATTTCTTTTTTGATAGGATTTTCCAAAGGTAAAGAAAATTGTCCTTACTACTTTGCTTTTGTTATGGTTGTTGTTTCTACTTAACTAATAATTAACTCATGCAGTTAAATTCAATGGCTTGTATAGTTAACCTTTTCAACCATCACCTTTATGGTAGTTTGGGTCTTAGTCTTTGTTCTTGTCAACCTAATAACAACATATCCAATATGTATGATGACATCCGACATCCCATTTTCTCCCTTTTCTATGTCTAGGAATGGTGCAATGGTTATTTAATGAGTATGCATGTATGGTGCAATAGGATGAAGTACTTTTTTGTGTTAAGATAGTCGTATCCCAAAGTTTTAGAGGATGGGGGTCGAGCGTACCTCATAACACATGCTATTGTGGGTGTCAAGGATTAAGGAAGACGTGTTTTATGCTTACAATTTTGTTAGACTTTTTTTTTTGAATTGAAACAATGCAAAAGAATACAAAATTAAAGGTAGCAAAATGCTACCATAAAACAACACAATCTAACCAACAACCTTCAAAGTTGTTTTACTACTACCAAGCACATGACAATTACATCCTTTTACAAGATAATGACATATAGAACTACAAATAGCAATGCTTTTTAATAAATTAAATATATAGCTTGATTTGTTGAGTGTGAAAATCAATGTTTAAATTCTTCTCAACCACAACCTATAGTTGAAAAAAAGGTGAAGTTAGACAATAAATAAATTTTTAAGTCCAAGTAATGTAATTTTTTGGTGAGCATCATTAAGATTATTAAAAATAGCTTTACACTTGTATTTTTATATATGAAACAAAATAACATGTCTAGCCAATAATAATATTAGTACTTAACTCCACCCCACTAAGAATTTCTTTCCAATTAACTTTATGTTCAAAAAATAGTTAGCAAATCATTAAAATTGAAAACCACTATTTCTTTGATTAAATGACATCCCAAAAGTCTGTCCCTTATTTTTTTAACCCATTAGGTTGCAACATCAAATCTATAAGAGGCGCATAGAAATGAGAGTTGTATAAAATTTAACGACATGAAATCGCAGGACATATTAGGAAAAATTTTAGATTTATTATCGATGAAAATATAGAAGATTCCAAATTCTATTATAATATTCCATTGAAATGAGGGCCCGTTTGGTTGCTCGAATAGGAATAGAAAAGTTGGAATACGTACTCTATTTTCTGTTTAGTTCGTCACTTGGAATATGGAATAGGAATACGTATTCCCAATTTGCTTCTAAAATGAGCTTATACCCATTCCAAAAAATAGCTGTTATTGGAATAGCCATTCCTATTCCCAATATCACATGCCTATTCTCCATTCCTATGCGCTCTCAAAACTAACGGGAATTAGCAGGGGACCGCAGATTTCACCGTTAAAGCCGCATATACCGAATTCCTGTTTGGGTTAAATTGCCAGTCCGTGTAAAGAAATCGAAAGGCTCCGTTGTACTCTTCTCCAAAGTTCTAAAATCTGAGGGAGCTGTGGGATAAATCAGAACGTCCCACTAGGACTGGTTTAACATTGTGGTTGATGAATCACAGCACAAATTCATATAATGTCGTCTAATGCCCATTTCAATCTGAATCTCAGAGCACTCTGTATGGATGGTCGTTTGAAGGAGGCTCTTCACGTTCTATTTACTTCTTACAACCCTGTCAAGTCTTCTACTTATCTTCAACTATTGCAGGCCTGTATCTCCAAGAAAACCCTTTCAGAGGGCAAGAAAATCCACTCTCACATCAACAACAGAGGTATAAATTTGGCTGAAAACCCAATTTTACATAATACACTTATCAATATGTATGACAGGTGCAGAAGTTTAGTGGATGCTCGTCACGTTTTCGACGACATGACTGAACCGAACGTCTTCTCATGGAATATGATAGTTGCGGCTTACAGAAGACATGGATTTCCTCGGGAGGCATTCACACTATTTCGCCAAATGCAGCCAACGGCAATTAAACCAGATAAGTTCACTTTCTCCACTATTCTTTCCGTTTGTTCTGAGGTGGGATCTGTAAAACATGGTGTGCAAATCCATGGGATTATAACAAGATGTGGATTTCACTCTGAAGTTACCGTGGTGAATACCCTGTTGAGCATGTATGCGCAATGTGGTAACATCGAGAAGGCACGCGAACTGTTTGATAAAATGCCTGACGTAAACATGGTTTCCTGGAATGCAATGATAACAGCATATGCACAGAACGCTGTTCTTGATGAGGCTATGCAACTTTTTGAAGAAATGCCGCAACCTGATTTGATTTCATGGAATGCATTAATTGCTGGATATGCACAAAATGGTTTTGTTGAAAATGCACTGGAGATTTTAAAGCAAATGCAGTATTCAGATGTAAAGCCAACCTCAGCAACTTATATCGGTATCCTTACCGGGTGTGCCAAAATGAGAGCTCTAGAACAGGGTATGGAAATCCATAAAGAAATAACTATCAATAGAGTTTTGCCTAATGTTATGGTTTTGAATGCCTTGATAAACATGTATGCAAAATGTGGATGCATGCAGAAGGCACGTGATTTGTTTGATAATATGCTTCAAAGGAACGTTATCTCATGGACCGCAATCATTGTTGGATATGCACAAAATGGGCTTGTTGGAAACGCTTTCGAATTTTTTAAGGAAATGCAACTGGCAAATGTAAAACCAAACCCAGCAACCTTTTCTAGTATCCTTACGGTGTGTGCCAAATCAGGAGCTTTGGAACAGGGTATGGAAATCCATCAGAAAGTAATTGAAAGTGGCTTTCTGTCAGACGTTGTAATTGTGAATTCGCTAATCGACTTGTATACAAAATGTGGAAGCATACAGAAGGCATTTGAGCTGTTTGAGAATATGCCTAATGCAGACATTATCTCCAGGAATGCGATGATTACAGGATATGCACAAAATGGTTTCCTTGACGAGGCTTTAAAGATCTTCGAAGAAATGCCTCAGAGAAATGTGGTCTCTTGGACTGCAATCATTGCAGGATGTGCACAAAATGGATTTGTTGAAAAAGCCTTGGATATTTTTCAGCAAATGACGTCAGGAGGTGTAAAACCAAATTCAGCAACCTTTGCCAGCATCCTTCCAGCATGTAGCACAATAGGGAATTTTGAATATGGTATAGAGATCCATCATAAATTAGTTGAAAACAAAATATTTCCAAATGTTGTAATTTCAAATGCCTTGATAGACATGTATGCAAGATGTGGATGTATACAAATAGCCCACAAACTGTTCGACAAAATGCTCGAAAGAACTGCAGCCTCGTGGACTGCAATCATTGCTGGGTATGCACAAAATGGATTTGCTGAAAAAGCATTGGAATTTTTTAAGCAAATGCAATTGGCAGATGTAAAGCCAAACTCAGCAACATTTGCCAGTATTCTCCCAGCGTGTTCTACATTGGGAGCTTTGATAAATGGCATTGAAGTTCATCAAACAATAATGGAAAATGGTTTATTGTCAGACGTTATAGTTGTAACTGCCCTGATAGATATGTATGCAAAGTGTGGAAGGGTACATAAGGCATTTGAATTATTCAACAGCATGCCTCAGCGGGATGCAGCCTCATGGACTGCAATCATTAGTGGATATTCACAAAATGGGCTCGTTGATAAAGCCTTGGATTTTTTTAAGCAAATGGAATTGGCTGGTGTAAAGCCGGATTCATCAACCTTTGCGAGCATCCTTCCGGCTTGTGCAAAACTTGGAGTTCTAGAACAGGGAATGGAAATTCATCAAAGAATAATCGAAAATGATTGTTTTTGTGATATGGTTGTGACAGCACTGATAGGCATGTATGCAACTACTGGCAGTATAGATAAGGCATATAAACTGTTTGGCAAAATGTCTCAATGGGATGTGGCAGCATGGAATGAAATGATTGTAGGATATGCACAAAATGGGCTTGTTGCTAATGCGCTGGAGGCTTTCAAGCAAATGCAATTGGTAGGTGTCAAGCCAGACTCCTCAACATTTGTCAGCATTCTTCCAGCTTGTTCCAAATTTGGAGCCTTGGAAAAGGCTACAGAAATCCACCAAATAACATTCAAAAGCGGATTTCTGTCAGATGTTAAAGTTCTTACTGCCCTGATAGACATGTATGCAAAATGTGGTATCATAGAAAAGGCGCGCAAATTGTTTAACAAAATATCCCAACACGATGTAGCCTCATGGAATGCCATAATTGGAGGATATGCTCAAAATGGTCTTGTTGAAAAAGCCTTGGAGATTTTTAGGAAAATGCAATCTTTAGATGTAAAGCCAGATTCATCAACATTTGTGACCATTCTTCCATCTTGTGCTAAACTTGGATCTTTTGACCAGGGTACGGAAATCCATCAAAAAATAATTGAAAATGGATTTTTGTCTGATGTGGTTGTAACGGCCCTAATAGATATGTATGCTAAATGTGGGAGTATACATAAGTCATGTGAATTGTTTAACAAAATGCATCATCCAGGTGTAGTTTCATGGAATGCAATGATAGCAGGCTATGCAATGCATGGCTATACCATGGACGCCCTGAAACTTTTTGAATTAATGAAGCAATCTGGTGTCGATCCTGATCATGTTAGCTTCGTTTGTGTTTTATTTGCTTGCTGTCATGCAGGGGTATTGGATAATGGATGTAAATTTTTTAATCACATGAGTGACTTTTATGGTATCAAGCCCACAATGGAGCATTATGTATGCATAGTTGATCTTCTTGGCCGGGCTGGCCATCTTGAGGAAACCCTTAACTTCATCATCAAAATGCCAAAAAATCCTGATGTGGTTGTATGGATGTGTTTTCTTGGTGCTTGTAGGTCTTATGAGAATATAGAGCTAGGAGAATTTGTTGGTACACTTCTTTTTGAGTTGGATCCTGAAAATGCCGCACCTTATGTACTTCTTTCAAACATTAAAGCAGAGGCTGGAAGATGGAGTGATGCGCAAAATCTAAGGAAATTGATGAAAGACAGAGGGGTCGTAAAGAAACCTGGATGTAGTTGGATTGAAGTCCATAAAGGGGCACATGCATTTTGTGTGGAAGATAGATCATACCTACAAATGCAGGAGATGTATTCAGAGTTGGAGAAAGTGTCTTGGGAGATGAAGACAGCAGATTATATTGCAGATAGTCATATTGAATGATGTGCAGGAGTTGAAGGAATACTCATTTCCTACCATTGTGAGAAGCTGGCAGTTGCATTTGGGTAGTTAAAAATGCCCCCTGGAATAAGTATTAGAGTTGTCAAGAACCTTCCAGTGCTTGGGGGCCAGCACACTGCAACTAAACCTATCTTAAAGATTGCTGCTAGAGAAATTGTTGTGAAAGATGCATACTGTTTCCATCATTTCAAACATGGAGAGTGTTCTTGCAGAGATTATTAGTTATGCCAGCTAAAGTTATAACAAGGTGCAAGTTGCTAAACTTCCAGTGGTAGAAGGAATCAGGCGTTACTTTCAATAGCTAAAAAAAATTCCAACTGGTTGATGAGCTAAAACCATGATTTTGATCCGATGAAATGACTGTTTTATGAATGATGGATTGGTATTGGCATTCAATTGATTATGAGGAAGCCTATGCATCCTGCAGTGAAAAGTTGGAGGAATTGGAAGAAGAATGAGGATTGTGAAACGATAGAATACTTGATGAATATGGAAACCTTCTATGCCATCAGGAGGGTGTAGAGAAGACCTTACAATCAAGCCAACATTTGGATACAGGAAGTCCATGTCTTGATCATATCTTCATTGTTGTTTACTCTTTTTTTAAATTAATCTGCTAGCTTGGCCTAACAAAATTGTTTTTTATCCAGGTGAATTTCATTTATACATGGTCATGAAAAACGAGGACGTTTTACATTGCACGGAGCCATCTCCTTTCAAGGTGTTTAGGTTGATTGCTAATGATTCTATTTAAAATCTGGCTGCTTATATTTTTTATTCCAGCAAATTTTCTTGGCTGGACCTTGGTATTTCTCCTGTTCATGTGGCTAATGAAGGTAATGAAGACAATACTGTTAAAGATGGTAATGATGGATGAGACACCTCCATCGACGATTCGGACTCCACTGATGTATGAGGCAAGTTGGACACCGGGGATCCTCCTATTCCTACTTCTGCTTCTGCCACTTAGGCAGGGGTGCTACGGGAGGGCTTACAGCTCTATTGTTTAGGCACAGGAGGTCCTATGAGAATTTTTTGGGGGGTTGCAGGATTATTTGGAATCCTTTCCTCCAAAATAGAAGCCCCTCCTTTTTAGGCCTCTAAATTTGAGTGGGTGAAAATATGAAGGGGCTTGAAATAGCCCCACCAGTTTAGGAGAAATTTGAGCCACATGTCAAAGAGTTGTGCATTTTATTCGCACCATAATAAAAAAAATTAGTAAAAAAAAAATTGGTTACTCTTTAAATATTTTATCAATTACAGAATCCTTGAATCTAGGACCTGAAACTTGTTAGACTTGTTAGACGAAATATAATATTAAATGCATGGGACTTTTTCTAAGGAAGCTCCCTTTATGGTACCCCAGCCTTGGAAGCTGAGATATATTGTTGTTATGTTTTTTTTTTAATGTTTTAAGTTGTAGCCTTTTATGGACTCTAGCATGTGACTATTTCCACCCTCTCTTTTCTACACACATGTGACACTATATAATGGACAATATAAATATTATAAAAACAAGAGCTCTTTGCGAGCAGGAGTCCCTGCCTTTTTTATAGTGGGAGTTGTAGTTGTTAGTGATGCGTTTGATGCAACCTCCCCAAAGTTAACTCTAATAATAATTTTATTTTTTGGTGAGTACAATAAAGCCAACTACAGGTATACAATTATCCTTAGAGCGAACAAATTTAATAACACTAATACAATTGAAATTTCATTAGTTGTATGAAGCCTCCACAACTTTGTTAAATGCGTAGATAAATTATTAAAAGTTTGAAATATTTTTTTGATGGAGATTATAGTTTGAAGTCTTTATAATCATATCAATTTATTGAAATTTTTTACAAAGAATTTTAGCTATTTAATAAAAGGATATAAAATTGAAGCATCTTCAACTAAGAGTTTGAGGAGTATTCATGTCACCAATCCAACCAAAAACCTATTGACTAACTTCTAGAAATTCAAATGAAATAATCATTAGAAAAATTTAATCAAGCATATAAATATTTTTAATGTGGAATATAGATAGAGAGGATGGTGGAGTACATGAATGTTGTATAACATTAAAATCAATAGATGAATCAAAAATAGTTGAAATATGCAACTTCAATGAATTAGAAGATGAAATGTGATATGTAGTACCTTACAAACCTAATCAATAAATCTGATAAAGATATCTTGCTAAGAAATAATATTAAAGATATGGTTAATATAGAAACCATTTCATGGATCTAGCCAATTGGTCTTCTAAAACATATCTCAATTCAATTGAGAAAAACTAAAGAATATAATTATTTAATCAGTCTTGTTAACCATATTTCACAAACAAAACTACTCTTAACTTGTGAGTGCTTAGCTCAAAACAAATAAAAGATAAAATCTATAATAATTTTTAAAAAAAATTGTTTGTACTTAACTATATATTTGTTCTTGAATAAAAATAAAATAGAATATAAGAAAAATAAGTGTAAACCTAAGAACTAGTCACATATGAACTTATTATACCAAAAACTTATAACAACTTCATTAAACCATACAATAATAAATTAGTAAATAAATCCATTCCAATAATTTCCATGCATAATAACTTTAAAAATATTTACATCTGAAAAAATTATTAATGGAGAAATTATATATACTTACCACACATAATAACTTAAAAAATATTTACTTGATCGCTTGCCTATCACCATGATATTGCTGAAAATTGAGCCGTAAAACATGTTAAGTGTCTCCCTTCAATGCCCAAGAATGTGGACCACCTGTTACACAAATTCAGTAAGGACACTAGCATTTATCACTTAATCAAGCATCTCAATACTTCTCTGACACCATTCATCACTATCGTCATTTCTATTTTTATTTTTTTTCAGAAAACTAATAAAAGCACTAGGAAAATCAAATGCACCAATAGGAAAATAGAGAAATTCGTTTTGACATCAAAATTAGAAATACTAAACACGGTCAACCATACCATATATTATTCTTTTCAAAGTTTGAAGGGCGAATTAATCGGTTATAATTGGTATGAAAACAATAGTCTCTGTCTTTTAAAAGGCAAGGACTAACAAATTTGACTTTTCATATATATTTTTTGTGATATTCATAATAATCTTGAAAATAACATATGTTTCACTTGAGCCCATTTATTAGTGCCAAAAGTATGTAACTACCATTTTGTGGCATGGGTCTGACTAATTATTTGTTCCTTGTTACCTTGATATTTATGGGGTTTAGTTTGTAATTGTTGTCGGTTGACTGCCATAGTGGCCTTTTAGTGGTAATCCTTTTTCAAGATTTCCCTCTCTGTTTCTAAGGTTGCATTTGTAGCAATAGATGGAGTTGGATGAGTAGTATATGTAAAAACATAGTTTTGGCTAGAAATTAGCTCCTGAATTTTGAATTGGAATATTTAGAGCTTCATATTCTATTGTAGACATGTTTTCTATTCAATTTTGCTAATTCTATTATGAGTCATTACATGGCTATGAGATTATATCTAATATTTTTTTAAATAATATTGTGAGAAATTAATTTTCTATTTTTCATTACAAAAATATAAGTTTTAGGATTTGAGAAATTAGATAGGATTTTAACATCTACGAGCATAGTGGCTTGTTAACATTAATTTTGGCGTAAGATAATTGGAATAGGTAATTTGTGTGAAGAGTTTTGAATAGGTTAAAGGAAAGTTGTGGCTATGGTTGGAGATGTAAAGGTAGAGTTATATAATGTGAAAAAGAGTAATAAAATGGAAGACATAAATTTTTAAAATAGATTAAAAAAAAATTCGATATAAAAATCATACTATTATATCTATATTTGTAGATAAAAATAATTGTAAAATAAATGGAGAATGTCAAATTTCAAAATGGTTAACATTAGAAATTTAAATATTTATCAAATTTTATAAAGAAGATTCTAAATAAATAAAAAGCCTAATGTTCAAAAATCTTTTGAATAGTTGTATGTTCTTGTACCTTGAAGAATATATATGCAATCACATTCAGGAAAACACTTGTCACATCTTTGACAATACCAATTACCATTTTCATCATTGTTCACCTTATTTTGCATTGTCCATCATCAAATATTAAGGATCAAGTCATATAATAAAAGGAGTTCACCTTTATAAAAGAAGGTAGTTCTTATCACAATCCAAGAAGATACATTAGATCTCCCAAGTCCCTCATTCTTAATTTGTCAAGGTTTTTAACATTTTAGGTTGTCCAATTGATAACATTTCTTTTGTAATGGAATGAGAAGGAAGATCTTTCCCTTTTATATCAAACCAAGATCTCAATTGATATGCATCTGAAAGATCTGGATTTGTAAGTTTGGTTGTGTTGATTGTCCCTATATATTATTCTCCAAAATCAATGATGGGTCCAACCAAGTTTTTAGAAAGATTGAGAAAATTATATCCTAACTCAAATAGTCTTTTTTTATTTCTATTAATTTGTAAATATACAAAAAAATCACCAATGAGTTTATGGTTGTTAGTAGTAGAAACTTTCCACTTTGTAATCCAAGCATTCTTTATGTTGCTTGATCACTACTTTTGCTAAAGCTACAACCCATATTGTCATGTTATTGTAGGTTTTGTGAAGCCCACGAACAATGATGATAGTCACAATGCTTCCATATTCCTATGACCCCATGATAGAGTCGCTCAATTGTCCTTTCCTCGAAGTTGGAAACTTTTGATTAAAGCTCCAAAACTTCGCAGAGTGCTCAATTGTATGATGGAGGATTTTTCTAAACTTGATCATCATGATGTCAGTTTGCATTTAATGAGGCAATCTTGGTATAATCCTATAATGGGACATATTTTTGAGCTTGGTGTAAAACATATCTTATCATGAGGTGGTGAATCACGTTTTAAATCTCTCGTGTGTCATGTGTTGGTGTTTTTAAACTACCAAGCAACAAAATACTTAATACCAAGATGATGAGGAAAAAAACTTAGTTTAAGGGTTAGCTATTTCCTATGCTCAACTAAGGAGTTCTCAAAGATGGGCCCAACTTCAACAAAATCACAAGGATTCTCTACTCTTTAGGTTCTACAAAACCAAGGCGGGTGTACCTGAGGGATGAAATGATTCAAAACTAGATACTATCTTCACACTTCATTCATTTACTGATATTCTCTTGTAGTACTCATCCCTTGTAGCAAATATTTGGTCATAATTCTTCTCAAATTTACATATAATTAAGGGTAACAACAGCTAACCTAAACTCAAAAATTACTTACAACCAAGTACTAAGCATCTATGATACTTCATACAATAAAGTAAAATTGATTTGATTTTTGAGATTTTTGCTTGATGCTTATCCATGATCTCTTCATGTACAAACTAAAATAATCAATCAATGCCTCATCTATTGGGATTCAAAATCTACCCAACTATTTTGACCTAATTGATTGGATTACAACCAATGTTATCAACAATTTACCCTAAAACTCATCTTTACGCATGTCCTTCTTACTGCCTGGAAATCCTATCACATTGTTGAAGCATTTACTTAATTCATTGAATTAAAAGCAATAGAAAATTGATATACAACCTATTCTAGTTGCATTAAATTGAACAAGCTTTGCCCATACAATCTCAAGATAACTGGTCAATAACAGTGGAGACAAGATTAAGAGAAAATAGATATGGTGATAGTTCATCTTTGTATTAATTCTCTTTGAAAATTATATAACATTGGAGTAGAACTCAGAAAAACTCAAGACAAGACAACATGATCTTTGAATGTTAATGTATTCTCAAATTTACAAAGAAAAATACATCACAAGATTGACATCAAGAAAACTGGACTGAATGTAAACCTAGCCAACACTAAAATTACATAATAGTTTGGACACTTTCTCTAGCCTTGGGATCTCATTTAAATAGCATGAGATGCACCAAGCTTTAGGCCTAGAGAACAATGAAAGTTGTCCTTAAGATAGAAAGATATTTACAAAAACTTACTACCACAAAAGACAAAATTTGGTGCAACAGAATTATTTACATTTTGAATATTCCTTTTGTGGGACCACTTCTGCTATGGCTTCTTTGTTGCTAAGCAGTTTGTAATTGGCTTTGATATAATTTTCATTCCTCGAAGTGTGTGACCATAGGACTTACTTGTGATGGACCAAGTTTTGATATTTGTAAACTTAGTTTAACTCGTGGCTCTCCATCTAGGTCATCGTGTATTGATGTATTGATAGTTACACTTGATTCTCCTACTGCCAAGCCACCAATTTGAATTTTTGTACTTGTTACTACAGTTGATTGTTTATCTTTATCTTCTTCTACTTTAACTAATCCATCAATTATTCGTGGCTCTTCTTGGTCCATCTCATCTTCATCGGTTTCACCAAGTGCTAACTATTTTGAATGTACAAAATTTGCAGTCCACTTGTCAAAAAATGTGTCATCTAGCCAATTAAAATTCAATACTTCACGTTTCTTCTTCAAAAAAAATTCTCCTAATTTATTTATTTCAACAAATTCTTCCCTAAGATAATCAAAGAATATTTGAACTTTAACAACTTCCTCAGTTATTTTTGCCCACAATGCATGCCCTTTTCATTTATGAACCCATTAATTCTAAGGCATAACAAATTGTCTAATTCTTTGGCCCATTCTTCCTTGTCTTTTAATTTATTTATTTTCCTGAGTGCATGGGGAAAAGTTAAAATTTTTTAGCAAGATATTTTGAGAAATAGATTATGATTCTCTTTTGCACCGCAACCCTCTTATCATCAAAATCAGAGAAACCATTAGTCATGTCAAAGGTTTTTTCTTTCTGTTCACAAGGCAGACTAATGACTGAAAAAATAAAAGAGTGACATCTTTATCCCTGTTATTCCATTTATTTATAATTGACTTCAAAGCATCCTCACTACCTTTTATCTCATTTCACATGTCCATTATCTTTACCAATTGCTCATTAAATATAGGCCAGTCAATCTTATCTACTAGATACATGATTGATTTTCTTATTTTGTCCTCATATTGGTCATTCAATTTCACATGTAATGCCCAAAGTTTGCTCTTCCCCTCTTCAAGCTCCTCAGCTGTATAAAATTGTGGTCTCTGTGGAGTATCTAGTAGCTCTACGAGGGGAGTTGAATTGAAAGGTTCAATTGGGGGATGAGGAGGATAAGCAATCCTGGGCTGATTGGATTCTCCCACTATTCTTTTTTCCAAGTTGCTTATCCATTTGGGCCACCTAAGCCTCCAATTGATGTATCCTATTTCCTCTTTCCTCATATGCCTTTAGCCTCTCTTCAAATCTAGCATTGAGCTCCAAAAAATTTTCTTGTCTTTTGTAGCAACAACTCCAAAATCCACCATTTCCTTGGTCATGAGAGACACCTTTTCACTATCTACTTCTTCTACCATGTACACCATGAGGCTACCTATATGTTCAACATTTGAGGCTTCTTGCACCCTAGCTTTATCCTTCTTTTGAATGGACCATATCACCAATGCTTGATGATCATTACTGTACTTCAATCCATTATGGGCATGCAAGACCTCTTCTTCAAGTTTGAATTGAGTATCTTTTTCTTTCCTCACAAAATAAAAAACCATGGCATTTTCAATGTCTCATTCAGGTAATATTAATATTCCTAAATCTTTTAACAATTTTCTTCCCCCTTTAGGGGTTATCTGTGCAAATTCCTCCATGAAACTATTTTAACTTCTTCAATTTCAGAGTCCTTTCTATCAGGTTGCTCTGCTTTGATCATTTTACACTTGGCCTCAAAATTATCAATATTTCTTCTCCATAAGAATTGAGAAAATGCTCTAGACTTGAAAAAACTCTCATCATTAATAAATTTTTTAGAAGCCTGTGCTATTACAGGATCTATTTCCTTACCTTTGTAATCTTCGATAGTGAGAGCTAGTGTTGGCATAGGAGGTTCCCTAGGTACTTCTTCTATATCTACAGTTGTAACTACAATATCCCTATCCCCTCCCATTTGTCTTAACTATTCTCTCAAGGATACTTCATCATCTATCCTGAGTGGGGTTTGGGTAGGTGAATATTCTTCAACCTTAGAAGATGATCCCTACTCCAATTTGTGTTTCTTAGGTGCATGTGTAGAAGGTGGGACATTAGAACATGGTCTTTTATATTGAGGAACATATTGTACACTCCTGACCACTATGTACCCGACTCATTTCTACAATGTGTACTGCCTTAGGTTCAAAATCATTTTACTTGCCAATCTCTTCTCCACCTCAATGGCCTTGTTAGGGTATGATTGTGTCAGAATTTCCTTCTTTTCATTCAAAGTTAGCATAATCCCATCAAATTTATCCATCAACATATCTACTTTCATACCCCAGCATTTTCTATCAACCATGGGATCATAATCTGGCTTAAAAGCATTTATGAAATCTAGGACCTTGTTGTATACTTTCCACTTCTCCTTCTTAAGTTCTTGTTCTAGTAATGAGAACTTATTTCTAACTATATCCTCTAGAAAGTATACCATATGTTTATGAGCTTTGGCTTTAGTTATTTCTTTGAATAGGTCATAAAATCCTTCTGAGTCTATAAATGGGCATGGGATTGAGCCATTCAATATTTTTCTAAAAACTTCTCCAAGTGCCTCCATCTCTTTTTGACAAAATAAAGTTGTGTACAATAGTAATTCGAGGAAAGAAAGTACCTTTAGATTTTCCCAACAATTCTCTTTCTTTTACTAATCCTATCTGCCATAGAAGCTCAACAATCCCTACTTTCAAAGGCACTTGATAGGGTAGCACATGTGGTTTTCCAAGAAACCCATAAACCCTAAAAATAGTAGACACTGCATATGGAATGATGTCTCCCAAATTGTGACTCACCATCAACCCTTTCACGTGATCTTTTCATCTAATTAATTCTAGTAGAGGCTATGGTATTCTAAGGCTATCCCCTGTTAATAACATTCTAAGCCTGGAAGAAAAATACTTGTCAAATCTAACAAAACTTGCATTTGTTACCTCCCATGTCATATCAATGCTCCACAATTGGATAAGGAGTTTTTCTCCATCTCTTTCCAATTCCAACTTCATTTATTTAGAGAAAAAGGTAACTCCTTTACACAAGCATATGTACATTAGGATGGTGTACCAATAGAAGGGCTTATTAACTTTAGCCTTTGCAATATCTATTAACTAGTATGAATATCTTCTACCAAGAGAGCAGAAAAGTCAAAAATAGAACTCATATCGTACTGAAGGGTTTGAGCAATGGTGAAGACAATAGAACCTGGGATGTGGTCTTGCTCATCCATGCCAAAGATTTTACAGAGGGAAATACAATGCCTCTACCCTAGGGTTGAAATGTTATTTCAACAAAGGCTCTAGAGTGTTTGGTGGTAACCAAGGACAATGATCCTATTCTGAAAAAATGCTCTTGTAATGGTCCTCCCCTTAAATATACCCTTTGTGCATCATACCTATCCTGGAGATCTTCCATATCTATCTTCTCATGGACTACATGGTTAGGGTTTAATTTAAAAACCTCTCTAATCAATTCTAGTGAAACCCTAAAAAGATTATCACTAGCATGATTCTTCACAATCCTAGTTATTGGATCATATTTCTTTGACATAATTGCAAACAAATCATCATCAAAGAAAACTCCTAAGATAATTACTTTGCCAATATCAAACTCCCATACATTATTTAGGGGATTATTTAGTCTTCTCTCTATAAACCATTTTCAGAAAAGCTCTAATCCTCCAATAGATACTATGACATCCCTCAAGTAGTTTACTTTATCGTAAAAACCCTCACTGACCAATAACCAAGGGTTTTTTAGAATAAATTATTTTCCCCTAGCAAGCTCATTCATGGATTGTGGTATTTGTTCTAACAAATCATCATGCACAACCATTTTTAAATAATCTACCTTCCTTGAAAAATCCCTTCATGTAGGCATGTTTGGTAATTAACTTACTATGAAAATATTTTTCTCAATTTCCCAAAAATCCAAAACACTCACTAAATTTTCTTGTTTCTCTCCTCTAAAAATTGCTTAGCAGCAAATTGAAACCCTCAAAAAATTTATACCCTTAACTCTAAAAATGTTTTCTTTGTGAGAATTCTACAAGTTTAGTGTTCAATAATGGAAAATCAAAATTTTTATTGCCAAATTAACCTCACACAAAACAACATTGATCGGAATTAATGCCCCAATAGTCATATTTCATGTCATGCCATGAAATTTGAAATTCAACAATTGATCTTCATAAATCAGACAACTTAGATTTAAAATTAGAATGATTGTGTTACCTTTTGTGAAACTAGCCACACATCAACAAGATGCTTCCCCATGTGTGCTAAAGTTTGAGAAAGTTCAAATTGTGGGAAAGCGTTGATCATCAATCTTCATGAGATTGATGATCATGAAAAGCTTTGGAATGTCTACATTTTCTCTTAATATTTTGGGCCCACTTACACAATCACCCTCCAACTCATTAAACATGTAGACTACTCAAAAAATTGGCATAAGACATCTCAACATGCATCCCAAATCAACATTACTAGGCCACCCTTTGAATGATTGGCCCCACCTTCCCACATGTTAGTCAAGTGCTTCCTTGCTTTCGTTAAACATTAGACATCTCTATAAAGAGGAAAAGCACACTCTCTATTGATCTTCAAATGATTGACGATTCCATAAGATTTATCTTGTTTAAAGCATAGTCAATAACAACAACCAATAAAAATGAGTTATCTTTTTCAGCGTGTCTTGGCATTCTCCAACTATTCGAACACCTTTTCAAACTGGGTGTCCATAACAAAATGACCTCATCAAATACACATGTCACTAGGGAACTTCCCTACATTTCATAAAGCTTGCACATCTTCAAATTGTAGCGAAGAGCTCACCGTCGATCTTCAAATGATTGATAGTGCGATGTTGTATTATTTAAAAGTAATCCCAACACCCAATTTGACCAATGAAATGGATCAAGATTTCCAACATGTCCTAACAACCATCTGACAACCCTGAACTTATTCTAACATGTCCAACTTTTGCGGTGCATTCAAGAACTGACATCATTAGGTACATGTGTCATGTAGGCACTTCTCCACATTTGCTAAAATTTGGGCACTTTCAAATTGTGGAAAAGCACTCATCATTGATCTCTCTTTGATCAATAGTTTATAAAGGTAAACCCTATCGCGGTTAAAAACACTTTCAAAGAACACTTAGGGAAACAACACAAGGTTAAAACCATGGTTTAAAAAAAAAATTAACAGAAAAATGACTTTTGGGAAAGTAATTTAAAAATAAACATGGAAAGGTAAAAATTATTTCTTAAAGAAAAAAACCTCCCGCGTGATTTTCAAAATAAAATAATACTTTGCTATTTTTTTTGAAAACTAGGGCATAACGATAAGGGTTTCATGAAACTTAAAATTTTCATCTAAGGTTTGTGACACACCTTATCTCTTAAAAACATTAACCCACTAAGTTTGCACTATAAAATGCAACAAAATTATGAAAGGTGAAAAACTAGGCCAACACCATGAACTTTACTAGTTAAATGAATTGGTTATAAATGGGTTATAGATTCATTCTTTGATCAATTTATTCTCTGATGATCATCTTTCAAGTTACACTAGTTGTAATTCACTCTTGTCGAGATGGTAATTCCTATTCTAGAAGGATACAATAATGAAGAGCATGAGTGTGTGATCCAACTTGGTCTTATGGAAATATAAATTGAATAGTTTGACATTACCTCCACTATGTTCACTATCACCTGGGATTTGAGAACAAGCCATGCCTATTATGAAAGTGACATTTTTTAGATGGAAGGAGCAACTTTATATTGGTTAAAGTGGAAGAGGAAAGTGTTAGAAAGTAAAGTACACCAAGATAATTGAGAGGGGGGCAGATCAAAACAACTTTTATCAACCTTAATAAATGTGAAGCAGTAATTACAAAACATGATAACCACAAAAAGATATGGATACACAATTACACCAAATTTGTTTACTAGGAAAACCCTTGATTAGAAGGAAAACCCCAATGGGGATAGTACCCACAAAAATGATGTATTAATATATAAATTCCTTGTAAGAGGATGGACCCTATAATTAGGAGTCAATGAATTACATTTAGTAAATATTAGTCCCTGTTAGGATACTTTGAATCCTTATTAGGAGTTGTGGAAGGTAGAAGGACCCACTATCCAAACAACTTAAGGTGCAAGGCCACTGAACACACTATTCAAATAGTCTTAGTACGATTCCTTTTAGAATAATACCAAATAATTCACTGTACTCCAACTCTCTTTTCTAGATCCAATTACTTTCCTCTTTCATTTTTCCTTAGTTTCACTAATCACTTCTCATATCTCAATACTAGATCTACAAACTCACATTACATTAATCCCTTAGATCTCTTACTTACATTCCTTACTTCACATATCACACTCTCTTGTCACATACCACCAACAAGGAAAACATCTTTCCTTTATGCCAAGTCCAAATACTAATTATTGAGTCAGTCTTGAGGCTTTCCAAATTACAATTACAATATAGGACCTCATTAAAATAATACATCACACATTACATTATATTTACAACTAACTCTCAACTCACCATTAATACAAATTTTCACATTTGCACTTTCAACCTTAGTGTACTCAAACATATCATCACTAAACTCTCTTTTTCCACCATCTAACTTCACTTAAAGAGATTATATCCTTGTGAAGGGATACAATCCAATTACCAGTAATGTCTTTCTACAACCTTGTGTGAACATTGTCTTCTATAAATCTCAAATTAATTGTCACCAATCTTCAACTTTCAACACGCGCACTTAGGTACACCATCTAGACACTTGGTAGAATACATCCTCAACTTCACATAGTCTCAAATATTATCCTCAAACTACTCTACCACATTCTAGGCTGCTACTCTACCAATCTTTACAATAACAATACTATGTTGACATCAATGACAAAAAAAGTCATGAATGCAACAAATAGTCACACTAAAAATCTCTCAAATGCTCTAGAAATTCTTAGGATACCTCCCCATAGGAATAACATCAACATTCATGCTAACAGAAAGGGCTCTAAACTTTATGGCAGATCTCCTTAACCTGATGCATGCAAACATGGAAGGGGAGTAGGAAGCAAAAGATGAAGAAAATGGTAAGGTGGACCTAGATGGAATCTAAATCATTACCTTTCTTGATAATAGAAACAAAACCATTTCTTTTTTTTGTAACCATCACTAGAGAAGATAATAATTAGTGTTACATAAGCATATTTTTGTAACTACAAAAGGGGAAAGAATGCAAGAAAAAGGCATAATTTCTGGTTTTGTCTACAATGCAAAGACATTGATCTTCTTGGGTTTTCATATGAAAACAATATCATAATTTTTTGTTGTCATCCTCTAGGCCTCTATCTCTTTGTTTTATATGAATTATTTCCATTTTTAGATGATTATCAAGGTTATGCATTCTATTATCTTTGAATAACTATAATTGAGGGCTTCAAGATTGATCTTCCCCATTTCATGTTATTGAAATTTCTCATGTAAATGAACACTGTTTCATTCAAACATCCATATTCAGTATCCATATTTATTTTCATAGTTATGTATATGTTAACTTCATTTCTTTTATTTTTTGGTTAAAAATGTTTTTGGCTTTCATTCATTGCATGTCTTACATGATGGAGTTGTACCTCCAAAATTCAGAGATGGGTTTGATATAATTGTACCTCTACTGTGTTAGTTACATGTGCTTTTTTATTCTTACGAGCTTATAGAGTCATCCTAGCACCTAAAATTTAGAAGTGAAAAATCATTTACCAACATATTTATGGTAACTCTGTCAAGGAATCAAACCATTAGTGTTGTATAGCCTTTACTCCCCATAATTTTTCTTTAAAAGTTGGTGACTCTATTTACACACCTATCCCTTTCTCTAGCCATATATGAGTTTTCCAAAGGGCCCTTCTCAACTTTTAGAAGAAATCAATAACATCAATGATAAAATTCTTTAGTCATGCTAGGATGCATTAAAAGATAGCATAACTAAGGCCAAGATTTTGAACCTACATCCCTTCGACGATTATCAGTTAGCCTCGCTACTAGAATTCCTAAAGAAAAGATTTTGTAACTTTTAAAAAAAAAAACTCATTGAAGACAAAACCCATGGAAAGGGCTCCCCATATTCATATTGTGGAATCAATTGCATGTTCACACCTCTCTTCCCTAAACACAACCTCAAAGAACAATTCATAAAAAGAAGTCCAAAGTACACAAGAAAGAAGTTCCAATTTTTTGAAATTAACCTATTCATGGAATAGAAGAAATGAATAGTCTCTTTTCTCTTTCAAGGTGTTTGATCCCATACTCAAAGAAAGTGGCATTTGGAGACCCTTGAACAACAATAAGATTGAAAAATTGGTAAAGGTCCAAAAGAAGTAGAGATATGTCGAGTTTCAACTAAAGGGCATATGGGGCAGTCCTAACTCCTTGTCCATGCTTGTTAGCTTCACAATTAGAGATAATCCTCTATTTGAAGGGGATTCTTTCTAGGAGAACAAGAAAGTCTACACAAATCATGTAAAAAAGAGATGATTGCAAAAAAGATTTCATGTTTTTAGAACCTTATTTTGTGCAAGTAAAGGAGTTCCTTCTCATAAATCGGTGGTATTCACCTACCCCCAAGCTACTTTACATTAGACGATCATAAAGACAAGCAGATTGGATTTCTCCATAAAAAATGGGTCATCATGAACATGACAAATGGTGTAGAGTTAATCACCAACAAGACATTTTTCTTGGTTGTGGCGCATGAACATAGCCTATAGGTGTCTATGGAGAAAAGTGCCATTTTTCTCACAGCCTTTGAGTGGGTTTGTATAAAGGTGTAAACCCTTCTCTTCTATAAATTGTGTACATGTGTCTTTTTTTGTGATCAATTTTGGAGTACATCGTGTTCCCTACTTCTTTTCCCTTGCAAGTAATCTCTCTCTGCTTTGACTCTGCACCCAACGACTAAGGCACTAATTCATCTTTACCTCATTTCTAGACTCTCTTCATCCTTTCAATTCATCATCCCCATTTAGAGATAGTGTTACCAAAAAAATGCATACACCCCATTTCAAAACTTTCTACTCTACAACCCAAGCAAACTTTGTCACCCGATCACTACTTTTACTAAAGCAAGAACCCATTTTTTCATGTTATTGCATATTTTGTGAAGCTCACAAATGGTGATGGTAGCCAAGATGCTTCCATGTTCCCATAACCCTGCTATATAGTCACTCAATCACCCTTTCCTTAAATTTGGAAACTTCTAACTAAAGATCCTAAGCTTTGTGAAGCAAGTGACTATTTGATGGTGTGTTTTTTCAGAGAACAATCATCATGATGCTACTTTGCATTTAATGAGACAATCTTGGCATAATCTTGTAATGGGATGTAATTTTGAACTTATTTTAAAGAATGTCTTTTCATGAGGTGGAAAAGTACAATATTCTAAATCTCTCACATGCTGCCAACTTTAATAGCTAAATGAAGTGGTTATAGATGGGGTACAAAATCATTCTTTGATCACTTTGTTCTCTGATGATCATCTTGCAAGTAATGTCAACTACAATTCACTCCTATCAAAATGGGAAATCATGTTCCAAAGGGATATAATATTGAAGACCCTAAGCCTACTATCCAACCTGATCTTACAGAATGAGAAATGGAACAATTTGACATTATCTCTACTATGTTCGTTGCTGCCTAGGATTTGAGAACCAACCACACCTATTAAGAGAGCATCATTTTTAAGCTAGAAGGAGAAAGAGACTATGTTGAATTTGACTTTTATATTGGCCAAAGTGGAAGAGGAGAAGGATCTAGAATTTATGATAGACCTCATTAAAAAATTGCATAGGAAGAAGCAGAAGACAAAGAAAATGTAGAGGTAGACCTAGATGGAATCTAAAGTGTTACCTTTCTTTATATCAAAAATTAAATAGTTTTCATTATTTTTGTAATATTCATTGTAAAGGATGATAGTTAGTGATATATAAATATGTATTTTGTAAATATGAAAGGGGGAAAGACTGTAAGAAAAATTCATAATGTTGGTTTTGTATGCAATATAAAGACCTTGATCTTTCTAAGTTTCATATAAATACAATATTTGGATTTTGTTTTTTCATCTTCTTGACCTCCATCTCTTTGTTTTATATAAATTATTCCCATTTTTAGATGATTATCATGGTTATACATTCTATTATCTTTGAATAAGCATAAGTGAGTGATTCAATATTGATCTTCCATGTTTTGTGTTACAAACATTTCTCATGTAAATGAACTTTGTTTCATTTGCACATCCATATTCAGTTTCCATATTTATTCATAGTTATGTATATGTTATCTTTCTTTCTTCCTCTTTTTGGTCAAAAGTTTTAATTAGCATTCATTTATTTCATATCTTACATGAGGGGTTTGTACCTAAAAAATACAAAGATGGGTTTGGTATATTTTAACCTCCCATCTATCTGTTACAAATGATTGTTATTCTTATGTGTTGGAATTCTTTAGAATAACTAACAGGGGGGGCTAAATTAGTTATCCAAGGTCCAGATATATAAATAAAACTTTTCAATGCTTAGTAGACCTATATCCATAAAACCTCAACATGCATGCATCCATTAGATCATACAATACTTAAACTTTGGAGGTTATTGTCCTAGGTCAAAACAACTTTGTAGAAATGTAAACATGAAACACCATAAGAACATTCACACAATTTGACACAAAGATTTTATGTGGAAATCCAATTTGAGAAAAACCACCAATAACATTCTACTAATTCTCAGTCTTCTAAAGTGATGCCCTATGAAAGGCCAACCCTATTAAAGGTTACAATACACACTGTTAAATGTGACCCGGTTAAAGGATTTCAATCACCTTGTTCGGATTGAGACTTGTTAGAGGGCTTTAGACCATTCCATTAGAATGTCACCTAGTTAATGGATTTACAAATGATTGTTAGGTCAACCTTAATCCAAATGATTTTATCCACATTGGTATAGTTATTAGAAAGTAACAATAGGACTTGATCAGATAAAAACTTACAACTCAATTGTAGATTATAGATCTTTATTTCAATCCTCCATTCTACTTGGCATTCATATTCTTTAGCTCTAATGACTTGTTCTCCCTTCAAGCATTCACCCCCTTACACCTTCTTTCTTTGTATGTCAACTATAGTCTCTTCTATTTGACCACGGAATGAAGCAATACCCTAGACTCCTTATCTTCCTTAGGTTCTTGCACATAAGAACCTTTGTTGTTGACCAACTATCTCTATAAATAGAGAATTTAGATCTTTTATTGCTTAACCACAATCTTCCATTTTAGGGTTAGGTAGGATTAGGTAGGATACAATGAATCTACTGACTTTTTCATTTGGTTCCTCTAGAAACTTTTCCTACAATCTTCCTTGTATTCACCTCAAAATGGTTTACCTTGAATTTTGTGCCACTATCTCATCATAGTCATCTTCCACTCACTTCACATAATTCAAGAAATCAAAATAGTCAGCTCAAATTTGTCAAATCTTTGATTTAATATTGTTTATTATCACTCAGCTGACACTAGTTCACTCGAAAAACACTAAAGTTTATTGATTCTCGACACTAACTAAACTTTACTCAACATATGATAAAAATCACTTGTCTTGCAATTTCTTTCTTCTTTGCTTGACACCTCTTGATTTTCACTCAGCTTCAACTGATTTTTGTTTGGCTTGCACTGACTTCTCGACAAGGCTTGATAGACACTTTTCTTACTTGATCTTCTTTCAGTATTAACTTGAGTAATCTTTCATTTTAGACTTTGAGTAGATAAATAATACATTGTAGTATCAATGTCTTACTTGGTCTTAGTGTTTCTCTTACATACCAAATTACTCAACCTTTCTCTAGATGTTATTGTTATCTCCTCTTTTCAAATCCTCTTCATCAATCAACTAAATGATATCTTTCAAACCAAAAAGAAATTTCCTCACCAGTAGGTAGTGGGTTTGACATCATTGAAAAAATAATGATTGTTCCATTATAGGTTCTTCACTTCAAAATGATCTCATATCAACAATCTCCCTTTTTGGCATTGATGACAAACCAATACCAAAGAGAAAATAATATCTTTGAAATTTCTCCCTCTATTAGTATATGTCATTTTTATAGGGTAATGTAAGCTTTATCAATCTCCTTCAATGTATCTCTCTTATATCTCCCTTTGTAGGTTAGTTTTCTCTTTCTCTATCTCCCTTTTTTTGATATCAGGTTCTTATCTCCACTTATCTCCCTCATATCTCCTTCATTACTTATATCTCCCTCTTTGATAACAATGCCAAAGACTTGTCATCTCTGCATGCAGATATAATCAATTCAAGTACTCTGTCTGTCACCTTGCATGTGACTGTAAGTATTCTATTTTAGAACTTTTATTACTTTAGGCAACTCCTAAAGTAAGATCCACTGCATCAAGTTGTAAGACACAACATTCAACTCGATTGATGTAGGGAATTAATCATGCTTCTTAAGTAGGTTTGGATAGGGATATCACCCCTAGTTTACCTCTAAGATATTAATGTGCATCCTTAGGTAAAGCTTTTGTGAATATATAAGCTATCTATTCTTTTGTATTCACATATTCCATCCTCACTTCTTTGTCTTGAATCAACTCTCTCAAGTAATGATACTCAATTGCAATGTACTTAGTCTTTGTGTGCATCACAGGGTTCTTTGAGATGTTTATAACACTTGTATTATCACAATAAATTACCAAAAGTTTAGTGATTTCCTCCTTCGTACCTTTGAGTAGTTGTTTGATCCATACCACATTTATACAATTTACTATTGGAATTATTTAGAATAACTAAGAGGGGGGGTGGTGAATCAGTTATCCAAGGTCCAGATATACAAACAAAATTTTTCACAATTTAGTGAACCCATATCCATAAATCATTTTCATCATGCATGCATCCATTAGATCATACAATCACTTATGCTTGTAGGTTACTATCAAATCAAGTTTGTAGAAATGTAAGCATGAAACATAATAGATTCAATAACACATTTGACATAATGATTTAATGTGGAAACCCAATTTGGGAAAAACCACCAGTATCATGTTAGTCATTCTCACTCTTCTAAAGTGATGCCCTATGAGAGGCCAACCATGTTAAAGGTTACAATGGACACTGGTAAATGTGACCTGGTTAGAGGATTTCAATCACCCTGTTAGGAGTGAGCCTTGGTAGAGGACTTTAGATTATTCACTTGGAATGTCACCTAGTTAAAGGATTTATAAATGACAACCCTGTTAAAGGATTTCAATCACCTTGTTAGGGGTGAGCCTTGTTAGAGGACTTTAGATCATTCACTTGGAATGTCACCGCATTAAAGGATTTACAAATGACTGTTAGGTCAACCTTAATCCAAAGGATTTACCATAAGCTAATATAATGATTAGAAAGTAACAGTAAGGCTTGATCTGATAACAACTTACAACTCCATTTTGTAGATTATAGATCTTTATTTTTAGTCCTCCATTCTGCTTGGCTTTCACACACTTCATATTTGATAGCTTGTTCACCCTTCAAGCATCCATACCCTTAAGCCTTCTTTCTTTTCTTGCTAATGCAGTCTCTTCTCTTAGGTCACTAAATGAAGTAATAACCTAGACTCCTTATTTTTCTTAGGTTCTTGCACATGACAACCTTTGCTTCTAACCAACCATCTCTATAAATAGAAAATTAAGATTTTTTTTCTTCATCCTCCTTCATCTATTTTAGGGTTAGGTTAGATTAGGTAGGATTCAATGAATCTGCCCATTATTTTATTTCATTTCCTTCTAAAAAATTCCTCTTCAATATTCTTTGAATTCACCTCAAAATGATTCACCATGAATTTCGTGCCACCAACTCATCAAGCTTATCTTCCACACAATTCACACAATCTAATAAATCAAACTTGTTGGCTCAGATTCATCAATTTCATGATCTTTCTCACAATGATGACACTCAACATTAACTTTCTTCTTATGCTCAACACATACTATGTTGTACAACATCCACTATCAAAACAATCAGCACAAACTAAAGTTTACTAGTGCTTGACATCAACTAAACTTTACTCAACTTACACTAAAATTGACTTTTTCAGCTACAACCATTTTCTGCTCAGCTTACACTAATTTTGCATGGCATCTATTGTGAAGATTGTTAATCTTGGCACACACTTCATTTAGTGTATTCTTCTGAACTTAATTAGTTGTACCATTCTTTACAACCTTAAGTAGATTATCAATGCACTATAAAATCACTATCTTAATTGATCCTTATACTCATTTTCCATATCATAACTCAACCTTTCATCTAGGTGCTATTGTTACCTCATTTGATCAAATCCTCTTCATCAATCAAACAAATGATAGTACTAAAATCATCTAAGAAATTGTCTTACTAGCAAGTGGTAGGTTTGACATTAGTGACAAAATAATGATTGAAACATATTTTTATACTTGTATCAATCTGTTTTCAACATTTACTGTGACAACCATTGTATAGTGAAAAAATATGGTTGATGAATATGATTTAGAATAATGCACATGAAGGAGACCCTAAACCCATATTTTACACACATATATATTACTATGATATGGCTTGTAAATATAAGAGACTAATATTGAAATGAAGAAATAAAGGTACTTACCTCTAAAAAAGAACCCGTTGAAAACCTTGTCAAACAATCTCAAACTGTTGATTTTTACATTCTTGAACTGAAACTATGAGATCAACAAAACCCATAAATATTTTTCTCTTCTAAAGGTAGTTCAATCTTGACCTAGGATGAAAAAGTTGACCTTGACCCAAAAGTCAACCTTGACCTGCACTGCTCTGACAGAAATTCTATTCACAAATTTTGAAAGTTCATCAGAAAGGGTACTCAAATCTACACTGATATTCACTGTTCCACACCTGTACCTGCAAGGAAAAATGGTTTTGTTTTTTGGATGGGGGTTTTCCTTAGCAAAACCCTAGTTTGGAATCAACCTTGAAATTGAATTGAAATTGCAATATGTATAAACAAAGTAAATGGAACTATTCACCTTTCTTATGTAGAAATTTTTGTGGAGGATTCGAATCCTAGAATCCACAAGTATGGATGCTCCAAATGAATGTAGAATAGGATGTATGATGTCTCAAATAAATTTCATTAGATTTTCAACACCAATCTTGAATGGATCTTTGATTAGGAAGAGGCTTGAATGGAAATGGATGAATCTTCAACAAGAGGGCTCCAATATGGAGCTTGAATCCTTCAATGGATACTAATGGATCTCCTTGATTAATCTTGAATGCTTGAATGCTTGAATTCTTGATAGATAGTATAACTTCACTTCATAGTAGGTGGATGCACAAGATAATGGTTAGATAAAATGAGAGAGAAAGGCTTCCTTATAAAGAGATCTAGGGCACAAACTTCTAGAGAAGGCCGACATAGGAGCATTAAATCAAAATTAACCTTAACCCTTAGAAATGGACCTAGATTAATTTTAATTTAATAATTTACCATTTCACAGACCAAAATAGCCGACCTAAAAGTGGGAAAACATTTCTTTTTGAAACCTGACATCCAAAAATCATGGAACCTTGAAATTTGAACTTGGGGTCAAGGACGAGGTCGACCCTACACTAGGTCAAGGTCGAGGTCTTCCTTGACCTAGGTTAGGGTCAATGTCAACCTTGACCCTGAGGTCAGAAATCTTAGGATTTTAGTCCAAAATGATAGAAAAGTGCATAAAGAAAGTGGTAAAGGGGGTAGAACACGGGAAAAAGCCAAATCCAAGTCAAAGACCCATTCAAGGTGATTGACATGACCCCAAACCACTTACTCATAGGGATAAATACTCTTAACATGGAAGTGCTTCCATTTTAGATGATACATTTAGCCTCCACTTTAGCAAGAGTATGGACTCAATGAAAAAACTTGGTAAAGTAGATCATAATGAAAATATAATCTTATTAAAATCAAAGGGACAAAGAGATCATTAAGCCCTTGGGGACTCAAGTCTCTATCAACTCCAAGATTACAATAAGAGAGACATCTCTAGAAAAAGAGGGAAGGAGAAGAGAGGAGTGGCTAGCTTGACCAATAAGATGTGTGTATCTCACTATGAACCACAAAAAGAATAAGATGGCCCACCAAGAAAGCACTTGGTAGTCACCCCATAAATTTATGTGTCTTCTGGTGGCTTAGTGCATGTATGAAGTGCATCTTCTAATGAATTTCATAAAGCACCCATGGACCCATATTCTCATATCACCATAGAATACATTTGTAAAATATGTGTCTCTTCAGGATTTAGCAACTTATGTGCATTACCTTCACAGGATTTAGCATATTGAAAATTTAAAATGCATGACACTTCTAGATTTAGCAACATATGTGTGTTACCTTCTGAAATTTAGCATACTACAAAACAAAAGGTTAGAAAAAACATGCATAATATAAAATGAGGGAGGCCGTAGATATGCCCCCTTCCTTAAGATGTAAAGAATACATACTATTTTGACATGTTAAGGAAAGAAAAGAAACAAGGATAAACCCTTCTTAAACATCAAGACAATATCCATAAACAACACCCAGTCCAAGCCAAGAAGGTCATAGCTCCTATGAGGCCATGGAAGGGATGAATGCAAAGATATATCATGCAAGAAGTGAAAAATTAACCCTAGTGAGAGATAGCACACTATTCAATTGCCAGGGTGAGAGATTTATCAACAATGAAAACCCAATGTCAAAGAATGAAATAGGTTATGATCAAGGACAAAGATCCTCAATGCAAACCAAAATTTTCATGTATGATTGAATATGACATAATAGATAGATACTACTTATCCAAGGAAAAGTGGATCCCAAAAAAATAGAAAAGAAGGAGATGACATCCTTTCCCCCCAAGCATAGGAACAAGGATGGGGACCTATTATATTGCTTGCAACACTATACAAGAGAACGAGCCCCCAAAAATTAGGCTAACATTGCTTACATAATGCAAAGCTCCATAATAGGAACATAAATGTTATTTAGAGAAAAAAAGATTGAAATACAACTCATTGCCACATGATATATAAATAACCTTACTATCAATGAGAAGCCTAATCTTATAATGTAAATCTTGACATTAATTTGTAGAGTGATCAGAAAATCTATGATATAAACAAAAAGGAAGAGTCTTCAAATGTGGGCTATGTTTCTTTTTGTTTTTAGGTGTAATCATCTTAGAATGAAGGAGTTTAAGAAAAAGAACTTCTTTGTCAAAATCCTTCATAGTTTCATCATTTTTTAAAGTGTTATTTGAGATGTTGTTAACATTGATTTTTTGTTGAGGATTAAATTCTAATCCATAAGAATTCTCATGCCCTCCATTTTGTAAGGGCATTTAAATTTCATGTTTATTGATAAGTAGGAGATAATTTCGACAACAAGTTAAATTGTGATATTGTTATCAGGATTTAACTGTTGATTTTTGAGTCAAACTCATTGACCGATGTTTCATGACTAGTGATTCAACATGAATCCATCTCTCATGACAATAAATGGAACACTTAGCACTCATTGAATCTAGGTGATGCTCACAGGGGTGAAGCACCGGGACTTCCCGGGAGGTCACCCATCCCAGTACTACTCCAACCCAAGCGCGCTTAACTACAAAGTTTCCTCATGGTTAAACCTAAAGCTTGCAACCCCATTTGCAAAACCTTCACCAAGTCTTGTGCCTTATGAACCATTCATTAGAAAGCCCCTTAAGCTCATCAATTGATGAGTAGGAGATAATTTCCACAGCAAGTCAAATTGTGATATTGCTATCAGGATTTAACTATGTGATTTTTGAGTCAAACTCATTGACCCATGTTTCATGAGTAGTGATTCAACATGAATCTATCTCTCATGAGAATAAATGGAACACTTAGCACTCATTGGATCTAGGTGATGCCCACAGGGGTGAAGCACCGGGACTTCTCGGGAGGTCACCCATCCCAGTATTACTCCAGCCTGAGCACGCTTAACTACAGATTTTCCTCCATGGTTAAACCCAAAGTTTGCAACCCCATTTGCAAAACCTTCACCAAGTCTTGTGCCTTATGAACCATTCATTAGAAAGCCCCTTAAGCTCATCAATTGATAAGTAGGAGATAATTTCCACAGCAAGTCAAATTGTGATATTGCTATTAAGATTTAACTGTGTGATTTTTGAGTCAAGGTTGTAAGAGGTAGAGCCTTGATTTTTTTTCCAAAATGGATAGTGGGAGAACCTTTTTAGGGAGACTTGGACAAACTAGTGGGGTGTTCACCCACTGTCTAATTTTAGAGGCAACAAGGGTTTTGGAAGGAGAGAAGACTAAGGAGAAGGAAATTCTTCATCAACTATCATTGCCTTAGGTTGGACCAAGTTTGATGCCCATGCCATGACCTTCTTTTGCATTTGCATAATGGTCTTCTAATCTTGTAATATTGTTGTTAGCGAAATTAGGTTTGTGTTGTGTTGAAGTGATAGTAGATTGTGTTGCATTTACTTTCTTTGGATTTCTTTCTTTGTTCTTGTTTTTGAGTGTTGATTGTTAATGGGTGTGAAGGCTTCACTCACCCATGGGAGGTAAGAGATGCTTTGAGTGAAGGGGTTAGTTGGCTCAACATTGACGTTGAGAGATTTTCCTCTTGGAGAGGGTTTTGTTGTTCATGGAGTATGAGCTCCATTGAAGCCATATGCCTTTTTTTTTATGGGAGGTATAAGTGTGTTGATGTAACAAGGAGGATGTATCTTCATAGCCTTGAAGATGTATCATGCAATTGTAAATTTATAAGTGTATATAAATGTCGCATTCTCCTCTTTGGAGAGCCCACCTTCACCCACTATTTCATGATTCCAAAGGTGAACCATTGTGTTAAACTTGGAGGGATTGTAAATGTATTATGAAATTATGTTTGTATGTATTGTGAAATGTTTGACTGTAACCCCATTTGAGTCTTGTTTCCCTAGCTTGGTGGGTGGCTTCTTAGAAGCCTAGGATGGGAGGTGAACCTCAATGGTTCTTGTCCAAATGAATTGCAAGTCTTGAAGCATAAGAGATCAACTGAAAAATTCTTGGATTTTTCGCTCATGTTGGTGTTTGTGAATAAGTCAAATGTGACATATTGTATTGTATTTTGTACTAGAGAATTTTCCTCCTCATACATCTTGTTGAAATACATAGTTTACATGGTAGGGGTGAGAGATTTTTGAAGGGATCATATCTAATGTATCAATGTTTCATTGAAATGTGGTTGTATGGTTGGAAAGGAAATTTTTAATTTCATTATAGGCATAGTTGTAATGTTTAAGGACAACAGTCTAAGTAAATATTCCATTATTTTTATTGTTCTTTGAAAATCTATAACTAGACACTTGAGTTATTCAATAGTGGTCTATGTAACTATTCCAAATATGCTTGAATCTATGAGTAGTACTTAGTTCAATAAGTATATGTGTTCATAATTTCATTTATAATCATGTGGAAATAAACAAATTGATTATATAGATTTAACTTATTAGTTGTCAAAATATTGCATGGATTATCAACAAATAAATAAAACATATGTATGATGTGTCTTAGCATAAACTAAGCCTTATAAGTAAATTCATGCTTATTATACACCAACTAGATGTCAACATGAAAAAAAATATGAATTGTAAAGAAGGAAAATAAACTAAGAAATGGTGACTTTGCAAGTATATAGAAGCAACAAAACCTGGAAGTGTACACTTTGGCTCTCTAGATTTCATATACAAATGGGATAAAAGTTGCCCCTATCAAAGAAAAAACACAAGCCTATTAAAATAATCAAGTATAGTCATAAATATTCCATGCCATGGAAGACAGTAAGATAGGAAAAGAAATTACTTAGTCAAGAAATTCACGTGACACTTAGGTCACATTCCCATGTTTTTAAAATAAAATATAATTGAGATAATAGTTAATGTCAATATCATCATATATGTAGGATGCATTTACTACTTCCTACTAAGCCTAGCCTATGGGGACAACCCATAACAATCGCTCTTAGCAATTTAGAATTATGCTTATAATGGAAAGGGGCACACAGGTCAATCAAAAGATAATACATATATAATTTTAAACAAAAAAAAAATTGAGCTTTATATGGGTAAGTGTGGCCCCTTTAGGTTGGCGGCCCTCTCTCCCCAATATCCTCCAACTGCCATTGAAAATACAATTAGTTAAATGTGTGACTAGACTGCAAGCTTCTTCACCCATCATAGTATGCCTCCTACATAGCAATTCACACTGACTCCAAGTGCATGAAGTGAAAGAGTTGAGGGGGCACGCAAAGTAGATGAGATGGGGTAGATAGGAGGTATGTAAGGGATTAAGGGCCACATGGCCTAATAGGGGGTTAGATTTGAGGGGAGAAAATAGGTAGGGTGTTGGAAAGTGGCGCATGGAATGGGAAGCCTAAATTTAGACTTAGCCATATTTGTAATATGGCATGAAATTTGCTCAAGGTAATGCCATGAGGGCTGGATAAGGGGTTACTCAAGAGGGCATGTGGATAGAGGATGAGAAATGCTTAGGAAGTAGCGCATCGAGGTCAGGAATTAATATATTATAAAGGGGTTCTTAGTAAGAAAAGGGGTCACATCGATAGATGGGTTAGAAATTGTTAAGTTAAAATGGGATGTTGAAGTTAGTGGTTAGTATGGATGGTAAAGGATGTTTGGTGAGTTGAGTGAGTTAGTGAATTGTGTATATGGGTCAGGATATAGATGGTGGGTGAATATCGATGGGTGGTAGTAGAGATGTTCTAAGCTAGTTAGTGGGGAGATTCGATAGGATAGTTACGTGCCTTTGGATGGGTCAACTTTTGTGATGTTGTTATAGATTAGTTATGGCATATACTAGTCTAATTATTTCAAAGTTAGTGTGGATATTGATAATAGTTAATGAGCATATAATAAATATATTGAGTGCTAGCATTGGAATGTAAAATGTGATTAAGTAAACTGTAGAGAACAATATCCTGGATGTGAAAATAAGTATGTGCGTGTAATATTAAGACTAGTTTGCATTTTAGATAGAAGTAGAAATTGACATCAAAACAATTGATACTAAGGTGGTCATGGATTACCTGATATATATAGTAGAGGAATTATCATCTTCTTATAGGGGTTACAATACTAAACAATAATCCATTCAAGTCATTATTGTATAGTATCATCAAATTTGTAAGGGTGAAGATATGATGTTCCTATATATATACATATAAATATAATTAGATATTTGATGTAATCGATAGTTGGTTTTATTAATTCAAATCATTTTGTAAAATAATTCCTTAGTGTGATTTGTTAATTATCACATCATCGTAGAAATCTCCTAATTTAATGTAGATATTATTCATCTAGGAGTCATGATCTCAATGTGCATGTTAAACATTATGGATACCTCACATCACACAAATGAAACTATATAATGTCCAACAGTAAATATGGATGATTACTTATTTATATACATCCATTTGAATACAATTCAAATTGTGAATCTAGGTTTTAGAAAGATCTTACATGATACTATATAGATGTCATGCTTACCCACAAGGATAGGATACTAAATTAAATAATTGATATTGTATATGATATTTCTATGACAAGGTCTCGTGGTCATACGTTCCCATCTGAAATCCACTATTATCTAGCTCATGTGTGCAACCTAATTCTTAATAGAGGTAATATGACCTCTCATAAAATTACTTATGTTGTGACAACTAAAGTAACAGATAAATTGAATAATCTATCAATGCCACCCAACTATTCAATAACATGGTTGCACTAAGTTAGCTTTCAAAAAAAAAAATTTTGGTTGTGGTTTTGCTCTATAAATTTTTGGGCATGACAATTGGTCTAGATTCATCTTTATCTCCAATAATTTGTTTAGCAGGGTGATGTCTTTTGACATACATCGACAATCTTGGTTTTTCTCTTCTTTCTTCAATAGGTCTGTCAACTTCATAATCACTATGTACTTCTCTATCAAGTAAATCAACATTCCTTTCATGTACACTTATCTTTGAATTAGAATATACTTCAGCTTCTTTCTGCAACTTATCTCCTAAAGGTAACTCAGTTTCTGATTCCAACTTGACATTCATTGTATGTGACTTGATAGTCATTGAAACTTGTTGTCAATTTACAACACCTTCATTTGTATGCACACCTTCATAAAAGTATATAAAATATTTGTACTCTTCAGCTTCCTTCACATGTTCAACTTCATGTACCTCTATGTATTCATCAAACTTCACATTTACACTTTCCACAACTATGTTAATGTTAGTATTCAAACACTTTAAAGCTTTATTTATTGTGGAATAGCCAAGGAATATACCTTCTTCACTTTTAGCATCTAGTTTATGAATCTTGAAATCCTCAATAATGTAGCATTTTCTTCCAAATACCTTAAAATAGTTTATATTGGGTGAGTATCCATGCCATAGTTCAAAAGGTGTTGAATGAATACCTTTCTTGACTTGTACTCGGTTCAAGGTAAGAAATATGTACTTACAACTTCTCTCTAGTATTTAAAAGCAACTTTCCTCTCCATCATGAGTGTTCTAGCATAGTCCATTAAAGATCTATTCCTCCTTTTAGCAATCCCATTTTTTGGAGGGGTCCTAGGTGTAAAAGTCTATCTCTTGATTCCTCTATCATTACAGAAAATCTCAAACTTATTTGATGTAAATTCTCCACCTCTATTAGATCTTAGACATTTCATTTTTTTTCCTATCTCCTTTTCAATTCTAGCTAAGTACCACTTAAACATTTGGAAAGCATCAAATTTATATTTCAGAAACATAACTGTCATCATCCTAGAATAATCATCAACAAATAGGATAATGTATTTTTCACCTTTATAGCTTTGCACATCAATTGGTCCACACAAATCAATATGAACTAATTCTAAAATTTCATTAGAGGTGTGAGTCTTACTTTTAAACTAGATTTTGTCATCTTGCCTAAGTAACATTGTTTACAAATCATATTGTCAAGTTTCTTCAATTTAGGAAAACCTCTAACTCTTTTCATGTTATTGATAATCACTAAGTTATCAAAGTTAACATGAAATAACCTCTTTTGCAATAGCCACACATCATCAAATTCTACAACAAGTCAAGTAGCATCATTCATGTCAAGATAAAATAGATTACCTCTAGTCTAATCACTTTTTCCAATTAGTTTCCCATCAGTGTCATAGATCTTTGCTATCTTGTTCTCAAACTCAACTTTTCATCCTAAACTATTTAGTTGTGACACACTCAACAAGTTATAGTTAAGTCCTTGCACATGAGATCTTTTTTGTGAGTTTGATTGATCCTTTTCCTTTTATCAAAAATGGTGCATCATTACCAAACCTTATACTATTTCCATCATAATAATCTGTTACAAGTTAGAGTTTTAGTTGCACCAAAAGATTGACCTATTATTGCCTAATACAACCACTAGACTTATAGTAGATAGGAGGAGGTTAAGCCCTTGTCATGACTCTTGAGGGGAGTGTTGAACAAATTTCCAACAATCTACCCCTTAGCATTACCCAAGGGTCTAAGGATTCAACTTGTGACCAAGCTCTAATACCACTTGTTACAAGTTATAGTTTCTATTGCACCAAAATATTGATCCATTAATGCTTGATACAACCATTAGACTTATAGTATACTTGAGGTGATTAAGCCCTTGTCATGAATTTTGAGGGGAGTTATTAAAAACAATAGTCCACCAAGATAACTGAGAGGAGAGGGGGGGGGGGGGGGGGGGGGTTTGAATCAGTTATCCAATAGTTAAAAACATTTATCCTCTTTAAACAAACTTAACCATTCAACCAAAGTAAACATCAACCATAAAGATTCACATAAACAATTACATCAGATATGTTGACTAGGGAAACCCTTGATCAGAGGGAAAACCCTAGTGGAAATGATGCCCACAAGATGATGTACTAATATAAATATTCCTTGTTAAAGGATGGACCCTGTTAGGAGTCTATTACAAAATTTAGTACAAAGAATTCCTATTAGGAGCTGTGCCAACCCTATTAGGAGTTGTAGACAACAACTAAACCCACTATTCAAATAGCTTCAGAATCATATCAATGAACCAACTGTCCAATTGACCTTGGTACTATTCCTTTCAAAATAATAGATGTGAAACAAGCTTCTACTTCTTCTTTTGTCCAATATGTTATACTTCTTCTCCCTCATACCATGCAATCAGATCTAGAACTCAGCTCTCAATAACAATAACCCATAAGGTCACTTATATGCATAAGTAAATCACTCTGTTTCTTTAGTGCTCTCCTTCCTTAATAGTTTGCAAGTATCATGTATTCTCTATATGTTAAACATGGAAAAATATATTTCCTTTATACCATGCCCAATAATATATCCTTGAGTGGGCTTCCCACTTAATTAAAATATGTCAATTAAATGAATACACATTTAATCAATGTTGTCGGCTTACAGTCATATGCAAACTTTTACTTTGTGACTTTTGTACATGTGCATTCTCTGACCTCATCATCGACTAGTATATTGTCTCCAGTTCACTGCGAAACCTTTCATTACATTTTTTATGAACTGCAGCAATCACACAATAGGAGTTTCTTTCCTAATACTCTAGTTCCATACAGTTCTTTGTAGATCAATAATATCTTCTATATACTATCAATTTAGGTTTCACACACTTACCCTTGTAACAAACACATACTGTAGTGTACTTTGACAACTATGCATCAATAGATGAATAATGTATTGTTCTTAATACAAAGATCATCGTCTGTTGTTCTATCAATCTTCACAAACTTAGTACTATGTTGTCATCAATGATAAACACATTCATGAATATATCATATTAATGTTCTGCAATGCTCCCCCATATTAATAGCATCAACATTCATGCTAACAATCTCCCCCTTTGGCATTGATAGCAACATAGATGAAAAACATCTAAGTTCCAAGAATACCAAGTATACAGATCAATCAATTCTTGCTTCATTTTCTTGTAGAAAACATCATCCATCATGTTCTCATTTCTTCCCCATAGAATGTTTTTCATGTTACTCTCTCCTCCATTGACATCAATGTCAAAGGTTAAGGTGTAATACACAAATAGTTCAATTGCTCAAAGATACAATTGTTGGCATTAAGTTATGTTTTTCATTAGTGACAACACTTATTCATAATTCTGTATGGTTACTAAATTCATCACTCAATAACCAGTGTTTACTGAGAAATTCAATGGTTACCAAGTTTCATAGTTCATACTGAGCATTCCAATGGTTACCAAGTGAGTTTAGTAGTGCAATAGTTTAGATTGAGGAGTTAGTGGTTACCGAGCTTCACAGTATTTACTAAGTCATTAGTTCCTATGATGTGAAACTAGTATGAACCGAGTGATGGGATGAGCAATGTTTTTTGAGTGAAAGCAAGGTAAACATAGTATTCAGTTCTTACTGAGTTACACTATATCTACTAAGTCTCCAATGTTCACCAAGTTTGAAGCTATGTTGAGTGACTAGTATGGATCAAGCTTCTACTTCTACCAAATGCATGACACTGCCAAGTAATGTAGTGGGCGTTGAGTATCAGAAGGTCACCAAGTCAGCTATTCAGAACCTAAGCTTCTACATTTGAGCCAACTTAGTAATATTTGTGTTAACTTGTGTTTTGGTTGACCTTGTAAATATGAGAATTGGGATGATATATATGTAATGTATTGTATCATTCCATAGTATGATGATGAGTAAAGTTTTAGAGAAGAGTGAATGCGAATCAACAGTAGGGCAGAGTATTCATCAAGGTCTATAAGGAGCAATCAAGTTACATCTACCACAAGAGGTGATGAACATTTTAAGGATCTACTCAGCAATCAAGTTGTAAGTCAGATCTATTGTTTAATACTAATAGGTGAATCAAATTCAAATCCTTTAACAAGGTAGACTTAATAGTCGTTTCCTTAAATCTCTTAATAGAGTGCATACTTCATTGTATGTTTGTAAAACATCTAAAAAGGTGGACCTAGAAATCCTAATTGCTCCTAATAGGGCAGATCATCTAAAGTGATCATTGTAAGCCTTAACAGGCCAACTTTATACTATAGTATTGAAGTTTTGAGGATATCATCCCCACCCTAATTTTACTTTCTATTTGGAAGGTTTTTGGGTCACCAAATATTGTGTTCATGTTCTTTGAATGTTTTTCTTTTAGTTTCTCATACATGTAGTAGATTAAAGCAATTAATGGTGAATGGATTATGTTGATTAAGTGCTAGATCTGTTAAAAATTTTCAGGTTACTGATTCAACCCTCCCCTCTCAATAACCTAGCTAGTCTTTAGTATTTCCAACAATTGGTATCAAAGCTTTGTGGTTCTCAAGATAAAGTTTGACAACTTGAGCAAAGATCAAGAACAACAGATATATTCAGATTTGACAAAGCTATTAATAATGAGAAGCTAGATCTGAAGATGGCCATATCTCAACTCAAGGAAGCAAAAGAGCATCTTTCCCAATCCCTAAAAAGAAGGAAGGAACTTGCAAAATAGATGAATGATCACTAGTATGTTGAAGAAAATATTGAAGACTTTTTTCCTTCAAGCAATTCAGATGAAGAAAATGAGGCAGTCAAAGAACTCCTAGAAAAGAATGGCTCTCTGCAAGAAGAGGTAAGAAAATTGCAAAGAGAACAAGAAATTTAGTCAATAAGGTTATGTGAAATCTTGGAACAAAGGAATAAGGCTAGAGAAGACTTGGAGGCAAGGAACAATGAAACTCAAAATTAATCCTTTCGACAAGAAAATCTTATGAATCAGCTCTCCAATGTAAATGAGGAAATCATGAGTCTAAGATCTAAAAATGAAAGATTAAGAAATGAATTAAGCATTGAAATACAAATCAATGAAAGATTGAAAGTTGATCTAAATTCTAAGAAGAAACTCAATGAAAGGATAACGAAATCTCAAGCAGACATGGATCAATTAAATCAGCAAAGTGAGCAGAATCTTTATAGGCAAAAGGGAAAAGCAAGACTTGGATACAAACAAGAACGTGAATCCTCCAAACAAGGTGCTCAAAGGAATCAATGACCTACTTGCAATCACTATGGTAAGATAGGTCATACATCAAACAAATGTTGGAGCAATTGAAAGGAAAAATTCAATGGAAAATGCTATAATTATAGTCAGCATGGTCATAAAGCTAATGAATGCAAGGAGAAACCAAAGTTTGAAGGTAAATGTGACAAATGCAAGAAACAAGGTCACAAGGCATCTAAATGTAGATCTAAACTGTTCAATCTAGCTGAACAATTTGTAAAGGCAATATTTGGTTGGGACTATAATACTTGGTGTAGATGTCATTATTGTGGAGAATATGGACACATTGGCATAAACTGTGCAAGACATCATTTGAGAAAGAAAGATACTACAATAAGATGTTATACATGTGCTGAACTTGGTCATATAGCTAAAAATTACATGAATACAAGTAGAGTTGAAGATGAAAAGAAAGCCAAAGTAGATAACATCAAGAAGGAGATGAGATAGCAGTGGATTCCCAAATCTACTGAGAAAGCCAATTAAAATGATGGTCATGTCATTCAAGAAGTGGGTGACTCCACCATTTCCAATTAAGTTCTTAAGGAAGAACTAGAACTGCATTTTTAGGGTCATATCTAAAGCAATTCCAATGAATGAAAGAAAAAGATCCAAATTAATTTTGTAGATATAGAGAGATCACAGAAATTTTAGCATCAGTTTTCATCGAGTGAGGCTAGATCATACTAAGTGAGGTCGGGAGTAACAAGTTTTGTTTGGTCACTGAGTTACAATGTTCTACAGAGTTATCTAGATAGATAGTGGATGACAACTTGTCAAGCACTATGTCATTATGGCTCACATTGTACCGATCATTAATGGGATATTTTCATCAAAAAGGTAGAATTTTGACTTCATTTTAACCTCAAATTCAATATATTCAAAGCTAAGTGATTTATAGAGCATCTAGGCAATCTTGAGTAGAGTTTGTAGCGAAGTTTTTGAAGAAGATTTTTTAGTCTACCAAGCAATCATGGCATCCACCACCAGCAGTAGAAAGGTGAAGAAAGGTGCTGAGATGTTGGTGTGAGATGTTGAGTGGAAGGCTCTAAACTTCAAGCTGGTGCCAACAATTGCAGAATCACTCGACCGTAATGGAGCTCAGTCTCAAATTCCACCAAAGGTACTTCTCATAAACAATATTCATACTCATTTCAAATGTGTTGTACAAGAAATTGGAACCCTAGAAATGGATAGTGCCCTAGGTGAATTATGTGTGGATGGAACCCTCAAACCCGAGCATAAACATTTAGAGGAGAAAGGCTTGACCCATATTCTGCACCTTCCAAGGAACTTCCAAATTAAGTGGATTAAGTATATTTTGAGCCAAGTGCATAATGGTCAGCTATGGTTATAGCAGCCCATCTTGATAACAAAGAAGATGATTCACAAAATCATAGGTCTCCCTATGCTAAACAAGGTTAAGGTTACCAAAACCCTAGGTTGGGATGAGCTAAAGAAAAAAACCCTAGTTGAATGGGACAATAAAGGACTAAAGATTAGTAATGTATCTAATGTCAAACTTAGGTTTGGTATTTATATCATTTCCCATAAGATATATAACTCAAGCAAATTGAATAGTGTGCCATGTGAGGCTGTGGACTTAGCTTACAAAGTTGCAAAGAAGAATTTGGAGTATGATTTGGTAGACCTAATGTTGAAACAGTTGAACAAGAACATGGAAAGTATCAACACCTCAAAGAATAATCCATGTAAATTGTGTTCTTTGTTAACTTGTTTGTTCTTTTATGTATAATAGTTTTTCCCATACAAAGGATCAGTGGTATGGAGAAAGGATACTCTAGTTTTGTACCAAATCAATGAGTTTATTGCAAAAATGGGTAAGAATTTTTATAGTATAATGCAAAACTATTTTGAAGTTTTTAAGGAGAAAATGAATAATAGGTTCCAAATTCCACCAAAACTAGTTGAAGACTACAAGAATGATGTTTGTTTCATGGTTGACTGTGATAGGGTATATATTCAAGCAGTTAGGCCTAGAATTGTATGGGTGAAACCTCTTCACTATGAGGTTAATATTGATGAAACCAAAGAGATAATTGAAGCCCTGGTGAATGAGCCAGTAGATCTAAATTTACCTATCTTTGGAACATGTGATGAAGTAAAGGCCAAAATAGAGCTAGAAATTAAGCTACCTCGGGCAGTAAACAATGGTAAGAGGAAGATACCAAAGTTGAAAACTAAAAATGCCCCTCTTATGCTTATCGAGGGAAAAGGAGAGGATAATGAAGAATCTAAGGATGAAGAGAAAGAATTTGAAAAGGAGGAAGAGCTTGTAGGAAAGAAAGGCAGGGTGATTATCACCAAGCGACTTAAGGCATTAGCAGTTGTGTTTACCAAAAAATCTAGGAAGAAAGGAGATAGTGAGGTTGTATTTAATAAGCCTCCTCCCACGTTTCAAAGAAGACTCAACCAATTAAGAGTAGGTGCTAGAATCAATAACTTCAAAGCACTCAAATATGAAACTAGGACTCCTATAGAATAGAAAGAGGTTGAAAATTTGATCATGGACAAGTTAGGAAGATAGAAATTCTCTCCTGATCAGTTTGCTTCACAAATCCCTACAATTTTGTTTAACAAGGTCAAGGTTAGATGGGAATCAACTATGCAAACTGCAAAGGATATATTTGAGCAATCTCTAAGAAAATTGCTACCGAGTCTTACTAATGTAGAAGTTAAGGAAGCAATGAAGAAAAATGAAGAAAAGATGATGATGAAATTTCATACTTGTTTGATTTTGGTCAAAGAAATTAAGCATGTAGTTAAAGATGCTACAACTATGTGGACAAATGTTTATCATTTGCACAAGCCAAGTGAGGATCTAGTGGAGATCAAAGATGATGATGATGATAGTGACAATGAAGAAGATAACACACCTTGTGTCACTATTGATGCTTTGGATTATCAGGCAGTGATGAAGGATGGTGAAGAAGAGAAAGAGGAAAAAGTTGAAGAGGAAGATAAGGAAGGAGAAGAAGAAGAGAATGATCCAGTAAGGATAGCTGCACAAGTTAAAGCCTCCCTTCCTCACTCTCCACTAAAGATTGCTACATCATCTAAAATGGAGATAGCTTCAACAAGTGTGGTTACAACTACAATAGATACCTCTCAGCTCTAGGTATCAGTAATGAAAGTTCCTACCACTTCATCCACTGAGCTGCAACCCTCCTCTTCTTTAGCTCCTGAGTCAAGGACATCAGCATTGAGTACAACATCAAGTTCTACAATTTTTTCTACTTCAATTTTGCATACTCTTATAAGTACTTCATTTGTAAATACTTTTACCAGTACTCCTATTGTATGTACTTAAGTTAGTGTTCCACCTGTTATTACTTCAATTTTAGGTAGCACTTCAGTTTTGGATTCTATTAGCACTCCTGTTAGTATTCCTTCAATAGGCCCTATTCAAGTTTTCATAGCAAGCCCTACTATTTTTACAATTGTTTCTATTTCTAAGTCCAAAGCAGTAATATCAAAAGTAGAACCAAGGACACCCCTTAAAATTTTGATTATTGGAAAAGAAATTGATGAAGATATAGATTTGGACAAAGTGATTGAAATTCCTAAGTGGGATTTTGATAATTCTACTGTGGAACAAATGAGATTGGTCAGTCATCTTCTGGAACAGAAAGCTAGATAGAAATAGTTAAGAGAGGAAAGGGACAAAGAATTTAGGATAATTGAAAGTGTAAAGAATATCCTAACGGAGGCCATAGGAGTGGATGTTTATTCATCTCAACATATTTTGCTACAATTGGAGGAAGTAGTAAATAAATTCAATGAGGACTCTCCTAGTCAAGAAAATTTTATTGAAAAAGCAGAAATTTTTTTTGACAATAAGGTGCTTGAGCACATTGCTATTCACTAGGTAGAGCTTTCCTCAATTTTGGTTAATCTTTAAAATTCTTTGACAAATGTAACATCTCTTTTTGCCAAGCTTTGTGATTTTACTAAGTATACTAAGGAAATAAAAGCAAAACTGAATAAACTTGATGAGGATCTAAGGCCAGTGCCCAAAAGTTGCAGCTTCACCCTAGTTCAAGCTCTACACATCACATAAAGGTCAAATTTTTATCAGACATGCAGGCTAAATTTTTGAGAGAGGAAGCAAGGATCAGGTCTACATTAATAGACATCCAAAACATGATCCTACCAATCATGGACATAATGTAGAAACATATTGATTATTCAAAAACATTGATCCATGATAACAACTTTTCAATTGCAGATCATATGATTGAACTTTCAGCAAAAATTCAAGTGGCACTTCACAAATGAAAAATTTTGCAAGATAACTGGGATAAGACATTAGCTCTTATTCTCAAGGTACATTCTAAGTTTCTCTCACATTTTAGTGTCCCTGTATAAGTATGGTATGAATAAATGTTTGGCATTATTGTCAAAAAGGGGGAGAGAAAGAGATATTTGTAGAGAGACATATGTATAGTACATAATAATAAAGAGAGACTTGTATATACACTTAGTATGATATGATATGTACATTGTATGGGGGAGATATGTATAGCAGAATTATAAAGACAAATTTTGAAAAAACAAAAATTAGCATGTCACTATACACAATTTTTGGCTAATAAGTGTTTTTTTCACTAATGCTAAAGAGGGAGATTGTTGGCATTAAGTTATGTTTTTCATTAGTGACAACACTTATTCATAATTCTGTATGGTTACTAAGTTCATCACTCAGTCTCTAGTTTTTACCAAGCAATTCAGTGGTTACCAAGTTTCATAGTTCATACCGAGCATTGCAATGGTTACCAAGTGAGTTCAGACTGAGCAGTTAGTGGTTATCGAGATTCACAATATTTACCGAGTCATTAGTTCTAGTGATGTGAAGCCAGCATCAATTGAGTGATGGGATGAGTAGTGTTTTTCAAGTGAAAGCAAGATAAACGTAGTATTTAGTTCTTACCGAGTTACACTATATCTACCGAGTCTCCAATGTTCATCAAGTTCGAAGCTATGTTGAGTGACTAGCATGGACTAAGCCTCTACTTCTACCAAATGCATGATGACGCTGAGTAATGCAATGGACACCAAGTATTAGAAGTTCACCAAGTTAGCTATTCAGAACCCATGTTTCTACATTTGGGCCTACTCAGTAATATTTGTGTTACTTTGCATTATGGTTGACCTTGTAAATATAAAAATTGGTATTGTATATATGTAATTTAATGTATCATTCCATAGTATGATGATGAGTAATGTTTTAGAGAAGAGTGAATGCAAATCAGTAGTAGAGTAGAGTATTCATCAAGGTCTATAAGGAGTAGTCAAGTTACATCTATCATAAGAGATGATCAGCATTTCAAGGATCTAATCAGCAATCAAGTTGTAAGCCAGATCTACTATTTCATCCTAAAAAGTGAATCAGATTCAAATCCTTTAACAGTCTTTTCCTTAAATCTCTTAACAGAGTGCATACTTCATTGTATGTTTGTAAAACCTCTAACAAGGTGGACCTAGCAGTCCTAATTGCTCCTAATAGGGAAGACAATTGGAAGTGATCATTGTAGGCCTTAATAGGCCAACTTTATACTACAGTATTGAATTTATGTGGGTATCATCCCCACCCTAGTTTTACTTTCTATTTGGAAGGTTTTTGGGTCACCAAATATTATTTTCATGTGCTATGAATGTTTATCTTTCAATTTCTCATGCATGTAGTAGATTAGATCAATTAATGGTGAATGGATTATGTTGATTAAATGTTGGATCTGTTAACAGTTTTGAGGTTACTGATTCACCCCTCCCCTCTCAGTAACCTAACTAGTCTTGATTATTTCCAACAATTGGTATCAGAGCTTTGTGGTTCTTAGGATAAAGTTTGATAGCATGAGCAAAGATCAAGAACAATGGAGATATTCAGACTTGAAAAAGCTATTGACAATACGAAGCTAGATCTGGAGATGGCCATAGCTCAACTCAAGGAAGCAAAAGAGTATCTTTCCCAACCCTTAAAAAGAAGGAAGGAACTTGAAAAATAGATGAATGATCACTAGTATGTTGAACAAAAGATTGAAGATTTTTTCCCTTCAAGTAGTTCAGATGAAGCAAATGACGCAATCAAAGAACTAGAAAAGAATGGCTCTCTCCAAGAAGAGGTAAGAAAATTGAAAAGAGAACAAGAAATTTAGTCAATAAGGTTATGTGAAATCTTGGAACAAAGGAATAAGGCAAGTGAATACTTGGAGGCAAGGAACAATGAAACTCAAAATCAATCCTTTCGACAAGAAAATCTTATCAATCAGCTCTCTAATGCAAATGAGGAAATCATGAGTCTAAGATCTGAAAATGAAAGGTTAAGAAATAACTTATGCACTCAAAGAAAAATCAATGAAAGATTGAAATTTGATCTAAATTCTAAGAAGCAACTCAATGAAAGAATGATGAGATCCCAAAGCGACATGGATCAATTGAATCAGCAAAGTGAGCAAAATATTTATAGGCAAAAGGGTAAAGCAAGACTTGGATACAAAGAAGAAGGTGAATCCTCTAAACAAGACACTTAAAGGAATCAAAGACCTACTTGCAATCACTATGGTAAGATAGTTCATACATCAAACAAATTTTGGAGCAATGGGAAGGAAAAATTCAATGGAAAATGCTATAATTATAGTCAGCATGGTCAGAAAGCTAATGATTGCAAGGAGAAACCAAAGTTTGAAGGTAAATGTGACAAATGCAAGAAACAAGGTCACAAGACATCTGAATGTAGATCTAAACCATTCAATCCAGATGAACAATTTGTAAAGGCAATATTTGGTTGGAACTATAATACTTGGTATCGATGTCATTATTGTGGAGAATATGGACACATTGGCATAAACTATGCAAGACATCACTTGAGAAAGAAGGATACTATAATAAGATTTTATACATGCACTGAACTTGGTCATATAGCTAAGAATTGCATGAATATACTTAGAGGTGAAGATGAAAAGAAAGAAAAAGTTGATAACATCAAGAAGCAAATGAGATAGTAGTGGATTCGCAAATCTACCAAGAAAGCTAGTTCAAATGATGGTCATGTCAGTCAAGAAGTGGGTGACTCCACCATTTCCAATTATGTTCTTAAGGAAGAACTAGAATTGCATTCTTAGGGTCATATCTCAAGCAGTTCCAATGAATGAAGGCAAAATATCCAAATCAATATTGCAAATACAAAGAGATCATATAAAGTTTAGCATCGTTTTTCACTTAGTGAGGCTAGATCATACTGAGTAAGGTCGGGAGTAACAAGTTTTTTTTGGTCACCGAGTTATAAGGTTCTACCGAGTTATCTAGACAAATAGTGGATGACAACCTATCAAGCACTATGCCATTATGGCTCACATTGTATAGAGCATTAATGGGAAATTTTCATCAAAAAGGTAGAATTTTGACTTCATTTTTACTGCAAATTTAGTATATCCAAAGCTAAATGATTTACAAAGCATCCAGGCAATCATGAGAAGAGTTTGCAGCAAAGTTTTCAAAGAAGATTTTATAAGTCTGAAAAGTGATCATGGCATCCACCAACAGTAGCAGTAGGGAGAAGAAAGGTTCTAAGATGTTGGTGCAAGGTGTTGAGTGGAAGGCTCCAAACTTCAAGTTGGTGCCAACAATTGCGAAATTACTCAACCCTAATGGAGCTTAGTCTCAAATTTTGCCAAAGGTACTTCTCATAAATGATATTCTCATAAACGATATTCATACTCATTTCAAATGTGTTGTACGAGAAATTGGAACCCTAGAAATGATAGTGCCCTAGATGAATTATGTGTGGATGGAACCCTCAAACCCAAGCATAAACATTTAGAGGAGAAAGGTTTGAACCACATTTTGTACCTGCCAAGGAACTTCCAAATTAAGTGGATTAGGTATATTTTGAGCTGAGTGCACAATTGTTAGCTATGGTTAGAGTAGCCTGTCTAGATAACAAAGAAGATGATTCACAGAATCACGGGTCTCCCTATGCTAAACAAGGTTAAGGTTACTAAAACCCTAGGTTGGGATGAGCTACAAAAGAAAACTCTAGCTGACTGGGATGGTAGAGGATTGAAGATTAGTAATGTATCTGACATGGAACTTAGGTTTGGTATTCATATCATTGCCGATAAGATATATAGCTCTAGCAGATTGAATAGTGTGTCATGTGAGGCTATGGACTTAGCTTACAAAGTTGTAAAGAAGAATTTGGAGTATGATTTGGCAAACCTAATGTTGGAACAGTTGAACAAGAACATGGAAAGTATCAGGACCTCAAAGAATAATCCATGTAAATTTGGTTCTTTGTTAACTTGTTTGTTCTTTTATGTACAAAAGTTTTTTCCATCTAAAGGATCAGTGGTATGGAGAAAGGATACTCCAATTTTGTACCAAATCAATGAGTTTATTGCAGAAATGGATGAGAATTTTGATACTATAACGGAAAACTATTTTGAAGTTTTTAAGGAGAAAATGAATAACAAGTTATGGATTCCACCAAAACTAGTTGAAGACTAAAAGGATGATGTTTGTTTCATGGTTGACTATGACAGGGTATATATTTAGGCAATTAGGCCTAGAATTATATGGGTGAAACCTCTTCCCTATGAGGTTAATATTGATGAAACCAAAGAGACAATTGAAACCATGGTGAATGAGCTAGTAGATCCAAAGTTACCTATCTTTGGAATATATGATGATGTAAAGGCCAAAATAGAGCTAGAAATTAAGCTACCTCAGGTAGTAAACAAAGGGAGGAGGAAGATAGCAAAGCTAAAAACTTCAAATGCCCCTCTTATGCTTACCGAGGGAAAAGTAGAGGATAATGAAGAATTTGAGGATGAAGAGCAAGAATTTAAGGAGGAAGAGTTTGTAAGAAAGAAGGGTAGGGTGATTATCACCAAGCCACCTATGGCCTCAATAACTATGTTTACCTGAAGATCTAAGAAGAAAGGAGATAGTGAGGTTGTGTTTAATAAGCCTCCTCCCACTTTTCAAGAAAGACTCAACCAATTAAGAGTATGTTTGATTGTTTAATAATCCTCCTCCCACTTTTCCTTAAATCTCTTAACAGAGTGCATACTTCATTGTATGTTTGTAAAACCTCTAAAAAGGTGGACCTAGCAGTCCTAATTGCTCCTAACAGGGAAGATCATTTAAAGTGATTATTGTAAGCCTTAACAGGCCAACTTTATATTTTAGTATTGAAGTTTTGTGGGTATCATCCCCACCCCAATTTTACTTTCTATTTGGAAGGTTTCTAGATCACCAAATATTGTGTTCATGTGCTATTAATGTTTATCTTTTAGTTTCTCATGCATGTAGTAGATTAGATCAATTAATGGTGAATGGATTGTGTTGATTAAGTGTTGGATTTGTTAAAAATTTTGAGGTTACTGATTCACCCCTCCCCTCTCAATAACCTAGCTAGTCTTGATTACTTCCAACAACAATAACCTATCAACATGACCACAACCTAGTTTGTTGCTTTACAATAAATCCATAAACAACTCAAGTGTGTAGAGACACTATTGTGTACTAATCACCAATTACCAAGAGTCATTTGCTAACTCTATGCATTATAGATACTCCCCCATTGAGGAAGCATTAGCTTTCAGTCTAGTCTAATAATGGTGTTATGTACCCTAGACTAGTGCACTTTTGCATCTTCCATTCTAAAGTAGGTAGGGGCATAACCCCAAACATACCTCTTGGGTACTCAAATGTGTCCTTTGGTAAGGCTTTTGTGAAAATGTCTACAATCTATTCCTTAGTGTTAATATACTCCAGTCTAATTTTTTTCTCTGCAACTTTCTCTCTCAACACATTATATTTTATAGAGATGTGCTTAGTCTTGGAATGCAAAATAGGATTCTTAGACATGCTTACTATACTTGTGTTATCACAGTAAATGATAACAAGTTCTTTGAATGTAAGTCCAATATCCTTCATCATTTGCTTCATCCATATAGCTTTATTATAGTTGTTTTTTGCTACAACATATTGTACCTCTATAGTACTCTATAAAGTGCAATATTGTTTCTTGTTGAGCCAAGAAACTAATCTTCCACCAAGAAAGAATGCCCCTCCACTGATGTTTTTTCTATCATCCATATCTCGTGCCCAATTAGCATCAATATAAGTGCAAAGAGTAAAATCATTGGCTCTGTCATACCAAATGACATAATTAGATGTCCCTTTCAAATATCTGAATATCCTTTTTATTACTGCATAGTGATATTCTTTAGGATCATCCTAAAATCTTGCCATAATTCCAACCACATTAGCTATAGCTGGTCTACTATGAGTTAGATACTACAATCCTCCAATCATAGATATGTACTTCTTTTGTTCAACAACAAGTGTCTCATCCTTGCTAGATAACTTATGACTAGTTACCATAGGAGTTCCAACAGGTTTACAATTTTCTAGTCCAAATCTTTTTAGCAAATCTTTCAAATACTTATTCTGAGAAATAAAGATACCTTTTTTGTTTTGGACAATTTGCAATCCTAAGAAAAATTTCATTTCTCCTATCATACTCATCTCAAATTCATTCTTCATATCTTCAAAGAATTTGTTATTGGGTTCATCATTTCCTCCAAAAAAGATATCATCAACAAATACAATGATTATCAAAAAACCATTTTCTATTTCTTTCAAGTACAAGTTGTTGTCTATTATTCCTTTAGCAAATCCAAGCTTTGCTAAGTATTTATCTAACCTTTCATACCAGGTTCTAGGTGCTTTCTTTAATCCATACAAGGCTTTCTTTAATTTGCAAACCATATCCTTCTCTTTTGTCAAGCGAAAGCCTTCTGGCTACTCAATATAAAATTCTTCTTCAAGTTCTCCATTTAAGAATGTTGGCTTAACATCCATCTGATATACCTTGAAGTTTTTTTTTTATCATATGCCAAGAACATACTACTTCCATTCTTGCTACAAGTGCATATGTTTCCTCATAGTATATTCCTTCTTGCTAAGAATAGCCTTTGCATACTAGTCTTGCTTTATTTCTTATTACTTCTCCTTGTTCATTCATTTTGTTTCTGAATACCCACTTTGTGCCAATCATATTCTTACTCTTAGGTCTAGGAACTAATTCCCATGTGTCATTCTTTATTATATATTGAATTTCTTCCTCCATTTCTTTCATCCAATGATCATCCTTGATTGCTTCGTCTGTGCTCTTTGGTTCTACTTGAGATATTAGACATAGTTATTCATCGATTCCACTTCTTTTCATTACTCCCTTTTCTTTACTTCCTATTATCTAATCAGCAAGATGATTTCTTATCATATTCTTATTTGGGGTAGGAGTTTTTGCTTTGACTCTTATTTCTAGTACTGGATTCTATTCTCCTCTTATTTCTTTAGTTTGCACATTATTCTACAAGTCATTATTAGTCTTGAGAAATAATTCATTACATCTGTTGGTCATCCCAAAATAATTATCTTCATCAGAGTTATAATCCATCATCTTTTCTTTGGTGCCAAAATTTTCATCTATTCTCACACTTGTGCACTCTACTATAGTTTTTTGTTCTATAGTTGAAACACTTATAAGCTTTACTTTTTAATGAATAGCCAAGAAACATACCTTCGTTGCTCCTTGGATCAAACTTACTGATATCATCATCTCTTTTAATGTAACATTTTCTTCCAAAATATTCTAAAATATTTGACTAATGGTGAGTATCTAAACCATAACTCATAAGGTGTTTTCTCCATACCTTTTCTAATCTATACTCTATTCAAAGTGTATACTGATGTATTGATTACTTCTCTCCAAAATGTCTTTGGTACATCATTCTTGAATAACATAGCTCTTATTGCTTTAGCAATTGATCTATTTCTTCTTTCAAAAATCCCATTCTACTCCGATGAATGAGGTGAAGATAGTTGTCTCCTAATTCCATGCTTCTCATGGTAGATATTGAATTCTCTAGAAGTGAATTAACCTCCTCTATCAGATCTTAAGCTCTTGATTTTAATTGCAGATTCATTCTCTACTCTGTTCTTGAATATATTGAATTTGTCAAATGCTTCTAATTTTTCTTTAAGAAGGCTACCAACATCATTCTAGTAAAGTCATCAATAAGAATCATAAAATACCTTTCTCCATAGAATCCTCTTGTTCTTGAAGGACCACTTAAATCTATATGGACCAATTCTAGCTTCTTTGTAGTGCCAAACTTCTTGCTAGGAAATGAAACTTTCTTCTACTTAGCCAAGATACATTCCTTACAAATAATGTCAGTAGGTTTAGTGATCTTAGGTAAATCTCTCGCACCATGTGTATTACTTTCATAATGTTATCAAAGTTTATGTGACAAAATCTTCTATGCCATAACTAATTGTTGTCAACGTTAGCTACTAAACATGTTATTTTGGTGGTGTTCAACTAAAATACATTACCTTTGGTTCTTGTGCTAGTACCAAGCAATTTTCCTTCCTTGTCCTTAATGATACATGTGTCATTACCAAACTGTAATTGGTAACCCTTGTCCATAAGTTGTCCAACACTTAAAAATTTATGTTTCAATCCATCAACAAAGTAAACATCATTAGTATTTGTTTTACCATCAAGTATGATAGATCCAATTCCTATAATGTGACAGGTTGCATTATTCCCTACTCTAAAAATCCCTCCATCATGACTTCTAAATTTGACAAATTTGCTCATATCACCAATCATGTGATGTGAACAACCACTATCAATGATCCAATCTTTTCTTTCAACTTGTTAGACTAGCACACTTTCTTCTTTGATTTCTTTGTCAAGATCATCCTCCTTTATAGCTATGAATCCCAATTCATCTTCACTTATGCTTTGACCAGATTCTTCTTCTTCTTCTTCATTAGCATATAGGAAATTTCCAAATTTTCTAGGTCTAAATCTTCCCTTATACTTCTTTTTTATTTTAGGACACTTAGATGCATAATGACCATATTCATTACATGTCCAACACTTAAAGATATTCTTACCATCTTTTTCTCTTTCCATAAGAAGAGCCACTCCTTCTTTGATCTTTTCCTCAACAGACTTGCTACTGCTAGCAATGTCTCCTTAAGCTTTTGTGTTCTTTTCTAGACCAGGTTTAATATTTAATGCACTAAATGTTGTCTCAACTTTTGCTAATTCTCCAGATTGTTTTAGATCAAATTCTATAGCTTCCAATCTACCAAGCAATGTTTCTTTGGTGAAATTATTAGTACAGGGTATCATCAGCTAAATCATCTATGTTATTTTTTTTAAAGGTGGTGTTAGAATTTTCAAGATCTTCCATATTACTTCATCATCCAATTTATTTCCACCATGAGATGTGATTCCTACAACAATCTCATATATTCTACTAATATAGCTTCTTACACATTCATCTTCCATCGTTCTAGCATCTTGAAATGCACAATGCAAATTTTGTAATCTAACTCTTTTTGCAGGTGTATCATCCTCATAATTAGCTTCTAAATTTTTTTCCAAATTTCATGAGATGTTTTGAGTAGTTTTACCTAACTATACTCACTTTTAGGTAGAGATAATAATATTTCTTCTCTTAGCCTTATGTTGCACATAAATACTTATCTCTGCTCTTTGATAAAAACTTTCAAATTTGTCTTCCACAATATTCTTAGATACTTTGGTTACAAGCCAATATCCTAGACCCATACACAAAAGATGAGTCTTTATCTTATCCTTCCAGCTGTCATAATTGCTACCATCAAATCTCAAACTTTCCTTTCTAAACATGTTTTCCATGGATCTCCCAAAGCTGTTAAGCTTTTTCTTCACAGACCTAAAGCTCTGATACCAACTGTTAGAAACAATAGTCCACCAAGATAACTAGGGGGTGGGGAGGTGAATTAGTTATCCAATAGTTAAAAACATTTATCCTCTTTAAAAAAACTTAACCATTCAACCAAAGTAAAAAACAACGTTAAAGATGCACATAAACTATTACACCAAATATGTTGACTAGGGAAACCCTTGATCAAAGTGAGAACCTTGGTGGGAATGATGCCCACAAGATGACGTACTAATATAAATATTCGTTGTTAGAGGATGGACCTTGTTAGGAGTCTATTACAACACTTAGTACAAAGAGTCCCTATTAGGAGACTTTGAATCCTTGTTAGGAGATTCCAACCCTATTAGGAGTTGTGCCAACCTTGCTAGGAGTTGTGGAAGATAGTTGAACCCACTGTTCAAATAGCTTCAAGATCATATCAATGAACCCATTGTCCAATTGACCTTAGTACTGTTCCTTTTAGAATAATAGATGTGAAACAAACTTCTACTTCTTCCTCTATTTAGTACATCAGACTTCTTCTCTCTCAGACCATGCAATCAGATCTAGAACTCAGTTCTCAATAAAAATAACCCTTAAGGTCAATTACATGCATAGGTAAATCACTCTACTTCTTTAGCACTCTACTTCCTCAATAGTTTGCAAGTCTCATGTATTCTTTATATGTTAAACATGGAAAAATATCTTTCCTTTATATCATGCCCAATAATAAATCCTTGAGTCAGCTTCCCACTTAATTAAAATATGTCAATTAAATAAATACACATTTAATTAATGCTATTGGCTCACAGTCATAAGTAAACTTTTACTCGTGTAACTTCCATACATGCACATTCTCTGACATCATCACTGGCTAGTATGCTATCTCCAGTTAACTACGCAACCTTTCATTACATTTTTGACAAAAACTGCAGCAATGACACAATAGGAGTTGCTTCCCTAATACTCTGGTTCCATATAGTTCTCTATAGATCAATAATATATTTTTTATATTGTCAATTCAGGTTTCACACACTTACCCTTGTAACAAACACATACTGTAGTGTACTTTGACAATTGTGCATCAATAGATGAGTGATGTATTGTTCTTAATACAAAGATCATAGTCTGTTGTTCTATTAGTCTTCGTAAACTTACTACTATGTTGTCATCAATGACAAACATAGTCATGAATACATCATATCAATATTCTACAAAGCTCCTACATAGTGATAGCATCAGCATTCATGCTAATAGGAGTGCTAAACAAATTTCCAACATAGTCAATGGTAATGAACTTACTTCTATCTCTAGTCATATGATGTGAGCACCCACTACCAATGATCCATCTATCACTCTTGTTCACATAAGATAGTTACCTCATCCTCATCAGAGTCATCCTTCATTGCAACATACACCACTTCATCATCATGGTCATAAGATCCATCTTTGGTTTCGTCTTCAACAATGTATCAAGACTTCTTTCCTTTATCTTTATAATCTTTGATGTCCTCATCTCTTTTGCTTCTGTATTTGTCTCCACTTCTAATGTTCTTCTTCTCTAGATATCTAGCAATAATATGACCAACCTCATTACAATTAAAGCACATTATAGGTAGCTTACCTTTAAATTTTCCTTCGCCTCTATGAAATTTCCTTGCCATCAATGTTTCAAGTTGTTCTACATCCTCCTTATCTGTATCACTATAATTAGAAACATATTTGACCTTTTTATTTTTCTCTTTAGGTTTCTTTAATGACAATTCAGCTTTGAATGAAGTTTCAACATTTTTAGTTTTGAAATTATCAAAATTAGAGAGTTCAAAAGTAGTAACCCTATCTATCAAACTTTCAAGGGACAAATTTTTACTAGGTATACATCTTAGTTATTGTATGGTAGAAACTCTAATAGCATAGATAGGCAACAATGTTCTTAGTACTTTTCATATTAAAATCTCATCATCAATGATACCATTAGCTCCTCTAATAGCATTAACAACATATTTTATTCTAGAGCAATATAGAACAATGTTCTCACCTTCTTGCATTCTCATGTCATCAAACTTCTTTCTTAGATTTTTAGATTTAGCTCTCAGAACATTTGAATCTCCTCCATAAATTCTGTGTAAAGAATTCAACATCTTCTTTGAAGTGTCACAATCCTCGATGTCATCAAACTATGAGTAACTTAGGGTAGAGGAAATCTCCAACATTGTCTAATTGTGTTATTTCTTCTTTTTCAGATCATCAATAGTTAGGGCTCCAACAAGATCAACATACTCAGTGATGATGGTAGATTGTACATGGTCTCCAAGACCTCCTAGGTGTAGCTTCATCAAACTTTTCCATGTAGGAAAGGATCACTTGTTAAGCTTAGGTACCTCTCTTTTAGACATCTATGATCTTTTGCTTTCAATACTTTCAAATTGATCCTCTTAAGCACTATGGCTCTGATTCCAATTGTTAGAATTCTTTAGAATAATTGAAAGGGAAGTTGAATCAATTATCAAAGGTCCAAATGTATTAAAAAAACTTTTCAATGCTTAGTAGACCTATATCCATAAAACCTCAACATGCATACATCCATTAGATCATACAATACATAAACTTTGTAGGTTACTGTCCTACATCAAAACAACTTTGCATAAATGTAAACATGAAACACCATAAGAACATTCACACAATTTGACACAAGGTTTTTATGTGGAAACCCAATTTGGGAAAAACCACCAGTAACATGCTACTAATTCTCACTCTTTTATAGTGATGCCCTATGAAAGGCCAACCTTGTTAAAGGTTACAATACACACTATTAAATGTGACCTAGTTAAAGGATTTCAATCACCTTGTTAGGAGTGAGCCTTTTTAGAGGACTTTAGACTATTCCATTAAAATGTCACCCAATTAAATGATTTACGAATGAGTTTTAGGTGAACCTTAATCCAAAGGATTTTATCTTCATGTGTACAATTATTAAAAAGTAGCAATGGGACTTGATCTGATAAGAACTTACAACTCAATTATAGATTACAAATCTCTATTTTAGTCCTCCATTCTACTTGGCATTCATACTCTTCATCTCCATTAGCTTATTCACCCTTCAAGCATTCACCCCCTTAAGCTTGCTTTCTTTGTATGCCAACTGGAGTCTTTTCTGCTCAGCTACTAAATGAAGCAATACCCTAGACTCCTTGTCTTCCTTAGGTTCTCACACATGACAACCTTTTCTTCTGACCAACTATATCTATAAATAGAGAATTTAAATCTTTTTTTGTTTAACTAAAATCATTAATTTTAGGGTTAGGTCAAATTAGGTAAGATACAATAAATCTAACCACTTTTCCATTTGGTTCCTCTAGAAAATTCCTCTACAATTTTCCTTGCATTCACCTCAAAATGGTTTACCTTAAAGTCTATGCCACCAATTCATCATAGTTATCTTCCACATGCTTCACATACTTCAAGAAATCAAAAGAGTTAGCTTAGATTCATTAAATATTTGATTTAACACTATTTTATGTCATTCAACATCTATACTGTTCTGTCACTCAGCCAACACTAGTTCACTTAGAAAACACTAATGTCTACTGATGCTTGGCACCAACTAAACTTTACTTAGAATATTCTAACAAGCTCTTGGATTGCACTATTTTTCTTCTAAAACCTCTCGATTTTCACTTAGCTTCAACTAATTTCTACTCAGCTTGCACTTATTGCTCAACAAGGCTTGGAAGACACTTTTCATACTTGATCTTCTTCCATTCTTAACTTGATTAATCTTTCATTTTATACTTAAAGTAGATAAACAATACACTATAGTATCAATGTCTTGGTCTTAATTCTTCTTTTACATACTTGTTATCTCTAAAAGTTGTGCCTTGACTAAAAACTACAATTCTAGGATTAAGCACTTCAAGTAACACAGAAACACTCTTAGGTAGTTGGAAGTACCAAGGGTAGGAGTGAATCTCTGGGCTATAGGCAAGTTTCTTATGATATTTCACCAATTTACTTCTTTAGATAGAAAATTAAACTTGAGAGGGAAAGAGATAGAAGGATAACTTGAAAGTAAATGCTGGAAAGGTAAACTAAGGTGATACATTGAAAATTAAGATGAAAGTATTACTAGCCTAATACAATGAAACACTTCTAAATAGTTAAGATGAGCACAATAGTGACCTCAGGAAAACTCATACATGAATAATTCACAAGAAGGAAGCACTTTAGAAAAGATGCTAAGGGGAATGCTAACATTCACAATTAACTATTTTGAGATAAAGTGCAATTTCATGACTCACAATCTATATAATCATTCTAGAACTTCACTTATAGCTAAAACTATTACAAAAACCTAGGGATTCAGAGTAGATCACAAGAAGTTCTATCAACTTAGTAAATTAGGTAGTGAAAGACATTAGAAGGGCTCTTGAACTATTCCTTTTTCTAGATTTCAAAAGTTGTTCCACAACATTCATGTAGACTAACTATAAAGGAAAGTATTCTTCAGAGAAAGTATGAAGAATTCTCAAGAAATCTCAACAACACTATTTTACATAAAATCTTCCAAATTCCATCCCCTTTTCCACATCTTGGAAATCCTTATATAGAGAAGGATTGCAACAAGCTTATGATCTGAGGGAACATGTCCAAAGATTATTGGAAGAATCAGAGATATTTCAAAAAGTTACCTTCTACATTTAGGCTCTACCTTCTCTCCATTTGAGTAAAACTAGGAAGATGATCATGAAGTTCGTCAAGTGGTACTTGCTATAGGAGGACCTTTAAATGATCTTTCTTTTTGTCACCTTTAATTATCAAGCTTTAACTACCTCTGTCGATGTAGTCTCAAATTTTGCAACTACCTTCAAAGAATTTATATCTTTCTTTGTGGTTGTTTTAGGAAACTTATTTTGTCTAATTTCTACCATATCCCTACTCTAATTGAAAATATAATCTCCATTAAAACTATGTTGCTCGAGTCACCAAATCATTCCTCCATTTGGTGTCAACTTACATCCTACCCCATTTTTTTCCTTTATATCAATATTTCTACCACCCTATGGCCAAAACTTAGCTAACTACCAAGTGGGATTTATGTGTCATAGGCTGGACTCACCACCTTTTATTTCTTCAAAGTTATATTTCATGTTGATCATGGTTGACCTACAATGATATGATGTTATAATTTCATGATACATTGGAGAAGAAGCCCTACCACTTCTGCTAACCTTTCATCCTTCATGGAGATGTTCCACATGTTAGCTTTTTATTTGTTTCCCTTTGCTCTAGCTATATTCTTTGAGTCAACTAGGACACATGTTGTATTGCCATTATGTTATTATGGAAAAAAAACTTGCAACTTCCATAAGTGACATAACAACATCCATTGATCTATCTTCAATCTAATAGTGGAACAAAAATGGACATATTATGAACTTGATGGGCCTACTGGGACACATGTTGCATCATCTCTTTATCACTATGGATAACATCCTTACTTCTTTGGTTAGTAACATAATGCCAACCCTCAATCAACCCTCAATCTGATGATGGAAACCAACAACTACATCATATGGCTGACACCATATGTTCTGATGCATAAAAATATATGATGAACTCCCTAGTATAAACTAGATGAACAAGGGCATGGGCTTTGGCAATAACACTTTTGATGTGTTCAAAAGATCTTTTTAAAATATCAATACATTTGAAAGCTTTATTACCCTTCATCATATCCACTATGCACCTAATTGTCTTAGAGAAATTAAGCAAAAACCTTCTTAAGAAGTTTACCTAGCCAAAGAAAGACTTTACTCTAGTTCTACTCAATGGAAAACTTAGTTGTTGAATGGCTTTAACTCTACCTAGATCAATCTTCACGCCTTCTTTAAAGACAATGTGACCAATTGATTTACCTTTTGTTACACAAAATATTGATTTCTTAGGATTCAGTAAGGCACCATGATTTCTACACCTTAGTAGCATGCTTTCTAAGTCTTTGATATGATCTTCTCTTTTCTTGGAGAAGATTTTCAAATAATCTAGGTACACAACAATGATTTTATCCTTCAAATCACCAAAAGTCAAATTCAATATGCATTGAAATGTTGCACCTATATTAATTAAGGCAAAAGGAATCCTATGATATGCAAAAATAACCCATGGTGTGGTAAATGTTATCTTGAATTAATCTGCCTCATATACTTGAATTTGATTATACCCTAAAAAGCCATCTAACATAGACATCGTCTCTTACCAGGAAACAATTTGTAAGAGATGGTCCATGTTGGGGAGTGTAAAGTTATCATTAAAAGAAGCCTGATTTAGATTCCTAAAATCCACAAAAATCTGTATCTCTCCATTTTCTTCCTCACTGGTACAATGTTAGCTACCCAAGTACAGTAGTGAATAGGATATATGATCCTAGCTTACAACATTTTAACAATCTCCTTAAAGATTTCTCCTTCAAATATAGGGTTGTAGTTCCTTTGTTTTTGTCTAAATGGTGTTTCTCCTGGCTTAAGGGGGATTTTATGTTTGATTTCCCATCCATGAAATTTTTTAGGTCTTCATATCTCTAAAAAAATACATCTTGATATTCAATGAGTAATTTCTTGATTTCTACCTTCTCTTTTTGTGTGCAACACTTTCCTATGTTTATCATTTTTGGATTGATTTCTGTCCCTACATTTATTCCATCATACTCACCACAAGTTTTTCCTTTCTTATCTTTCTCCTTCTCAATGTATGCATCATGTATATCAAAAAGCTTTTCCAAAGAAATGAGATGAGATGGAATCATGTTACCTTTCAATTGGATCATTATATCTAGCTTTGTTTTCCTTTCATCATCTGTCAATGGATCATCACTTGAATTGGTACTTCCTTCAAAATACAAACTTGCAAAAGGTTCTTCTCCTTCAATAAATTGTTGTATGTGTTTTTCATCATCAAAATCCTACCAAGAATCTTCATTATCAGGAATATTAGGCCTAAATAGAAAATCCACTTTATAAATTTGATCTTTGAATTCACGATGTGGTAGGAGCAAAGATTCAAAGACTATGAAAGGATCAACTCTTGAATTGAATTTCCTTGGTACTAATATAATTGAGAAATCATCCAAACTCTCAATTTTATCCCATATCTTATTACGATATTTGTTCAATCTTTGGTTATTTACTAGATTTGGTTATTTACTTGTCTTACCACCAATTCTGCATCTCCTTGAGCTTTGAGTATCTTGACCCCTTTATGTTTGCTACAATTATACCAAGGAGAAGGGCTTCATACTCTGTAGTATTTTTGGTATTCTTGAAATCTAACTTGTATATAAAACAAGTTATTTCTCCACCAAATGATGTCAAAACTACTCCTACACCTGAACCAACATTAGCACAACTGCCATCAAATTCTAAAGTCCACAACTATTCACAATTAGTTTTCTCTAGTTCTTATTGAATATCAAGGGTATTAAAAAAATCATATATTTATCAAATTTCATTTCTTGATATAAGGTTTGAGACCTAGGATCATCTAATTTCAGAATAATGAATTTTTCTTTTTCTTCTAGTTCTCATTTCACCTTTTTGTCTCCAACTTGGATGATGGCATATGACCAGTCCAATTTTATTTCTCCCCCCATGTTCTTGCACAAAATTCTACTTAAGAGAATTCCATAACTTGCAAGGATGTCTACCGGTAGGATGGTGAGTTTAAGTCTCTTGGAATGATAGGAAGCTAGGGAAACTTGAGAATCTTTTATCTGTCCAAGTAGGGGTAATTGTTTTGCATCCATCAAGTAACACTTACCAATTTTTTTATTCAAGGGTAGACCTAGAGCTTTAGTTACAGAAGCAAGAATTACATTATCAAAAGCCCCTAAATCTATGATACACTTACTCAACCTATTTCTTCTTGAAACAACTTATGTAGTGCAAGATCATCATCAACCAAAGATTTTCCACTAGTACTAGTTTTATTTTGATGATTAATGTTAGCATTAATACTAATATGTACTCCATCTTTATTATTATAGTGCTCAACTAACCTTTGCAATTGATCAGGATTAGACTTCAAGTAATCTACTGGAGATATTTGAATTCTCACCTCTTCACAATATTCTATTATATCAAAGGTATTAGGTGACTTACCTTTGTGCTCTTTTGTGAAGATGAAGGTACCATGTCATTATCTTTATCTACCTTGTTTGATGATGTATGATTTTTAGCAGGCAGTAAATTGGAGGTTTGATTCCTATGCTTTTGACTTCTAGTCATGACTGTCAACTGAGGTTCATCTAGAGTTGCAAAATAGTCACCTCCTATCTTTGAATCTAATTCATACTCCAAGAAAAAGTTTTTAGAGCCTCCATGAGGAGCATGATCATCTTCACTTTTAGGATATTCCACCATTTGTTCTTTCTTGTCCACCATTTTCTTATATCTAACCATGTTAGCACATGTATCTCCATCATGATCAACTCTTAGGTAGAAAGCACACATATTTTGTCTCTTTGGAGCAACCTCAATTTCTAAACTCTATTGAGCAAGTGGTATTTGCAAAGTCTTACCTTCATTTAGATGTCTAGAACCTTCTTGATAAGGTTGATGAAAAGAATGAATAGGCCTATTGATCTATTTCGTCAATGAAATAACCTCATTAGACAAATTTTGGAGCATGGTTCCCATGTTATTTGAAGTGATAGCTACATTACACGTGGTTCCATATTGGAGATCTCTTTTCTACTTGCCAGAGGCTATCATGTCATCTTCCATCTCCATAGCTAGCATTTGGGTAGTTTGTAAATTTGTTACTTTTTCTCTCCTAATTTGATATCCCATATCAGAAGACATAGAACTAATATAGAGGGTCTTCTTATTGTCATTTGTTGGTGCACTTGCAATAGGTATCCTCTTGATGAGTTTGTTAAACTTTTCATTGAAATCTCTCATAGAAATGGATGTTTCTTTCTTTATTTGTGCCAATGGTAACAACACTTGTGCATCTTCTATACTTTTATAGCATTCTTCAAACCTTTTGTTCATGTGATCCTAATCTGTGATGCACCCTATAGATAAATCTTGGAACTAATCAGTGACATTATCTACAAAAGTATCTATAAACATCCTAATTATCACATCTTCATGTTGAGGATTCACTGCACCATAGGCTTTATGAAAAGCACTTAGGTGTTGTTTTGTAGAAATTGTGCCATCACCATTGAATATTGAGAAAAATTTCTTAATGCTCTTGGAAAATCATTATTAGCTAAAAGGTTGAGATGACCAATTACATTTTCCGAAGGGACTACCATAACTATTGGTATAATGATATGATTTGTTTGGAAGGTTATTGAAATAGGGAGTGTTGCACCAATCAACAACAAAGCATCAAAGATAGGAGGAATAGAAGTTCTAGAAATAGGAGGAGAAGAAGATTGACTTCTCCTTGTTCTAGTAGGAATGACTGTAGGCAAGTGAGTTTCTTGGATTTTCTCAGCCACAAATTATCGTGCAAGTTCTTTCCCTTTTTGAAAATATCTTTTAGAATAGGAAAGTTGGCATTCTTGAGTTCTTCATATACTAGGTCAATCCATCCTCTTCCCTTGGCACCCTTGGTATACTTGGGATCTAGGATGAATAAACTATTTAGAAAATGGTGTTTTGAGTTTTTCCTTAACCCCAGTGATTAACTAAACTTTACCAATCTTCAACTTTGACTTAGCTTCTTATTTCTAGCAAGTTTAGGCTATAAATTTGGTATTAGGTTCTTATGGAAAACACCTCACCTCCACAAGACCTATCTTGCAACTCAAAATATATAAGAAATTAGAGTAAAAAATAATTATAAGAGAAATTCTTTAGGGCTTTTTTATGTTGAGTTATCCCCAATAGAGTCACCAAAAATTGTTGGTTAACAGTTTGTTCTCCTATTAAATTTTATAATCTAACTCTTTTAATGTCTAATGTTTTGGAGGAACCAAAGGATGTCACCAAAAAATCAATCAGTGTAGGTGCTTTATCATTTTCTTCTAAATTACAAGGTACAACTCCCTTAAGACTTGCAATGATGTGTAATCTTAGATCAAAAGTTTATGACAAAATAAGATCTTAACCTAAGAGAAGTAAAGGCTAACCAAATTGCTTGTAGACACAAACAATTTAGGAAAATTTGATTTGGATAAGTTACAACTCCCAATGAAATGATTTTCATGAATTATCCTACAACACTTCTATCTAGCTTCTAACTACAATCAATTTCTATTTATGCAATCATGATTGTTAACCCTAATAAAGAAAACCAACAAGAGGGAGAGAAGAAATAGAATCATATATGGACACTAAATGGAATTATTTATACTGCTAACACCATGATGAAATAGAATTTAAAAGTAGATAATAGAGCCACACACAATTTTATTTCAAGTCTTTATGCAGACACTACTTTAAACTAAGTTGGAATAACAAAACCTTAACAAAAAATAGGGTAAGTGGAATTATCGAGCCAATTCACCATCAATTTTTCTAATCTTTTCATTATCATCAGAAATTACATTTATAGTCTTCTATCTTTCCTCAATTTGGGTAGTGCAATAGTCACACAGCAAAAGGAAAACATAAAAATATCTAATCTGTAACATATTTTAAACAAGTGGCATCTTTGTCAACAATAATTCCGATCCCATGACACCTTTGAGAACACTTGGTGAATGTTTATCTTCAAGTGACTTCAAAAATCCTATGAAAAGTCTTCATTTCTTTCATATTCTATTGTTGGCACCCAATCCATGTAATTCATACTTCAACGATTACATTAGGTTTGAATTCTATTCATTGATCTTGAATCAATGATCATGATCTTATTTTCTTATGAATTCTTCTGTGGGTCATTTTGTATACATGTGTCTAGTGCTTTCCTTCCCACATTGGTTGTTCTTCATGCATCTTCAAAAAATGAGAAAATGACATGCATTAATCTAAATTTTATTAGATGATCAAGATGTGTTAATGATCCATGTTATTGTTGACAACTTCACTACTTAAAATCTATATTCTACTAACTACAGTGAAGTAGCAACAATTGCACACTTAACCATAATTGTGCTTTCACAAAATTAAAATTAACTGTTAGTTAAAAAATGCAAAGTAGCAAAACCTTTGAATTTGACTGCATCACTTTTTGGCAACTATTAATCACTTAACACCCTTATCCCTTGTGATGTTGCACTAACCTTTTTGAAATTAACTTTTACCTCATTCACAAGCTCACAACTCAAAAAATTGACTCATCCTTTAACCCTATGAAGCTGCAATAGGAAGATTTCTCTATTTTGTAACCTTGACCTTGAGTTAGCTTTAACTACATGTGATGATGTGATTAATATCTTACTTAATCATTGTTGTCTCTCACACTGTCTTAACCTTCTTTAAGAATTAACCTTAACACCTTACAACACCATGAATGCATGCTTTCTCTCCATCACAACATTAACCTAAGGTTACCTTTAACTGCAAGCATTGATGTGATCTTGAGCTTTCACTACTTTGCAACCTTAATTTATGACTAACTTAAACTACATGTGACCAAGCAATAGCCTTCAATCTTAACTGTCATGTCTTTTTTTTTACATCCTCGCAACTTGAAAAACCACAACTATTTTTACATGTGTAATGTTATGCTAATCATGTGAAATTTACTACCCCTTTGTGCACAACTTCATGACTTAAGATTTAACTTCCTGTTCAACTGTGTGATGTTGCAATAGCCTTTGATCTAATATTTATCTAAAACTCAAGGATCCATCTGTAAGAGCAATAGACTTTTTAACTAACCAATGGCATGCATTCCTTTTTTTAATTGACTTTTCCACTCATCCACATAGTTGTTGTTACAAATTGGTTTCTCTACATTCTAGGCTTGATCACCTCTGATATCATCCATTGAAATGCAAACCACTACAGATCTTTGTCCTCAAAATTCTTTTGAATATTTAGATGATGAATCAATAGAGTTTATAGACCTTCTTCTCATCAAGGAGATGCTTATAACTAACCTACCAAACCCTGAATCACATACCCCTTGACCAGTGCAATGCTTACATAATTTCTTGCACAAATTATCTTGAAAGGGGATTATGAGAAGAGAAGTCATTCTAGAGGCATTCTAGACATAGACTCAACATTGACGCATTGACTTGACTTCAACCTAAAGTAAAAAATAGGATGAACTAAAACTTGGGCAAAAAATAGAAGATATGATGTGCACATGTGAATTATTTACTTAGGGATTGTATTTGATGGAAATAATTGTTAGAGATTCATCAAAAAATTTCAAGCATTGTTGATGCTACCACTCAGCGCGGTAAAGGACAATAAGTCCAATTTTATTTATGTATCTTGATCAATAAATTTGACTTAGGAACAAATCTATTTTGCATATGAATAGTTATCTCTAAGAGAGTATCTGAATGCAAGTGCATTCCAAATATTTATACTTATTCTATCAACAAGGTAGTTATTACTTCTATAGTGAGTTAGTTGTGGTTACTATCCCTACTAGGTATTTTCCTTTAACAAGGTTTTCCTTGAAAATAAATATGGTGTTATGAGTTCTCTAGATGTCTTTATGTTGTGTTTCAATTTACTTTTTGTATGGTTTATATGGTATTTGTGCAATCAGTTTGAAATTATTAAAAAGTCTATAATACTAATTCTCCCCTCTTACTATCCGTTGATGCTAGAAATTGGTATTAGAGCTTTATTCAATAGAATAAGTCTAATAACTTGAGGAAAATTCTAATGGGAGTTAGCAATATTCAAAAACATCTCTTGATTACACTTAAAGATATTGAAAGAAGAAATCATAGAACATTGAGTTGAAAGAAAAGATCAAGGAAGTTGATGGTTTTATCAAAACTTTAAAAGATTAGTTGGAAAAATCAAGATCTAAGAGGAAAGGGCTCATTGATAAGATAAAATCTAATGCGAATAGTGTTATTGAGGTTGATAAATATTCATTAGAGAAACGTGACAAGGTTTAATGAAAAAGATGAATTATAGAATGAGATGGAGATCACAATTCCTATGTTGACTAAGGAATTGAATGAGATACAACAAGATCAAGAAAAAACTTGAAAAATATTTAGAGAAAAGATCAAATGAATGCCAAAAATTTAAATCTCAAATTGGAAAAATGAAACTTGATCTAGATGAGACAAAGAATAATGAGAAAGAACTAGAGAAAGTGAATAAAATCTTAAGGAATGACTTAGCTGAAACAAAGAAACCCAATGAAAGATTCAAATTTAATATTGGAAATCTTGATGAGTAATTGAACAAGAAAAGACTAATTAAAGATAAGAAAGGATTAGGTTATGAAAAATGAGAATATTCTAATATATCTAAAACTAGACTATATCTTATTGAGAAACCTAAAGAGACATCTACAAATCAAAATAATGGGAAGACAATCAATGTCAGATGTTTTGCATGCAACAAACTTGGTCCTACAAAAAAAAAATTCAAAAAAATTTAGATACTACATCCTTTTCTAAATATTGTTTCACATGTTGGAAGTATAGACATAGTTCTAGAGAATGCAGATCTAGGCCTAGACTAAAGGTTAGAACTAATACAAATTGAGAAAAAACTACATGCTATAAATGCAACAAATTTTGACACACTGCAAGGAATTGCAAATTGAGGATTAATTTGAGTAATCAAAGGTATGAAAATAGGAATATTGTTCATTATAAATGAAATAATTCTGGAAATGTTGCTGAGATCTGTAGATATAGATATAGTGGAACAAGAATTAATGGTTCAATTAAGAAGAACAATGAAATTATGATGATAAATATGTTGGAAATGTAATGCAAACTAGGTGACTAAGAGGGGGGTGGGTGAATCAGGAACCATTTAAATTTCTTTCACTTAATCCACTTTATTAATTTGTCTAATCTACTTGCATGCAAGACACATAAAGATGTGAAGTAACAATACCATAACACAATATTTGGTAACCCATAAACCCTCTAAGTAGAAGGTAAAACTGGGGTGGGGATGGCACCCATGATGCTTCACTACTGCAATAATAAAGTTGGCCTATTTATGCTTACAACTGATCACTTCTAGTGATCTTACTCAGTTAAGAGTAATAAGGACTATTAGGTCCACCTTGTGAAAGGATTTATAAAATAAAATTAAGTATGTACTGTGTTAGGATTTTTTGCAAAGGACTATTAGGTCCACCCTATTAGGGGATTTGGGATTGATGCACCTATTAGAATGAATTAGTGGATAATCTCTGAAATGTAACTATGATTGTTGATGAAGATCCTTTTAAGTAAAGCTAATCACCTAACTGCGATGGATGAGTATCTTCATTTCCTTGTGTTTCTTGTAGCATTCTAGATAATATGCTCTTCCATATTCTCTTATACAATATTCTTCAACTTATTCTCATGTCATTTTGATAACCAAAACATCTTATACTTATATCCATCCAAATAATTATAACATGGGTTAGCTATAACATAATTATTTCCAAAAACAATCACCAAGTCAGCTCAGTGCTAGAACTCGGGTCCAATGACTTACTTAGATGATGTTGAAGATACTCAGGCACCACTATCACCTAGCTAACTCTGGTAATCAGTTGATACTAAAAGATCAGTTTATATGGATCACGTAGTAGACACTTCTAACTTGGTTTACACTACTATGTCAACTTGCCTACTATTCTGAAAATATATTCCAACTTAGTTCTTACTAGCACTCAGTTGACACTATAGCTCGGTGTGAACTATCAGCTCGGTTGGTACTAAACCTTAGTTGACATTTCTTGTATGGTTAACATTATTTTCTTGGTCCCGTTGTGGGCTCAGTTAACATTACAGGCTAGATACTTAGTTACAACTATCTTTCCATTATGCCTAAGTGTTTTGACACTAATTGACAACATATACTATAATGAGATTAACACTCTCCCCCTTCAGCATTAGTGACAAAAAAGCTTATGATACATAAAATTTGAAAAAAAAATTTCTTCAGTCAAACTCCCCCTTTAAGTATGCTCTATTCTGAAGCTTGGTTTTCCCTAAAGATCTGTAACTCGGTTTGAACTAAAACTTCTATTTTTTATTTTTCAAAATTGTTTTTCTTTTTATTTTTACATATCTACTATACTGTACATATTTTTATTTCCTATACATATATGTACATTATACTTTCTCTTTAGTACTCTATATTTTCTTACCTATAACAATTTATGAAATCATACACACTAAGAGTTTGGGGTGAATAGACGTTAAAACATTCTCACATACTCAAATGATAAAACTATATTATTTTTCATATAGATTGTGAAGATTTGATTGTTTGGATCTTTAACTTATTCAAAATTCAAAACCACAAAGGAACAATCACACAAGATCTATGAAAAACTAAAGGGTCCCTTTTGGAAGAAAAATAAGAAAAGGACTATGGCGATCTCGTGTCCAACTCCAAACATAAAAATATAAATTCCTACAAATTTTTTTTGGCTCCAACCCACTAGGGATACTATTCCCACCACCAAGCACTAGCTAAGCAAGAGACACAAAACTTTTATATTGAGAGCTCTAACCTCCAAATGAACAAAAGTCCTCCTTTAATATTTCTTCTTTAATAAATGCCAATAATACAAAATGAGTCCATGGGGTCAAGCAACCTATTGGAAAATAATAAACCAACATTCTCTTCAATAAGGGTTGACCTATTTTTATCTTTATGATTGTATTGAAGTATACAATTAATGACCTTTTCCTTCACATAAAAATCACATAGGTTACATGTTTAGGCATATGGTTTTCATCATTAACAACAATTTTCTCATTTATCCTTTGACATCATTGACAACAATATTTCCAAAAGAGTAGTATACCATTGATCGCATTCACTTGCATATTAGGGAATTAAATCATGAATTTTCTACACTCAATATTCTTGAGATGTGAATCCTCTCCAATGTACAGCTTCCTACCATTGTATTCTTTATATTTTACAAACTAAACCTTGTGCAAGGTCATGTTAAATGATGCAATAAATTCAATTAGTTAGACACCTTTTGTGTTGGAAATACAATAGGGAAAGTAGATTCTGAGAGGGGGGGGGGGGTGACTTAGTCCTTCAAAACTTTAACCATAAAAACATTCACCACACATTCATCTCACAATTTGCATGTAAACTAAAATAGCTAGCTAAACATATTCATCTATAGCATGAAAGTAAATAACATTCAACACATATATGACACAAGATATTTGGTTACCCAAAAACCCTCCAATCAAAAGGTAAAACTGGGGTGGGAATGACACCCAAAAAATTTCACTACTGTAGTAACAAAGAGCATCCAATGAAGGCTACAATGTTTGATCATAAACTATGATCTACCATCTAAAAGGTCTACCCTGTTAAAGACTTACACGATTGTTAGATCTTACCCTATTAAAGGATTTCAACACCCTGCTAGAAGTGTGCCTAATTAAAGGACTTAAACTTACAATGAAGCAAGCACCCTATTAAAGGATTTACAACACCTATTAGGACTACTCTATTAAGAGATTTAACTAAGTCATCTATTAGAATGTCTCAACAATGATCCTACAGTTAGCACTCCACTGCTAGATAATAGAACAACTCTAACCTAATGTGTACTTGATCCTCTTTGATCAGATGTATTACTTTTGTCCTCTAACTCCTTCCTCTATTCTCTTTTAACTGATTCTACAATGTATCTCAATTCACAACTCCTTAGCCACCATTAATACTCTATTTGTGCATGCCAAAATTCTCTCTACTCATTCCACTCTATCTATCCTTTAGTGTTTGTCCTCCTTATGAAGTAGGTGACTTAAGGTTAGGTATAAATCAATGATTGTGATTAACCCATTTTGTCACTTAAAACATCCCTTCAACTAATTGGTTTCATGTACTACATAGAGATTCTCAATATATATTTGTCCTTATCATCTAGAATCTTAAAACAATCCTTAAGTTGGATAAACAACGGTTCATATAGAAGTTTGTGCTATTACAAATAACTATGTCCAAGACTATTAGCACTTGAAGTGTCTGATGCTCAACATCCACTGTATCTTCAATGTTGTAACTTAGCCTCTGAATGACTTGGCATCCATTAATCACTCAACATCTAAATCACTCAGCATATACTATCCTCGGGTTTTGAGTGACTTGGCACTTACTAGTTACTTGGCACATACTGTATATCTAACAACTTATTCTCAACATACATTACTTTTTCAGCATGAACTAAGCAAATGACTTAAGTGAATTTTCAATCATATGTCAAACCAATCTAAGATTAGCAATCTCCCCCTTTGACATGAGTGGTAAAAAGACTTGGTCATGTGTGAATAATCTTAGCTCTTGAGCATAACTCAGATAATCTTGATTTAGTACTTGGTTTACATACAAAATTTCAAAACTTAAAAATTTTGCAAAACTTATGACTTATTAGTCATACCTCAAAATTCTATAACTCCTTATGAGTTGATTGCTCTATTCTAAATTTGAAATTGACTATTCCTATTGAGTAGATCTATTTTGTTGTTTCTGTAATCTCCCCCTTTCTTTGGTCTCCCCCAAAACTTATTCTCTTCTTTAATTCATTCTCCCCCTTTCTTCATTTTCCCTCTTTTGATACTTATGTCATGAGTGGTACACAAATTGTGTGTTTGTCCAAAAATGATTTATGGACCTCCATCATAATCTTCAATGTTGCATCCCATTTGTCACCCACTGCCTCTAGAGATTTTATCTGAATGTCTGTAGCAAATGATTTTTCATAACAAAACAAAGATGATTTATAAAGAGTTTTTCCCAAAAAATTACTGAACAAATAACTGAATTCCTTTTCATAGGAAATTAATTATTTTTAACTACCACCAATTAACTAAAATAACCATGTTCAATTGAGATAACTATATCAATGATCAACTGAAATAACTAGAATAACAATTAACTGAAATAATTGTATCAATGATCAATTTAATTGAATTTAAATATAACTATAATAATGATTAACTGAAATAACTATATCAATGATCATCTATAATAATTTGAATAAAGACTAACTATATTTTTCTACATACAAGTAAAGTAAATGCTTAACATGAAAAGAAGAAACGAAAACATACAAGTATTATCTAGTGAGTCTTTAGTTGGTTGTGCAAGCTTTAGCTTTCGGTAAGAGGAGAAGCATCAGCTTAGGCTTAACCTCCCAACCTCGGACCATAATTATCTCCACACAATCTATTGAATTAGAAAGGCCCTCCCTACCCTGGGATTGGGCTTGGGATACTTTTAGTCTAGCCACCTAAGCTTTCTGTTGTTTAGAATGTCTGCATAGTTATGGAATGGACATGTCTAAATAACTGGCACCATTGACATCAAGTGATCTTAGATGGAAAACATTCCTTTAAAAAATCTTGGCCAAGGTTTTTCTGATGGGTTCAATGACTCAATCACCACCACTTGACTTGACAACAAGGGAACAACAATATGGACAAGCAGGAGCTATTAAATAAAGGGTATTTAGTTTTATTGTATCATATTTGATTTCACTTCCATGTCATTGTAGATTCCATCTCACCTCTTCACCTTTTCCATGGCTATATAGCTGATGAGTCCTAGGCACTTGGAATCTCAGAGCAATTGGCTCTATTTTTTGATTCTCAACTGAATCATGAATATTATATGTTTCCATATTTTTACAATTTGTGATTTGAAAGAATATGTTCTTTAAGACTTGTAGAAATTATCATTTGGTTTTGATTATCAATGGTATAAATAAAATATGATTCTATGTCATGGATACTTTACTATTATTTTCATAACAATTCCTTAAGTGAGTCAGTTGATGATACTTAAGCAAGATGAATATACAATAGCTACCTACTACTAAGGAGTTCTGTATATAGTAGTAACTAATAATACAATTCATAACATTACTTCAAGTTGATGGACCACATAACTTGATATAATTATAGAAATGTTTGGAGCCTTGCTAAATGCTAATGATTTAGTTCTTTCTCTAAATGATCTCTAGGCCCATTCAAAAGGTTATTTATAGTCACGTCTTTAGCAAGAAAAATAGTATCCAAAACAGAGAAGAAATTGGAATGCTAAATAAGATGGAGATATATCAGATGGTATTGCAGAGATTTAATGTGGTAGATGGAAGTCAGATGCTTGGAAAGATAGAAGTCAGGTGCCTGGAAAAATATATAAGTTAGATGCTTGGAGAAATAGAACTTGACTACTTGAAAGAATAGATGTTAGGTGTTTGAAATAGATGTCTTTCGCTTCTCTCTCTTGACTTATTAAATAAAAGGGTAACATGTCTCCTTGGCTTCCAAGAAGCCATATCATAAAGAAATATCTTGGCTCTTGAATGCCATATAAAAATGCCAAGTGTTACAATTGGTTTCAAATAAGAAAAATGAAATAAAAATGATGGAGAAAGATTTGAAGGTTATAAATCGAAAAAATATTTATGGTTTATATCTATCTACACACAAATAGATATAATTATGGGGTGACATCATATTATTATAGGGTGACATCATACTCTTATAAATGAATAATAATATCATGGTGTCATTTTATTATTGTATCTATGTGTATGTAAATAGGTATTAATTATAATTATGGGATGGAAAGGTCAATCAAAAACCTTTGAGGTACGTATTATATTTTAATTAAATTATTTTATGGTATATAATGTTTTCTTAATAGCTCATGTAGGTCCTTCAATTGTATCTTGAAGTTCAAGTCGTTGGGTCCTTACCAAGGCAATTTAAGGTCATACCTATCATCCTGATGATTGGACTAAGCTAGTATCCCATTTTGTTGATCTCGTTTAGCAATGCTTCCCCCCTTCATATTCTCATGCAATCACTTGTGCAACATTTCCATGATAATAACAAGTTCCATAATAATTTTCATATTAACATTTAAAATAATTTAATCAATTAACCACAATTCCAAAATCAAACAACTGCTAAACATCACATGACAAAAAATGGATAACAACCATCTTCATTAAATAGTTAATACAATGGGTATAAATAACTACCTACTTCACATGATTATAAAAGAAAAATCTATTCAATCTAAAAAATATGAGAAAATTTAAAATTAGGTCAAAATTTGGGATGTAATAATGTCCAACTCGGCAACAAGGGTGACTAGGCCTTCATGAGTAGAAAGATGGGGATCTTTCTTCATCAACATTTCTACATAGGCTAGTTCCTTGTGTAACACTTCCATGTGAGGGGTTAACATGGACTAGATGTTGATTATTTTAGCCCTAATATTTGCATCTTGAGCTTGTAAAGTTGTTAATTGACCTTGTGTTGACAACAAATTTCTAAAATGAGACTAACTTTGACCAGGAGATTGTTGTAGAATGTTACCTATTTTCTTCAAATCTCCCTCGAGATGGTCAATGTGTCTCTACACTTCTTGTGTGAACAGAGGAACATCACACAACTTGGTGTAAAGAGAAAAAAATTTCTTTGACATCCTTATCACACCCTCAATTTTGATTAATAACTCAACCTAGAGTAGTGCAATGGTACTGGATATCTATTCATTCACCTTTTTTTGAAATTTCTTCTCAGACCATTCCAGTAATTTGACATTAGTATCTAGGTCTTCATCATTGATCTTCTCCATAATATCTTCCAACTACTCAATGATTGGCTTGGCTTCATCAGGTGTAGGTAGGCTGAATGCATCAAGAAATATGTCATTGATGTCATGAAGTGCGTGTTTCTACCTATGCTCCCTTCTTAGTAGTTCTGGGCATTTTTTTCTTGCCAGAGCATCCTACAATATGCTCATTTTCTCTATTGTGATTGATGTAAGATCATACTTTGGCAATTAAATCACCTCATCTAAGTTGATATCACCATAGGATGTCACCTCGTCAACCTTAGATGTGCTAGCACTAGGTCTTGATGCTTGCAATGGTATAGCCTCTATACTCGACCTATGAAGTACTTGACTAGGAATAGGAGTAGTAGTTTTTAGTAAGGTAACCAATGTTTGAATTGTTATCACTTCTTTGGTTTCATAGTCAAGACTGAATCTTTAGTCCTATCCTTCTCCTTTTTTATATTTCTTGCTCCACCTTGTGTTTGTGGTGTAGGTGTAGGACTAACTTCCTGACATGTTTGGACTAGTGTCCCTTCTTGCTCAATTATTGTAACTGGTAGTACTAAGACATTTTGTAACAAAATTATTATATGTGAGGACATTGTTTCCTTCCTTTGGATACTACAATAGACATTTTAGGTTGCACTTCCATAGATTGAGAGGGGGCTATGGATAATGCTTATGTTTTCTCCCATGCAGATGCCAATTATGCCTTCTCAATCTCATCCACACTCGCCGAAATAGGATGACTGCATAGTTGTGCCTTGGTGGTGGAATCAGTCAATATCTTCTACATATCCTCCTTTATTAGGGGATTGATGTTTTAAATGGTATTGTTAGACACATCCTTAATCTTTACTATATCTTTTGGTGGACTGGCACTTGACATATGTACTTTTGGTACATTTTGGTCTTGTTGTTGCTCTTCCTCGGTCATTGCCTCTATAGTGCCTTCCCCATGTACTTTCCTTATAGATTATCATTTGTTACTTCAACTACCTCTTGTTCTACTTTGTCTTCACCTACTTCCTTAAGTGCTTGTTCAATAGCATTTTGTGTTGTCAGCCCATAGATCACTTTCCATATTTGTGTGCTCTGCTCAACAACCACTTCAATTTTGTTCTATAAAATATTAAAGGCTTGATATTTTTGAGAAAATCTCCCCTTATACTTGTTAATAGATTTTTTCATTTCAAACTTGTCCAAGTCTAGCTTCACTCTTACAAGTGTAGTCTCTCTAATATTTCTCTCACTTGTGAGACTATATTGTCACCTTTGCTCAACTCTATCATATAGGCTCTTGGGTAAAGAGTTGGAAATCTCAATTGGAGTCATCTTAAAAGTTTCCATCATGGCATATATAGATTTTTCTACTTTATTCATTTCTATCTTCCCAAGTTTATCAAACTCAACATGTGTAAATCCACTTAAATTAGCATTATTCTTGATATTTTCACACAAGTTGTCCAAATCAGAAGATGGACTATGAATTACCACTTTGAATTAGTTATTGCCATCTGACTCGGTCCTTTCCTCATTTGATTCAGCTGGAGCAATATATTTTCTTCTTTTTTCTATTCAGGTTCATCTTCTTTTGTAGTTGTTCCAATGCTCCTGCCTTTAGGCTTCTAAACTTACTGAGTCTTCTTAGCAGTAACTCTTATGCTAGCCCTGGAGATAGGAAATATAGCCTTTTTTTGTGAAGGTTTCATAACCTTTTTTGGGTTTTCTTGTTGTTGGTTTCTTTTCTCTTCTCTTCTTTTCTTCTATGGCAATAGGTGCTTCATTGGCTTCTTTTCCCTCAGCACCTTCATCAAATTTTGCTTCTACTTCTCCTTGGTCCTCTCCTTGACCCTGTGTAAGAGCCAATGGTGCTTGAGCAGGTGTATCTTCATCATCTTCATTTTACTCTTCTTCTTCATCTCCTTCTTTCTCTTCACCAAATTTTTCTTTGAGCTTCTTCACAATTTTATTCTTCTTTCTCAACACAGAAGTTGTCTTCAAATCCATTGTGATCTTTGACTTTACTACATCATAATTTCCAAAAGTAATAGTATTCTTATCTACTTCCTCTGCTAGTAAAGTAGTAATGGCTACAGATGCCTCATCTATGTTAATCTCATAAGGAAATGATCTAAACCATCTCACATTTGGAATAGTAGCTTGTACATAAGTGAACTCAACATCAACTAGAAAACAAACATCATTGAAATGATTCTCTACTAGTGAGACTAGAATTATTAGTCTTTATTTCATTGACTTCTTAAAGTCTTCAAAATAGCTAGTCATCACAATCTCAAAATTATCTCCAAGTTTCTCTATGAATTCACCAATCTACACTACAATTGATATGTTAGTCTTTCAAGCTACTTTCCCAAAGGTGAGAAAAAGTGTTCTACACATAGAAAAATATACCAACAAGTATTGAACTGAATTTTTATTGTGCACTTTTTAAATTTCTTATGGCTCCCAAGTTTTCAAATAACTATTCGAGTTGTAACTCAACAAGGTCATAAGAATGGTCTTTCTTTACTATCTTGTAATCCAAATCCACAGCTATACATGGTACAATGTTCAACCTACTGGATTGAAAGAATTTATGTGCAATAACTCTCACTAGAAATACAATTAGGGGATTAGTAATTGTGTCTATGGTCATCCCTCTCTTATTCCATAGTACCCCTATATTCTTCTCAATTTCCTCTTTTTCATTACTCCTCATAGTCTTTGGATACCCTGTCACTCTATGAATAATCCTCTTTTTTATTTTGATAGGTCCATCCTCCAACCATATAGAGTTTTCATGTATTCTACTAAGCACAATCTTAATCCACTTTGTCTTGAATACATTAGGAAAATCTAGGGCATGCGTTAACCCCTTTTTCTCTATAACCTTGTATTCCTCTTTCGGTACTCTATTCTCACACAATTTTCCATATAAGTCTCTTATTTTCATGTCTCCAATGCTTCCTACCTTACAAGTGTAGCAACACCTTACATCTTGTATAATTAAAACTTGTGGCATTGGTATCATAGATAACGCACTAGACGGGTCTTCTTTATATGAAATGTCAGGAATCGCCTAGAAATGTGGTTGTTTGATCTCATTACTAATCAATTAAAAATTTAAAACTTTGTTTCCTTGCTTAACCACAACAGTAGAATAGCTAGATGCCATAACAACTAAGGTTTGCAAAAATTCAAACAACATAGCTCGGCACATGATAAATTCCTTGAAAAATCTAATATTTTTTGTTGAGTACCAGTTGAATTCAGTATGCAAATGCTTGAATCAATTTCTCCAATTTACCTTCATCTCTTCATGCTCTCTCCAATTTTAAGTGATTGCAAATGAGTCAAAAAAAAACCATATAGCCCTTGAAAATTCATAATAAATGCTCAATGCTTACACAGTTGTAAGCTCAACTCCAATAGCAATTTTGACTCACTCGGCTTCCATGAAATTCCTACTACACTCAAAAACCATACCAACATCAACTAACACTATCACCTTTGATAACTCGGCAACAACTAAGCTTTCACTCAGCATCAATAGTGAAACTTTTCATGCTCGGCAGTAACACGAAAACTTATAGATTTCTTCTAAGTTCTAACCAATACTTTGCATCTTACTTTATGTATATATGATCTTTTTAGAACTGAATCCTTAGAACTAATGTATAATAAAACTTTGAAATATCAGTCCCACACATACCTCTTGATTGCCTAATTAGAAGTGGTGTGATCACCTGATCCATTGGATGTGATCTAATCTAAACTTGATGTGTCGCAATCTTCTTTTTTCTTCCATGTCTTGTTCAAATGTACTTTGACTTCTTCAACATCAACCTTTCCTTTGCCTTTTTTGAATTCACTACTAGGTGCCTTTGACCTTGTTGGACAATTTATGCTAATGTGACCAGTCTTGAAACAACTAAAACATGTATTTTGACTCAACCATCTACTATAGTCACTTCTAAAATGTTTTCTAATGCAATTTTTAGAAACATGTCCATACACTTGACAATAGTGACAACTATACCTTGTATTGTAATCCCAATTGTAGGATCTATCAGTATGGTTTACCTTGGCTTACTTGTTTGATGACCAGTTTGGCTTTGATCTATACTCATATGCTCTATGTCCATACTTCTTGTAGTTGTAGCAATAACCTTCAAATCTCGGTATGCTTGATGTCTTGGTATTACATTCATGTGCCTGATGTCCTTGATTGTTGCACTTGTGACAGTTACCTGTGAATTTCTTCTTAAGGTTCCAATTTGCATTATTTCTCCCACAAACATTTGTTGTATGACCTATCTTTCCACAATTATGACAAGTAGATTTGTAGTTCTTACCTTTGTTGCTTCTTTGTTCACCACTTATAGATGATTCTCCTTCTTCAGTGCTGGTGTAACCCAATCTAATAGTATCACTGTTAGATCTAGGAGATATCATCAATTGCTCAAAATACTTAATGGCTTCCCTAGGCCTGTTTAAACTTTCAGCAAATTCTTTTTCTCTTTTCAAATAATTTCTCAGTTGTGCATTTTGAAACTTCAATGATGTAATCTCAGTGTCCTTTCCATTCAATTCATGATTGGTAATCATCATTTACTTCAATCTTTCTAGTTGCATGTGAGCAATCATATTTACCTCTAATGTCTTCTCTTCCAGTCTGTTGGTCAGCATCCTTTTGTCATCTTCAATCATGACTTTATCTTCTTCAACTTTCTTTTTTTGCTCGGTCACCTTACATAGCAATACTAATTGGACTTCTTGTTCTATCTTAAGATTTTTAACCTCTTTAGTTATGGTACCGTTCTTTTCCATTAGATCTGTAACTATTGCATCAAATTCACTTAAGGTTCCATCTGTAAACAATTCAATAGTGTCAATCTCTTGGTAATGTTTGTCATTCTCTTCAATAGATATCTTGTTCCTTCTCTTTAATGAGCACAACTCATCTCTTTCTTCATTCAACTAATGTAGGGCAAGTTGGACTTCAATTTTCTGATTCCCAACTTGTAGACTTCCATCTTCAAGATCTTTCCTCAAAGTTGCAAAGCTTTCCTTTCTAGAGAGAAAAGCTCTTATACCAATTGTTGGAAATACAATAGGGAAAGTAAACTCAGGAGTGCGAGGTGAATCAATCCTTCAAAACTTTAACCATAAAATCATTCACCACACATCCATCTCACAATTTGCAAACCAAAATAGCTAGGTAAATATATTCATCCATAACATGAAAGAAAATAACATTCAACACATATATGACACAATATATTTGGTTGCCTAGAAACCCTCCAATGAGAAGGTAAAATTGGGATGGGGATGACACGCACAAATCTTTACTACTATAGTAATAAAGTGTATCCAATGAAGGCTACAATGTTTGATCATAAACTATGATCTACCCTATGAAAGGTTTTCCCTATTAAAGGCTTACAAGATTGTTAGATCTTACCCTATCAAAGGATTTCAACACCCTGTTAGAAGTGTGCTTGATTAAAGGACTTAAACTTACAATAAAGTAAGCACCGTATTAAAGGATTTACAACAACCTGTCAGGACTACTCTATTAAGAGATTTAACTGATTCACCTATTAGAATGTCTCAAAAATGATCATCTAGATAGCACTCTATTGCTAGATAACAAATCACCTCTTTCCTGACATATACTTGATCCTCTCTAATCAAATGTATCACTTATGTCCTCTAACTCCTTTCCTTTGTTCTCCTCCAACCAATTTTGTAATGTATCTCAATTCACAACTCCTTAGCCACCATGAATACTCTGTTTGTGCATGCAAAATTTATCTCTCCACACATTCCACTCTATCTTTCTTTTAAGTTTTGTCCTCCTTATGAAGACTTAGGTGACTTAGGGTTAGGTATGAATCAATGACTATGATTCACCCATTTTGTCACTTAAAACATCCCTTCGACTAATTGGTTTCATGTAATGCATAGGGATTCTCAATATATATTTGTTATTATCATCTAGAATCATAAAATAATCCTTTAGTCGGCTCAAAAATGGTTTACATAGAAGTTTGTGCCATTACAAATAACTATGTCCAAATCTATTTACTCGACAGTTGAAGTGTCTAATGATTGACATCCACTGAATCTTCAATGTTGTAACTCGGCCTTTGAGTGACTCGACATCCATTGATCACTTGACATCTGAATCACTTGGCATATATTATCTACTCAGCACTTGAATGACTTAGCACTTACTACTTACTCAACACATACTGTATATCTGACAACTTATGCTTGACATACATTACTTGTTCAACTTGAACTAAGCAGATGACTTAAGTGTATTGTCACTCATATGTCAAAACCAATCTGAGATTAACACTTTTGGTCTATGTAGCAAAGGCTACTAACAAAGGTACCACCATCCTTATTCTCAAAATCACCATTAGAATTTTTTTAGCTTTCTCCTTAAAATATCTTATGTTTGGAAAGTCTTTTTTAACTCCAACAATTACAATTAGTTGTTGTTACTCTATGTTGTTTTGATTAAGTAAAAATAGGTTTTGAAAGGACCCGAAACCTTGTACAAAGGGACAAGAAAGACATAACAATGAAAATCTTAAAACGATTGTGGAGAACCACCCAAAAAACTAGAGGACACACTAATGTTCCCAACATGAGGGAAAACAACCCAAGTCAAAAATAGACCATCAAGATTTACATTTTGGTTACTCTATGTTGTTATTTATCTCTACCATTTCGCTATTCAAATTCCATGAGCAATTTAAACCCACTCAATAAACCTTGTGTTTTCCTTTTTTTCACTATCTAGTATGACTCATGAGTGTCATAGCCTACTTTGTCTCCTGGGGAAAATTATTAAAAGAAATTGTCCTTCTCTTACTAATATAGTTTCAAAGAAAACTTATGTGTTTTTTTTTTTCAATACCACAAATATATTTATGTGCATTTACAATGTAGTAAAAAATAAAATTTTGACTTATACACATACATTCCAATGCTTTGTTTCCAACTTAAAGGCTTAAAGAAAATGAAAAAGCATAATCAGTTAGCAAGTTTTACTAAAAGAAAAGTATATTGGAAGAACTAATATATTGCTTCTATAAGAAAACAATAATAGGGTGGAGCCTTGTTAGAAATGTTCTAGTGATTGTTTAAAAATGGTTTAAAACATTTTCATCTATAAAAGAGTTTTACAAAAGGAACTTGTCCGTTAGATATTCTATCAAAAACTATTTTATGTATATTCATTGATGGACTAGTATAAATAAATCCTTTTTAGCTCACCCACTATCTAGGCTTATACTTTCTAACACCCACGTTGAGCTTGCCATTGATCCCATAACTTTCCTACCAAGTCCACTAAACATGCATGAATCTATTTTTTATTGTTGATAAAGAGAAACTTATATTTTAACATTTTTTTTGTACATATATAATCTAGATCCTTTATTACTATAACTTTTATTTTTAATTTGAAAATTAGAACAAAGGGTCGTGACTCATAATCTTATAACACACAATCACATAGTCATCTGATGACTTGAAACTAAATTGGGAAAAAATACAATAAAATGTTCAACTTTGAATATTAAGACTCAAAAATCAACAATCAATTTCTAGCCAAGTTTGTATTTCTATAAGAAATGGAAATATCTACCAATCAACACCTAAAACATGCCTTGAAAAAAAAAATCAAAGAAGGAAAATTATTACCAACTAACCAAAAATAGTTATACATTTGATCCCAAAAATATTAAAGGAATAAGAAATAAATGACCAATGGAATACATGTCATAAAAGGGCAGTTACATCATCCGCCATGTCTTTTGAACATTTGAACCCCTTGTTCCAAAGAACTAAAAGTTATAACTACCATGGCCTACCCACCACCATGTTAGGTTGTATAATTTCACATATGTGTTTTCACTCTAATTCTAACCTCTTGTAGGATCATAATTACCTTCTATAATTTTTCTTCTCTTTCAAATTTCCCAATTTGATCTTCTAAGCTTAGACCCACCTCAATTTTCCCTCCATTGACATTCACTTTTCCTATCCTCGCCTACGCAAAAATAACAAAAAACAAAAAATCAAGTTAAAGATTATAAAAAATATCCATAAGTGCTTCTTTCTTTCTACTTTATAATTCTTTTTGCAAGTATGCCACATGTTCTTGGTCCATTTTCCTTTTCATTATATTTTCATTGTAGTATTGAAATTTTGAAAACTCTAACTCTAACTCAACTCGACAAGCCAATATTTGGCTTTGATTCAGTACTACATGGACTCAACAAAGAATCAACATAGACCTCACAAAAACAAAAATAATAACATCATTATTACACAAAAAAACTTAAAAAAACTAATGCATTTAGAGTACATAAAAGCCTAATTTGACAGCCAAGTTGTCATATTTCATGCATTGCACCTCTCATATGACTCTTAAACTCTCAAGACTTAAAATTTTAGTTATTATGGTCAAGTGCTAGAAGAGTCCAAACTCAAGATTTAGTAGTTTGAGCCTAAGACTCAAGAGTCTTGGAGTGAGACAAGACTAAGTAAATAGTTAGACTCAACTAGCCTTGGGTCCTCAAACTTTGGCAATGTCAAATATTGGCAAGCTTGTGATTTCAAATCTTCTAATCATCCTCCTCTATGAAAGTTTCCCACCATCAAATATAGGACCTTCAAAACATTGTCCCTACTACTACATCTATAATTCAAATCACTTCTTCTATAATTACATTTTGGGCCACCTTTAGTGATAGGTTAGATATTTCTTTTTATTGCAATCTTTGAATTCTTGTTCTTTCTCATTTAAATCATCAATATTTTCCCCTTCTTTGGAGTAATGAAACTCTAAATGTTCATCTAATTCATCTATCAACATCTTTGTCCAATCCATCTAAATCTTCTCTCTTAAACTTTGGATCACATTTAAGGATCACATATCCACCAATAATTCTAGTACCTCTTCAAGTTATTTACTTTCTTGCAAATTTATTCTTTGGCTTATCTAAACTCTACGAGTTTGATTTCTATAAATAACTTTTGTTCACAAGGTGACTGTTTGCATCCACTATTCCTTTCTAGTTTGGTATTCCCGCAACCTAGCCTAGCATCTAGCAACTTCTATCTTGGGTACATGCGTGAGCTAGGGTGAGACTAATCCCCCCATGCATGAGATCATCTACCTGCAAGTTGTCTCACCTCTTAAATCTAGGAGCAAATTTGAGCTTGTGACCATAAGGAACTACTCATAGCCTAAAGTAGTCTCTACAACCCATGTGGGATAAATTAGTCTAATTCCTCCTTTTCAAACTCTCATTTGTAGCCTCCTTTACTTCTTTTCTCTTTTGTTTCTTTTGCCTTTTTATTTGTCTAGTTTCTTCTTCCCATTATATTATTCTCTTTTTCACATTATATAACTCTTTACATCCTCAACCATAATCACAACTCTCCTTTAACCTTGTCAAAACTCTTCACACGAATCACCTATTCTCATTATCTTATGCCAAAATTAATGTTAACAAAAGAATAATTTCTCACAACATTGTTTTAAAAAACATTACATATAATCTCATAGCCATGTAATGACTCATAACCGAATTGAAAACGTACAGTATCATATTTAATTAATCAGAGACAGACTGAAAGAAGTTCCATTTCGTGGTGCAATGAATGACGTTACATTCTCATACGATGTCATTTTTAACCAATCTCAATCAAAATCTGAGAGCACTCTGTGCAGAAGGTCGGTTGAAGGATGCAGTAAACATTGTTTTTACCACAAACAATCCTCCTGTTCACGCTTCTACATATATTCATCTTTTGCAGAGCTGCATAGACAAGAAAACCCTTTCAGAGGGTAAGAAAATTAGCACCCACATCAATGACAGTAAGCATGCATTTGCCACACACCCTGTTATACAAACTAAGCTTATCAACATGTTTGACAAGTGCGGAAGTGTTGTGGATGCTCGCCGTGTTTTTGACAAGATAAACGAACCAGACGTCTTCTCATGGAATGTGATAATTGCAGCTTACAGAAATCATGGGTTCCCCCAACAAGCTTTAAAACTATTTCACCAAATGCAACGAACTGCCGTCCAACCGGATCACTTCACCTTGTCCACTGTTCTTCCTGTGTGTGCCAGCACATCATCTCTAAAACATGGTTTGCAGATCCATGGAAAGGTAATCAGATGTGGTTTTCAATCTGAAGTTATTGTAACGAATGCCCTCATCGATATGTATTCAAAATGTGGAAGGATACAGAATGCGCGCCAATTGTTTGACAATATGCAGAATGCAGATGTGGTTTCATGGAATGCCATGATTGCAGGCTACACCAAACAGGGTTTTCTTGACGAGGCTTTTATGCTTTTCAATGAAATACCTCAGCCGAATGCAGTCTCGTGGACTTCAATCGTTGCTGGATATGCACAAAATGGGTTTGTTGAAAAAGCCTTGGATGTTTTCAAGGAGATGCAGTTAGCAGGTGTGAAACCAAGCTCAGAAACATTTTCAAGCATCCTTCCTGCTTGTGCTAAAACCGGAATTGTGGAACAGGGTATGGAAATCCATCAAAAAGTAACAGAAAGCGGATTGCCCTTCAATATTGTGGTTGCCAATGCCCTGATAGACATGTACTCGAAATGTGGAAGCGTACGCAAGGCACGCCAATTGTTTGACGAGATGCTTCACCGAAATGTCATATCATGGACAACAATGATTGTAGGATATACACAAAATGGGTTTGCTGATAAAGCTTTGAAAATGTTCAACCGAATGCAAGTGTCAGCCATAAAACCAAACTCGTCAACCTTTGCCAGCATTCTCACATCTTGCGCTAAAATGGGAGATTTGGAACAGGGTATGGAGGTCCACTCAAAGATAATTGAGAGCGGACATTTGTGGGATGTCGTACTTGTGACTGCTCTACTAGACATGTACACGAAATGTGGAAACATAGAAAGGGGACACAAATTGTTCAACACAATGCATAACCCTGATGTGGTCTCGTGGAATACATTGATAACAGGATATGCCAATATTGGTGTTCTTGATAAGGCTTTGAAGCTTTTTAATGAGACACCTCATCGGAATGCTGTCTCATGGACTGCAGTCGTTGCTGGATTTGCTCAAAATGGGCTTGCTGAAAATGCTTTGGGGCATTTCAAGCAAATGCTTTTAGAAGGCGTAGAACCAAGCTCGGTAACCTTTGCCAGCATCCTACCTGCGTTAGCCAAAGTTGGCGCTTTGGAACAGGGTATGGAAATCCATGAAAAAGTCATTGATAGAGGACTTTTATCAGAAGTTTTCGTTGCAAATACTCTTTTACACATGTATGCAAAATGTGGAAACATAAAGAAGGCATACAAATTGTTTGGAAAAATGCCACAACGAACTATCATCTCATGGAATGCAATGATCGCAGGATATGCAATGCATGGCTATAGCAATGATGCCCTTGAACTCTTCGCTCTACTGAAGCAGTCTGAAACAAATCCCAACCATGTTAGCTTTGTTTGTGTTTTATTTGCATGTAGTCATGCAGGTTTAGTGGATGAGGGTTGTAAACACTTCAATAATATCAGCGATTTGTACTCCATTGTACCTACCACTGATCATTATGTTTGTATGGCTGACCTTCTTGGCCGTGCTTGCTGTCTTGAAGAAACCCTAAATTTTATCATCAAAATGCCAATAAAACCTGACGTGGTTGTGTGGATGTGTTTGCTTAGTGCTTGCAGATTACATGTGAATGTAGATCTAGGAGAATTTGTGGCAAGAACACTTTTTGAAATAGATTCCACAAATGCTGCACCTTATGTGCTTCTGTCAAACATTTATGCGAAAGTGGATAGGTGGGGTGATCATCAAAAGATAAGGAAAATAATGCAAGAGGACGAAATAAAGAAGACTCCTGGATGTAGTTGGATTGAAGTCAATAAAGATGTACATGCTTTTTGTGCAGGAGATAAATCCCATCCACAAACACAGGAGATCTATGCAAAGTTGAATACATTGTCTTGGGAGATGAAGGCAGCAGGGTATACTCCAAATATAACACCAATATTGAATGATGTGGAAGAGGAAGAGAAGGAAATACTTCTTTATCATCATAGTGAGAAGTTGGCAATAGCATTCGGGTTGTCAAACACGTTGCCTGGAACAACTATCAGAGTTGTCAAGAACCTTCGAGTTTGTGGTGACTGTCATACTGCAACCAAATTTATCTCCAAGATTGTTGCAAGAGAAATTGTTGTGAGAGATGCTAATCGTTTCCATCATTTCAAACATGGACAATGTTCTTGTCAAGATTATTGGTGATGCCAAGGGAACCTAGAAACTTAAGTTTTGGCTATCTCAAGTTGCTGGATCTCAGATTGGTGGTAAAAAGGAACTATGCTTTATTTTCAGTTCCCAAGAAAATGCTGTTTATGGGTTCTTGGAGCAATAGACCATGCAATGACATGATGAGATAATATTGCACAACATGTCGTGGCCTGGAGATACTGATGGGATATTTGTTTTGGCTCCGTTGTAACATGGATAAGTGGCATAAGTCTGTTATTCATGAAACTGCTGAAAAGTTGTAGAAGGCAGAGAAAGAATGGAAAAATGTGAAAGCAAAGAAATGCTTGAAAGAGATGGAAAGCTGTTCAGTCGATAGGAATATGGAGAGAAGAGCTTACAATTAAGTGAACGGTATGAAGAGCACTTCTTGGGCATTCTACTGGGAGTAGGTGGTTTGGTCCAATTTTCTTCCAGGCTTGGTCATGATGTCAAAGTGCTGGGGTAAAAGACCTGTGTCATATGCAAATCTAATGGAAAGAGTTTCCTTGTGCAAAAAGATCGGTTTCACAGCCAAATTGGTGTTTGGTTTGCCTGTGGCTTGAAATGACAACGACCTTTTACTCTTGCCTTTTACTGAGCTTTTGTGTGAATCCATTTCATTGCCCTGCTTGAAAGAAAGCTTTGTTTTTATGTCCTAAAGCATATTTAGCATTTACCAAAATATGAGATTCGAAATTAATATTTTTTTAGGCGGTTTTTATGTCGTATGTGGTCATGGAAAATGAAGGATACTTGTGGAGAAGTAGACCATCTCCTGGTTAGGATAACTGCTAAAGACCATTCAAGCTTAATTATTAGATGGAAATGGAAATTCACAAGATTGTCGCTTGGGATATTCACAGATCCCTTATATATTATGTGAATAATATGATTTGCAATCTAGGGACATTATTTGGCTGCGACAGATCTTTATATCTCACCTTTTAAAGATCTGAGTTGGGTTTTTTTAAATCTTCTAGCCATCCTATTTAAAAAATTCATGTTCACTAAGTTTTATTATTGAATCATTAGAGTCTTGTTTGCACTTAATTTAAATTAAACTAGTGACCATATTCAAAGGTGATAACGAATGGCCCATATGCACTAACATAGATAGCTTTATCAGCCAAGCATTGTACATTTATATTTTCAAATAGTTATCTGTGCAATGTTTGTTCAACAGGGTTACCAATGTTATTGTCTATTGATCTTGAATTGTTACAAGTTTTCAAAAGGAAAACCTGGGATTGGTTTAATTTGACAGATAGACCATTATTAAATAGACATTTTCAGTGTGTTAGTGATGCCTATTGTTATAATTATAAATATTTCGTCAGAGGAAAATCATTTGATTTATATCATCCAAAACTTTCGCTATGCATATGAATTGTGTGTAACACATAAAGACAATCCATATACCTTCAACAAAGAGGTCATTAAAATCATACAGTTGTGCTTCCAAGATATCCTTTCTTAAAATGGAGTTGGAAACACTGATCAAAAGGATAACCCAATAATAGTCTTGTGCCCATTTGTTTGTGTAAAAAAGGACAGATTCGTTACTGACTTCCTTCTAACTTCCTTTAGAAGAATGCAAAACCACTTAAACTTGCAGCGAAATCATGTGTTTTTACATATTGCGTCTTAGCATTCGAGAGCCTCAATCAAATGCAACGAGTAGAAAAGAATTGAAAGTAATAAAACGTATTATGTGCACACAACAATGTGGCAGGAATTGAACATGGATCCCAAACAAAGACAGATCTCTGGCAAAGGAGCAAAGGTGCATTGAGGAGTTGTTATTACAGTAATATTGAATTCATTAATGTTACCATTCCTTGGCGTTAACTGGGTCACTCATTCTATTCTATCTGATATTCATTCTTATCTCTGAACTGAACTATGAGGTTTTGGGCAATACTCGGGTTTTGCTTGACCCCATTATCTTCCCCCCGGTGCTTGTATTGAACAGGGTTGTAAAAATAAATTTTATAATTAATTAGAAAAAATTAGGTTTCAGTCAAAAATCTGGTTCCTGTAAGATTCAGTGGTAAAGGGATGGGATGGAGCAATTTTGCCAAATTGTAGGTAAAAGTTTCAAAGTATAACAATATGAGAGCAATTTAATTCAATAATTTTCTCCAACACACTAAGTTTTACAATCCCAAAAAAACGTCATATTGTTAAAATGAAGTTGAGAAATATGGCATTGAATATTATGAATCATTGAATTTCATTCAATCATTCAAATGCAATTGTTCTAAATATTTTAACAAGCAGAAAAATGAAAGCAAATGACAAAAAGAGATTCACAAGACAGATGCAAAACAAATTTAAAGTGATTCACTATAACTAGCTACGTTCACTCTTAATGCAGGGAATACTTTAGTATTGAATATCTGATACATCCATTACATGAATTGCACACCCATTTATAGAGTCATAAGAAGAGATACCATCAGCGCAAAGGTACAATACAGTTGAAACTAGATATAATCCAAATGAATGTAAAATACACTAGATATCATCAAAAAATATCATGTCACATCAATAACAATATCATGAAGATATGATCAACATGGTAAACAACAACATAATCTAATCATCTAACACAACTATGATACTTTTTGTTAGGACTTTAGGATTTTAGGTACTAAGGGTGAAGTGAATTAGTACAAATAGGTAACGTGTAAATTCAAACACCAATCTACTCAACTAAAATATTGTTGTGAGGTTTCCACACCATCGTCCCAAATTCTTTGGGGACCCCCTTTTTTTTTAATCGCCTCGGCAAATTTTTGTTTTGTCCAACAATTTTGATTTTTCGAGAATTTTCATGCCTTGGCACCTTCAGGACAAATGTGGGGACAGGGTTAGATTTATTTTCACCTGGTTTCAACTTGATTTTTCAGAGCCACCAATTCTATTCTTAGGCCGAGCAAATTTCAAAGTTAATTCCAACTTGGCAGGATAAAATTGTAAATTTTGTACTTAGACATTTTCTTTTGAAAATTTGGATATAATTGTATAAATTTGGATAATTTTCAAAAAATAAAATTTTTGTTAGATTTGGGTTTTTGGAAAATCTTAATTTATTTTTTTTGGTGAAGAAAATTAATTTTTGTGATGGTGAAATAAAATTGCAAAATCGATTTTTGGCTCTAGAAGAAATTTTATTTTATTTTTGTCAAAAAAAAAATTATTGGCATAGCAAAATCGATTTGGGTAAAAGTTGCAAAAAAATGGCTTTAATAGATAAAAATTGCCTTGAAAACTTTTTGCCTTTAATGAAATTGGTAATTTAATATTGAAAAATGGCTTTTGGTTAGCCAAAATACAATTTTAATGACATATTAATTGCTAAATCCTCATTAAATAGAAATATTTAACATCTCCAAGGCACCATTTAATTTATTTTTGCAATTTAGAACTAATTGGCAATTTTAAAATGCAATTTTCTTTTTGGCAAAATTAATTTTGGTTAAGTATTTAACTATGGGCCATAATTTTGCATTAATTATTTGTTTTTCTTTCTCCCAGTGTCCAAGAAGAAAGTTGGGTATAAGAAGAGGCATCTCTCCCATTTCTTCCTCACTTCCTCACTTCTCCTTCTCAAGGTGTTGGTGATTTTGCAAGAGCAGATCTGCACTCTTCTTGCTTAGCCGAAATTTGTGGGAGCCAAAATTTGTGGAAGATAAAATTTAGATTTTTTCAAGAGGCTACGATTTTTGCCCTAGGTTGGGTAATTTTATTTGGAGGTGAATTGCATGATAAATTTGTGATTTGCAAGGGATTTGAAGTTCTTAAGGTCAAGTCCTAATTCTGAAAAGTCGCTATAAGATTATTGGTTAAGGTGAATTTTCATCATCTAGAGTTGCAAGGGATCCTTAAGCTGACATCCTTCTTTCGTTCTAGTCTAAGGATTGCTCCTCTTGGTTCTTCTTGCCTTTTGGTCCACCACTCTACCATCCCGTAATAAGGCGACGAGCATGGAGGATGTTAGTGCAAGTAAGAATCCCAAGCAGGCAAACACTAAGAAAGACAAAGAGGATATGATGCCCAAAACTCCCTTCTTCTCGAAAATGAAGAGAATAACCGACACCAATATCGCTACAGTGGACATGATACAAATGAAGGACAGACTAAAGGAAGGACAATCCCCCTTGGCTATAGGTAGAGGTAATTTCAAATCATTTAGAGTTGCAAGGGGTCCTTAAGCTGACATCCTTCTTTCGTTCTAGTCTAAGGATTGCTTCCTTTGGTTCTACTTGCCTTCTAGTCCACCACTCTATCATCTGGTAATAAGGCGATGAGCATGGAGGATGTTAGTGCAAGTGAGAATCCCAAGCGGACAAGACTAAGAAAGACAAAGAGGATATGATGCCCAAAACACCCTTCTTCTCAAAAAATGAGGCGAATAACCAATACCAATGGTGGTAACATAAAAGAATATACAAAAGGCAATTGCACATCACAACCCAAGCATCGACACTTTCATTTCAACCATGATGAGCAATGTTGAGGTGGCACTTGATTTTGAGGATATCAGAGAAGAGGATATCAATGAGATAGATTTTGGATCGAAGTTGGATGAGTTAGGAAAAGTTGCTATCAAGAAAAAGCATTTGGGCACCTTTTTCTCTCTCAATGCTTTTATTGGATTTGAGAAAGAATATGAGAAGAATCATGAAAGGATACTACAAGCAGCAAGTGGTGTGGCAAAGTCAGCAGAACTCAAGGCGAAGCACACACCTTGTCCTCCTATGGAAGAAGTTAATGAAAGGCTAGCTAAGTTCATTGCCTTAGCTAAGAAGATGAAAAAAAAGGGAAGATTTATATTAGAAGATCATTTGATGTAAGCCCAAGTGGCAATTTCCCTTTCTTCTAGAATAGGACAAGTGTCTATTTCTGATTGGCCACCATTTTGGTGCCTTCTCATTGGTTGCCACTTTTTGCACTTTTTTCATTGGTCCATTGATGAGGTGGCAGCTTCTCATTGGCCGATGGGGTGGCAATCCTAATTAGGGTTTTGAGGATCCAATCTGGATCGTTGATCTTGTTTTGATCTCCACCATCCGTTGTATTTCTGGCCCCTATAAAAGGCCATTTGCTCTCATTTGTAAAGTGGTTGGAGAAATTGTTGCGAAGATAATACCAAAATTGCTCTTTTTTTCATTGTTACGATTTGCATGTTGATTAAGAACATTGGGTATTATTACATGTTTTCTACTCGCACTTAGTTAGATTTCCTTTCAAGTTGTTGAAGCAAATTTCATTTCAAGTTGCTAAGTAGGAGTGAAGTAGATGGATAGTTGTATGGTAGCATTGGTAAATGTTTGATAGGGATCAATACTAGGCCACTAGCATCCTAGCGGCTGGTTGGGAAGCTTTGTGTGGTAAACTAGTTTATTATTCTTTTGAATCATTGCACCTGTGGAAGTGAGGCCGCTGGTCAACTCTCATTAGGTTTGATCCCCGTCCATTTGCTAACCTTCCATTCATAGGAGTAGGAGTAGAATAGTAAGCAGCTAGGTAGTCGAAGCTTAGAGAAGTAAGTTAGATGAGTAAGTTGAGTATTAGAGCACATCCATTCACCTCCCATAACCATCGCTTTCCCATCAACATCATCCCTAGCAGACACATCTTTCATCACCACCACCATCAACATTATCTACCACTCGCATATTTCACAAACCCATCATTATCTCCATCATTCCACCAAAGTCCAAGTCATCCTTGAATGAATAGCGTAAGGCCGCCCATGTGATTACCAGCAAATCACATTGATAAAACTAACTAAGTATCCAACGGTCTAAGGAACATTGGAGCTATTGCTTATGTCTTCATGAGTAATAACTTTTCAAGAGAGGAGTTGCATGTTTGATATCCCATATTGAATATTCAAATCCTAATATGTCATGTAAGTGATACAAAACTTGCATCAACAAATATTAACTTCCAAACCACAAAGCATATAAGTGATGCAAGTAAATAAAAGAGAACAATATCTAACAAACAAAAAACAATCTCATGTAACTTAGATATTTTGGTGACATGGAGTTCCTTGTTAGAGGGTGAAAACAACAATGGAGATGGTACCCACAAGGTCACTACTGTAGTAAATGAGTTTCCCTATTATGAGCTACAATAACCTGTTATAAGGGTTCACCTTGTTAGTAGTGATTTGTACCTTGTTAGATGTGTGAAGAGAGAATTTCAAAACTCTTTTAAGAGCTTATCCGATTAAGAGATTTACAACAAGAACTTTTTAGAGTTCACTAAATTCAAGGATTTTCCTATTGTAACTATTGGGAAACAACAAGATCACTCATTTAGATGTGGCACTTCTTCCCTATCAAATCCAATCTACTCTATGCACTTACGTAACTATTTTTCTCTTAGCTATTCAATAACTCAATCACAACCTTATCATTTCACAATCAACACTCACTTTCTCATCATATACCTCCTTAAGAATAGTTTTGTTACAGACACAATTTTTTCCTCTTAATCCTAGCCATTTATTCAAACCTTAAGCTTCCCAAACAAACACCTTAAGTAATTTGCATATCTCAATGTCATAATATGTTTTATCATGACTGTGTCAACCTTTAAGAAGATGTTATTTTCATATATCCAAGGTAGTTAAGCACAATTTTACTACTCTAGTGCATTGTTTTACATCTTCTTTATACTTCTTCAAAGATCCTAAGAATGACAACTCGCCATACACTATAACCTTCAATATTTATCATCACATCCCCTATTATGATTGCACATACTAGATCATTGTAATGATCTAGAATCTTCTAAGTGGCTTCAAGAACTCAAGTGTTCTTATCTATCTTGATAACTGTGACAACCCAAACTCTCTTACTGATCAATTAATTAGGTTGTAATCATCACTATGTTGAAAGATAGCCACTAGTATTTTGTACATGTGATCATACTACATAATTACACCTATACCATGGTCACCACCAAAATGGTGTTTATGTTGTCAATCCCTCTATTAAACTTAGCCTATTTGTGGTATCATTGATCTTATTCTTACTTCATCTTGGCTTCGCCAATCATATTGCTTAGTTGTTTTGACTTGGTTTCCATTAATGAAATCCAAATAATTATCTCTTTATAACTACCACCAATATTTCCATCATAATGCCAACAATTCCCCCTTTAGCATTGATGGGAAACATCTCAACTCAAATAAACCAATGCTCTCCCTTTCTTTACTCATTTACACACTTACAGCCCTATCATGATATCGTTATGATTCATTTTCTCCCCCTAATATCCATCTTCCATTTTGCCAACAATGACAAAGGTACAATACCAAAAATATTTAAAATAATACAAAATGTATTCATATCCTATCAAATATTACCTTGAAGTATGTATTTTCTTCCTCCAAGTATGCCTCCCAAGACTTTTGCAAATGACTCAAAGCAATATTTTTCTCGTGTAACCTAGAGGCTATCTCATCTATATCTCATAGGGAACCTATATCTAGAAAGGAAAGTATTTGTTTTTCATTCTTCACAGTATGTTGCATAACATTCATGGTAGGGGATGGATATGACTATAGTTCAAGTAGACTAATCATTCTACTATCTTTCTCATGTTCGTGATATTTCATCTTGTGTACAGTTTATTTTGCATGTCCACTGTATGTAATGGTTGAGCTTGAAATGGGATTAATCTAACCACTTAGGCTCTCTAACTCCTTTTCTACTTCACTTCTCTATTGCTCCAAATCCTTGACAAATTCAAAATAGTTTGATACTTTTGTGATTAGATGACCTACCTCAATGAATACTAACTTTGTGTCCTTAACTAGATCTTTTAATTTGTTACTGTCTCTAGTAACCTTACCCACTAGTTTTCCTATCATCTTCTTCTCTAGATTCTTTTCAACAATATTCTTTTTTTATTAAGAAAATTGGTTTTGAAGGGACTCTAAAACCTAGAACATAGCAGGTTTTAAACAAGGGGATCTGAAACCCACATCACAAGATATTCAATAAGCTCCACGAAAAGAAATGGAACCAAGACAAGATAGGACAAAAACAAAGAAGGGGAAACCAATCAAAATAGACCCCACATGGACAACAAGTTGCGAAGGGACCCTAATACCCCACAAAATCTAGTAACAAGGAAAATACAACATATGAATCACATTTTGCCCACACACTAAGAGAAACACAAAAAAGATTAATCTCTTCCTTTACTAATTTCATTTTTGGTGTCTCCAAGTTTGGACTTTTATTTGGACTGACCTTGATTAGAGTGTCCATTTGATCAATTATTGAATCTCCTTCACTATATGCTACATCAAACTAATTCAACTAGAATATTCAATCTCACCTTATGAATATAACCTTTTTATTCTTCAGTCTCAAGTTGTCTCTTATGGTCTTCCTCTTTACTTGTTTTGAATTTATGATCGGTTCCTTAGGTTTTATTTTAGTAATGTCCATCGAAGTGGGAATTATATCTTCATCTCCTAACTCATCATCTCTTCTACTTCTACAGTTGTTTGCATCAGTTGGTACCTCTTTTTCTCACTTAATTCAACAAGATTCAATCTCCTTTTTACATTATACTCCTCTTCTATCTTTTTGAAAATTTCATCTTGATGACTTTCTACAACCTTTTCTTCTTCTCAAGAATCAACTCCTCTTCCTATTTCTTAGGAGATGGTGAGGGAAAGTCCTTATGGCCAGTTATATCAACAATCTCTACCTCAATATTTTTGATTGGTGGGAACTCCACACTTTTCCCTTCAATGTTTTTTACCTATTTAGAAATCTCATGAACAACATCCCCAATGATTTTTTTATGCTATGACTATGTTAGTGTTGGGTAATAGTTTTTCCTCCTATTAGATTTTATAACTTGACTCTTTGATACCCAATTTTTGGAGAGACAAAAGGACGTTTACCAACAAATGGGTTAGTGTATGTATTCTATCACTACCCTCTGAATTATTAGGTACAACTCCCTATGATTTGCAATGAATATGTTTTTATGATATCAAAAGTTTTGACATTATAAGCTCTTAACTTGAGAGCAGTAAAGGATAACCAAATTGTTTGTAAGAACAAATTTTTTAGGAAAGATGGATTTGAATAACCTATCACACTCAATGAAATGATTTTAGTAGGTTACCTTGATATTCCTAACCCTTACTTCTATTCTAAATGCAGATTAACCATCTAAAAGTGGAAGAGGAATGAAGAAGATATGCACATGAGGGCAAATGGAATTACTTTCACTATTAGCCTTGAATGAAATAGAATCCAACCAATAACTAATAGATTTATAAACATTTATCTTTCATTTCCCAATGAAACTATCTAACATGTTATGAAACTAACAAGAGAAGAAACAAAACCATATATGAAGAAAGTAAATGGAATCACTATACTACAAACATCAAAGTAAAATGAAATTTATCTGATTATTCACATAATCATACATAATTGTCTTTCAACTCTTAATGAAAAACTACTCTATGCATGGGCCACAAAATATGACAAGAAAATAGGGTAAATGGAATTACAGACCAATTCACCGTCAAGTTTGTCAACCTTAGTATTATCAAAAGAAATTACATTTATAGTTTTATGTCATTCCTCAGTTCTAATAGAGCATCATTCCTCAGTTCTAATAGAGCAACAGTCACAAAATATACAGAGAATATGAATAATACATGAAAAAAATCTAATCTTCAACATGGTATTGATATGTGACATCATTCCCAACAATGTTTTGATCCTGTAACACCTCTAAGAACACCTGGAAACCATTCATCTTCGTGAGGCTTCAGAAAACCCTATTAAACTCTTCATTTCCTTCATACTCTACTATTGGTGCCAAATCCTTATAATTTGTATCTCAATGGTCACAATGATTTTGAATTTTGACCATCAATCTTAAACCAACAATCATGATTAAAACCCAACCATTTCCCTTTATGAATTTCTCCAGGTCCACCTAGGTACACATGTTGAATCGTCATTATGTCAGTAAGATTATTCTTCTTTCATGTTTTGTAAGCGACATAATGACAAGCATTGATCTTTTAAGAACTAACGGTTGCGAAAAAGATCTCTTGTTTGGTTTGCAGTGTGGGTCCACCTTCCAATTGTGTACATCATGGCAAACACTTGGCACTATTTCATTGCTTGGAGAATCTGGAAATGACCTACTATACTTTGTGGCACTTCGTGACTAGGTTCTGATCGTATCTCATGGAATGTAATGGCTTACAGGGACGTGTTATTTTGTTGTTATGTCACTATAATTAATAGTCAAGCAACTTTCCATAATGACAAAGTGACAATTGTACATCTATCTTGAGATCAATGATCCTCATTTAATTATTGTGCATGACTAAAAGGAGGTCCCACCTATTCCACTTGTCATGCTATCCTTATGTCACTTTGGTTATTCTTTATTCAACTCTTTATAGCAGCATAGAGACAAGATTAGATCCTTTAAGATATGACGATTGTGAGAAAGGTCTTATTTCCAAGGCATCTTGACTATTCAACTTGATAACATGGATGTTCAAATGTGTTTTGGATTGTTGTTTTGATTTAAACTAGTTTTTGCCACCTTTGACCATGCTCTTCATCATTTCTACATCCTTCAGTGTTCACTTTGCATTGAACTCAATTGATATTGTTTCTTGCTCGTTCTCATGATTTGCATATCATCTTGTAGCATCAGTCTTTGATGTTCTATACTACCATTTTCTCTGAATTTTCCTATGATCTCTTTTAAATGTATCCTTCCTATAGATAGAGACCTTTGATCATGGAGTTATAAATTCTTAGAGAATTAGAACTGCTTCCCTCTCATCTAAGAATGGATTGATACTTACCCTCCCACCTAAATCACCTAGTAGGACTTGAATGCACTTTAACTTAATTGGTACCCACCAATATAAACTTAGGGAAGAGATGAGAGAAGGAGCCCTAAATGGAAAGCTATAACCAAACAAGACACTAACTCTTGACTTGGCATCAACCTTAGAAGTTTAAGAATAGGGGACTGAAATCATAGCAACAGTCAACTACCTCAAGAGGTGTAGATTGATCCTTTCCAACTTGTGTTGTAGCCTCTTTAGTCTTTAGAATACTTTTCTAGAAATCTCAACTATTTCATTGTGAAAAGTATATGTTCCTCAATTAGAACTCCGATTAGTCTGTTCTTCACTCCAAATTTCTTCTTATGAGATTGTTATTTTGGAATCTTTAGGGCTTAACTCTAGTTTCACAATAATTAGTGCTTTGTCCATGATTTACCTATCTAATTACAAGATTGAAGTCCACTTGACATCTATTAGCTAATACAATTCATCAGGGACAAATGGATGTGTGCATTGGGTAAAATGGAATCAACCACCTTAACACATTTAAAAGGGGGAAGACCAAGATCCACCCCTTAGATTAGGTTTTGATTGACACAAAAGGAAGTATCAATTTGTAAACCCAATATAGAAAGATGAATAACCTAGGTTTATTTCCCTCTCACCTCCACCTTAAGAGGGTTTAAGCAAGGAGATAAATATTGTAATCCTGAAATGTAAAGTTTTGAAATGAAAAAGGGGAAGATGATATACACTAAAAAATAGAAACATGAAAATGGGTTGTCAAATGATGTTATAAATTATTGTATCCCAAGATATAGGCTAAAAATTGCATGATGGAAAAACCCATAAATTGTTCAGTGATTTGTTTGGGTCAAACTAGTTCATTAGGGTTGACTCGGTCACTGTTGAAGCATCAAGGGTGACCTAATCGACCCTAAAGGAATGAGTGAGATATTGATTCTAATTTTGTAGTTCCAAAGAAAGACAAAAAGGGTATCTAGATCCACAACCGATTCACCAATCTAAGATCCAAAAATTCTAAAATAAAGAGTTTGTTTTTTTCTTTTGTATGGGGTGGGGGTTACCTCAGTCAAACCCCAATTTAGGAAATAACCTTGATTTGAAATGAAAATAGAATGCTAGTAAGTAGTAGTGATAGATATAACATGAAGCAATGTAAATCTATGAATGTGCTTTTTAATTCAAAATGTAATCATGTATGTAGATGCAATAGCTTTGACTCTATTTCAAAACCCCTAGAAAGGAAATCAAAGTGAAATCAAAATCTTCATGAATAAATGTGCTTGAAATCCACCTTATGAATGAATATAGATCTCGATAGAATGAATGCAGAAGATGCCATAAAGGATCTTGAATGTTGAAAGTGTTAGATCTTGCATAAACTCCTTTAATAGCTTGAATGCATGAATCATTGATCTTCAATGGAGAGATTACTTGAATGCCTTGAAAGATTGAAGAATGATTGAGAACTTGAGATCTTGAGGGCATGCTTGAACATGTGAATTTTTGTTGGAGATGGATTATGAATAAGAAATGGAGAAAATGGAGGGGATTTTAAAGGGCTCAGAATTGACTAACTCTTGCAGGTTGACCTACTTAAGAATTAACACCTCAAACCTACCTCAAGCTCAGGACCCAATGTATGGTTTAATCAAGGACACAATGTGTTCTTGATTGGCCCCTCTAGTGAATAGATCTAACCTAAAGCTTTATGCCATGAAAATAAGATCTTTTAAAGAGGATCTATAAGGTCTAACCCAATTTCACCTAGGAGAAAGGATAAAAAAGGGAAGAAAGAAGGAAAGATGTAAATAATGATGACCTAGGCTTAAGTGGGTGCTAAATCTTCATTAAACTGAGGTTATTCCAATTTAATACTATACATGTATCCCCCACTTTAGCGAGCATATGGATCAACTCACACTTTGGTAAAGTATAGAGAAAAATAAGAGAGGAATCTGATGAATTGCAATGACATAAAACATCACTTGGTTAAAGGGAATAAGCCCCCAAGACCAAGAGTCCAAATTGCACATCCATGCACTAGGGTGAAAAGAAAAATAAAGCTAAAAATACAAAGATATAATAAGGGGTCAATATTAAAAAAAAACCCAAATCAACCAATGAAAGAGACCTTAGTTGAAGAAATATCTATCAACTAAAATCATATTTGAAAAGCTATTCTAAAGAATAAATAATGAAATAATAAATACAAAACAAACATCATTAATTAACATAGCTTATGGATCTATCTCTACTAGTATGAGAGAAAAAGAGAGAGAAGGGAGAGAAAGGTGATTACCTCAGCCAATAGAGTGCACACCCTACTATGAATCATCGAAAGAGATGCTTGAAAAAGATGGCTTTGAATGGTCTAACAGGGTGGTAACCTGCTAGTCAACCCAATGAATTTCCATCCTTAGATCAATGTTGTTTGTATCACCATAGAATGACCTTGTAAAAATGTGTCACCCCTGTATAGGATTTAGCATGTTGTGTTTGAATGTGTTACTTATATTGGGACTTCGCAAGTTGTTATGTGTTACCCATATATAATATGTAGCATATATGTCTGGATGTGTTACCCATATATGGGACTTTGAAAATTGTTGTGTTACCCATAGATAAGATTTAGTATATGTGCTTGTGTGTGCAAGAGAGGAAGAGATGAAATAAAAATGCATACATTAGATAATAAATTAGAAATCATACCAAAAATCCATGGCTAAATTACTCTAAGCCATGCTCAAAATTTGTATTTTTTGCCCCATGAGAGAAGAAACTATATAGAAGGAGGGTTTATATATACCCTCTCCTTCCCATGTCTAGATACTATACATGAGAAGGAAGAGAAAGAGGATATCTACTCTATGCAATAATGAGATATCCTTAAAGTAATAATGCAGACTATATTCATAGCAAAGAACCTTAACTCTTACAATCTAAGACCATAGAAAAATTGTGAAAATGATATGTCATCAAAAGGGAGAGATATTCATAACAATATGTCAACATAAGAGGAATTCTTGATTAAGATAATATCACCAAGAAGAAGGGAAGTATAACAAGAATACACCTATTCAAACCCCCTCCCCCCCCTCCTATATATATATATATATATATATATATATATATATATATATATATATATATAGGTGGAATAGGGATCCCTGGATCAAGGATAAAAATCTCCAAGCGAGGGAAAGTATATATAATGGACATACTTGTTCTTGATAAAGAAGAAGTGATGACATAGGACATACATCTCTTGTAAGAGAGAGAATCCCTAGTCACGACACAATCCTTCATAAAGAAAGAACAATGTCACATAATAAACAAGTTCCAGTTAATCCAAGGAAGTAGATCCTAAGAAGAAGAGAAATATTATACAAGGCTTCTTTCCCCAAAGTATGATAAAAGAAGATTAAATCTATGGTGGATTATATAACAAAATAATGAAATATCTAAGGATGAGTCATAAGCAAAAACCAACAGCCATACACAAAATGCAAACATCCCATCAATAAAAAGAAGTATTATAAAATAATGCTACACCATATAGAAAATGAAATAAAGAAAAATCATAAGACAATTAGTTATAAAAAACATAATATGCTTAGAAAATATATCACATATGAAGTAGGTTATAGATGATCATTGAATGGGAAGCATTAAAATCTAAAGTATGTAAAGACATTTTCTAGGCAAAAACCACGGTGCATGTAATAAAGTAATACATACCCATAGATAAGAATGTTCCATAAAATAATACAAATCTATGGAGAAATGAGATGGATAGATGAATGTATACCACATTATTCCTACTTAGTTATCATGAAAGGAACAACAAAGAGATAACGGATCGGTGAAAGAAAAGAGAAATAAAATCCAATATAATCTTTAAATGATATATTCTTTATAACAAGGATGCACTTACAAGCGTAAGATTGAAATCATAACACAATCAATGCATGTAAGAGAGAACATAAAATTATAAGAGAATTTGAATTCATAAAGGATATTGGATGCATTGAACAAGAGGACAGATTCAGTCTCCCTAAGGGTCCATTTGGTTCGTGGAATTGTAGAAATCAGGATTTCTACAAATATCAATTTAGCCAAATCAAGATTTTGTGAATCTTGATTCCTATTTTTGGGATTCTACTTGAACCATTTGTTTCACTTGAAAGATGAGTGGGAAATTACATTTTTATGCTTTTGGTTTTTCAAATTGTAATTGGAATTTGAACTAACCAAGAAAGAATAGATTGACAAATTAGGGAAAGCTACATTGGACTTAGCTTGCAAAGGGTATCCCTCTGCAATCTATGCCTAGCATACATGCCATGACAATAGAAAATTCATTCAAAATCCTTGTTTTTGGAATGGAATCTCTTGTAATTCACTCAACATTGTCACCAAAGTTAATCTCTTGTATACAATGAACAACTAGAGATTAGAGCCGAAGAACAATTTAATATTCCCAAAGTAGATCTAGATGAGAAGATATGAATGCCCACAAATTTAGCACCATCACTATCTATCTTCCACATTACCCAATTTAGTGTTATGCTCCAATTCCATTATCATTTTAGCAACTCCCTTTTTCATCTATTTGATATCAACAAAATGTGATGCACCAATATTTTCTTAACAGATTAATGTTGGGGCCATCCTCATTTGATTCAGACTACAATTTATTAGCTTTCAATAATCTACAATGACATCAAATATTTCTTGGAGGAGATTACACTATGGTGCAACAACCATTGAATTCTATTCATTGTGAATCAGTTCTTGTTCAAGCATGTAGCAATATTGGGGCACTTGACTCTCACTCTAATTATTGTAATTCCTCAATACTTCAATTATGCATATAGGCACCCAAAAAAATCATACATCCTTCACAATTATGTGTGTAGACAAAAAAGAAAGGTCCATTTTCATTTTCATCTACTTCCTAAAAAGTGTAACTAGGTTTTAAATTTCAGTTCTTGGTCCAGAGAAGGAAGTATGATGACCTAGTTTTGAGGAAAAATTAGAAGTTAGGTATTCTAATTCAATTTTTCCAATTTTGAAACAAACACAAAAAATTTCAAATCTGGATTATGAAAAAGCCAATTCCCATCATCTTCCACAAACTAAATAGACCCTAAGTGATTTTGATTTGTACTAGACATGCAATTTCAAGATAACATAAGATTGAAAGAAAGATGTCATCATATAAAAGGAGAACAAGTCAGCAAAGGGAGAAAATGGATCTTATGATATAGATAGAAAGTGGAAATAGGACCCTTTCCCTTCAAGTGAAAAGACAAGGGAAATGACTATTATGTTACTCACAAATCAAGACAATGATCCCCCAAAGAAAAGGTTGACAATATCACAAACCTAGGAACAACATAATAGGGATGTAGATGTATCAAGTAAATGACCATGAAAGAGATATCATTCACCATTTCAATTCATATGAAACATAACATAATAAATAAATTGGTAAAACATAGAAAAGGAGTATTTCTTAGATGTAATTAAATGGAAATGTAAAGAGAAGAATTCAATATGTATATGTGATTCAATATATAACATTCTTCTAAAGAATTAAAGTTGTGTCTCTAACATACAAATGGAGATAGAGGTGCTATGGCTTGGTTGCAGGTTTGCATGTAGGGGTTCTATGGAAATGTTTTAGTAGCAGAGTAGTTTTTTGTTTATTACTATAGGTTTTGTTTCTGTTTGGCATCTACAAGGACTTTTTTAGTTTGTTTTCAGCTGTTCTAGTTTTTGTTTGTTTTCCTGGCTTCAATCTTTCCATGGCAAAGATTTCTATGGCATCAGTTGTGGATTTTTCTCACATGGACAAGGCTCATAATGGGTCCTCTTCAAGCATGCATGCATAGGAAGCAGATACATTTTATACAAGTTATGGCCCTATTATGAAGAAGGTCAATGAGTGTCTTCCTAGAACCCAAGATCGCCTAGTTTTGGTCATTCCTCCTAATTTGGTGGAAGATGTCTCATATTGGAGTAGACATGCTCTAATCTGTAAGTTTCTTGGTATTCATATTCCTTTGTCCACTCTCGAGGCTTGGATTCGACATTCCTAGTAGATTGAAGGAGATATGGATATTGTTCTTGCAACAAATAGCTATTTTATGGATATTTTCTTGAATATTGGAGATCATAATAGAGTTTTTGAAGGTGGCCCATATTTTTATAATTAGGTTGGATTATTTATTAAACCATGGCATGCAAATTTCAATTCAACTAAAGAGATGCCTTCTTGAGTTCCTATTTGGGTTTGCCTACCTTGCCTCCCCCTAGAGTTTTGGCAAGAAGACATTTTACATAAAATTGCTAGTCTCTTGGGAAAGCCTGCAGTAGTTGCTACACAAACCATTGATAAAAAGGTGATTTATTTTGCTAGTATTTGTGTTGAGATAGATCTAAATAATCCCCTACCAGATTCAATGGAATTTTTTTTGGGATCTTCATCATGGATTCAACAGTTAGATTATGAATCTCTACCTTTCAATGTCAGTTTTGTCATGAGTATGGCCATCTCCGATGACATTTCCCTAAAGTTCATATGGAAGCTCATTCCCCCTCTTTGACATCTCCTCCTCTAGGAAAAGAGGACAAAGGGAAAGCTCCCATGATGGTTGAATCTCGACGAAAGGACAAGGAAGGATTTGTACCTATTAAAACTAAGGCTAAAGGATGAGGTTAGAAGAGGCTGTTCAAGGATAAACAGACAGATGGAAGCTTTAATAGGTTTGAGGTGTTGGAGAATTTAGCTTTGGAAGAAGGGGTCCCACATGTGGTCACTTCTAATAGTGTTGGGTTCAATATGGAGGTTTTACCATCTCTTGAACTAGAGCTAGTTCAAGCTATTTAGGAACAACAAGTGGCTTAGGTGACTTTAAATAATTCCACAGAGGATGGCATTGTTTTGGTAGATTTAACTAAATAAGTTTTAGTTTTATCTCAAAATAAGGGTTCATCTCATAGATTGGAAGTGCAACAACGACCCCTTAAGAAAAGTCCTGCTAATAGCTCCTTAAAAGGGTGGAAGATAGACCTCAAAAATATAAAAATGGCTAGAGCTCTGTTGGTGGAATTTGGATTTGTTAAACCTATTGATGCTCACTTTTCTCAAATCCCTCAATGATCATTCTCTCTTGGAATGTGAGGGGTTTGAATAGCACCTGTCATCAAAAAGATATTAATTATTTGATTACAATTAATTCTTCATATGTCTTTTGTCTTCAAGAGACTAAGGTTTCTATTGAGGTTATGCATCAGCATACTCCATGCATTTCGTATGCTAGTCACTGTCAAAGTATTGGTTCACCAAGGAATTCTAGAGGTTTGGCCCTATTCTAGGACCCTTGAAAGATTTCTCCCCTTTGGTGGATTTCTAGTCATTACTTAATCTCTATGGTGGCTACTATCTTGGATTTTCATGAGACTATTCTTGTGACAAATGTCTATGCCCCTATTGACATTCATGGAAAGATTCATCTTTGGGATCACATTAGGTATATGCATTCTTATGCTCCTTATTTTCCTTGGATTTTTGGAGGTGATTTTAATTCTATTTTAAGTCTTGAGGAGAAAAGAGGAGGTTGGCCTAGGCTTGGCCTTGCTTCTGATATTTTTCAAGCCTAGGTGGATGTTCTTTTTGTTATTGATGTTAAGCCTTCAAATGGGGTTTTCACTTGGAACAATAGACAAAGTGTCAGGAAGCTATCTCAGAACATTTGGATAGGTTTCTTGTTTCATGTTATTGGGTTTGTAGTGGCCTAATTATGAGTTCTGAAATTCTTGATTGGAGAGGTTCTAATCATTGGTCGATTAAGTTCTCTTCTTCTCTTGTTGCACTCTCTAAGAACCCTTGTTTTAGATTCTAGCTTATGTGGCTTCGAGACTCACCCCTTTATGATTTGGTGGCTAAGTGATGGAGAGAGGTTGGCCCAACTTATGGCATGGCTATGTTTGTCTTTGAGTAGAAACTTAAATATGTCAATTATCATCTTAAGAGATGGAATACTTCTTTCTTTGGGAACCTTCAATCTAAAAAGAGGAATTCTCTAGATCATCTTGTAGTGATTACTCACCAAATCAGGTACTTTGAGCTCATAGAGGCTCTTGGCAGGGCTAAATCCAAGGCTATGTGAGATGTGGTAAAATTGGAACTTCAGGAAGAGATTTACTAGAAACAAAAGGCTCACATTGATTGGTTGTAGGAAGGGGATATAAATACTACTTTTTTCATCATTATGTTCATGCTTGTCATAATAAAGGGTATATTTATTCTCTTTTTACTATTGAAGGACTTACGATTTCTTCTCAATCTACTATGACCAAGGAAGCCCTTCAATTTTATTCTAACCTTTTTATTAAGTATTCTCAGCCTACAGCTGAGGAGGATAAGTTAATTCTTTCATGAATTCCTTCTCTTATCACTAATGCTATTAATGATTCTCTTCTTCATCCAATTTTGATATCTGAACTTGAGGTTGTGTTTGGGATGAATAAAGGTAGAGTTCTAGGCCTAGATGGCTTCCCTCTAGAATTCTTTCAGGAATTTTGGGAAATTATTAATATGGATCTCTTGGAGGTGGTTAAAGAATCCCTTCAGAATAAGAAAATGCTTTGTGCATTGAACTGTACTTTACTAACTCTTATCCCTAAGAAAGAAGGTATCGACAATCTTGACTCCTTTTATCCCATTGCTCTTTGTAATGTTGTGTAAAAAATTATCACCAAATTGATTGCTAATAGACTCAAGATATGCCTTCCAGTTGTGATTTCAGAGGAACAAGGTGGTTTTGTGGTTGATAAGAAAAATCTTGATGGAATTTTTATTGATTATGAAGTTGTTCATTCTATGCATACGTCAAAAGAGTGAGCTATGTTCATTAAGTTGGATATGTCTAAGCCTTATGATAGAGTCAAATGGAGTTTTCTCCAAAAGATCCTCTTGGCCTTTGGTTTCTGCCAATAGTGGGTGAACTAGATTATGAGTTGTGTTACTTTGACTTCTTTTTCTATTTTGGTGAATGGTGTTCCTTCACAGCCCTTTGTTACCTATAGAGAACTTTGCCAAGGGAATCCTATTTCATCTTATCTCTTTATCATTCTAGCTAAGGGTTTGGGCTACTTTCTTAAGCTTCGTACTAACCAAGGTTTGATTCATGGGTGGAAATGGGGTGTTAGCTTGCCTCCTATTTGGCATCTTTAGTTTGTGGATGATACTTCATTTATGGGGTGGGCCCATCTTCAGAAAGCAACTTCTTTTGGCATGCTTTGGATGTGTATCTTACAGCTTTGGGATAGAAAGTTAATGAGAACAAATCCTTAATTTTTTTCTTCAATATTCCCTAGGCTATTCAGTGGTGTATTGGTTCTATTTTGATGTTTTAGATTGGGTCTCTTCCCTTTTTTTATTTGGTTATTACTCTTACTTTTGGTAGACATCCTAGATCTTCCTAGAAAGTTTTGCTTGATAAACTATGAAAAAGGTTAATCATTGCATTCATTGATAGCTATCAATTTTTGCTCACTCAAATCTATTAAAATTAATTATTCAAGACCTTCCTACTTATAGGTGTTTTTTTCAGGTTGTTCTTATGTATTTTCTTTAGGAATTTGAAGCTTTGTCTCATCAATTCCTTTGGAGTGTGAACCTTTCAACTTCTAAATGGAGTCTGGTTAAATGGGAAATAGTGTGTAGACCTTAGAAGGTGGGAGGGGAGGGGGGGCATTGGCTTACAATTAGCTATTTTAAATGGACAATTTCTCACTGCAAAACTTTATTGGCGTTGGTGTACTAACCAACATCAACTTTGGGCTGGTATTCCCACCCATAAGTATTTTCTAGATATTGATGTAGTTGAAGTTCACCGCTTTCCTCTGGAAGGGAGAGGATCCATGATTTGGAATATGCTAAACTTTGGAGCTCAGTTGGTTAAAGATGGTCTCTTATGGATTTGTCATTTGGGATCACAAGCTTTATTTTGGCTTGACTCTTGGGTTGGGTACCCTCCTATTCTTACCACTCATCCTTAGCTACATGCCTTCTATCAAAATTTTAGTGTTGCTGGTTGGGACACAGTTGATTTTTATAAGATAGGGTGTGTTAGAGGTTTGGCTCTATCCTTTCATTGGAAACACCCTTCTAAATGGCCTCCAAGAGGATACGAGGAGGATAGGAAGGAGTTGTTTTAGATTTTGTAGTCTCATGAGTGTACTACTTTGGTGGGTAATGATGTTCTTGCTTGGGACAATGAAGATTTGTCTGGAAAATTTTTAGTGTCTATAGGATATGTTGAGCTTCTTTGGCAGACATTGGGGGGCATTTAGATTCCTTGGTGGAAGCGAATTTGGTGCAATTTTTCTTGGCCCAAACATAATTTTTTTATGTGGTTGGTGGTCCATAGCCAATGTCTTACGTGGGATGATTTATGCAAGTGTGGCTTCCAAGGACCCTCAATGTGTGTTCTATGCCAGACTTGTGAAGAAAATATCTCTCATCTCTTTTTCCAATTCTCTTTCACTAGACATATTTTGCACTCTTGGTGGAATGTGTGGAACCAATCCTGTTGGCATGTTTCCTAATTGGCAGAATTCTTTGCTTGCTTGGGTAAGGCTCTTGTCAAGACTTTATTTCTTCAAGTTGCCTAGACTATTGGACCCTCCTTTATTATTTGGCATATATGGTTGGAAAGGAACCATCATATCTTTAAGGATGATTTTTTAGAGGTTCCTCACTTATGGTGGAAAATTCTTCATTCTTTGAGGGAAATTGTTTATGCAAAATGTGACACTTCTGAGACCATGGAACTAGGGGAGGATATTTTCAATACTCATTTGAATATTCCTCCCTCATGTGGAAAAATGCTAAGGAGGTTGTGTAGACATCCCTTGCAAAAGATAAATAGGGTGGGGAAGTAGAGTGCCCCTCCATAGGGTATTCTTGAAATTAACATGGATGAATCTTCCAAGGGAAATCCAGGCCCTGCTGGCATTGGTGGTGTTGGTAGAGATAGTAAGGGGGATGTCCAATTTGTGTTTTCTATTTATAAAGGTCATCACACTAACAACCTGATGCAGGCCATAGCTATTTTGTATGCTATGAAGAATGCTTGTGACCTTGGTTGGAGAAGGCTTATCTATGAATCTAACTCACAAGTGGTGATATGTCTTTTGAATCAGCAACATTTTGAAGTTGTTAGTTGGAAGTTAGCTTTGATTGTGGACTAGATTCATAATTTGTGTACTTCTTTGGAGTCTATTACTTTCACTCATATTCCCAGGGAATAGAATAGTGTTGTTGATTGTTTGGAGAAGTGGACTTCTGACCATATGTGTAATTGGAATATTATTGATAAGATTCAACTTCTAATGGGCGTGTCCCATCAACTTGATGACTTAGTTGATCTTGACAAGGTTGTCTGATGCCCTTTCTCTATTTGTTCTTGTTTCTCTTTTAGCTTGAATAAAATTTCGCCCCTCCTTTATTTAAATATGTGGACACTCATTAAATAGAGGTGTTTCATTTTCAAATTCAAGAATGTATGATGTTGGTGTGAAATCTAAGGGTACCCAATGTTGAAGAGTTGAGAAGCCACTAAGAGGGTCAATGTAAGTAGTGAAATTAAGGTCATAATTATCATCACATTCAACAAGATGTCTATATAAGAGGAATTCTTGATTAAGATAATATCTCCAAGAAGAAGGCAAGTATAACAAGAATACACCCATTCAACCCCCCCTCCCCCCCAATGTGTGTGTGTGTGTGTGTGTGTGTGTGTGTGTGTGTGTATGCACACACACACACACACACACACACACACACACATATATATGTATATATGTATATATGTATATATGTATATATACATATATATACATATATATATATATATACATATATATATATATATATATATATATGTATGTATGTATGTATGTATGTATGTATGTATGTATGTATGTAGATATATACATATATACATACATACATACATATATATACATGTATATATATATATATATATGTATATACATGTATATACATATATATATATATATGTATATATATATATGTATATTTATATACATATATATATATACATATATATATATACATATATATATATATATATATATATATATATATATATATATATGTATATATATATATGTATATATATATATGTATATATATATACATATATATATATATATATATATATATATATGTATATACATACATACATACATACATACATACATATGTGTGTGTGTGTGTGTGTGTGTGTGTGTGTGTGTATAATCCAAGGAAGTAGATCTTAGGAAGAAGATAAATAACATACAAGAATTCATTCTTCCCAAGAATAGGACAAGAAGATTAAATCTATGGTGGATTATATAAAAAAATATTGAAATATCTAAGGATGAGTCATAAGCAAAAACCAATAGCCATGCACAAAATGCAAACATCTCATGTATAACAAGAAATATTATAAAATAATGCTATACCATATCGAAAATGAAATAAAGAAACATCATAAGATAATTAATTCTAAACAACATAAGATTCTTAGAAAAGATATCACATAAGAAGTAGGCTATAGATGATCATTGAATGAGAAGCATTAAAATCCAAAGTATGAAAAGACAAAAGCCACGGTCATGCATGTAATAAAGAAATGCATACTAATAAATAATAATGTTCCATAAAATAATACAAATCTATGGAGAAATGAGATGGATAAATGAATTTATACAATGCTATTCCTACTTAGTTATCATGAAATGAACAAAAAAGAGATAATGGATCCATAAGAGAAAAGAGAAATAAAATCCAATACAAACTCTAAATGATAGATTCCTTATAATAATGATGCACTTACAATTATACAATTGAAATCTTAACACAATAGATGCATGTAAGAGAGAACATCAAATTAAAAGAGAATGTAAATTCATAAAGGATATTGGATGCATTGAACAAGAGAAGGACATATTATTTCTCCCTAAGTAATTTTGATCTCTACTAGACATGTAACTTCAAGAAAACATAAGATTGAAATAAATATGGCATCATATAAAAGGAGAACAAGTTAGAAAAGAGAGAAAATGGATCCTATGATATAAATAGAAAGAGGAAAGAGGACCCTTTCCCTCTAAGTGAATAGAGAAGGGAAATGGCTATTATGTTACTCGTAAATTAGGACAATGATCCCCCAAAGGAAAAGTTGACAATCTCACAAAGCTAGGAGCAACATAATAGGAATACAGATGTACCAAGTAAAATGATCATGAAAGAGATACCATTCACCATTTCAATTCATATAGAACATAACATAAGTAATGCATTTATAAATCATAGAAAATTAATATTTCTTAGATGTAATTAAATGGAAATGTAAAGAGAAAGATTCAATATGTGTGCACTTATTAATAGAGGTGTTTCATTTACAAATTCAAGAATTTATGATGTTGATGTGAAATCTAAGGGTGCCCAATTTTGAAGAGTTGAGAAGCCACTGAGAGGGTCAATGTGAGTAATGAAATTAAGGGTATAATGATCATCATGTTCGAGAAGAACTAAATTAATTTGAGATGTGTCTTGAAAGGAACAAGAAGAAGAATCAATGGTGTGAGCTTCTATGACTAAGGTACTCTTAGAAGAAGCACAAATAAAAATCATCAAGGCCCTGTCAATAGAATAAATATCAATGAAATTCATAGGAAGAGGTTGACCAATAGCAAAAATAACCATAAAATAATCCGAAGGTTCCTCATGAGGAAGAGAATAATCCATGTCATTATCTAAGGGTTCATCCCAAATAGTAACATCATCCAAGGAAAGATGAAAAACTCACATTAAAGGAGGAACAATCATGAGTTAACAAAGTTTCAAGAAGGAAAGAGTAATCAATAGTCCTATCCAAGAGATCATCCTAAAAATTATCAAGATCAAAGGTAGGAATATCATGAATCACTAAAGATTGATTGACACCATCTTTGAAAATAGTACCCTTTAGAGGGGGAGAAGGATCAATGCAAGGAAAAACTAAGTGCTAATCATATGAATGAATTGGAACATCTTGAATATCATGAATAAAACTTGAAAAGAAAGATAAAAACCTCATTGAAAGGAAATGCAATCTAAAAATGAACTAGATGCAACTTTTTGTATTTTCACAATGCAAATATATGAAATGCAATCTATAAGAAATGAAAAAGGATATCTAAATACCACAATAATGTACAAAGTAGATATAGGTACACCCAATGAAAATAATCTAGCTCCAATAGGAAAAGTGCATAGGAAGTCATGTTTACCAAAATGTGCAAGGGTAAAATGGAATCAACAATCTTAACACATTTGAAAGAGGGAAGACCAAGATATACCCCTTGAATTTGGTTTTGATTTTCACAAAAGGAAGTATCAATTCGTAAACCCAATCCAAAAGGATGAATAACTTGGGTTTATTTCCCTCTCACCTTCACCCTAAGTGGGTTTAAGTAAGAAGATAAATAATAAAATGCTAAAAGTATTAAAATGAAAAAGGAGAAGATGACGTAATTTACAAAAACCAAAAAATGGGTTGTCAAATGATGTCCAAAATTGTTGTAACCAAGGATCTAGGCTGAAAATTGTGTGATGGACAAAACACAGAAATCGTTTGGCAATCTGTCAGGGCTGAAATGGGTCATTAGGGTTGCCTTGATCATCGTTGAAGCATTAGGGGTGACCTAATAAGCCCCAAAGGAATGAGTGTGATGTTGAATCTAATTTTTTAGTTTCAAAGAAAGTCCAAAAGGGTATCTAGATATGCAACTTATTTTCCAATTTGAGATCTAAAACCTACATAATAAAGAGTTTATTTTTTGGGTAGGGGGGAGGAGGTTGCCTCAGTATAACCCCAATTTAAGAATTAACCTTGAATTAAAATTAGATAGAATACTAGAAAGTAGTATTGATAGATCTAACATAAAGCAATGTAAATCTATGAATGTGTTCTCGAATTTGGAATGTAATCAAGTATGTAGATGAAATAGCTTTAACTCAACTTCAAAAACCCTAGAAAGGAAATCAAAGTGAAACCAAAACCTTCATGAATGAATGTGATTGAAATATGCCTTATGATTGAATGCAGATCTTTAGAGGATGAATGTAGAAGATGCAACAAAGGATCTTGAATGTATGAACGAAGATCTTTAATGTTGAAAATACTAGTATCTTGCATTAAATCCTTTAATAGCTTGAATTCATGAATCCTTGATCTTCAATTGAGAGATTACTTGGATTCCTTGAATTCTTGATAACTTGACAACTTTAGGACATTCTTGAACATGTGAATTCATGTAGGAGATGGATTGTGGATAAGAAATAGAGAAAATGGAGGGGTTTATAAAGGACTCAGATTGACTAACTCCCATAGTCTAACTAACCTTATTACATTGAAAATAAGCTATTAGAAAAAAAAATTTAGTATTAGCATTATGGGTTCTCAATCTACAATGTGTTGCTAGTTTCCATAGTTACCAAACATTGAGAATGTAGCAATGAACAATTTCTCTATTCTAAAAGAGTTCACTAGTTTAATAGATGACATAGGATATTTCATCAGAGATCTACATTCCTTATTTTTTTGTCCATATTTATTGTATGCTTGACAGTATCTATTGAAACTACTATTATTAGATATATTGTTAGGTTTACATCTAAAATCATAAGAAACATTCATATACTTATGAAAATCATAGAAACAACCTTCAAATAAATAGGACTTATTCATCAATTTTCTCTTACAAACTTTGTAGTATGAACAAGATTTCAATAGTTATAACAAGTGGATTTGTTATGCCTCTTACCTAGATTTTTTGTGACTTCTTTTTGACCATTTCATTTCTCCTTGGATTTAGATTTGGATGACCTGCCAATCATAAGTATTCCTTGGCCTTTGTAACCAAGATTGGTTGTGTCATCATCTCTTCTCTGGTTCTTCAATTGTTCATCAAGATTTTGCGAGATTTCACTATATTTATCTAGCTTTTCATTTGCATCTTTCTCAATTTAAAGTCCCTTCTTCAAATTTTCATTCTTCTCTTTAATGTAAGGAAACTTGGCAATAAAGAATATAACTGTTTCCACATAACCCATAATAGATCTGAAATAAAGACAAAATTAAAATCCACATGCAAGAGAATAGACAACATACCCACAAAATTGTGACACAAGATATACCCTGGGAAACCCTCATTGAGGGAAAAAACCAGCCTCCAAAAGCATCCATCATCATGTATTATTCAACAAAAAATACCATTGCCATACAAACATGGAAGCCTTCATGGCCATAGCCACAACCGAGAAAACTATGTGAACAAGCATGAATCCACACATCCCATGCCATGCTTTCAACCTTCACAAATGCTCCCTTGGCTAACCTATCAAGCCTTGTCTTGCTCGACTCTTGCCTTTTGTCTTCTCCTTGTCACTCTCTTTTTTTTCTCTCTCTATAAAAACTACCCTTGTGGCTGCTTATATAGTAGCAAGTCCCACAAAACCACTAAGTGGTATTACATAAACCATGTGCTAAAACCATGTGCTACCTAACCCACTGACCCCACATTTAATATTGGGCATTTAATTCTTTTTTCCAATATTAAATAATTACATCAAATATTTTCACAATGTTACAATACAACTAATCAAGAATATTCCGTAGGAATCTTTACATGTTGCACGTCCATCTAGGTACAACATTACATAATAAAATAAAATAATAAAATAACAATATTATGCAATGCGTGCAACACCCATTATCTCAACAATCTCCCACTTGTTGTATACATTGCATAGGGTCAATCCGTAGCCACATAAATGAACAAGGGAATAATCCCTCCCAACACATCCACCATCATGGATCAAAATACACCAAGTGCTCCATCTTGGTACCCGCAACAAAATCAAAGTATCCAGCATCTCAAACATGAATGATCTCACCTCCTATTATGCCACTCCCACTAGACATACATAGAAGCCATCCAAAGAGAAAACCACCCAACCTGTCGCATTAGAAGATCATAAAATCTTGTACCAACTAAAATTCAAGCACAAATAACCTGATCCAAAGGTAATCACATATATCCATAGTTGTCAAAATATCCATAGCTGAAATAGCACCCACAGCAAGTGCCAAACCCATCCAACTATCCATACCTCAAAGGTATAACAAGTGAATCTTATATCACCGACATATCCAATCTACAATTTGCAATCACAAGCCTCAAAAGCAATACTTGTCACATATATACCAAGAAGCTCCCACTGCAAAAGATAATGCGAAATCTATAACCAATCCACTTACAACATCTCAAAGAAGTGAATCCATGTAGTATCAAGGACATCCACAATACATAAACTAATATCCTGCAAGAACAACTCTCGTAACAAGTCTCCAATGCTCTCCCAAGTTCACCACAACCAATAGAGGAAAGAGATAAAGTAATAACCATGTCATCTCTCACATGACATACATGAGCACAAACCAATGATCACAATCTCTAACCAATCTCAAATCCAATGTAAGCAAAACTGAACATCTAGGAAGATAACCAAGACCAGAGAAACCATGCAAATCATAGCCTGTATCATGTCCTTCTACACACACCTCTAGATGTAAACTGTGCAAGTATGATCTCCTCCATAAAACCCCAACAAGAAGCCTCAACAACACCCAAACCATACCATATAACTAATCATGGATGTAAGCCTCTCACAAGAAGATCAAACTCAATAAACCATTCCTAATCCAAGGAATATGCCCAATATAAAACCATCTCCCAAACTCAAACAGCATAACAACATATGCACATGGAGATAACCAATGCTAAACCATCTCTCAAATGAACCCTCCAGAACTAACTCATGTACCATAGCTCAAGATCCATATCCATGAAAGACAAGCATAAATATAATGCAACTGAGAGAAAATAATGGGCTATACCTCTCAAGTAGCAAACTGCCGAGTAGACCAAGAGTGGGGAATGAGAATGTTCATCAAGATACCCAAGTCTCCAACCAAGACTCATCTAAGAACAATCTCCTCTCAAGTCCATATCAGGTGACTGCCCCTTGGACTTCCTGCTGAAACCATCAACCATCCCAACAAATACTTCTCTAATCCAAGAGAAATCAGCGTCACCACCGTCTCTAAGTATCCATGAGCACCTATAACCAATCAATCCATGCCAACTCCAAATGCAACATAGCAATATCATGAAGTATCCAGCTTATGATTAGTGTACTCAGGAACATAAACATGACAACATGATCTTACCATCTCAACTAAAGAGATAACATGCTCCATATGAACACACCATAACATGTCACAACTCTAAACGCATATCAAGAGTATACCATGACATAATAATGAAACCATTCTCATACCAAGGATAACATGCCAAATAAAAAAATATAAACCACACCTTTGCCAAGAACCCTTTAAGTCCTCAAGATGCAACCATCTCCACACACCATGAAGAAAACCATCTCCACATACCAGGAAGAACCATCTCCACATACCATGAAGATAACCAAGAACTCCATGAGTCCTCAAGATCTAACCATCTTCAAACACCATGAAGATAACAAGTGCACCATGCAAATGTCAAAGACGCTTCTGCAGCAACAGGATCTAAGACAAACCTCCAACATCTGCAAACACTCAATAAATATATCAATGCCAAAAAACTCCCACTCAACCGTGGTACCAAGTCACCTATGGCATCATAAAATCCATCCTCTCCAAACCAAGAAGATATAAACCAAAGCAGGAACTAATCCTGCACTATCACCCCATCACTGTCACAAGCTCCCACTAAACCGTGTATCCAAGCTATCCATGACATCATGATGAAAACCCATCCTCTAACCATGAGAATCAACCAAGGCATCAAACCATCAAAGAACTCAAAGTGCACATCATGAGCTCCTCAAAAGAAACCAAATAACCATGATCCTCAACCAAGAAGATATACCACCATAACTAAATCAGAAATCCAAGCTAATGAACATCAAGGATGTACTTGTATAACCAATCATGTCATGCCAAAATCTACGACACCATGATCACATCCATGAACCGAGCATCTGGCTCTCAAAGTGTCCAACATGTCAGTATAGTCAACCACAATCCTCCACCATGACTGTACCTGGTAACAACATCTCATCCCTTCTACATGAAGAAAATAGTAAATCATGTGACTCAGGGCATAGACAACCCAAATTCAAGCCACCAATCTGAATATGCATCAATAATGAAAGATCAATGGGCAAAGACAACCCATAACCAAGCTATAAATGCAACCTGTAAGTATAGATCACTTACAACACTGCACAACTTGTAGACCCAACAAGTCATCATGCATATCCAAACCAAACACCGATAACCGTATCATCATGAGACCAATCTGAATATGAACTGAGTATACAATGACATCAAATCTTAAATTTCCAATGCCATAAACTCACAATGTCACCATAGTCAAAATATACTTATAAATTGTTCAGTAATATATCAATAAATAAATCATGCCAAACCTGCACCAAATCTGAACCAATGTGTAGAGCTCTTCAAGAGCTTTCCGTTGACTACTCGAAGTCCAAAATCTGACTCCGTATGCCCAAGTTATGCCCTAATCTATGCTCAAAATAAATAACATCTGACTTTAGGGATCTTAAAACCTAACAAAATCTCAAAATCACAGAACCAAACCTATACCATCTTGTAGTGCTCTAAATTAGCTTTCCAACGCCTATAAGAACTCTAAAATCTGATATTTTGAGAGAAAGTTATGGCCATTTTACTAAGATAGTCTTTTTACCATTTTCAGTACGATTTTTCATTTTTTTTTTTTTTTTTCAGTGACGAAAATTCCGACGGGATTAAATTTGATGGCCATCATGGGCTGAAACCAAAAAAACTCTTTCATTTCCTCTGAACATGGCCAAACTAGGGCATATTATATATCAAAATTTATGAAAATGTCGACATGGATCCAATGGTGAGGTCTATTTTTACCCAGGAGGTCATTTCTGCAAGCTACCTCCCAAAACCCTCATTTAAATGAAACATCCAAAAAACTCTTTTTATCCAACAATTTCATGTGCCCAAATCTTTTAACATCCCATTATAACAGAAAACCCAAAACCCTCAGATCTGCAATAAATCATTCATATATCTTGCCCTTTCTTTTATCCTCTCATGCATTCCCATGGATTCAATCTAGGGTTACAATAATAAAACCATAGCTCTGATACCACTTGTAAGGAAACTTGGCAATAAAGAATATAACCGTTTCCACATAACCCATAATAGATCTGAAATAAAGACGAAATTAAAATCCACATGCAAGAGAATAGACAACATACCCACAAAATTGTGACACAAGATATACCCTGGGAAACCCTCATTGAGGGAAAAACCCAGCCTCCAAAAGCATCCATCATCATGTATTATTCAGCAAAAAATACCATTTCCATACAAACATGGAAGCCTTCATGGCCATAGCCACAACCGAGCAAACTATGTGAACAAGCATGAATCCACACATCCCATGCCATGCTTTCAACCTTCACAAATGCTCCCTTGGCTAACCTATCAAGCCTTGTCTTGCTCGACTCTTGCCTTTTGTCTTCTCCTTGTCACTCTCTTTTTTTTCTCTCTCTATAACAACTACCCTTGTGGCTGCTTATATAGTAGCAAGTCCCACAAAACCACTAAGTGGTATTACATAAACCATGTGCTAAAACCATGTGCTACCTAACCCACTGACCCCACATTTAATATTGGGCATTTAATTCTTTTTCCCAATGTTAAATAATTACATCAAATTTTTTCACAATGTTACAATACAACTAATCAAGAATATTCTGTAGGAATCTTTACATGTTGCACGTCCATCTAGGTACAACATTACATAATAAAATAAAATAATAAAATAACAATATTATGCAATGCGTGCAACACCCATTATCTCAACATTTAAGTCTTTCATTTCTAGTCACAATTTACTCATTATCCATAGTTTTTCATGAAGGTGCTCATGCATTATAACATTCTCTTAGGATATACTAAAGAGTTGTTCATCATTTTCCCTCAACACATCCTTGGAAATTCTCTCTACATCTTCTACAATTTTCCTTTCTTCCTTAGATGCTCTCTTCCCTTAAAAGTCTTCACACATCCTAACAGAGTAACTTTAAAGATTTGTTTTTAATTTTGTAATTTTTTTTTAAAGATTCTAATTCATTTCCATCAATTTTGCAATTACTTCCTTAGATTCTTCAAACATGGATCCTTTAAATAATTGATCAATGTAGTCCTAGATTTCATTTATATTTTCAATGAGCTCTCTTCTTATAGCTATGGACTTCCTCATATTTTTTTGCATCTTTTGGATAATCTCATTTCCACTTTCAAGTTGCTTCTCACAACTATAACTCTCCAAACAACTTGAACATCACACACTATGGCTTGGTTCCTAAGCTAAAAGTGTTAACTAGTCAAATTTGACTTTTTTGTGAGCTTAATTTCTTCCTTAGTGTGTGGTGTTTAAGGGTAGTCATTTAACTCTCCATGATTGTGGATCTTTCCCTCAAGTTGTTAGGCTTATTATCAAGAGAACCAAATCTTTTATACTAATTGTTATGATTCTCAAGTATTGGGGGGTGAATAAGTACAAATAGATAATGTATAAATTAAAACATTATATGCTCAACTAAAATATTAACTTCCAAACCACAAATCTTATAACCAATGCAAGTAAATAAAAGATAATAATATCTACCAACCAAAAAATTATCACACATAGCACATATATTTTGGAATCATGTAAACCCTTGTAAGAGAGTAAAAAACATAGTGGGGATGACACCCACAAGTTCACTACTGCAGTAAATGAGTTTCCCTATTAGAAGCTACAATAACCCTTTATGAGAGTTCACCTTGTTAGGAGTGATGTGCACCTTGTTATAAGGATAGATAGATATGTAAAGATCTACCTCGTGAGAGGATTTCAAAACTCTTTTAAGAGATTACCCAGTTAAGGGATTTAAAGCAAGAACTTGTTAGAGTTCTTCTAACTTAGGGATTGTCTTATTCAATAGGTAGGAAACAACAAGATTATTGATTTAGATGTGGCACTTCTTTCTTATCAGATCCAATCTTCTCTATGCACTTATGCAATTGTTCTCTACTCTACTATGTTGAACAACTCAATCACAACCTTAACATTTTACAATAAACACTCCCTTTCTCTTCACATACCTCCTTAAGAACAATTATATTAGAGATTAAAAAAATTCCTCTTACTCTTATCCATTTATTCAAACCTTAAGCTTCTCCTACAAATACCATCCACACACACACACACACACACACACACACACACACACACACACACACACACACACACACACATATATATATATCTTTATGGTGTAATACATTGTATCATGACTATGTCAAACTTCAAAAAGATCTTCATATCATGCATACAAGGTAGTAAAACAAATTTTGAATCATTTAATGCACCACTCCAAATATATGTTATACTTCTTCAATGATCCTAAGAATTCCAACTCATCATATCATAACCTCCAATCTTTATCATAACAATACCCATCATGATTGTGCATACTAGAATGTTGTTATGATCTAAAATCATCTAAATGTCTTCAAGAACTCAAGTGTTTATATTTGTCTTGATAATTGTGACAAGCTAAACTCTTTTACCGATCAACCATTTAGGTTGTGGTCATAACTATGTTGAAAGATAACCATGATGATGTTATGCATTTGATCACAATACACAATTAGACATTTACCATGATTGCCACCAAAGTGTTGTTTATGTTGTCAACTAGTCTATTGGACTTAACCTATTTTTTATATGAAAAATCATAATAACTTATCACTTATTGTGTTCTCACTTCATTGATAGTTACCATCAATGATAACCAAAAAATAATCTCCTTATGACTTCCACTAATCTATCTATCATAATGCCAACACTTTTAACCAAAATTATTGCTTGTTATCAAGTTGCAATAAAAAACTAAATATCATGAAAATCAACTTGCAACAAAAAATTATTTATATAATTGACACCAAGATTTTTAATGTGAAAACCCTGTAAAGGAAAATACCACATGGGATCAACAACCCAAATAATTTCACTCTTCTAAAGGGACCTTTGTTAGTAGCCAATCTTGTTAAAGGTTTCTATATGCATTGTTAATGTGACCTAGTTAAAGGATTTACACCAAAAGATCATATAGGCCTTATCACTCATTGATCCTATCTAAAGAGTGACCTATTCTAAAGGACTTATAAGAACCACTAATAAATGTTACCATATAGGATTTAAAAAACTTGTTAGGTCCACTCAATTAAGATATTTTTCAACTACAATTGTTAGAATGTAACAATTCAAAAGATCTATTAGGTTTAACACTACCTTGCTTGCTCAAATCTCTATTCTTCTTGGTCTCTTTCTAATCTCCTTCTTTTGGTTGATTCAATATTTTACTCCTTCACTTTGCACTTAACTCTCCTTGATATTGCTTCTACTCTACTCATTTCACCTTGCTTCTTTCAGCTTCAATAACTTTGCACTTTGTTTTTCTTTCTGCAATAGCTCTACTAATGATCAACAATCAAAAACTTGCTCCAACTTCTCCTTAAGTAGTAAACTCTCTACTTCCAAATTCTCCTTGATTTTATCTCTTAATCAACACATCAATCTCAAATTCATTTCATTAAGCCACTTAGAAAATAGAGCTTTCCTAGAAATTTTTTCCCATCTTTATCCTTCTTTATTCTCCATCATCATATCTTCATTATATTTTTCCATTTGTAGATCTTGTTGACATTGTAGTCAAGTTTTTTTATTAGTGACACACATATTTATTTAGACAGTTAGTATCTACTGAGCATATTGTATAGTTAACAACATTAACCAAGTAATTTAGACTCCACCAAGTTCTATAGTTGCTACCAAGTTCAAGGAACAATATTCAGTTTGTGCTGAGAAGTTTCTACCAAGTTGGTGATTATTAGTGTAAACTAAGATTCTTAGTGTTTACTGAATTTCTTAGTGCAAAACAAGTTCTACAATGGTTATCGAGTTTGTAGTTTTAGTGATGTGTACCCAGTGTTGACCAAGACACTCAGTGTCAACCAAGTGATTTAGTTTATACTGATCTCGTAGTGATAGCATTGACTGAGCTATGAAATGTGAATCAAGTGATTCAATTTATATGTTGAGTTTCACAGTATTTTTTGAGTCACTAGTGTAGACTGAGTTTAGACTACTTGGAAGTGATTAGTATGGACCAAGCTTCTACATCTACTGAGTGCATGATGATGCAAAGCATTGCCAATGGATGTCGAGTATCAAAACCTCACAAAGCTAGTCTTCAGAATCTGAGTACCTACAGTTGGGTTGAATTTGTGTATTTTATGGAAACTTGTATTGTAGCCAACTTTGATGAATTTTAAATTGGATTGGTATATATGTAATGTATTGTACTACATCCAAAGTAATGGGTGAACAATGATATGAAGAGAAGTGAAAAGTAAAAGGTTGCAATACTATAAGGAGTAGCAAACATTTATCTATCACAGCAAGGTGATCATTAAACTCAAAAGAATCTCATTCAGCAAACCAAGTTGTACATTAGAGATCAACCATTGTTTCATTCTAACAGGTGGATCAGTTAAATCCTTTCACAAGGTAGATTGAACAGTCTTTTGTAAATCTCTTTACTAAGTACATACTTCATTGTATTTTTTTAAATCCTTTTGCAAGGTGGACCTAGCAGTCCTTATTGCTCCTAACAGGGAAAAACATTAGAAGTGATCATTTTAAGCCTTAATAGGCCAACTTTATACTACAGTACTAAAGCTTGTGGGTATCATCTCCACCCTAGTTTTACTTTCTATTTGGAAGGTTTCTGGGTCACCATATTGTGTGTCAAAATGTTATGAATGTTTTACTACTTTTAGTTTTTCATGCATGCAATTAGATCAGAATACACATGAAGGATTAATTAGTAAACAAATATTAAGTTTTATTAGTTACTAATTCACCCATCCCCTCTTAATAACTTAGCCTATCATATATATTTCCAACAATTGGTATCAAAGCTTTGTGCTTCCTAGGAAAGAAGTTTAATAGCTTGAGCAAAGATCATAGGCAATGGAGGTATTCATATTTGATAAGGCTATTGACAATGAAAAGATAGATTTGGAATTGGCTATTGGGCAACTAAAGAAAGAAAAGAAGAAAATCTCTCAATCCTTGAAAAGAAGAAAAAATATTGCAATTCAGATATATGACAATCTCTACATTGAAGAAAGAATTGAAGACATCCCTTCAAAAAACAATTTAGATGAAGCAATCCAAAAACTATTAGAAAAGAATGTTACTCTTCAAGAAGAAGTTAGAAAGCTGAAAATAGAATAAGAAATTTAGTCAGCAAGATTGTGTGAAGTAATGGAAGAGAAAAAAAAATGATAAAAGAAGAGATAGAAGGAAAGAACAATGAAATTCAACATCTATCCCTTCAATAGGAAAACTTCATTGATCATCATACCAATGCAAATCAAGAAATCATGAATCTAAGATCAAAGAATGAAATATTGCAGAATGATCTAAACACTGAAAAACAAACCTATAAAAGGATGATGAAACCTAAAATAGACATAAATCAATTGAATGAGCAAAGCCATTATAGATAAAAAAAGGAAAAGCAAGAATTGGATATACAGAAGAAGGTGAATCATCCAAGAAAGGAGCTCAAAAGAATCAAAGACCTACTTGCAATCACTATGGTAAGATAGGTCATACATCAAATAGATGTTGGAGCAATGAAAAATCTAAATTCAATGGAAAATGCTATAATTGTAATCAACATGGTCATAGAGCTAATGAATTCAAAGAGAAACCTAAATTTGAGGGCAAATGTCACAAATCCAAGAAGCATGGGCACAAATCTTCTGAATGCAAAACTAAGATATTGAATCTAACAAAATAGATTGTAAAAGCTATATTTGGTTGGGACTACAACACTTGGTGTAGATGTCATTATTGTGGAGAATTTGGACACATTAGAATGAATTGTGTAAAACATCACATGGGGACAAGAGACACCACTAGAAGACATTTTATTTGTACAAAACTTGGACACCTTGCCAAGAAATGTATTAATACTAGAAGAATTGAAGATGAAAGAAAGCCAAGGTTGATAACATCAAAGAGTAGATGAGACAACAATGGATTCCAAAATCTTTTGAGAATAAAGTATTAGAGTAAGTTGCATAGAAGATTGCAATACATCAAGTAGACTTGTCTACTATCCTAGGCTCCTTGGAGACCTCTGCCAAAAAATGTAACTTCTTTATTCGGTAAACTCTATGACACATCAATTGTCACTCAAGAAATTAAAGGAAAACTCTCCAAGATTGATGAAGATCTAAAGGCAAGTGCACAACAGTTGCAACTTGACTCGAGCTACAGTTCTACTCACTATACAAAGATCAAATTTCTAACTGATATGTAGGAAAAATTGTTAAGGGAAGAAGCTAGGATAAGGGCTACACTTGTAGATATATAGGGCATGATTCTTCCTAACATGGATGCATTGCATAAATATATTGCACATGCTAAAACCCTCATCCATGATAACAATTTCTCCATTACTAATCACATGATAGAACTATCAACAAAAGTTCAGATTGCATTGGACACAAGCAAGGTGTTGCAAGAAAATTGGGACAAGACCATGGCACTAATCCTTAAGGAACATTATGATTTCTTGTCACATTTTGGCATAACTGTATAGTAAACACCTTTGGCATTTATGTCAAAAGGGAGAGAAGATGCATATGATATAGTGTAAAGGGGGAAGAAGATGTATATTGTAAAGGAGAGAAGATATGATATACAAAGGGGGAAAAGATGTTGTAAAGGAGAAAAGATGAGAAGATGTATATAATGTAAAGTATATTGAATATAATATGATGGTGCTCCCCCATACATATATATTCAATATAATTTACATTATATACATCTTCTCATCTTTTCTCCTTTATAGCATCTTTCCCCCCTTTGTATATCGCATCTTATATTATATCTTCTATCCTTTATAATATACATCTTCTTCCCCCTTTACACTATATTATATACATCTTCTCTCCCTTTTTGACATAAATGCCAAAGGTGTATCTATATACTCATGCCAAAATGTGACAAGAAATCAAAATGTACCTTAAGGATTAGTGTCATTGTCTTGTCCCAATTTTCTTGCAATACCTTGCTTATGTGCAATGGGATCTGAACTTTTGTTGATAGTTTTATCATGTGATTAATGATGGAGAATTTTTTATCATGGATGAGGGTTTTAACATGTGCAATATGTTTTTGCAATGCATCCATGTTAGGAAGAATCATGCCCTATATATCTACACTTTTTTTATCATGGATGAAGGTTTTAGCATATATAGGGCATGATTCTTCCTGACATGGATGCATTGCAAAAACATATTGCACATGCTAAAACCCTCATCCATGATAACAACTTCTTCATCATTGATCACATGATAGAACTATCAATAGAAGTTTAGATTGCATTACATACAAGCAAGGTGTTGCAAGAAAATTGGGACAAGACAATGACACTAATCCTTAAGGTACATTATGATTTCTTGTCACATTTTGGCATAACTTTATAGTATACACCTTTGGCATTTATGTCAAAAAGGGGGAGAAGATATATATAATATAGTGTAAAGGGTGAAGAAGATGTATATTGTAAAGGAGAGAAGATATAATATAAGATATGATATATAAAGGGGGAAAAGATGAGAAGATGTATATAATGTAAAGTATATTGAATATATATGTATGGGGGAACACCATCATATTTTATATATATATATATATATATATATATATATATATATATATATATATATATATATATATATATATATATATATATATATATATATATATATATATATATTCAAATAAACATCTCTTCCAAAAGTAATTTTGAAAAATCTCAAAAATAAAGTACATTACCAAGTTGACAGCACAAAATGGAGACTATAGATTGTTTGAAACATTCTGAAAATTCAATTTTGATTGATAAGTGTTTTTGTCACTAATGCCAAAGGTGGAGATTGTTGACATTGTAGTCAAGTTTTTTTATTAGTGACACACACACACTTATTTAGACAGTTAGTATCTACCGAGCATATTGTACAGCTAACAGTGTTAACCAAGTAATTTAGACTCTACCAAGTTCTATAGTTGCTACCAAGTTCAAGGAATAGTATTCAATTTATGTTGAGAAGTTTCTACCAAGTTGGTGATTATCAGTGTAAACCAAGCTTCTTAGTGTTACCAAGTTTCTTGGTGCAAACCAAGTTTTACAGTGGTTACCAAGTCCATAGTTTCAGTGATGTGAATCTAGTATTGACCGAACCACTTAGTGTCAACGAAGTGATTCAGTTTATACTGAGCTCATAGTGATAGCATTGACCTAGCTATGCAGTGTGAATTAAGTGATTCAATTTATATACTAGTTTTGTAGTATTCATCGAGTCACCAATGCAGACTGAGTTTAGACTACTTGGAAGTGATCATTATGGACCAAGCTTCTACATCTACTAAGTGCATGATGATGCCAAGCATTGATAGTGGATGCTAAGTATTAGAACCTCACCAAGCCAAACTACTAGTCTTCAAAACTTGAGTACCTACAGTTGGGATGACTTTGTTTATTTTGTGGAAACTTGTATTATAACTGACTTTGATGAATTGTAAATTAGATTGGTATATATGTAATGTATTGTACTACATCTAAAGTAATGTCTAAAAAATGATATGAAGAGTAGAAGTGTGAAGTAAAAGGTTAATGCATTATAAGGAGCAACAAAGATTTATCTATTATAGCAAGGTGATCATTACTCTCAAAAGAATCTCATTCAGCAAACCAAGTTGTGAATCAAAGATTAGCCATTGTTTCATTCTAACAAGTGGATCCATAAAATCCTTTCACAAGGTAGACTTAATAGTCTTTTATAAATCTCTTTACTAAGTGCATACTTCATTGTATGTTTGTAAATCCTTTTGCAAGGTGGACCTAGCAATCCTTATTGTTCCTTATAGGGCAGATCATCAAAAGTGATCATTGTAAACCTTAACAGGCCAACTTTATATTATAGTACTAAAGCTTGTGGGTGTCATCCCCACCCTAGTTTTACTTTCTATTTGAAAGGTTTCTGGGTCACCATATTGTGTGTCAAAATATTATGAATGTTTTACTTCTTTTAATTTTTCATGCATACAATGAGATCATAATACACATGAAGGATTAATTGGTTAATAAAGATTAAGTTTTATTAGTTACTAATTCACCCCTCCCCTCTTAGTAACTTAGCCTATCATATATATTTCAAACAAATCTTATAAAAAACTTTGACTTTAACCTTCAAACTTCTCACACATTCTTTATTGTATTAGGATTAACCTCATACACAAATAATAGTTACATGCAAATATAACCAATATCAAAAAATAAAAGATTGCACAGAAGAGAACACAAGACACACAAGTTTAACATGGTTCACTCAATCCTTGGGCTAGACTCACAAAAAAAAAGTCCAATATTATTATTATCCAGTGATTATAATTCACAATCCCTTATAGCTCAATACCACCGCAAGAAGCTACAATAGCACCATACATTATGAAATCCCTAACCCTAAGCCTTTTTATACAAGCTTTTTTCACTTACAAAATTAGGGCTAGAATAACTTGTCTAATAGAAAAAATAACATCTGACACCTTTTACAATATAAGGTCATTTTTGGCTTCAGGGGAGCTACCCCAAAAACCCCAGTAGGAGCATTTCCCCTTGACCCCACCCTGTATTGTGATAGGGAGCAAACCTAGGGGGTTGGCCCTTGACCCCATCTTGGGGGCACTATCCCCAAACCCTTGTAAAAGTAAACTAGGGAGAAATCACATCAAATAAACCTTTGATTCTAATTGGGCTCCACATCACAATATATTGTCACTAAAAGTCAGCCTCAAATTTCATTTTTATAAACTTGTTATTCAATCGATTACTCAATGAACATAACATTTCACTTGGTTAATACATTACTTGGCTAACACTAAAATTACTCAGTTAACATTGATCTTCAACTTTCTTTTCCTATTGCTTGATGACAACTATAATCACTCGGTGAACACTATATTCCTTCTTTCACCTTGTTACTAAATATAACTTGTATAGCTCATTATATTACAAGATTACATGATTGTAAAATAATCAAACCAACATTACACCATCATTTTCCAACTCATTCAAGTTCCCACTGAATATCATTGTAAGAATTTTCCTAAGCGAAAAATTCACCCAAGAACTAAGAACTCAAACACAAGCACACAGTAGACCAAAAGAGAGAGAGTATGATCAAAATGAAAATGTAGTCAATATGCCATAATTCATGCAATGTGCAATGTAAAAGTACACTAGGAGTGCATGTATATAAAGGCCTCTGAGATACATCTAAAATGCCTCGTAATCAGCACCATGATGTGTCATACAATCGAGCACATGTCCACCAGATATGGGTTATCCTCCATTAAGCATGGAAATAAGTGCGGTGATGAGAGGATAAGAATACAAGGGTGTGACATGCAAAATAGTGTTGTAGACACCATGTGCTTAAATAGAGTTGCATACTCCTATGTTGTCTACATGACAACTCAAAATGTGTACAAACTCCTAAGTGTCTCACAAATAAAAATAATAAAATAATGCAAAATAATTAAATAATGCATTAACCTAAGTAAACTTAAGTAAGTGTAATAAGTAAATACTTATTTACACCAACAATCATACTTATCAACTCAATAATCTAGCTCATCCACATACTTCCTTCTCATCAATCAAATGATATGGCACTCTATTGAATTAGCATAATGTGTAATCAACTAAGACTTGACATCAATGACAACATAACAAGTTTTATGACTCTTGCACATACATTTATAGGATTCTCAATTACATCATTAGTTAGGGCTAACAATCTCCCCCTTTGGCATTGATGGAAACACATAAGCATATGATTTGACTACATAAGATAATCATATATATGCATCGACAATAATACAACTATTCAACTCAAAAGTCATGATGTTAGAGAGCTTCATTCAAGTGTACTTAGTTTTGTATCTTTAGTTTTTAGAAAATTTATTCAACATTTCTCTCCCTTAAGATATGATCTTCTTTTGTTCAACAACATCATCATTCCTCATTCACTTACTCTCTTTGAATATTCTCTCCATGCTTAGTCTTTGTCTCCCTCTTTACTTTTTATTTCTTATTGATTCTCACATATTCTCTTCCTCTTAGTTATTCACTACCTCTATGAATTAATCTTCTTTACTAATTCTCTCCTCCATTAACAACAATACCTTCTCCCAAACTCCACAAATTTAGGAAATAACTCCTAAAGAGTGAACTCTTGCATCAACTCCACAAAGATTTTTTTTTTCATCCATGAATTTACACAACATGCATCTTTGCTTTGTGAATTTTTAGATAGGGGTAGGGTTTCCAACTTACCTCTTAGATACTCAAAAACATCCTTAGGAAGTGGCTTGGTAAATATGTCTACAATTTTCTCTTTAGACTTCACATATTCAAGCCTGACTTGTTTCTCTTGTACTTTCTCCCTCAAGTAGTGATGTTTGATTGATATATGTTTAGTCTTTGCATGCATTGCCAGATTTGTTGATATATTCACTCCAATAGTGTTATTATAGTGAATAGTAGTAGGCTTAATTATCTCTTCTTGCATTCCTTCAAAAAATTGTTTAATCCAAACAATATTTGAACAATTGATTGCAACAACAATATATTCAACTTCAACAGTAGATTATGAAATGCAACTCTGTTTCTTGCTTAATAATGTTATCAATCTTTCTGCTAAAAAGAGAGATCTGCCACTTGTGATTTTCCTATCATCCATATTAATAGCCTAATCAACATTAGTATTGAATGTCAGAGTAAATTCACCATCTTGTTTATACCATATTCCAAAATCTTCAATTCCTTTTAGATATTTGAATATCCTTTTGACAAAAATCATGTATGTTTCCTTAGGATTAATTGAAAACCTTGGAACAATTTCAACAACATGTACAATATCTAGTGTACTATGCAAATCATACTGTAATTTACCAATCATTGATCTGTACTGTGTTTCATTTACTTTTGCAAAAGTATCTTCCTTTGATAATTTCACTCTAGTCACCATAGGTGTACCGATTGGTCTTGAATCATCCATTCCAAATGTCTTCAAGATTTTCTTTACATACTTAGATTGAGTCACATATATACCATTATTTTTTTGGTGAACTTGTAACCCAATGAAAATTTTGATCACACCAAACATAAACATCTCAAATTCCTTACTCATTTGATCAGCAAATGTCTTACATAGTAAGTCATTTCCTCCAAATATAATGTCATCCACAAATATTTCAGTAATCAATGCCATACTTTCAAATTCACATTTCACATACAAATTATTGTTCTCACTTGTTCTAGAAAATCTGATTTTAATCAATTCGGAATGTAACCTTTCATACCATTCTCTCGATGCTCATTTTAGTCTATATAATGCCTTGTTGAATTTGCAAACCATTCTCCTATGATCAAGTTCAATGAATCCTTCTAGTTATTCTATGTAGACTTCTTCTTTAAGTATTTCATTCAAAAATACATATTTGACATCCATTTGATATACTTTGAACTTCTTGTAGGTAGCATAGGCCAACAGTGTTCTTACACCTTCCAATCTTTCTACAGGTGAAAAAATCTCACCATAATTTATTCCTCCTTGTGCATTACCTTTGCAAACTATTCTTACTTTTTTTCTCACCACTTCTCCATTTTCATTCATCTTATTTCTGAAAATCCTTTTTGTTTCTATCATGTTCTTGTCTATGGGCCTCAGTACTAGTGTCCATGTGTTGTTCTTCTCTATCTAATCAATCTCTTCAATCATAACATTTATCTAGCCTTCATTTTCAAGTGTAGCCTTAATTGTTCTAGGTTCAAATTCAAATATTAAATAGGTATTGTCTCTTAACTTCTTGTCAACACTCCAATGTTTTTGTCTCCAATGATTTATTTAGTTGAATGATTCTTTCTCACATATTTGGCTAATACATGTTCTAATCTTTGATTCTCAACATTTTCTTCACTTTTTTGGGGTTTAACTTCTTACTAAAGTTGTATTGTCTGATTCTTGGGTAAGGCAGTTTGTAACTCAGGTAATAATGTTTGATGCTTGGTAGCTCTTTGTTGTGACTTGGGTAGTGTCTGGTACCTCTTCATACACACACACACAAACTTGTTGTAATCTTCAAGTTTCTTTTTTCTTTCCACATCATTCTTGTTTGCAAACTCATCAATTCTCACATTTTCACTTTCAATCATTTTGTTAGTAGCTTTCTTCAAACATTTGTAAGCTTTTCTTTTAGACAAATAGCCAAGGAATATACCTTCATCTTTGTTTGAATCAAATTTACCATTCCTTATGAAGGGGGAAAAACCCAAGACAAAATAAACACAATAGGAAAGGAGACTTTTATTATCAAAAGTGATACACTAGTACATTCATTACAAAAAAAATTGACTCAACAATATGCCATATGGGCTTACAACATAATCAAATTATGGAGAAAAACCCTTCTCGCAATATCTTTTCCCAAACTCCACCAAAAACTCCTTTACAATGCAAGGAATGACCTTATGTAACCTATATAAGTTTTAGGGTTAGGAATACATTTTATAATATGTCATTTATTATCCATTGCCAAAGTAGAAGGTTCTAGAAGACACGTCAGAAGTCGATGCAAAATTAGAAGAATCCAAAAAATGGTAGTCCAACTTTTAGGAGGTATAACTTTTGATCTAGGGCTCTAATTGAAAACCCATTTACATTTATGGAAATCTCATTGAGCATTCTATATGCCTATGGAACTTCTTATCTTGTCCCCCATTTTTTGGGCCTGTATGAGGCTTTTTAGTGTCTCAAATATGACTTTGGAGCATTCTCAGGAGGCCTCCAGGCAACTTAAAATTGCAATAACTTTCAAACCGTAAAGCCTTTTGACCTAATTATTTTTAGGAATTCTTGAAATTACAAGTAAAATCATCCCTTCAACTTACACCCTCTGAATCATCATAATTATGGCTCAATTATAAAATAATCTATTTTCTACACTAGCACATATCCTGAGGTGCTTAAAAACACTAACCCAAAAAACTAACAGTGGAACTATAAGAGTTGAAGCCTCTATTTGGCCCAAATGGGTATCTATACATATAAAAAAATTAAACATAGGCTAACACTAAGCATATTTTTGGATTATATAGGATTGCCCTTACACCACTGGATGCTCCTGCATCACCTTTAATCCTTAAAAATATAACACCTACTTCCAAATATTTTGAAATAATTTACATTAGTTGTATGACCATACCAAAGGTTATAGAGTGTCTTTTTTGTTCCTTCCTTCAACTAAACTCAATTGACTGTATAAATAGTAGTGCTAATAGCTTCTCTCTAGAACATTTGTGCAACATATTTTTCAATCAGCAATGTCCTTGCACAATTCACAATTGATCTATGTCTTCTCTCAGTAATTTAATTTTGTGGTGGTGTCCTTGGTGTAGATAAATGTCTCTTAATACCATACTCAGCACAAAAGAAAATGAATTCAATAGACATAAATTCACCATCTCTATTAGATCTTAAACATATCAATGATTTACTATTTTTTTCCTCAAATATAGCCTCATACCATTTGAACATATCAAAATCATGTGATTTCAACTTCATGAACATGACAATCATCATTCTAGAATAATCATAAACAAACAAGATGAGATATTTGTCACTGTAATAACTTTCCATACCCAAGGGTCCACATATATCAATAGGTACTAGTTCCAAAATATCATTACAAGCATGTGTCTTTCTTGAAAACCTTGACTTTTTCATCTTATTGAGACATTCTTTACACATGACATTCTTAGGTTTTTGCAAATTCAATAAGCCTCTAACTATTTTCTTTCTACTAACCTTTGCCATATACTTAGAATTTATGTGACAAAATCTCTTATGCCACAACCATACATCCTCAACTTTAGAAAATAAACATGTCTGAACAGTATGTTCAAGATAAAATAAATTACCTTTAATTTGCATCCCATATCCAATTAGATTTCCTTCATCATCAAAGATTTTGTCTTTTTTTTTGAATTTCTCCAACTTGTGACCTGAATTATTCAACTAAAGAAAAATCAAAAGATTATACTTTAGTCCTCTACCTTTCACTAGACTTGGAACATCATTACCTAACTTAATAGTTCCACCATCATCAATTTCTCCAATTTGTCAAACTTACTTATGTCACTAGTCATGTAATTTGAGCATCCACTATCTATAATCCATATATCATTCTTGCTAATATGTGAAATATGAACACTTTCACTTTCATACCTTTCTCCATTAGGATCTTCCTTGATAGCAACATAAACCATCTCAACTACTTCCTTCTCTTCATCGGTACTAGACTCAGTATTCTCTTCTTCAACAATATTATAGCATGATTTCTTACCTTTGTCTTTATATTCCTTATTCTTCTTGTACATGTGATATTTCTTGTCATTTATGTCACTCTTGCTTGTGTTAGAATATTTAGTAGCAAAATGACTGACTTTATTGCACTTAAAACAAATTAGGGGTAGATTACCTTTGAATTTACCTTTACCTCTTGATAACCTTCTTACAAGTAATGCTTCAATCTCATCCAAATCATCTTCAGACTCAAATTCACTTTCATCTTTACTTTTTTTCCCTTTCTTTGAACTTTCAATAGTTAGTGAAGACTTAAAGGCATTTCCAAGTGTAACCATATTGTCATCATAGTTGCTCAATTCAAATGTCATTAACTAACCAACTAAACTATCAAGTGTCAAAACAATACCAAGCATAGATCTAACTTCTAAAATTGCATAGAAAAATTATATCATAGATGGGAAGGAGAGTTTTAAGAACTTTACTTATAATTTCACTACCACTCATAATACCTCTAACAACTCTAATTGCACTCACAACCTCTTTGATTTGGTTCACATATTGTGCAACATTCTCACCTTCTTTCATTCTAATGTCATCATACTTCCCTCTCATACTTTCAACTTTATCTCTTAGTACATGTGGATCTCCACTGTGTACAAGTGCCAATTTGTCCCACATCTATTTAGCATTTCTATAGTTCTTGATATCATCAAACTTGACATCATTAAGGATAGATGTAATTTCAATCATCAAGCTATTGTGATTTCTCTTCTCAGTCATTTGTTCCACAATCATAGGAGCAAAAAGTGCAATGTATTCATTGTCCAACTAGTGTGTAACATTATCTCTAATTCTAGATAGATGTAGCCTCATTATTGTTGGAGTTGATGAAATCCAACTCCAAAGACGCCCAAGATCACCTGCATGCAAAAACCTATCAAAGAGAAGCCAAGGAGAGAAGAGTGTGGAGCAAGGGAAAAAACCCTAAGCGGACATGAGAGAGAAAATATGAAAAAATAATGAAATTGTATTTACAATGAGAATGCCATAATGTTGTTGAAAATACAATGAGGGAGCCCGAATATAAAGAGCTCTAGGAATCTCCTAGAACAAGCTAGAAGATGCTAGGAGATAAGTGTGACAACTAAGCGTACATCCACATAATGTGGAAAGTCCTCGAACAATGTGAGAGGATAAGTATGATTTAGGAGAGAACAAACTCTCGTATTGTCAACAACTTATAACAAACTCCTAAACTACAAGTAATTAATGAAATGCATTTACCTAAGTAAGCTTAAGTAAATAGAATAAATAATTAATTATTAATTATTTACTCTAACACCCCACCTTAAGTGTTAGGAATAAGGTGTCTCAACCTTGTATAATTCCTATTCTTATTATTTGTTTTGTAAAATGTATTTCTTGCAAATAATGTTGATGTGTCGACATCTTGAATTGTGTGTAAGTAGATCATGGCTAAAACAGTTATGACGGATTTCTATGACACGTAAGAGCTATGTTAGGAAGATTCAATGATAGGTGAAGACATGTGGCAACTAAGATATTTGAATACCCAAAAAAAAATTTGGGGTGGAGAATGGTAACACCCTAATACGGTTTACCTTTGGGAGTAGCCCTAAAGTGAAGCGCATGTTATAAGCATTTTTAGGGTTGCAACGAGAGATGATGTGTAAGAGTGTATTGTTGGTACTGTGAGTTGTTATTGGAGTCTTCTGTTGTTGTTGTTGAGCTTGCATTGCAAGTGTATTATAACCTTGTGTTGAAGATAATACATTATGCAGGTTCTAAAGGGGTGGGGTTGTTTTACCGAAAGGTTTTTCCCCACCGAAAAATCTTTGTGTTATGTGTTTCTTTCTTTGTATATTTTTTGTATGCATGGTTGGCTGCAATATTTTTGTTTACATGATATTGAATCTGTAAGTGTAGAAGATTTTAAAAGGATTTGCATCATACTTTCCTTATGAGATTAGTGTAGGAAGTTGTTTTCGCACCCGAGTTTCCTTACATTAAGTGCAACTTAGGGAAATGCCTTAAGCTTACAAAACTAAGATGAAATGCAGAATGGGTCCCAACAACGAGGCCATGTTAGGTACCCATGTACAATGCAAAAGATGCAACCTCTGAAAATGGGGAAAGAGAGAAAACCACGTGGGAAAAATCCTCCCCCAAAAAGAGGTAAGAACCTAGTGAAGGACTGAAGAAGCCTCCAACTAGGGGAATGTCCCCTAAAATGGGAACAAGGAGTGATCATGAAGAGCATCACTGAAGCATGAAGAAGCCACAAAATTTTCCATCAAAAATAGAACTGTTGATCTGAAGAACCTCCATGGAAGAAGAAGGCATGAACCGAGCATGTCTATATGGTAGATGATCCATCTCACCGAAATGCATAGGTAGCCAGCCACTGCAATTGCCTTGTATATAGGATCAACCATTGAATACATAGTTCACACTATTGAACCATCGAACCATGGATGCATTAGAACAACAATATAACCCCCCCTTAATGTAGATGGGGTGTGATGACAGGCAACTAAAAAAGTGGGCCAAAGTCTCCTACAAACGAACCAAGAATGACGAGAGAGGAAGAGGTAAAAACACCTATAAAGACACGGTCACACTGATGCTACATGGGCTAATATCATGGAAAAGACACTCACTTGACAAAGGGAGAATGCCTAAAAGAACAAACAACTATCCCCCCCATGGTGCTTTATGAAAATAGTGCATGTACAACTAACTCAAAACAATGTTCATGACCCCCAGAATGCAAGAGTGACACTTTATCTCAGTGTGATACATAAAAGTGCTTCAAAATGATAGCTACAATGATCAAAACCAAAAACAAGCTGCAAGAAAACATAGTACAGCCTAAAACAAAGGAAACCATGCGAGGAAAACGATCCTCGAGCCTAAAACACTCAAGATATCCACCATATAGAAAAAATACTAAAAACATGATAGAAAGAGCATGGGCCAAAAACTAAGAAAAGGACCACATTTCTGAAAAGGTGAAAAAACCATCTTTCCAAATATATAAAGTTTTCAAAAAATTGACATAGGATGCAAAAGATATGTATGCTGGAGTCAAAAACACAATTTGGACTTCAACTAAAAAAATGAGCAATAAAAATGCATCAAAACTTAAAAATACCTACACCAATTTCTCTGTCTTGGAACTAGCTTTTTGGCGCTTCTTTCGGATTGGAAAAATACCTCTGTATGCTCAAGTTATGGCCAAAAAATTGAGAGTAGGTCAAAAATTGACCTAGGAGAGGTGCAAGGCCTTATGATGCAGTGTTGACGTCATGCTGATGTCAACATTTCACGATGTTAAAATTGATGGTCTGGAGACCGTCGGTGCAAAAAAGGATGCCATGTGGTAGTGCCACGTGGATGCCACATGGCAGAGCAGATGATGTGGCAGGGGCCACATGGCAAAGTGCCACGTGTCAGGCACTGGCTGGATCCACGCAAGTAGTGGTGGTGACTATGCAGAAGTGGTGAGGGAGGGTAGCGCACCAACGGATGGATGACGGAACTTAGCGCAGACTGCGACGGTGGTGGCTGGATCAAGGGTCGCCACCTATGAAGAGTGGAGGGAAAAGGGAACGCCGCCGGTGTTAGGGGAGCTACAGGAGGAGGTGGGAGTTGGGAGGAGCATGGGTGGCGCAATCGGTCACAGCAGTTCATGGGCAGAGCAGGAGCGGCCATCGGGTGGCGCTACTATGGTGGTGTGCTTTTTATATATTTTTTTGAGATTTGTTCATACTGCGTCCATATGATCCGTACGGAGATGCCCTCCAACCAAAAATTTTTTGCCTCTTGGAGCCCTGTCTCCAAAATCAATGAATTTTATATGGATCCTAGCTAAAAAATGTCTTCTAAATCCAATGGCAATGCCCGTTTGGGCTAAAAGTGCTCTGAAAAATTGTTGATCCCCTGATTTGAAGAAAAAATGCATAAACAAACTAGGGTTTGTGACTTCGAATCATGGCTTCAAAAATCTTTCAATGAAGCAGTAGTAGGGAGGCTCTTATACCATGTTGGAGTTGATAAAATCCAACTCCAAAGACACCCAGGATCACTTGCATGTGAAAACTTGTCAAAGAGAAGCCAAGGAGAGAAGAGCGTGGAGCAAGAGAAAAAACCCTAAGCGAACATGAGAGAGAAAATATGCAAAAATAATGAAATTGTATTTACAATGAGAATGCCATAATGTTGTTGAAAATACAATGAGGGAGCCCGAATATAAAGAGCTCCAGGAATCTCCTAGAACAAGCTAGAAGATGCTAGGAGATAAGTGTGACAACTAAGCATACATCCACATAAGGTGGAAAGTCCTCGAACAATGTGAGAGGATAAGTATGACTTAGGAGAGAACAAACTCCCATATTGTCAACAACTTATAACAAACTCCTAGACTACAAGTAATTAATGAAATGCATTTACCTAAGTAAGCTTAAGCTTAAGTAAATAGAATAAATTATTAATTATTAATTATTTACTCTAACAATTATGTCTTTCCATGAGGAGATATTATCCTTGTTCAACTTTGGTACCTCTCTCAGATTATACATGTTCTAAGCTTTATCTCAAGTTCCTCTAAACTTATTTCTCCAAGCATTGTGCTCTGATACCAATTGTTAGATAACTGAGGTGTGTGTGTGTGTGTGTGGGGGGTATGAATCAGGTTTGTTCATTTATCCTACAGTCCCTTTAAACACTTTAGTATCAATCAAACTTCAAAAACTTCAATAGCAATAACTCGGTGATCTCATTCAACTTCACAATTAACTCTTATAATCAATTTACTTCAAACCTTTGTCTCATTATTTTTTACTTTATTAATATTGGTATTTAATCTTAGGTTTTACCCATTTATTACTGAGTTGCAGTAAAAAGTAAATATCATGATAATCAACTTGTAACATATATGCATTTACACAATGGACACCAAGATTTTTAACTAGGGAAAAAACACCTGAGACCGACAACCCAAACAATTCCACTCTTCTAAAGTGAGCTCTGCTAGGAGCCAACCTTGTTAAATTTTTACATACACATTGTTAATGTAACCTGGATAGAGGATTTACACCAAAAGATCATCTACACCTTATCACTCATTGATCTTGTCTAAACAGTGGCCTACTCTAAAGGACTTATAAACACCATTAATCGATGTTACCATATAGTATTTCATTGACTTGTTAGGTCCACTCGATTAAAAGATTATTCTGTTACAAATGTTAGAAAGTAACAATTCAAAGATCAGTTAGGTTTAGCACTACCTTTCTTGTTCAGATATTTGTTTTGCTTGGTCTCTTTCTTCTGGCTGATTCACTCTTTTACTCCTTCACTTTGCACTTAACTCTACTTGATCTTCCTTCTACTCTTCTTGGTTCACCTTGCTTCTTTCATCTTCAACAATTTCACACTTTGATATGCTTTCTCCAACAATTCCACCAACAATCAACAACCAAAAACTTGCTCCAACTTCTCGTTAAATAGTAAACTCTCTGCTTCCAGATTCTTATTGATTTTGTTGCTTAATCAAAATCATCGATCTCAGATTCATTGCATTTATTTACTTAGAATATAGAAGTTTCATAGAAATTTTTGTTCATCCTTATCCTTCTTCAATCTTTATCATTATATCTTCATTGTATTTTGCAAGCCATAGATCTTATAACAAACTTTGACTTTAGCCTTCAAGCTTCTCAAACTTTCTTTATTTTGACCAAAAGTTGGCCTCAAATTCCATTTTTATAAACTTGGTCTTCTAGATGTTACTTGGTGAACATAACATTTCACTCGGGTAATACATCACTCAATTAAGACTGAACTTACTCGGTTAACATAGATCTTTAAATTGCTTTGCCAACTGCTCATGAGAACTATAGTCACTAGGTGAACATTGTCTTCCTTATTTCGCCTTGTTACTTGGTGTGGCTTGTATAGCTCATAACATTGCAAGATTACATGATGTTAAAAACAATCAAACCAACATTACATCATCACTTTCTAACTCATTCAAGTGCCCATTGAATACCATACTTATCAACTCGATACTCTAACTCATCCACATACTTTCTTCAAATCCTCTTCATCAATCAAATTATATGGCACTCTACTGAATTAGCATAATGTCTATTCAACTAAGACTTGACATCAATGACAACATAACAAATGATATGTCTCTTTCACATACATTCATGGATCTCTCAATTACATCATTAGTTGGGGCTAACAAATCTTTCAATTGATGGCATGTTCCACGTAAAAAATAACAAAATATATAATTAAAATAATTGTAGATTGATCAGATTTAATGGTGGCTGACCAAATTGCAATCTTTGAAATAAATTTAAATATAATAAATTACTATGTCCACATTTACCACCACCCTAATTCTTACTCTTTTCAACACCAAGCTTCGCAACATGTCATAATAGAATCAATTTACTAAATGATCTAGTTCATTTTTCAGGAATAGGATGTGGAATAAATGACCCATAAATACACCAACGTAACAACATTAAATTAGATTATTTATATGTAAGTTATGCATGCACCAAGTTTGTGTCAAGTAACCACTCAAACTTTTATCAGAATTGCATAGTGTACAAGGTTCTAGTATATCCACACTAGTTAGGTGTATCACCTTGTAAGTTAGTTTGATGTGAAGCATCCAGTTTTATTTTTGCATTTCTACCCTTTCCATTACAAGTTTTACAATTCATTTTAGCTTGGAAAGTGATCATCTAATAGGAACCAACCTAGAATCCAACAGTTCACTTCAGTTTTGAATATCCCACATTTGATGAAGAGATTCCCATGTTATGCCAAAATTTTGAATTTTTGCAATTCAGTCAAGGGTGCAATTCTGGTGCATAACAATGACTATGGATTTATGGTTACTGGAGATGTGGCAGATTGTGATAGCGTCACATTCAACATGGGGGTTGTTGGCATTATTGGTGGCTACTTATGAGATTTTTTGGGACCCTTTCTTTGTGTTTGTATCCTATTTCCCTTTGTGTATGGCTATAAGCTTAAGGCTATACAGTTCTAGTGAGTTGTCTTATGGGCTATTCCCTATGTGCGTCATGTGGGATGTAGTTTCTTTCATGTTGGGACACGTCCTTTGTGGTATGGAGTTTCTTCTTTTAGTTAGCCTCAAAATGTTAATAATGTGAAAATGACGAGTTCAAGAGTGTGTTACTAGACTTAAACAAACACATGAATGCTATTAACAGGGAGTAAGAATTCAAACCTAGAGTTGGATAATCAAACTTGTCTATATGAGTAAGAGTTGGAGAGAAAAGAAATTGGCAATATGAGGAGAATAGTATATGGGAGATAACTTCGATAGAAGATCAAATGAGACTTTTTCTTACCCAAGTACAAGGCCTAGAACCACCATCAACTCTCGACTTCAAATTCTATATAAGGTAAGCTTCTAGAATCTTGTAAATTAGATGTCCAAAAGACCAACTTCATTAGAAGAACATATATGTATTGGAAAAAAGTTTCTACATGTTCAATTTTATATACTTCATATAATTCTTCAATGTATTGTACTTCAAGAGTGGCTAAAAGGAATGAAAATTATTTGAAAAGCATACCAAAACTAATAAATATTTTTAAAATGTACAAAACTTACAATGATTAGTGATCTTTAAATCCTACATTATTATATATTTTTTTACTTATATTTTACTATTACTAACCACTACACCTTTTAATAAAGTGCTAGTATAATTTAGTCGGCTGCACAGTCATTTGGTCCGAGGGCTGTTGCCTCAACGGGCACTTGGATTTGAAAGCTCGTATCACTTTAACGGGGAGTAAAGACAGTCTTGATGTGGCAGAACGAAAATGTACCCAGCTTACAATGGCATTCCCTGCCTCAGACTCGCGGCGCTTTCTGGGCAGAGTCGATTGAAGAACGCCATACTCATTTTTCTCACATCACATAGCAATTCTTTCCACTTTTCTTCAAATACCCAGTTATTGAGGGTTTGCATCCACAAGAATGCAATTTCAGAGAGTAAGCAATTCCATTGTCAGACAAGTGAAAGGAGACATCCATTAGCCAAAAACACATATTTACAGAACGCACTGATCATTATGTATGACAAATGTGGAAGATTGGTGGATGCTCGTCAAGCTTTCGACAACGTGACTGAACCAGACGTGTTTTCATGGAATGCAATAATTGGCGTTTACAGAAAGCATGGCCTTCCTCAACAAACATTTGCCCTCTTTCTTGAAATGCAAGCAACAGGGGCTCAGCCTGACGAGGTCACATTCTCTATAATTCTCCACGTATGTGCCAACGCCGTAGCTCAGAAACATGGTTTGCAGATACACGGAACTATAATTAGACGTGGGTTTCAATCTCCTCTTACTGTGATGAATACCCTCATTCATATGTACATAAAATATGGATGCCTAAACCATGCAAGCGAATTGTTTGACAAAATGCCTAAACGAGATGTAGTGTCATGGACTTCCGTCATTGCTGGATATGCCCGGATTGGGTTTGTTGAAAAAGCCTTGGAGATTTTCAAGCAAATGCAATCAGTAGATGTTAAGCCAAGCTTGGGAACCTTTTCGAGCGTCCTACCAGCTTTGGCTAAAGTGGGAGCTTTGAAACATGGTATGGAGATTCATGGAAAAATAATTGAAAGCCTGTTTTTGTCAGATGATGTAGTTGTGACTGCACTTATAGACATGTATGCAAAATGTGGAAGCATACAGAAAGCAAACAAACTGTTTGACAAAATAGCTCAACCGAATGTAGTTTCATGGACCGCATTCATGGCCGGATGTTCACAAAGTGGGTTTGTTGACAAAGCTTTGGACATTTTTAAGCAAATGCAACTAGCAGGCGTAAAACCAAACTTCGCAACCTTTGCTAGCATACTTCCAGCTTTTGCCAGAATGGGAAATTTGGAAAAGGGTATGGAAATCCATCAAAATGTAATTAAAAGGGGATTTTTGACGAACATGGTTATTAATGCCTTGATAGACTTGTATGGGAAATGTGGAAGTGTACAGAAGGCGCAATTAGTTTTTGACACAATGCGTCAGCGGAATGTGATCTCGTGGAATGCCATGATTGTAGGTTATGTACAAAATGGGTTGCTTGATAAAGCCTTGGAAATGTTCAGGCAAATGGAATTTACCGGCGTGAACCCAGACCACACAACCTTTGCCAGTATTCTTCCCGCATGCGCGAAACTTGAAGCTTTGGAACAGGGTATGGAAACCCATCAAAAGGTAATCAAGCGTGGGTTTTTATCTGATGTTGTAATCTTGACTGCTCTGATAGATATGTATGCCAAATGTGGAAGCATGCAAAAGTCGCACATATTGTTCGGCAAAATGTCTCTACGAAATGTAGTTTCATGGACTGCAATGATTGCAGGATATGCACAAAATGGACTTGTTGAAAAAGCGTTGGAGATCTTTAAGCAAATGCAATTTGAAATGGTAAAACCAAACTTCCCAACCTTTGTCAGCGTCCTACCGGCCTGTGCCAAAATAGGAGCTCTGGAACATGGGATAGAGATCCATCAAAAAGTAGTAGAAAACGGGTTTTTGTTTTATGGAGTAGTTGCAAATGCCCTTATAGATATGTATGCAAAATGTGGCAGCATACAGAAGGCACGAGAATTGTTTGACAAGATGGATTATCCGGATGTTGCAACATGGAATGCAATGATCGCAGGATATGCAATGCATGGCTATAGCAGGGATGCCCTAAAACTTTTTGAACTAATGGAGCACTTTGGAACCAATCCTGACTTGGTAAGCTTCATTTGTGTTTTATATGCATGTAGTCATGCAGGTACAGTGGAGAATGGGTGTCAATATTTCCACAACATGAGGAACTTCTATGGCATCGAGCCCACAGTGGATCATTATGTATGCATGGTTGACCTTCTTGCCCGCGCTGGCTATCTTGAAAAAGCCCTAAACTTCATCGCCAAAATGCCAATCAGACCTGATGTGGCCATGTGGGTGTGTTTGCTTGGCGCTTGTAGATCGTATAACAATATACCTCTAGGAGAATTTGTGGCAAGACTCCTTTTTGATATGGATCCTAATAATACTGCGCCTTATGTTCTTCTCTCGAATATTTATTCAGAAGTGGGTAGGCAAGGTGACGCGCACAAGGTAAGGAAATTGATGAAGGATAGAGGAATTAGTAAGGTACCGGGATGTAGTTGGATTGAAGTGCAGAAAATGGTGCATGCCTTTTGTGTGGGAGACAGATCACACCCACAAACAGAGGAAATCTATGCAGAGTTGGAGAAATTGTCTTGGCAGATGAAGGCCTCTGGGTATATTTCGGATACAGCACCTGTAGTGAATGATGTGGAGGAAGAGGAGAAGAAATTACTTGTCTGCCACCATAGTGAGAAGTTGGCAATTGCATTTGGATTGCTAAACACATCCCCAGGAACGACTATTAGAGTTGCCAAAAACCTTCGTGTGTGTAAGGATTGCCACACTGTAACCAAGCTTATATCCAAGATCGTTGAAAGAGAAATTGTTGTGAGAGATGCAAACCGTTTCCATCATTTCAAACATGGACAATGTTCTTGTGGTGATTATTGGTGATGATAAAAGAAGCAAGTTGTAGGTGAAGGCTTGCTCCATAACTAAGGTGTATGGTATTGGCATCAGAGTTTCAGTGGTAAGAAGAAATAAGTTGATTAACTTATTCAGTTTCTGACATGGAATTGGTACCAGGAATTTAGTACACCTTTGGGCTGAGGAGCTGGAAAAGGATTCCAAAGGATGAGAAATACAAAACGAGTAGAATGCTTGAAGGAAATGGTAAGTCGGTTAATCAATTGGAGATGTGGGTGAAGGGCTTACGATCAAGACAAATTGTGGATATAATGATGGGATCTATGGATCAATTTTTCTTCTCTGTCATTCTGTGTGGTCATTTTGACGTGGCTATACTAAGTTGTGCCTATGCCAGGTATCTAACGGCCCTAAAGTCAGTCGAGTTCCTGACGGCGTGAAGTCAGCATCATTTTGTGTCAAATTGGAATCCTGGCCAAGGAATCTGCTAGATTAACTTTGATAATCGGTATTCCTTAGCAGAGAGGACTGGATAAGTACAAGACGTTCTCTAAAAATTCAAAAAATCCCTCTATAGAAGGAAGGTGCTCTTCTCTTCTTGGCAATTGCTTGTGGGAAATTTGGGAGCACTTTGGAGTAAGCTGGTTCCATGAAAGCTAAATTTTAAAACTGTGCTGAAATTTTTCAAATTCTGCATTTCAGTAAATGGTATATTTATAATTGTAAATCGAATTTTGGAGAGGCTGATCTAAAGGTTGAAATTGCCACAAAGATTCTGGCCATTCTAAGTCATTCATGCGAGATCTAGTTGACTCTAATGTAAAGAGGAAACTATTGTGTTCATTGAATTGAAAGATGTGTTATTTTATTCATAGAAATTGAGGTTTTTATTTGTACAACAATGGGAGAACCATTTATTCATTTGTTGGTAAAGAGATTTGTAGTTGTAATTTTGACATGACTCATTCAATAGATAGCAATAAACTTTCTGATTGTTGGAGATATTATAGAGGACAAACAATAGTATGTTTAATGGTGGAACTCTTTCATACGATATAATTTTAGGCTTTTTAAGAATACATTTTTAACCATGAATCAAGAGACTGAGCTAAAACTAAAATAGAAAAAGGAGAGCTAGACAATGAAAATGAAATATCAAGAGTCAATTCCTTGAGATGAACATTTCAGAATGAAACATATAATTAGAATGCTGAAAAGAAAATGTCATCTTGAAAGATACATTTGCCAAGAATTTCATGCTTTATAATTTCATCCTAGTTGTATAATATAGATTAAATACAAGAATGAACTATAACATAAAGAGACAATACATTAACTTTATGACCAACCCTCTACAATTGCCACATTTTTGTATACAAATTAAGAATCACCATTTCCATCTACAAAGAACTCCCTTCCATTTAAAACTTCTTCATTTATAGTTTTTTCAATCTATAATTAATAATAAACTATTTCAAAATTAATTATTTAAAATAGATTTTATTTTAATCATACTTTTGTTTAATTTTTCAAAAATAAGATCTTTTCTAAAAATAGAATGAGTTTAAAATCAATGATGTACAAAATGATTCTGCCCTTACACAAGATGTTTTAATTTTTCAAAGATACATCTTATTTTCTAGCCTTAGTTCAATGAGTCAATCACTTTTTGTTATATATATATAACACAAGCATCACCATTTGCTCTTAATTTTGACTAGAAAGCCTTAGAAGTTAACATACCTCCCTAAATGTATTTTCAAATGATCAACATTGCATTAATCCTATAATCCATTCAAAATGCTCCTAAGTAAAAAGTCAAAACTATAATGACATTGATTGATCAATACTATTTTATGCAAAATCTACAACCTTCCATTGAAGTGGGAAGTCCTTATCCTTTTAAAAAGTAGGTGGTGCATAATGAACAAAGAACCCCTTTGGTCTCAAAAGTCATTTCACTTCTTTGAAGTACCATACTTTTTTAATGGCAATCAAGATGACAATGTGCACACTAACCATTTCAAATGAATTGCTTGGATATGATAGTTGTGTTGTTCTCATAATTGCAATCATGACACTTATTCCTTGTTCAAGAGAAAACTTAATTTGGTTTTCATAATCATCTCTTGAAATAATTGAAATATTTTGCATATTAAATTTCAAGAAGATAAGTTGCAAAACTTGCAACACTACAACTAACATCTAGAAATTGCACAACATCTAGAATTTGCACCACTCAAATTGTTGGTTAATCCCATGTGTCGTTGAATTTCATAATTTGCAACCAATGTATTCAATTTGACAAGGACTTCAAAAAATCATAGGTAGTTGAACTAAAGAAGCAAGGAGCAATGGGAATTGGGCACTAATAAGGAATCTAAAAGCAGTTATTCGTAACTCACCTCCCAAGAGTTGGGATGCGAGACATACCCAAGCCAAATGATGGTTTGAGCATCAACAGTTGGGCAAGTCTAAACCCTCCATTGGCTCTCTACTTGTCAACTGTTGGAATGACAATGGCTCCCTATGGTCTTTGCTAGGCTTACTTCATGATGCAGTTGGGTATGTTGATTTGTTGGTTGTTACCGAGACTCATGAGAGTCTTGCTCAGCCCCTTCTAGGTTACACAGGGTATCAGTGACTTCCAATTTGTAGAGAGGAGGTCCACACTTCATGTGGTATGCATGGTTCCAGTGGGGTTGCCTGTTTGATTAGAGATGATCTGTTCAGTACTACTACATTGGTTCTTTCTGACACTCATGCTAGATTTATGTGGATCTAGTTGGAGGCACCAATCGCCATCAAAGAGATATCTTCATTATCATATGTTACTTTCCACCGACATCCTCACCTTACACCATTCATAGTGTTAAGGTCAGGAACCCTTTTACAAACCTATTCAAGAGCATCTCCAAGTTTGGGGCTATGGGTGACATCATCATCTTAGGAGATTTTAATGCACAAACTAAAGATCTCCAGACCCCCCAGTATGATCGTGGGTATGACTTGATTTGTACTACTGAGAAGGATCCTACTAGTATGGGGCTTCAATGTTTGTCCAAGGATCACAGTGGACCTCCAACTTGTTATGGTCACCACCTTCTCCAACTTTGTGAGTCCTCTAACCTGGTTAATTTGAATGGTCTCTCTTGCTTCCCAAGTTCTGAATGTTTTATGTCTTGGCCTCATAGTGGGGGGTTGAGAATGGTTGATTATATCCTTGTTGCTTCTTTCCTCCCCTCCATCCAAAACTTTACTATCTCTCATCTTCCCTTGGTTGATCATGCCCTCCTTAGCCTTTTGGTTAGTGTTTCTTCCCACCCTCTACCACCCATCTTTAGTCACCCTGCCCAGATCTCCCATCTTACTTGTTTCTATTTTGAGGATAGTGATCAAGACCTCTTCATTTTTCATTTGAGAAGATTCCTCTACCCCGCTAGCTTCACAGATCACAGTCAGGTGTCCACCATGTTTCACTCACTAGCTACTGCGATTTGGGAGTCAGCTCTCCTCTCTATCCTTCACCACTCCATTCCTAGCACTCCCATATTTGTTTGACAAAATACTTGTCCCATAAACTAGCGGTTTGATGATGCCTATAAAACTTTCCAACACTCCTTGTGCTTGGCTTTTGATACTTATTCCCTTGCTTTCACCAATTTACAACTCTCTTACAAATGCTTTCTTCACCATAAGAAGTGATTATTTATTGCTTCACAGGGCAGATCCCTCCAAGACAATCTTATTCAGTATCCCAAGTTGTTTTGGCGCATCATGTTCCCCTAGCATAGCCAACCCCAGTCCACCCTTGACCTTCACCTCCTTGCCTCCCATGTATCCACATTGTATGACATCCTGGGTCAGCTCGCTTCCCTTCCTAGTCCACTCCCCCATTGTCACTTATTCTCCGTCTCCAACATTTATGAGCCCATCAAACTTATGAGATGCAACAAGGCAACTAATGAGGGGGGTTTTCAAGTTGAGCTCTTCAAGCTCAGTACCATGATCCTGGTCCCTTATCTCTTGACACTCTTTAATAGAGTAGTTTGTTATGGTTTTTCAGACTCATAGTTAAGACACATTATTCACCTGATCCATAAGTCTAGGCTGGCCTTTAATCCCAAAAACTATAGGACCATCATGATTGTGCATACATTTGCCAAACTTTATGCTACAACATTGAATACTATTTTATCCAGTGAGCTTGACAGGAGGAATTGAAAGGCTAAGGGTCAAGCAAGATATAGGGTAGACTACTAGACCATGGAGCATATCTTTACACTACGAGCTATTATCGAGGAGGCTTGGCACCACTCAAAGAAAGTCTACTATTGTTTTGTGAATTTTTGTAAGGCTTTTGATTCCATCCCTAGAGCAGCCATTTTTTTAGAGACTGAGAGATATTGGTATTTTTGAGATCTTACTAATGGCTATCATGAGGTTATATGAGACAATGATTGGTAGACTCAAGAACACAGAAGGCCTATCCAACCCTATCTAATGCACCATTAGGGTGAAGCATGGCTGCCCTCTCTCATCCACCTTGTTTGGGATCTACATTGATGAGCTCGAGGCTTTTCTTAATGACTCCTAGATTTCAGGTGATGGTTGTCATCTACATTAGGTATTGATCTCAATCCTTCTCTTTGCTAATGATGTGGTTCTTCTTGCTTCTTCTCCTGAGAGTCTTTAGAGGCTTTTGAATAGACTTGCATCTTTTTGTGACATGAGACAACTGGTTGTGAACCTTGAGAAGACTTGTGTTATGGTCTTCAATGGTTTGAAGACCTCACATCTCAATTTTCACTTCCAAGGTCGGGAAGTTGAGAATACATCATCTTACACATACCTTGGGGTTAAGTTTTATGGATCTCATTTCAGCTTGAGATCAACCATTCAGTGTGAGATCAATAAAGGGTTGGGTTACCTTGCCATACTTGAGAGACAGTGCTTCAAACACCACTTTCAGGACACATCATCTAAGCTATCCCTCCTGGATTCCTTAGTAAGACCCACAGTGCTCTATGGTTCAGTGGTTTGGGGTCCTTCCCCTTTAGACTTAGAGTGGGCCATGATCAAGCGTACCTAGACTCTGCTCCTCTATCAGATTATTAGATGTCATAGATCTACCCCTCAGTATTATTTTGGCTAAGTTTGGAGCCCACCCATATAGGCTTGCAGCAATTTTTTACTTGATCTAGTTTCTCCACTATCTTTGTGACTTTGCAGACTCAGTTGAAGGCCAACACAAATACCCTTAGCCCACTGCTCCTCAATTTCTATTGCAAACTCTGATCTAGCCACTAAAGCCTATTGTTGGTATGCTCAGGCTACTATCATGCTAAGTTTAGTTGGGATCGACATTGATTGTCTCCCTCCCTACCAGTTCTCTTGGATGCTCTTGCTCATCTACTCCCCTCTTGATAGGAGTTGAACAAGCATGCCAGACTTGAAATTTATGAGCAGTATATCATACAGACCTAGGTGGATCCTCCGGGGGGACTACATCTGAGGATGGCTTTCTACGCTGAGCACTTCTTAGATATTTGGGATGGGATTATTGTATGCCCTAAGTACTTACACATATGCTAGACACATGCCCCATATATCTCTCTTGGCTCCTTCAAGGTGGGCTCGCACAGACTCCAGATCTAGGTCAATCACCATATTGCTAAACAGGATCGGGTGTGTACACTTTGTACCTTAGCAAAGGTAGAATCTAAGATCGATTTACTTTTTAGATACCCCATATACTACCAGATTAGAGGGATATTTTATTATCTATTTAGAGATTGTAGATCCCTCTCAAGTTTTTTCAAGTACATAAATCAACATTGCATTACACTTTATCTCCATGAGTCCTTACAACTTCGTGACCATACTTTATAGCTATCATTTCCCAGGAGGCATATCCAGGCACAACTTATTACGACCTTCTTCTCACCCTTAGCTTCGGCTCGAGGTGTGAAGCAACCATACAATTTCCCTAACATGGGCCATTCTAGATCTATGAGACCTCGCAAGGGACCTCTTCACTAGCAACACTCCTCTCATAGCACTCAACTTCATCACAGAGCCTCTGGTAGCTACACAAATCAGTTACTGTTGGAATTTTTCCCTATGAGAATGGATACCTAATCTTTTATGTGATGTCTCCTTCTTTCTTCTTCATTTTTTGTGCTTGTTCTTTTGTGGGCATCATTTAGTGCTCTGTTTGTGTGCTTTCTTCTTGGTGTAAGATTCCAATCCTAAAGACCCAGGTTGTGGTCTTTTGTTGGACATTAATAAAATTATCTTATCTTATACTTGAAATGAGTGCCACCACCACATTTAACTTTTCTTGTGCAACAAAATTTTCCTATGATTAGCTTATGCAAGTTTAGTGGTTTGCATTGCTTCATCACACATGGTCTCTATAGAGTGATCATGTAATTGGGATCTTGAACTCATTACAAGGAGGTATCAACTACTACTTATAGATTGGATTCACATTGATATATCTTGCATATAGGCTACCTACTTGGTTTCAAATAAATGTGCCAACATAGATGATGAGCATAATCTATGACACTTTTAATACCTACTTATTTTTTGCATTACAACTTTTGAATTTTTTTATTTATTACGTTTGGTGGTAAATTATGTGCTTATAAGTTTGTTTGTTTTTTTCATTATATCTATCTATTTAGAGGTAATACCAAAAATGAAATTTTCTACTAAATGTATATTTTAAAAATTTGAATGAAGAATCAAATTGTTGTTTCTCCATAATTGTGTTCCTATATTCTTGCCTTGTGTTTGTGTATTTGATTTATATTTTGAAAGATTGTTTGCAAGGTGGAATTATTTCATTGATGGAACAACCACATGGATCTCCTAATTAGTCTAGTGATGAAGGTCATTTATAGATTTTCTTCTCTCTATTGACTAATGTTGAAACTCCTAGTTTTACTAGCAATAAAGTGTCATGATATCATTCGAACATCTAGTTCTAGTAGCTTTGTTTGTATCTATCATCCTTCTAGGTGAGTAACATAGTAATTGGAATTTCAAAATTAAATAATATGCCTATATATCCTTTAATAGTTCAAGTTAGTTAGGAGTCATTTTTATTTAGTACTTTTCACTCAATAAATCAAACCTTTCTTTGCATCCTCATAATGAGTAATTGAAAGTCAATTCAAAGTTGATCTTATTTGCTATATGAGGATCCCACTAGAGGAAGAGCATGGCCCAATCAAGCAAAGGGAGTTGATCTTGATTCCATTAATTTTTTTATTTATATTTTGGTAGTGATTTGAATTAGAAATAGTTCATGTAATGTTAATTACATTTCAAGTATAATCTAGTTAAGCATAGTTTCAGAAATTCAAAATTTCAATAGATTAATCCTAAATTGCACATTTAGATTTTTTATTCTTAGAATAATTTAATTTTTGTTTAGATTTTAATTGCCTTTGTAGAATATAAATCCTTCTTTAATGATCAAGGATGATTATGAAAGTTAGGTTTGGATAGAAACTTTATTGGGGCTTATTTATGGAATTTAGATTGAAATTTATATATGTGTGTTAAGATAGTATTCCAATTTTTTGTAAACATAAAATAAATTTTATTTTAAGCAATATATATTAGAATTGAATTGTATTTAGTAGATTAAACTCAATTTCTTTTTTTTTAAATACGTTTTAATTAAGTTGAGATTAATCCTTGAATTTCAAGTTGTTAGGAATTCCATAAACCAATTTGGTGGAGCATTGTCTAATTTGAGTTAAAGTTGGTCCATTTTTAGTGTAAGATTCAATGGACACTAAGTTCAATAGGTAGTTGAAGGTTAAATTAGATTTAGTAAGCATTAGTAGTTTAGAAATTAGTTGCAAAAAGAGAACTCAAAAAAGATCTTAACAGAACATGATTGAAAACAAAGTCACTATTTTTAGTGCAGAACCAATTTTGGTGAAGCGCTATCCAATCTAAGTTAAAGTCAATATATTCTTATTTTAAGCTCCAACATACACTAAGGTTAGTAGGTAGTTGAAGATTAAATTAGATTTAACAGTTTAGAAATTAGTTGTAGAAAGATGACTCTAAAAATATCCTAATGGAACATGACCTAAATCAAAGTCACTATTTTTAGTGCACAACCCCCCAAAAATGTGACTCTTCTTATCGCATACAACTATGAAGACATACTTGATTTGACTATCAAAAGAATTAAATGATATAAGTTGTGAGATTAATGACCTATTCCATCATTTTTGGTGTTATTTCTAGGGAATAAAAGATATGACACCAAGTTAAGGCCTTAGTGTTGATAAGGAAAGAAGTTATAACCATTGATGGGATGAGCTATAGACCCATTTAGTATATTTTTTCCAAAACATTATACTAATCATGTGGATTGTCAAATATCAAAAACTCTTGAAGAGAAAGAACAATTTGAACAAGGGGAATATTTTGAGATAATAGAGATGGGTGATCAAGTAGTGATTGACAATCCCTCACCAAATAGGATATTTTAATATCCTATTAACCTCAATTTAGAAGGGATGATGAACCCCCTGTGAAAGATATTTCACCCTCTATTTTACCTACCTTTAGAGGAAGGACTTTTGAAGATGTTGACCAATTTATATTTGGGTTTAACATCTTGTGTTAGACCTACTATTACACATTTAATAAAAAAAATAAAAGTATTTCCCTTTACATTGAAGGAATCAACTTTATGACAATGTACGGATTTAGGGGTTGGTTTAGTTTCAATATAGCCTAAGATGGAAGCTAAATTTACTTTAAAATATCAAGATTATTGTCAAAAAGGAGATAGAAAGTAGGAATTACACAAATCAAAATCAAAATCCTAAAGGATTATGTCTACATATTTTAGTTTGTCCATAGAAGGTGTGATGTTGGGTTGGATAATGAAATTAATAAGACAAACCATTTAAGGAGAATTAATGATGAGCCTAGATAAGATTTGAATAAAATGAGAAAAGGAGATATTAATAAGGTATCTCTTAAAGAGATTGTTAATATATGTAGAAATTGCTTAGGACTAGAGTATGAATTAGAAATTATAGGAGAAATTTTTCTACTCCTAATGTGTCTCAATTAATGGAGAAAATTATAAATCTGAAAACTAATATACTCCATATCAATAGTTGACCTAATAAGAAGAACACTAAGTCTCTCTCTATTTATTTCTTAAAGAGTAGAGGAATCCTATAAGAGAATGCCAATTAAATCAAGTAGATCTCTATGAGATATGTGAGAAACCATGTACAAGTAGCTCTTTAATTTCTTACTAGATATTAAGAATAAATTAGAAAAACTACCTATTATAGAGGAGGACCTTAACTATACAGGTTAAATACCTCAAAATATTGGATTCAGTTCTTATCGTGGACAATTTAACCCTAGGAATAATTAGAATAAAATTCCTTGGCCAAATGTGAATCAATAGACTCATCGATTTCTAATGAAACCACATGATATGCCTTGGAGAGATCCATGGGGACCATATGAATGTGTTTATTGTCAATGCAATCAACTACAATGGAAGATTAACCAACTTCAATGGAAATCAAATCAGCCCTATTTTGAACAAATAAATCACAATTTCAACCTTAGTAGAAATAAGGAGAAAAGTGTCCTTTAGTTTAAATTCCACTTTTTCTTATTACGCATAATTTAACTAATGAATAAGTAAATCAACCTTATATAGTAGAACAAATGGTTCCAAATCAAAGAACAATTAATCTCACTAAATGTTTAATGCTAACAATAATCTTTTCAGTTTGAATAGTGCATAAATCAGTGCTATTCAATAAAGAAACTATAATACTCCATCTAAGATTGATGTTGTAGACTAGTGGGAGAAGAACTAGGAAAATCTTAGGAAATATATCAAAACCAAGATGAAACTAGATCTATTCCTAATAAAGCACAATTTCCCAAATGTTAGGATTAACCATGGACATAAATAACTATTACATGCATATACAACCAATATCAAAAAATAATAAAGAGCACAAATGAGAACACAAGACACAAGGATTTAATGTGGTTCACCCAATCCTTGGGCTACATCCACCATCCATCAAGTCCAATATTATTACAATCCAGTGATTACAACCTAATTACAATCTGTAATCCCTTATAGCTCAATATCGCCACAAGAAGCAATTTCTACATTACACCTTATGAAAAATCCCTAATGCTAAGCCCTTTTTATACAAGTATTTATCCACTTTAGGGTTAAATTTAGTTACAACATGTCGGCCCTAAAATGCCAATAAAATAGCCCCAAACCCCACCAAGGTATTATGGAGTATGTACAATATTTCCCTGGTCAGTCACCACAAACTAACACCAAATGCTTCAAAAGAGACTAAGAAAGTCCTTATAGCTCTTGAATAGATCCTATAAACATAATAGAATTGCAACTCTTAACATAGACACTTTCTTGAAGATATCAAGGATATTCTAAAGATTAATCAAATTATTAAGTGACTTTGTATAAAAAAAAATACTAGGGAGAAAGAATGAAATGCCTCCAATAATTCAATTAGGGGATGAACTCACCAATGTCTTATCAAGGAGGTTGCTTCCTTAGAAATATAGAGACTCTAAGAGTCCTATTATATTACCTCAAGTATAGAAGAATTGGAAATACCTAATATTTTGATAGATAGACTTGGAAGAAGCTACAAATGTTGTGACTGTTAGTATTGTTAATAAATTAGGAATATCAAGTGTTCAACCTACCAATATTGTACTTCAATTTCATATCAATCTATTACCTATCCTAAAATTTTTTAGAAGATGAAATTGTAATCATAGACATTAGGATTATCAAATGGATTTTATGGTATAATTTTAGAAAATTAATCTTTCCTTGGATGTATTAAAGTGATAGTCCAAGGATCCCTACAACTAGTTTGTCCTCTTGTGAGGAAATATCATATTTTGTAATTCCTTTACTAAGAAAATCATCTTATCCTCCTTAAGAGGATGTTGAAACTTTGCACACACTTATTATGAATGATGGATTGCCTACTCCTATTTTACTTTTCAGTTATTATTGTTCAACTCTTTTAGACCAACTTTATGATTATGTTTGATGATTAGTGACATTTGTTTTCTAGAATGTTGGATATTATTTCATACTCAGTTGATTATATTATGAGTTACTTTGGCAAGTTATTTCATGTATGCATGATTATTCTTTCTATGATGATGCTAGTATACAATATTTTCAATTATCTCATGATGATAGTTAGATAGATTATTTATGTGTTTTCTATGGATACTTACCCCATACTTGCATTTGTATGGTGTACCTATATGTTTTACTTTATGTATGATATTTCTAATATGGTTGAGGTAGGAGTCATAGTTACCTACTAGTTAGGATCTACACAATGCATCACTCCTCGCCATTGCCTGTTTAGTTTAGAATATATGAGTATGTATTCTTTCTATGATGATGCTAGTATACAATATTTTCAATTATCTCATGATGATAGTTAGATAGATTATTTATAAGTGTTTTCTATGGATAGTTACCCCATACTTGCATTTGTATGGTGTACCTAAATGTTTTACTTTATGTATGATATTTCTAATATGGTTGAGGTAGGAGTGGTAGTTACCTACTAGTCAGGGTCTACACAATGCATCACTCCTTGCCATTGCATGTTTAGTTTAGAATATATGAGTATGGATTTTATGCAGATTGTAGGTACCAAGAATCGATTTCCCTAAATTGCCAGGATGAGTGTACCCTATTACAGTATCTTAATGGTAAAAGAAGGGAGATAATTCTTGAGTCCAAATCCTAAACTTAAGTCAATTTTCCTACAAAGTCGAACAAGTATCTGAGTTTTTTATCCTTCCAAATTTGTCAAGTGACGTAAAATTCATGATTATGACCCTTGAGTTTGGTCTAGTTTTCTGTACCTTATAATGGGTTTTCGTAGTTTGTCTTGTGAGTCTATTATGATTTTTAGTTATAATTAAATCAAATTAAAAGATAATTTAATGATTTAATTTAATAAAATTTATAAATAAATTCAATATTTAATTAATTGATGAATTAATTAAATAAAAGAATTAAATTTAAAGATATATTTGAAGTTATAGTTTTGGCATGATCATATTTATTTAATTTAATAGTAAAATATTTAGGGGTTTCATTACTATAATAAACTCAAAATATTATTATTTAAATAGATATTTTATCAAAAATGTCTCATAAACTAATTAAATAGAAAGAATTTGATTTAAATAAAGATATTTTAATTGAATTACAAAATGCCTACACATGGAAATTCAAATATAATTAGGTGATTAAGGAAAAGTGGTTTCATGTTATTGCATAATCGAAGCCCTAAATTGGGGGCAAACTCTTTATTAAGAAATTAGAGTTTGTTTCTTCATATTGAGATTTGGATGAACAAATTTCATAGAAGGCTTTCAGAAGAAGGGGGATTTCTTGCGAGCTTTGTGTGTTCATTGTTTAGCATCAAATAGCTCCATGCATCCGTTGTTTAACATCAGATCTAGGTAGGATCTTGTGGGTTTTTGTGCAATAGTTTTTGTTCTTTGAATTCTGTATCTTCGTCATGGTTGAGTGAAATTAATTTCAGAATTAAATTGGGTTGAAACCCTCGTTAAAAATTTTACTATTTCAAAATCATCTGTATATGAGTTTATATTCAGAAACCCTCATTATGTGAATCTTTGGAGAATGGTTTTTGGATATGGGTAGGGTTAGGAATAAATCAAAATTTAATATACAAATGAGTATGGTTGTTCCTATTGTTTCTATTAGTTCTATTTTGTAGACTGGGTTTAAAAATATATATATTTCTATATTATATAAAAATGATAATTTATATGTTTTAAAAAGGTGTTGTTTTTGGAAATGAATTCACCAATTTTCTAATAAAAAATTGGGTTCTGTGAATGCTCAGGGGGATTGCGATATTTTTTGTTTCGTATTTTAATAAATTAAAAAAAGAGAGGACATGGATCATGACACCCCCCATCCCCCTTTCCTTACAACTGTGAAAGTAGCTAGGATTGTCAACAGTAACGTAGCTGCTACAATAGCTAATGCTACCTAAGCAGCCTATGTTGTCATATGCAACATGTCGATGAGCTTTTAAAAGCACTTGTTATATATGTTTTGATTTTATTATTGTTTAAATTTATCAAATTTTTATAGAATTTAATTAATTTTATTAATTATAGTTTTGTTAATTAATTTAATTAATATAGTTTTTTAAAAATTATTATTAATTAATTTACTTAATATTAAATGTTATCAATAAATTTAGATTAATTTTTATTATATTATTAATTATTAATTATGGTTATTAATAATTTATATTGTTTTATTAATAAATTGATAATTATTATTTTAATAATTTAATTATTATTACTTAAATTATTTTATAATATTTAATAAAGACATTTTTTTTAGAAGATAGTGGTAACTGTGTTTTCTGATTTAAAAGGGGAAATGGGTTCAGTTAAATGGGAAATTTGTAAACTTTATTAAGTTGAAAACTTATAATGAAATGTAAACTTGAACCCTACTGTTAAATCAAAACTATATGTTTTCAAAACCAAACAAAACTATGAAACTATACTGCCAGTTATACGAATTTGTTTGGGGTTGACTTAGAGTGTTGACCAATTTTGGGATGTCTACTAGAGGCTAGGAGTAATTGATTTTGGTGATGTCATGGTTGTGTTTTGTGTACTTGATTTTGGATCAGTCCTTTTAGGATGTTTATATTGATGAAATCTGTGAATTTTGATAAGTGATATTTCAATGTTGTCTAGTTGCTTGTCTAAGAACTGAGGTGTCTTTTATGATCTTATGAGACCTTTTTCTTTTACTAAGCTTAGGGTAGGTTATCTTTATTTCTTGTTGGGAAGTGGCTTACAATGGAGGTCAGAGCCCTATAGAGGTTTCCTAGGTAACCTATTGTAGGTTATTTTAATAAGTGATAACATTGTGATGTGAATATCAGGATTTAACTGTGTGATTTTGAGTCAAACTCGATGACCCATGTTTCATGAGTAGTGATTCAACATGAATCTATCTCTCATGAGAATAAATGGAACACTTAGCACTCATTGGATCTAGGTGATGCTCACAGGGGTGAAGCACCGGGACTTCCCGGGAGGTCACCCATCCCAGTACTACTCCAGCCTGAGCGCGCTTAACTACGGAGTTTCCTCCACAGTTAAACCCAAAGCTTGCAAATGGGGTTGCAAGCTTTGGGTTTAACTGTGGAGGAAACTCCGTAGTTAAGCGCGCTCAGGCTGGAGTAGTACTGGGATGGGTGACCTCCCGGGAAGTCCCGGTGCTTCACCCCTGTGAGCATCACCTAGATCCAATGAGTGCTAAGTGTTCCATTTATTCTCATGAGAGATAGATTCATGTTGAATCACTACTCATGAAACATGGGTCATCGAGTTTGACTCAAAATCACACAGTTAAATCCTGATATTCACATCACAATTTGACTAGCTGTGGAAATCATCTCCTACTTATCAAGTGATAACATTTCATTAAATAAGAGTAAAATGAATTACTAAGAGTCGTTATTTTTCCTTGCCCATGCATCAAGTGCTAGGACAGGATAGGATGGGAGTAGAGAGGATGCTTGGATGTAACCTTGCTTCATTAGTATGCCTTGTCTATACAAAAGGATATTGGTGCCATATAGAGACACTAGGGGGGTAGAGTCTAGAGTGGCTACTAAGGTAACCTTAGAGTTGGCTCATGCAATGACACTTACCCACTTACATAGTAGATTTCCTACATGTCATTATTACCTCTGGGTTTAGATGTCATTTGTGTCTTAGTACCATTGAGATATATTACTTTCAAGTTTTCCTTGACCTAGATGTTGGTTATGACTGTTAGGATTGTTATCTTGTTTGGGACTTGAGACTATCTCCTCAACATAGTGGGAGTGAACCATTTAGGTTTCACAACTTTGGGTGGTAGTGTGTTTTACTTATACCATTGAGAACTGACACCAGGTCAATGTCATTGCTAGAGTTCCTTGTTTTGTATTACCTTTCTTTTAGTTCTTGTGTACTATGATGGATGGTTATACTCTATTGCATTGTATTTGATTTCAAAGATCTTATGAGATGATGTAATTTATTTTATGATGTATATTCTTTGAGCTTTTCATACCCTATGACTTGTATAGTGGATGATTATGCATTCTAATTATTGCCAAGTGGTATTCAGGATAATTGTATATTATTTTAATTGGATTTTTACTTGTAGTTATTCTTTAATGTATATTTGTTATATATTGGATATAGTACTAATTAATCTTAAATGTGATTCAATGTCATGGGACCCTTAAAAGATGTAATTTGTTTTATACTTTGTGGTTATGCATGTGATTAATTCTTCCACTATATTATATCTATTTTTGTTTATTATCTTTTAAAAAAATGTTTGACAAACTTAGTGAAAACTTTAGGTTAATTTCTTTTGAGTTCCGTAGCGAGGTGTTACATCTAGTATTAGAGCTTGAGTTTCTACATTGGGAGCTCTAGGTATATTGGAACACCACTAGATGACATCTAGTTAAACTAAAAATGAAACTTAAACTTCAATATGTTTACTCTCAAACTTGAACACTTGAACTTTAGAACTGAAATGTACTTAAACCCAAAATAGGAAAAACTAGTTTTGATCTTGTACTATTTTTAAAACATGTTTCCTATGTGTATGATTTACATTAGTATGTTCTTATGGATATTTAACATATTGATATTCTTGGATATTATTGTAGGATGGTATGTGGGATAAGATCGTCAATGAGAGGTCATATCTCAAGCCATGGTAGAGGCCAAGGGTGAGGCACGGATTTTTGTGTACATGAATCTGGCCATGAGAGCTCAGTTCAAGAGGGAAACAAAGAGGAAAATGATGGGGAGAATTAGGTAGATTTAGAGGAGGTTGACTTGCATTAGATGATGAAGATGATTATGAAATTCCTACCTCCTCCTTAGGGTGAGGATCATTAGGAATCACATCATGCAAGGAATGAGGAGAGGCAAAGGTTAAGGAGTCCTCAAGGAGACCCCCAATTTGATAGAAAGAGGTTAGTAAAGGCCACTCAGATGAAGGAGCTTCAGAGGTCCAAGATCAAATCTTTTAATCGCTTAGGTTCGGGATATGTGGCCAAGTAGTGGCTAATTGCTCTAGATAGGTCTTTTTCTATACAAGACTTTGACTCTAATGTTAAAGCAAGGTTTTCCATCACCCATCTAGAACTCTTTGGAGCCACATGGTGGAATATCAAAGAGAAGAATCTAGGTATAAACATGAACATTGTCACATGGGAGTTATTTCTAGAGACCTTTCATGAGTTTTTCCTAATAGAGGAATGGCATCAACAAAGAGAAGATGAATTCCAAAAGCTAAGATAGTTCACTATAACCATAGTAGACTATGAGTGGAAATTATATGAGCTCATGCCTTATGTGGGGATAAATGATAGCTCATCATTGATGGCACAACATTTTATCCTAGGTTTAAATAATTGTCTAGTTTTGGGTATTAAGGTATTTGAACCTAAAACCCTCAAAGATGCAGTATGTTAGGCCATACTTGTAGAGAAGAGTGTTACTCTAGGACATGGTGCTTTTGTGGGAGCACCTATGGCATCAGGGTCCAAGGGTAACCAGAACAAGATGGTAACAAAAAACCCCTTTATTCTAAGGGAAATTAGAACCAAGAGCAACTGCAACAGAAATAGCAATAGAAGAGGGGATCCCAACCTCTGGCATAGAGTGGTAGCAGTGGTTCCAACTCTAGGAACTACTATAACTCACAATGCAATAAGTGAAAGTGGAACACTCAACTTGCACAAATAAACTAGTCTTTTGCTAGTAGGGATTGCCGCTAGTAGGGATTGCAGTCGAGTGCACCTCCAATAGGGAGAGGATCTTGCAAAGGCATAGGATGTTATTCTTGTGGACAGTTTGGGCACATTGAAGCCAATTTCCCACAATGTACATCTCACTATTTAGGACCTAGGCTAGCTACATCTAAGCCTATAGTTGGAGATGTAGGTAGATCTCATAAAGTATTTGTAGTAGTGGACCACCATCTAGAAGATCATTAGGGGACTATGGTTGAGACTACGAGAGTTATCCAAGGTACACCTCTTTCTATCTTGTTTGATTCAATTGCTATGGACTCTTTCCTTTCACCATCCATAGTTGTTAAATGTAAGATAGAGGCAATAAAGTAGGGCTTGGGTTGGTAAGTGGAACTAGCTTCAGGAGCTAGGGTTCCCATAGATTCCTTAGTATAGTAGTGTGAACTAAATCTAGGAGGTTTTGTTACATTAGTAGACCTTTGGGTCATCCCTCTTGGTTCTTATAATGTGGTTTTGGGTATGGATTGGCTTGGCTCTCATAGAGTTATTATTGATTGTAGAAAGAAGACCATTTTTTGAAAAGATGATCACGAGAAGGACTCAAGTATTGTGGGGATTTTAGAGACCTATATCTCTATAGATGATCTCTTCTATGCAATTAAAGTGGAGCTTTTGTAAGGGATGTCAAGTTTTTTCCATTATGGTGAGAAAAGTAGAGGAAGAAGACCCTACAGGGAAGACTCTAGACCATCCTATCTTACAAGAATATGTGGATATCTTTCCTAGAGATATTCTTGGTATGCATTCAAAGAGGGATATTGATTTTTGGCATTAAACTTATTCTAATAGTGAAGTCTATTTCTAGAGCCCCTTATTGGATGACCACTAAGGAGTTGAGTGAGTTCCGCCTACAATTTGAGGACCTTCTAGCCAAGGGTTGTATTCAGTTGAGTGTTTCTCCATCGAGAGCACCATTGCTCTTTATGAAGAAGAAGGATGGTTTGTTATGCTTGTATATTGACTATAGATAATTGAACAAGGTAATAATTAAGAATAGGTATCCTTTACAGAGGATTGATCATTTATTTGATCAGATCAAGGGAGCCACAATGTTCTCTAAAATAGATCTAAAATAAGGGTACCATCATCTTCACATTCTAGATGTTGACATTCACAAGAATGTCTTTTGCACTTTCTATGGGCACTACGAGTTCACAATGTTCCCATTTGGGTTGATGAACACTCCATCAGTTTTCATGTGTTTGATGAATGGGGTGTTCTATTCTTATGGTGATCAATTTGTTCTTGTGTTCCTGGATGATATTTTGATAGATTCCAGATCCCAAAAGGAACATGAGGAGCATCTATGATTGGTTTTGTAGTACTTGAGAGATAATCAACTTTATGCCAACTCAGAAAAGTGTGATTTCTTTCAATCAAAGATACAATATGTATGTCATATTCTCTCAAGGGATGGTATCTCAGTAGACCCTACAAAGATCCAAGCAATGGTAAATTGGCCTGCACCCATTAATGTGTTGGAGACTCATAGCTTTATGGGTCTAGTCCATTATTATTGTAGGTTTGTCCAAAACTTTTGTAGAGTGGCACATCCTATCACTTCCCTTTAAAGGAAAGGAAAGAAGTTTATTTGGATGGATAAATGCAAGGAAGCATTTCAAAATCTTAAGGATCTTTTGATGAGTGCATCAATATTATTAGTACCTGATCTAGTAGGTGACTGTATACTATGTATGAATGCTTCCCTAGAGGGGATTGGAGTAGCATTGATGCAGAATGAACATGTGATTGCTAATGAATTGTTCAAACTCAAGGATCACAAGTTGAATTGTCCTACATATAACCTTGAGTTAGCTATGGTAGTTCATGCCCTAGTGAGATGGAGATACTTCTTGTTGGGACACCATTTTGAGCTTCATAGCAATCATCATAGTCTACAATATATATTCATGCAACCTAATCTAAATGCTAGGCATAGGTGTTGAATGGAGTTTCATATTCAGTATGACTTTGAGGTGAAGTATATTCAAGGAAAGGAGAACATCATAGCTGGTGCTTTGAGTCCTAGGAGACATGAGACACTATATTTGACTCTTAGTGTGGATTTGAGGAGTCATATACTTCAGGCACTTCCTATAGATACTTGGTATTAGGTGGTGAGCATGGAGATTGATTCAAGTAGACCATTGGAGGGCAGGTTTTAAAGTTATGTTTTGGAGTTAGATGGCCTTTTGCACTATTTCAGAAGGATCTATGTTCTACTACTAGATGAGCTCCATACATTGATCCTATTAGAGGCTCATCATGCACCTTACTCAGCACATCCAGGTGTCAAGAAGATGTATGAAAATTTGCAATATCTATACTTTTGGATAGGAATGACGTGTGATATCACTGATTTCATGGCTAGGTGACTTGAGTTCTAGAGATTCAAGGTAGAGCACCAACATCCAACAGGGCTTTTATAGCCTAATCTGATTCCTTCATAGAAGTGGGACATATTATATGTATGGATTTCATTGTAGGATTGCCTATGATTTCTCATCGACATGATGCTATCATGTTCACCATTGATCGATTGACTAAGGTGGCACACTTGTCACCAATGAGGTCATCCTACACATCAACTTCCATAGCTAATGCATTCATGTGTGATATCATGAGATTGCATGGTATTCCCTGAAAGATCATTTTGGATAAGGATCCTGTATTCATATCCACATTTTGGACATTATTGTGGCATGATCTTCAAGAGCCATTGAACTTTAGCTCAACCTATCACCCATAGAAAAATAGTCAAACTGGGAGAGTGAATCAAGTTCTGGAGGATATACTAAGGATGTGTGTGATGGATAGACAAACTCTTTGGGAGGATTATCTTTACCTAGTTGAGTTTTCTTATAATAATGGATATCATAGATGTTCTATTGGGATGGCACCTTTTCAGGATTTGTTTGGTTGTCCTTGTCATACACCATTGAGTTTGGATAGTCTTGAGGATTACATCTTATTAGGTCTTGAGATTCTTTGAGATATGGAGCAATAGGTAGTGCACATCCATGAGCACATGTCTATAGTACAAGATAGACAAAAGAAATATGTTGATGCTCATAGGATGGATAAGAAATTTATAGTGGGTGAGAAACTTTTTCTTAAGAGTGCATCTATAGAAGAGTCCAATCCATTATGTAAAGGTTTTGAAGCTAGCATCTCATTTTGTGGGACCATTTGAGATTCTTGAGAGAATATGTCTGGTTGTTATCATCTTGTATTGTCACCCAACCTAGGTCTTGTTCATGATTTTTCCCATGTTTATGTTCTTAGACAGTATGTCCCTAATGTGATACATGTTCTTGATTAGAATGCATTATACATGGAGGATAAGAAGTTGGCTTTAGAGCTGGTTTGCATTCTGCAATAGTGGGATTTGACCCTCAGGGGTTGAACCATAGAGTAGGGTAAGGGTCCAATAGGACCCTACCTATGAGTCATCAGCTACATGGGAGGATGCATCTGGCTTATGGGATGTATACCCATACTTTTTTATAGGCTTTTAGGAGTAAGCCTAAGTCTAGGGAGGTGGACGTAGTGCCTACCCCTAGTTTACTTATTAGTTATTATTGTCGAACACTTTAAAGCCAGCTTTATGATTATTTTTTATGATTAGTGGAATTTGTTTTCCATATTGTTGAATATTATTTCATACTCAGTTGATTATATGATGAGTTACTTCGGTACTAGTTATTCCTATTGGAATTACAATAGGAAAGGTAAACTCTAAGAGTTGGGGGGGGGGGAGGGGTTGAATCAGTGCTTTAAACTTTAACCCATAAAAACATTCACAACACATCCATCTCACAATTCAATAAACTAAAATACCATGTAAAGCATATACATCTGAAGTATGTAAACAAGTAAGCATTCACAAATATATGACACAAGATATGATTACCCATAAACCCTCCAATAAGAAGGTAAAAGTAGGGTGGGGATGACACCCATAAATCTTCACTACTACAGTAATGAAGTGTATCCAATGAAGGTTGCAATGTTTGATCATGAAACATGATCTACCCTTTGAAAGGTCTACCCTATTAAATGCTTACAAAGACTATTAGGTCTTACCCTATTAGAAGTGTGCCTAATTAAAGGACTTGAACTCATAATTAAGTAAGTACCTTGTTAAAGGATTTCAATATATCTTGTTAGCACTACTTTGTTAAGAGATTTGACTGATTCACCTATTAAAATGTCTCAACAATGATCCTGCAATTATCACTCTGTTGCCTAATGTATTCTTGATTCTTCTTGATCATATTTCTCTTTGCTCTTCACTATTTCCTTCCTCTATTCTCCTTTAACTGATTTTGTAATGAAATTTAGATCATAATACCTTGGTCACCATGAATCTCCTATTTGCATATGCATATTCTCCTTCTTACTCATATTGTACTCATAGAACATTTAGGGTTTTGTTCTCCTTAAGAAGACTCAGGTGACTCAAGATTAGGTATGAATCAATGACTATGATTCATCCATATTGCCACTTAAACCTTCCCTTTATTTGATTGGATGGATGTAATACATAGGGATTCTCTATTAAGATTCATCCTTATCAAAAAAATATTGTAATTCAATCCTTAAGTCAGACCAAAAATGGTTTACATAGTAGTTTGTACCAATACAAACAACTATGTTAGAACTATGTTACTCGACATCTAAAGTCCCTAGTGCTCAACACTAACTATGACTTCAATACTTTCACTCAACATCTAAATGAGTCAACATACACTGTCTACTTGATACTTGAATCACTCAACTCATACTATCTACTCAACACTTGAATGACTTGACACATGAGTTACCTGGCACTTACTATTTACTTGGCATGCTCTAACTTTTATGTTTTGCTCAACATATGTAAATTGTTATGCATGAATTAAGTAAATGACTTAAGTGTATAGAAACTCACTTGTCAAAACCAATCTAAGATTAATAATCTCCTCCTTTGACATTAGTGTCAAAAACACTTGGTCATACATTAATAATATTATTCCTACAAGCATAACATGGATGTCTATTTGGCTTCTATACAAAATTTCAAAAATATATTAAATTTTGCAACATGACTTATACCTCAAAATTTCATAACTCTCCCTAAGTTGTTGATTTGGTGTATTGTACTTTGTTATCTACTGATGCTCTTTCTCTATTATATACTGAACTAATTTTTGCATTTTGTTGTTCTCTTATGCATATCTTTGTTTCTTTCTCCCCATTTTTCTCTTTACTCCCCATTTTTCTCTTTACCCCCCCTGTGCTCATACTCCCCCTTTTTGATACTAATGTCAATGGGTTGTACACTTATAGTGTATTTTTCCAAAAAGGGTTTATGGACCTCAAGTATAATCTTAAAAGTTGCATCCTAGTATTCACAAGCTACCTCCAAACACTTAATTTGGATGGCCAACTCATAAAAAAGGTGTACTAAGCCATCTAATGTAGAAATATTAGGTTCTTTCTTCATAAGTGTTTTTTCATAGCCTAGCTCCTTGTGTAAAATCTCTATATGAGGAGTCAATGTAGACTAGATTCTTATTAGTTTAGCCCTAATGTTGGCTTCATCTTCTTGTAATGTTGCTAACTGACTTTGGGATTGCATGAGGGTCCTAAATTTTTTCTCACTTTGAGTTGGAGACTTGGGCAATAGAGCACTAGATGACTGCATTTGGCTCTCTAAGCTGAGGATGTGATTTCTTATTTCTTGTGTGAAGAGTGTAGGATTACACAATTTGGTATACAAAGAGAAAATGTTCTCTAGTACCTTCTTTACACTATCTATCTTTTTTGCTAATGCAACTTGTTTTAGTGCAATATCACTAGATATTTTCTCATTCACTTTTTTTTGGAACTTCTTTTCGGACCATTCTAATAGTTTGACATTAGTATCTAGGTCTATGTCACTAAGATTTTCCACTATATTGGTCAATTGTTCAATGATTGGCTTTGTTTCATCTGGAGTAGGCAGACCAAACACATCTAAGAAAATCTCTTTGATATCAATCAAACTTTTCTTCTCCCTATGCTCCCTTCTGAGAAGTTCTTTATGTTTCTTCTTTGCTAGGGCCTCTTGTAGTATACCCAGCTGCTCAATTGTGATTGATGCATAATCAAATTTTGATAATATAATCTCTTCATCTAGGCTAACATCTCCATAAGTAATTACCTCTTCCACATTAGATGAGCTAGGACTCGGCACTGAGTATTGCAAAGGTATTGCATTTATGATCAACCTCTAAAGAGTCACCAATGCTTGAATTGCGAGTAGCTCCTTAGGCTTGAGTGTCAAACTAGTCTCTCCAAGCTTGTCTTTTTCTACCTCTTTGGTTTTAGTTGCACCTTGATCTTGTGTTGGAGGTGCAGGTACATCTACCTAACCTATTTGGCCTAGAGTCCCATCATTACTTGGTGTTTTAACCTTGTCTACTCCAATTATCCCAACATTTTCTATTTCAACTTCTTGTGCATTTTCAAAGACTGGAGTGCCTTGTATTAGTGTACTAATAGTGAAAATTTCTATCTCCTTCCTTTAATAAAAAAAATGGGATGTGAAGGTCATACACTTGTGACTTGAGGAGTGATTGCAGATGTTTCTTTTGTTTTCATCTCCTCCCCTATAGTTTTAGATTTTGTCTTCTATATTTCATCAACACTTACTAATATGGATTTTTTACATAATTTGGCTTGGAGAGTGGATTGGATAAGTATCCTTTTCAAATCCTCTTTTGTAATTGGATTGATGTTCTAAGCAGTAGTGTTAGAAATATCCTTTACTTTGACTCTTTCAGTGTTTGCACTTATCACCTATGGAGGGTTGCACTCGACATTAGTGTATCTTGTAAAATTTATTCTTGTTTCTACTCTTCCTTAGTTGTTGCCTGATTATCAATATTCATATTAGTGCCTCCCTCTACTATACCTTGACCATTTTCATATTCTTTATCATCTCCTACCTCAATAGGTTCTTGGTTAGCTACTTTGGTTGTGGATAGTCATATGTAATCTTCCACATTTATTTGGATTTTTGGACAACATCCTTTGCATTGTTTTGTAATATGCTAAATGCCCTATACTTTGGTACCAATCTAACAACATATTTCTTAATGACTTAGAGATTTATTCCTTGCTAAGTTTTGGCATAAGTTGAGCAAGGGTTGTCTCCCTAATTTGCTTCTCTATGTCTAAATAATAGTGTCATTTCTGCTCAACTCTATCATATAAGCTCTTAGGTATGGAGTCGGAAATTTCTAGAGAAGCCTTCTTAAATGTAGCCATCATGGCATATACTAATTTTTCTACTTGGTTTTTCTCAATCTTTCCAAGATTATCAAACTCAATATGAGAGAAACCTAATAAGTTAGCATTGTTTCTAATTTTCTCACATAAATTATCTAAGTCTTAGGATGGATTATGACTCGCCACTTGGAATTAGTAGTTGGCATCTGATTCAATCATCTCCTCATTAGTTTTAGCTTGGGAAATGTCCTTTCTCCTTAGTATTTTTCGTGCTCTAGTTTCCTTCTCTTTAGACTCGACTATCTCTTTAGCCTTTTATTCAATGACTCTTGTACTAACTCTTGTTGTAGGTACTTTAGGCTTGGGTTGATTTAGTTTTGCAACCTTCTTTGGTTTTGTCACTGCTTGAGTCCTTGCCTTTCTTTTCTTCTTCTAAGTAGTTATAGGTGCTTCCTTGGCTTCTTCTTCCTTGGCACCTTCTACAATTTCTACTTCCTAGTCCTATTGATCCTATCCCTAACCTTGTGTCAGTGCCAATGGTGCTTGAGCCCATGTATCTTCTTCTTCTTCTTTTTCCTCTTCTTCCTCTTCCTCTACTCATTCACCAAATTTTTCTTTCAGTTTCTTCACCAATTTGTTCTTCTTCCTTATTATAGAGGTAGTCTTCAATTCCATGGTGATCTCTAATTTAGCTAAGTCATAATTACCAAATACTTGGGCTTCTTTGTCCACTTCTTCTACAAGTAATGTTGTGATTTTTGTAGAGGCCTCATCAACATTGATCTCATATCCTAATGGCCTTAGCCACCTTACCCTGGGAATTTTTTCTTGTACATAAGTGAAATCAGTTTCAACTAGGTAGAAAACATCATCAAAATGTTCCTCCACTAGTGAGACTAGTATCCTTAATCTCTTCTTCATAGATTGCTTAAAATCTTCAAAATAACTAGTCATTAATGACTCAATGTTATTACCTAATTTTTAAATGAACTCTCCTATCTATACTACAATTAATCTATTCACCTTCCATGCAAATTTACAAAATGTAGGAAATGTATTTTGCACATAGAAGAAAATACATACCAAAATAGATCCAAATTTACACTGTGCACTCTTGATTTTTCTTATAGCTCCTAGATTCTCAATCAATTGTTGCACCTGCAACTTGGCAAACTCATAAGTATGATCCTTCTTCATAATTTCTTAGCCCATATCTACTACAATGCAAGGTACACTATTTAATCTACTAGAATGATGAAAATTATGTGCTATTACCCTCACTACAAAAGCTATCAAAGGATTTGTGATAGTATTAATAGTCATTCCCCTCTTATTCCATACAACCCTTGTGTTCTTTTCAATAATCTCCTTTGACTCACTTCTCATGGTCTTTGGATGATCTAGGGTTGGATACCTTGTTACCCTATGAACTATCTTCTTTGTGGTTTTAATTGTCCCATTTTCTAATCGTACAGAGCCATCATGGATTTTTCTTAAGACAATCTTAATCCACTCTATTTTTAAGAGGTTAGGGAAATCTAGGGCATGAGTTAACCCTTTCTTCTCTTACAATTCTAAATTCTTCCTTCAATGCTCTACTTTTGCATAACTTGCCATATGCTTCTCTTGATTCCATGTCTCCTATGCTTTCTATCTTATATGTGTAACAATTCCTGACATCTTGAATCATCAAGACTTGCAGTGGTATCATAGACAATGCATTAGAGTGATCTTTCTTATACACTATATCTGGAACTACCTTCAAAATAGGTTGTTTGATCTCATTGCTAATTTACTAAACATTCAAACCTTAGTTTCATTCTACACCTTTCACTTTTGAAGAACTTGATGCCATCACATATATCTAGGGTTTGTAAAATTTGAAACTGTGTAGCTCGGCACACGAAAAATACCTTATAAATTCATCTTGAATGGTGTTGAGTAGCCATTTAAATCTCATACAAACAATTTAGATCAAATTTTCTAGTTTGCCTTTATCTTTTCATGCACTTCTTTGAATTTAGATGAATGAGACATTGATCAAATAGCCCTTAAAACACTACATTTAATGCTAAGTGCTTACATAGCTATAAGCTCTCCAACAATTGAATTTCTAGCTCACTCAATATCCACATGTATTTCCATATGCTTGGAAACCATTATGAGCTCAGCCTCAAATAACAAATTTTGTTAGTTTAGCATCCACTAATACTTCACTTGGAAACAATATGAAACTTTTTCATGCTTGGCAGTAACATGAAAAAACTAACAAAACTTAAAGATTTTTCCTTAATTTCTAACACAACTTTGCATCTTTATTCATGCATATATAGTATTTTCAAAAACTAAAATCTTTGTAACTAATGTATGGTAAATCTATTAAATATCAGTCCCATATACCTCTTGATTTCTTAGTTTGATGAGGTGTGATCACCTAACCCATTGGGTGAAGTGATCCCATCTGCACTTGATGTGTTGCAATCCTCCTTTTTCTTTCATGTCTTGTTCATCTCATTTCTGACATTTTCAATATCTACCTTGTCTTTGCCTTTGTTGAACTCACAACTTGGTGCCTTTGACCTTGTTGGATAGTATCTACTAATGTGACCAGTCTTCAATTAACTAAAACATATAGTTTGACTCAACCACCTTTTGTAATCACTTCTCAAATGTGTTCTAATACAATTCTTAGGAACATGTCCATACTCTTGATAATAGTGACAACTATACCTTGTATTATAATCCCAATTATAAGAGTTACCATTTTTTTTTCCTTTGTCTACTTGTTTGATCAGCGATTAGATTTGGATCTACACTCAACAACTCCATGTCCATACTTTTGACAATTATAATAGTATCCTTCAAATATTTGAGTATTCATGGTCTTGGTCCTACATTCATATGTCTGATGACCTTGTCTATTGCACTTGTGGCAGTGACCCATGTTCTTTTTCTTAGCATTATGATTTACAGTCTTTCTCCTACACACATTAGCATTATGTCCTAACTTACCACAATTATGACAAGTATGTTTTGAGTTCTTACCTTTTTCACTTCTTTCTTCAACACTTCTAGATGATTCTCCTTCTTTAGTACTTGTGCATCCCAGTCTAGATGTATCATTGTTAGATCTAGGGGATTCCATCAATCATTCAAAGTACTTGATAGCTTTACAGGGTCTATTGAAGCTTTCAGCAAAATCCTTTTCCCTTTTCAGATCATTGCTAAATTTTTCATTCTGCAACTTCAGTGTTGTGATCTCAATGTCCTTTGCATTGAATTCATGATTTGCAATCATCATTTGGATCAAAGTTTCCAATTGCATGTTAGCAATCCTAGTTACTTTTAATCATCTCTATTCTAGTCTACTAGTCAAAATTATTTTCTCATATTCAATCATAACTTTGTCTTCCATAGCTTTCTTTTTCTATTCAATCACCTCACATAGCAATATGGCTTGTGATTCTTGCTCTAACTTAAGATTTCTGATCTCTTTAGCTAGGGTTATGTTCTTTTCAATTAGATCTAAAACTACTGAATCAAATTCATTGGAATTTCCATCTACAAATAGTTTAGTAGCATCCATCTCTTGGTATTGTGCATCATTCTCCTCAATAGAAATTTCCTTCCTTCTTATCAATGATTTCTTTAGATCCTCTCTTGCTTCATTCAATTAATGTAGGATGAATTGTATATCAATCTCTTGGTTCTCAATAACTTTTCCCAACTTGTAGACTTCCATTTTAAAGATCTTTCCTCAAAGCTACAAAGCTTTACTTTCAGAGAACAAGGCTCTGATACCAATTGTTGAAATTATAATAGGAAAGGTAAACTTTGAGAGGGGGGGGGGGGGTGAAATAAGTGATGGGGGGTGGGTGAATAAGTGATTTAAACTTTGACCCATTAAAATATTCACCACACATCCATCTCACAATTCAATAAACTGAAATACCATGTAAAACATATACATCTAAAATATGTAAACAAGTAAGCATTCACACATATATGACACAAGATATGATTACCCAAAAACCCTCCACTGAGAAGGTAAAACTGGGGTAGGGATGACACCCACAAATCTTTACTACTAGTAATAAAGTGTATCCAATGAAGGTTACAATGTTTGATCATGAAACATGATCTACCCTGTGAAAGGTCTGTATTGTCAAAGGATTTCAAAGACTATTAGGTCTTACCTTATTAAAGGATTTCAACACCATGTTAGAAGTGTGCCTGATTAAAGGACTTTAACTCACAATTAAGTAAGAACCTTGCTAAAGGATTTCAATACAGCTTATTAGGACTACTCTATTAAGAGATTTGACTGATTCACATATTAGAATGTCCTAGCAATGATCATGTGATTAGCACTCTGTTGCTTGATGTTAGATCACCTCTAAATTGATGTATTCTTGATCCTTCTTGATTCCTTCTTAAGATTTGTCCTTATCAACAAAATATCATAATTCAATCCTTAAGTCAACCCAAAAATGGTTTACATAGTAGTTTGTGTCAATACAAGGAACTATGTCAAATTCATGTTACTCAACATCTAAAGTCCCTAGTGCTTGGCACTAACTATGACTTCAATACTGTCACTCAACATCTGAATGACTTGGCATGCACTGTCTGCTTGACACTTGAATCATTTAACACATACTATCTGCTCGGCACTTGAATGACTCGGCACATGAGTTACTCGACACTCATTTTTTACTCAACATTCTCTAACTTTTATATTGTGCTCGACATATGTTACTTGTTTGGCATGAACTAAGTCAATGACTTAAGTGTGTAGACACTCACTTGTCAAAACCAATATGAGATTAAAAATTTCATGTATGCATGATTATTCTTTCAATGATGATGCTAGTATATAGTGTTTGCAATTATCTCATGGTGATAGATGGATTATTTATATGTGTTTTCTATGGATACTTACCCCATACTTACATTTGTATGGTGTACCTGTATGTTTTACTTTATGTATGATATTTCTAATATGGTTGACGGAGGGAGTAATAGTCACCTACTAGTCAAGATCTACATGATGTACCACTCTTTACTATTACCTATTTAGTTTATAATATATGAGTGTGTGCATCCATGGATTTTATGCAGATTACAGGTACCAGGCATCGACTTCCCTGAATTTTCAGGATGAGCGAACCCTATCATAGTATATCAATGGTAAAAGAGGGGAGGTAATTCTTGAGTTCAAAACCTAACCTTAAAGCCAATTGTCCTATAAATTAGGATAAGTATCTGATTTGTTTATCCTTTCAAATTTTTCAAGTGACATAAATTCGTGATTATGACCCTTGAGTTTGATCTAGTTTTATGTACCTTATAATGAGTTTTTGTTGTTTGTCTTATGAGTCTATTGTGATTTTTAGTTATAATTACATCAAATTAAAATATAATTTAATGATTTAATTTAATGAAAATTTTATAAAGAAAATTCAATATTTAACTATATTTAATTAATTAAATAAAAGAATTAAATTTAAAGATATATTTAAAGTTCTAATTTTGGCATAATCATATTTATTTAATTTGATAATAACATATTTAGGGGTTTCATTTTTATAATAAACTCTAAATATTAATATTATTTAAGTTAATAAATATTTTATTATAAACATCTCGCAAACTAATTAAAGAGAAAAATAATTTGATTTAAATAAAGATATTTTAATTAAATTGTTAAAAGCTTGAACATGGAAATTAAAATATAGAAAAGTAATTAAGGAAAAGGGTTTCGCGTTGTTGCACAATCGAAGCCCAAAATTGGAAGAAAATATTTATTAGAATTCAGGAAATTAGAGTTCATTTCTCCATATTGACATTTGAAGGATTGAATTTCAAAGAAGGTTTTCAGAAGGAGAGGAATTGCTTGTGAGGATCGTGCATCCGTTCTTTAGCATCAAATCCAGGTAGGATCTTGTGGGTTTTTGTGCAATAGTTTCTATTTTTTGAATTATGTATGTTCTTTGTGCTTGAATAAAATTATTTTCCAAATTAAATTGGGTTGAAACCCTCGTTGTGAATTTTACTATTTTGAAATCATCTTTATATGAATTGATATATAGAAACCCTCATTTTGTGAATCTTTACAGAATCATATTTTGATACAGTTAGGGTTAGGAATAAAAACAAATTTAATATACAATTGAGTATGGTTGTTTGTATTGTTCCTCTCAATTCTATTTTGTAGATTGGATTTTTTTTTTTAAATTATATATATTATAAAAATGATAATTTATATGTTTTAAAATGGTGTTATTTTTGGATAAGAATTCACCAATTTTTGTATACCAATTTTTTTTTTTTAAAATTGGGTTCTACAAATGCTCAGGGGATTGCATTTTTTGTTGTTATTTTTTATTTTTTTTAAAGAGAGAACATGGGTCATGACACCCCCTATTCCCCTTTCCTTATGGCTTCGGTCACTGGATGTGAAGGCAGCCATGACTACTGACAACAATGTTGCTTATCTGGCAGCCAAGGTTGCCTAAGCAGACCATGCTGCCATATGCAGCAAGTCAGCGGGCCTTTAAAAGCACTTGTTATATATGTTTAGATTTATTATTATTATTATTTAAATTTATTAAATTTTAAAATAATTTAATAAATGTTATTAATTATAGCTTTGTTAATTAATTTAATTAATATAATTTTTAAATTATTATTAATTAATTTAATAAATATTAAATGTCATTAATAAATTTACATTAATTTTTATTATATTAATTAATAATTATGGTTATTAATAATTTATATTATTTTATTAATAAATTGATAATAATAATTATTTAAATTATTTTATGATATTTAATAAAGACATTATTTTTGTTAGAAGATAATGGTAATTATGTTTTTTTATTTAAAAGGGAAAATGGGTTTAGCTATATGGAAAAAATTTAAACTTTATTAAGTTGAAAACTTATAATGAAATGTAAACTTGAACCCTACTATTAAATTAAAACTATATGTTTTAAAAACCAAACAAAGCTATGAAACTACACTACTAGTTGTACAAATTCTTTTGTGTTGGGTTTGGGGTTGACTTATAGTGTTGACCAGTTTTGGGATGTCTATTAGATGCTGAGATTAATTGATTTTGGTGATGTCATGGTTGTGGTTTGTGTACTTTATTTTGGATCAGTCCTTTTAAGATGTTTATATTGATGAAATTTGTGAATTACAATCTGTGATATTTTAGTGCTATCTAGTTGCTTGTCTAAGAACTAAGGTGTATTTTATGATCTTATCAGACCATCTATTTTTCCTGAGCTTAGGGTAGGTTATCTTTATATCTCATTGGGAAGTGCCTTCCAATGGAGGTCGAAGCCCTAAAGAGGTTATTTGGATAACCCATTATAGGTTATTTTAACAAGTGATAATATTTCATTAAATGAAAGTGAAATGAATTAATAAGAGTCGTTGTTTTTCCTCCCCCATGCCTCGAGTGCTAATATAGGTTAAGATGGGAGTAGAGAGGATGCTTGGTTGTGACCTTGCTTCATTAGTATGACTTGTCTATATGAAAGGATATTATTGTTACATAGAGACATTAGGGGGCAGAACTCAAGAGTGGTTGCTAGGGTAACCTTAGAGCTAGCTCATATGATTACACTTGTCCACTTACATAGTAGATTTCCTATGTGTCATTGTTGCCTTTGGGTTTAGATGTCATTTGTTTCTTGGTACCTTTGAGATAGATTGCTTTCAATTTTTCCTTAACCTAGATGTTGTTTATGATTGTTAGGATTATTATCCTATTTGGGACTTGAGACAATCTCCTTAGCATGGTGGGAGTGGACTATTTAGGTTTCATGAGGTTGGGTGGTAGTTCTTTTTTACTTATACCATTGAGATTTGACAGTTTGATGTTGTTGCTAGAGTTCATTGTTTTGTATTACCTTTATTTTAGTTCTTGTGTACTATGATGGATGGTTATACTATATTGCATTTTACAAGATGGTGTAATTTATTTTATGATGTATATTCTTTGAGCTTTTCATATCTGGTGACTTGTATAGTGGATGATTATGCATTCTAATTATATCTAAGTGACATTCGATATAATTGTATATTATTAAAATGGATTCATACTTGTAGTTATTCTTTATGTGAATTTGTTATATATGGAATTTAGTATTAATTAATCTTAAATGTGATTCAATGTTAAGATATGTAATATATTTTATGGTTTTTTTTTATGTATGTGATTAATGCTTTCGCTATATTATATCTATTGTTGTTTATTATCTTTACAAAAAAAGTTTGACAAATTTAGTGAAAACTTTAGGTTAATTTCTTTTGGATTCCTTGGTGAGGCATTACAATTACATTCATAGAATTTGGAATTATACATTTAACTTCTCTTCTTATCTCTATTTAAGAGATTCCTCTCTTGCATTCTTCTATATAATAGAAATAAATGTTATTATACATGAGCTTCATTCTCTTTCCATCTCTCTTTCTTAGGATTTTCCTCATGCATAATGCCAAAAGGGTTTTCTTTATTTTTTCCTTTCAAATTTTTGTGTCTCTTTGTTGGCTCTTGTGGTGACATCTCTAAGTTCTTGCATTTTTCAAGGTAACATCTTCATCATCATCCAAGTCTCTTGGGTTAATTTTATTTCCTTGATTACTTTTATTTTTCCTTTCATATTACAAGGAAGAAAGAAAGATTTTGAATATCCAATTATATTAGGGAGATCAATGATAGAAATATTGGTATATTTTAGATTAGGGAGTATTACCTTTTCTAATTTTTTCAAGAAAAAGGAACTTTAACTTTATCCTCTAGCTAATCCTTCATGATACCATGATATCAATATTGGTCTGATGAAAATTTGAAAGCTATGACGGATTGATTTTTTGAATTATCCATGGTTGCATAATTTTTTAGTCAAAATCATTGACCCATGTTTAATGAGTAGAAGTTAACATGAACCCATCTCTGATAAGTATGAATGGAACACTTATCACTCATTGCATCTAAGTGATGCTCATAACTGTGAAACACTACCTTTCCTAGGAGGTGGCTCATCCTAGTACTACTCCAACTCAAGCTTGCTTAACTATGGAGTTTCCTCCTATGGATAAATGAACTCTTCTTGCAACCCTCTTTGAATACCTTCAATTAGTTTTGTGCCTTATGAACCATTCATTAAAACTCCTCTTAAGCTCATCAATTAATAGCAAGAAATATTTTCCATGACAAGTCAAATTATGATATTGATATCATGATTCAATTGTGCATTTTTTTATTCAAACTCACTAACATGTGTTTCATGAGTAGTGGTCCACATGAACCCATCTATCATGAGTACAAATGAAAGACTTAGCACTCATTTATTCTAGGTAATTCTCACAAAGGTGATGTACTATAAATTCTTGGGTGGTTACCCATCCAATTATGAATCTAGGTTATGAACTCTACTTTTGACCCCATTTGTAAAATCTTCATCAAGTTTTGTGCCTTATAAACCATTCATTAGAAATCCCTTTAAGCTCATAAATTGATATAAAGAGTGTTTCGGCTCTATGAGCATCACCTATATGCAATCAATGCTAAATGTTCCATTTGCAATCATGAGATATGGGATCGTACAAACCACTACTCATGAAACTTGGGTCAATGGGCTTCACTCAAAAAATACAAAGTTGAATCTTGATAGAAGTATCATAATTTGATTTGATGTGAAAAATCTCTCCTGCTTATCAAATATCCATGGTTACTCTAGCTAATCATTTTTTTGAATTTCAAGAGCTTTTGGAACAATAAGGTTTTAATGTTACTCTATAAATGAATGAACCTTGTCATGACACTAAAGATATAGAGAATGTTATTTGAGTGAAAATTTTGTAAGGATGAAGACATCAAGAATAACTTACATCATAGAGTACCACTCCTTACCTTATAGATACACTCACTTGGGAACTGACATAAGCTCCAAATGAAACAAATAAAACTAGAGTAAAAGAAGACAAGCCTCTCTTTATTAGCTCATCCTTATTTCCCAAACAAGAAGATGAATTACAACAAGTATTAGAGAACTATATAGAAGCAATTTCTTGGGAATACAAGGATATGAGTTAAATTTTTCTAGACCTCTATACTTATCACTTTTATGCTCAAGATGCTAAGACAATGAGACAAGGACAAATGGGAATTAATCCAACACTTACATTTCTTTTCAAGCAAGAAATAGAGAAACTATTGCAAATAAGATGTATTTATCTAATTTTTGATAGCCATTTTGATTTCCTACTTGCTATAGCACCTAATAAAAATGGTGATTGACATTTTTATAAGCTTAAACAAAAGTGTTGGAAATATTCAAGATATGACAAGTTACTTAGAGGGGAGGGGTGAATTAGTAACTTTTAAAATTTCAAACAATAAAACTGCATACTGATATATTCACCATTCATCCAAGTAACCTACTGTAAGCATGAAACAAAATCATTTGCAACACTTGAACACACAGATTTGGTGACCCAGAAACCTTCCAAATAGAAAGTAAAACTGGGGTGGGGATGAAACCCACAAAGCTTCGTTACTGCAGTATGAAGTTGGCCGGTTAAGGCTTACAATGACCACTTCTGGTGATCTGCCCTGTTAGGAGCACAAAGGATTGCTAGATCCACCTTGTTAGAGGATTTACAAAAATACAATAAAGTATGCACTCTGTTAGGAGATTTACAAAAGACTGTTAAGTCTACCTTGTTAAAGGATTTACAAAAACTGATTCACCTGTTAGAATGAAACAGTGGATCTGATTACAACTGATTGCTGATAAGATCCGCTATGCTCTGATTCACCTTGATGTGATAGATAAAACTTTTCTGCTCCAAAACTTGACCTTGCTAAATACCTTCACAACTCAGCACACATACTTTCGCACACATGTATTTCTTTCACACTTTCACATTTTCATTCATTACCATTACATTTGAATGATACAATACATTGCATATATTTATACCATCCAAATAAACAATACATGCAAGGTCGGCCAAAACAACAAGTGCAAATCTCTATACAAAGTCGGCCCAAGGTAAAAACTCGGGTTCACTGAACTGACTCGGTGTCCTTCTGATACTCGGCGTCCACTGCGTTACTCGGCATCATCATGCACTCGGTAGAAGTGAAGGCACGGTCCATACTAAACACTTTGAGTAGTTCTGAACTCGGTAACCACTGGAGACTCGGTAGAAGAGATGTCACTCGGTGAACACTTCTATCTGAACTGTAGCTCGGTGATCAAAGGAAACACTCGATAGAACCTTGTGACTCGGTGATAGTTAGTTTCCTTGATAACCGTCTGAGCTTGGTAAAATTAATTTCCTTGATAACCTCAGGAGCTCGGTTATCACGAAGTTCTTGGTCAATACTAAGTACATCTTCACTCGGTCAAAATTGATTCCTTTCTTTACCTCGAACACTCGATAAACACTGGCTGCTTTTTTCACCTCGATCACTCGGTAAACACTGACTTCTTTGTTCACCTCGATCACTCGGTAAACACTGACTTCTTTGTTCACCTCGCTCACTCGGTAAACACTGAGAACTAGGTAAAACTTGGCTTACAAAGGAATGTTCGGTGAGAGCTCGGTAAGCATTCAGAATCCAATAAGTGTTGTAACTAATGACAAAAATGTATCATAATGCCAAAAAAAAGAAATTTATTTCACATTCATAAACTAAGGATAAAAAATAACCAAAAATATCAAGATATTTGCAGCAAGATGTTCATAATGAATTGTAAGAGGCTAACAAAAAAGAATGTTGCTAATAGAAATAGTAGAATTGGAAATAATAACTATTGTGAGGTTGACAAAAGAAACTAATATAAAATAATAATCCATTCATGAATATTACTCATCTCACACACTTCCAATGATTAACTTATTGTTGATGTGTATCTTCTAGTTAGAAAGATAATTATCATCCTTGATTTTCTTACTACAAAAATGTTGTATGGAACAAGATAGATTGTGCATTTGTGTTTCTAGAAATATTGTGTGTAAATTTTTGACATCAATGTTTCATATCATACTCCATGATCTATCATCAGGATGAGAGAGTGTAAGAATGCTAGATAGAATATATTGCAAACTAAAAAGTCATAGAAGAAGAGAGAAGGTGCACATTAAGTGGAGCCACCAAAACTAAGAGGAACTCAAAAAAAATCAAAGGAAGAAAGAAATTAAAAGAGAAAAGAAAATATGAAGAAGAAAAATTTGTTAGCCCTTGATTTTGTGTTGCATGGTTTAAAATAATTCTACAATATTATTGAAATTTCAACGGTCATATCCTTTGTCCAAGGCAGGAATTTTGAAATAAATCCTAAGTGTGAATGTAAAATATCTTGAAAAAACCCTAGAATTAAAATAAAAAACATTTGGTAGGGTTATTTCCTCATTAATTTTGAATTTTCACAAAAATAAAGTTAATTCTTTAAGTCATGTCTTTGCTCAAACCTTGGTTATGTCATTTTTTAGTTATAAATGCTCTCATTTAACCCAAGTGATGAATTATTCTTAGTAACCATTGACCTTCCTTAGATCTACAACTCTCTCTTTCTCACAAAATAAAGATGCTATCTATTTGAGGAATGAAAGAATACGAGATTGCAACACCTATCTCATGGGACTAAAAAAATGAAATGATCCTCAAGTTTGATCTCAATCATCATATCCTGCAAGAGCAATGGTTATCACTTTTTTACTGAATAAATTTGTTCAACCTTTAACCAAAGCAAGAATGTGAGCTCTTGTCACATATATAATGTAGGCCCATTTCAGACTTCTTGAAGTGATTCATCACTATATGCCAGTTGTCAACCCATGATTGGTTCTTGATTTAGGCTAAGTTTCTCTCTTAGTGAGCTCGTAATTGTTGATCAACTTGCAAATTAAGAGTCATTGCATCCTCACTATTTTTCGTACTAAAAAAAAGAGAGAATGTGAAAATTTTATGTGTCCCTGCGAGTCCCCCAAGTGAATGTATGAACATGTAATGTTTTCAACCATTGATCAAAGATAAGATCAATGATCCTCACATTATTGAAAAATCAAGATGCAAGTTATTTAAAAAGTGTGACAAAGCGAGCTCTTGATGTGTGTCTTGGTGGGCCCACACTACATTAAATAGTTTGAAGAACAAGCATTTTCTTAGCCACAAATTAAGATGGAAATCTATGGTAGTCATATTATCACAAAATAAAGGTGAAAGGTTTATAACCAAAGAGAGAATGTGAAGGAGTCACACGTGGAGTTAGTGGGCCCAATATATCTTATGAGTTTCAAAAGGAATGATGTCAACATGAAGTACGAGGTGGCATATTCTAATTCACTCTTAGTGTTATGCATAAAAACATTGAAATATTTTTCCAGTTGTCAAATTAAAGGATTATTGATGCTTTTTGCTATCTCACAGAATGAAACAAAAACTTGTTTAAGAAATGTGAGAATGTGATGGATTGCCACATGTCACTGTGGGCCATCTTTTAAATATACCATCATGTAGAAATCATTACCATCTAGTATCAAAAGATCTACTCTAGTTACATTCTCACAGAAGAAATATGCAAGATGATTAACCAAAGTGAGAATGTGATGAGATGACACATGTCTTGGTGGACTCATTTTCTAAGAGGAATGCTAAGAAAGCATGGTTATCTCCTAATTGTCTGATGCAAAGTTGATCGAGGGTTGTTGTGATCTCACAAAATTTAAGTGCAAGGTTTTTAACCAAAGTGACAATACAAGAAGTTGACACATGTCCCACTAAACAAAAAGGTGACACAATATCAAGTTTGAATCATAGCAATCAAATTTCTCCTAGATCAATGGCCAGTTTTCAAACTCTTTGCATTACGTTCACAATTAAAATATTAGAGAATTAATGGTGCTCCAAGGAAACCTCGTGCGAATATATTTTACATAAATTTTTTAATTAATTCCATGATTTTGTACATCGCAAAATAGAATTGACGCATAATGAATAGAGCCTAAATTTCCTAGCTATCATACTATGAATTGTTTTGAAAAAGTTTTCTTCTTGTGATCAAAAGTTTGTGAGTAAGTGCCTAAAATATTATGTTTCAAAATTTTTTGAATTAGTAAAAATGCCTCCATGAAGAGATTCTTCTAGAAAGAAAGACTATCAACATAGTAACATGCATGATGATTTCCTTGAACAATTGGCCATTCATATAAGCAAAACTGTGAAGGGAAAAGAATTGATCCAAAAAAACCCTAGACTGAGAATTGATGAGGGCTTCTATGATACAGGAAATTGGCTAAGAGATGCAGCAACATCAATGGGTGGTTTGGAGTTGTTTAGGAAATGGTTTTCATAAAGAAACCATGATACACCATTGAATAATATTTGAAAATTTGACATTGGAAAGATGGTTGTGCTAGGTGTCTTCATGGATGATGATTTGCTAACAATGTTGGCAAAGAGGTATGACTATGTGTTGTGGGTCATGAAGAACCATGCTAAAGACAATCTATTTAGGGTATCTATTGAGATGGTTAGAGAGTTTTTTATGTGAGATGATCATAGAGTTTTTTATGTTAAACGCTAACCTTCACTTGCATAAGAAGATTGATTTGAATGATTTTTAATCAAGGTATGATACTCAAAGAATATATCTTTAAGGGGGACCACTGCAAGAGAATTTTGCAAAGGTAGGGCATCTAACACTTGTAACACCTTCTACCCTAGAGCCCTTATTAAAGAAATATTTCAACCCTAGGGCACAGGCCTTCCATATTTTCCTCTACAATATTTTTGGCATGGATGAGCATGATCACATCTCAAGACATTTATTTTTTTATAATGGATCAAACTGTCTAGCTAGTATGGAATGAGATTCATTTTTTATTTTGCATCCCACTTATATGAAGAAATACACAATGGGCTAATTAGCATAAGAAAGGGTAAGGTTGACAAACCTTTTGGCTAGTATTTCTTTTTGATGTATATTTTTTTATATAAAGGTGTTTATGTCTTTGCAAAAGACCTGAAACTAGAGTGAGAAAGGGATGGAGAGTAGCTACCTATATAACACTAGAGTGCAAATATGACTTGGGAAGTTATGGATGCTAGTTTTATCCATTTTGATAGGTATTTTGCATGAAAGATGAGGAAATTGTTAAGTGTAGACAACCCTCAAATTCCTAAACCCTTTTTGGAGCTGATCAAGCCTAAGGATTATGTTAAGGATCTGAAGATTAGTCACAACTAGGGAAACATCATCGCGTATTCAATGTCTACTATTTTTAGAGTGTTAGGTTTCACCTTGTGTCCTACCATACCAAGTTCACTTAAAGGTAGGAATTATTGAGTTCTTGTGGAAGATTGGAGGACTTGAAGAGGAGTTGGTGGGATGATCTAAGGGGGCAATCTTTCCAAATTTTATAGTTGTCCACAATTTTGTGTTGACCAAAGGAGGATGGAGACACTTGGGTAAGTTTCTTGATAGATATTAAATGGCCCCATTGTTAGAGTAATAAGATATTTCCTTATTAATTAAATTATTTTGATTTTATTATTAAGTCACTTGTTATCTCTAGTTTACTTGAGCTAAACTTTACGCCTATAATAATTAATTCTTTTATTAATTATTATCATGCGACCTAGGTTTTACCTTTTAGGGTTTTGATCTCCTTTATAAAGATTGATATCTTTGTAATAATTCATTCATTTTTTATTATAGAAATTTCTCTTTTTTCTCATCAAGAATGTCTCATCTACGCCGGATCTGGGAATTCCAGCCTCCATAGTTTTTACTCCTTAATTTATGTGATAGGTGTTTGCATGCAGGTGATTCTTAAGAGATGTGGGGTTGATCTATCATCAACTTCAACATGGTGTCAAAGCTCTAGATCTTCATTCCCTTGTTTTGTTTATGAGAGATTTGGCTTGGCTTTTAGATTTGTGCCCTTTTTTTCGGAGGGTTTCATTTTTTAAAGGATTTTTGTATTGAATCTGGGGGGTCACTAATTTTTTGGTCACCTAGAGACCAAACAAATATCACTATTGAGCTTAGAGCACTCAAAAATCCCTATTTTCATATTAAAAAATTCCAATTTGGACATAGTTAAAATTTGAGGCAAAGAAATATTGCTCCCAAATTTGGCCCTTTTTTGAGGTGGTGATTTTGTGAATTTTGGTACAAAATTTGAGATTTTTGGCATAGAAATCAAGATTTTTGGAACAAAAAATGATATTTTTTGGCACAAAAATTGAGGTTTTTGACATGCAAATTGAGAATTTTTAGCATGCAACTAGAGATTTTTTGCATGTAAATTGATATTTTTGCACACAAATCAAAAAAATTTGGCATGCAAATTGAGATAGTTTTGGTATGAAATTGGTTCATTTTTGAGGCAATAATTTTTTTACCCCTTACAAGGCCTTTTTGACCTACATGTGGTTTTTTGGCTGTAACTTACTTATATGAACCCCATTTTTCACAAACAAGATATCGCCAAAAAATTGGTTATGTGCCTATCATGATGGTACACTTTGTTTATATTTTTTATGTTGTTTGGTTTCCAATTTATGAAGTCAAAGTGAAAGGTTCTATTTTGCACTCCAGGAGACATTTCTTGAGACATTCTATTTTCCAGATTTTGCTCTAGGTACATCCCATTCAATTTTTCATTTTTTTTGCATTCTAGTGGATATCCTGGTTATTTCAGGTCCAAAGATCTATTTTGTTGTTTTAGATGATTTTCCATGGGTTTTACTATCTCTCGTATCAGCCTTATGTCTCTTTTGATCTTTTTTGACATTATTTTGTAGTATTTTTACAAATGCATTGAGACAAAGTGCCACTCTATTGCATTTTAGGATCTTGCACATCTTTGTGTTGTGTTGTACTTGCACTACATTATAAAGTTTGTTTTGGGGTTTCATGTTGGCCATATTCACCATCTTCTTTTTTCAAGTGAGTGCTCCTTCCATGATATTAGCCTCATGATGTGTCAATGACACATGCCATTGTAGGTGTTTGTACTTCTTTTGCACTCTCTATGTTCCTAGATCTTCTTTTTATAGGAGATATATGTCTTACCTCTCAGCATTATGGGGGGGGGGGGGGGGGGGGGGGGGGGGGGGTTATGTTGGTTTTATTTCTTTCTTGGTTTGATGGAGTGAGCTACGCATTTAGTATATGATCCTATGTACTAGGTGATTGCAGTGGTTGGATACCTATGCATTTTAGTGAGATGGATCATTTACCATATAGACATTCTTTTATTCTTATTTTTGGAGGCCATGAAGATACCTTCCATCTTCACTTAATTAGCTCTTTAAACTTATTCTTCTCTACCTTGTCATGTTCTATACAATGGAGGTTCTTCAGATCAATAGTATTTGCAGCTTCATGCTTTAGTGTTTTTCTTCATGATCATCTATTGTTCCTATCTTCTGGGACATTCCCTAGTTTGGAGGCTTCTTTAGTCCTTCACTAGTTCTTTTAGCATTATTTCCATTTCTTTTTAAATAGTGCTTTCTTGATATGGTTTTCTATGTTTCTCCTCTTTACAAAAATTTGGTTGTGCCTGGGTACTTGATCAGGCTTTTGTTGTCAAGACCCATTTGTTTTTACTTTTAGCAATAGTTTCTAGGTTTTTAGTTGCTCCTTAAGTTTATCTTAAGGGGGAGTGTTAGAGTAATAAGATATCTCCCTATTAATTAAATCATTTTGATTTAATAATTAAGTCACTTATTATCTCTAGTTTACTTAAGCTAAACTTTATGCACATAATAATTAATTCTTCTATTAATTATTATCATGCAACCTAGGTTTTACCTTTTAGGGTTTTGATCTCCTTTATAAGGATTGGTCTCTTTATAATAATTCATTCACTTTTGATTATAGCAATTTCTCTTTTTTTTCATCAAGAATGTCTCATCTATGGATCTAGGAATTCTATCCTCCATAGCTTTTGCTTCTCAATTTCTATGACAAGTGCTTGCATCTAAGTGGTTCTTGGGAGCTATGGGGTTGATCTATCATCAATTTCAACACTAATTTTATCATCATTTTATAGATCTAGAAGGATTTTTTGAAATTTTTCAAGAAAGGACTTAGGCCAAATCCTATGAACATGTATTTTACTTTATTGAAGATATAATTAGGAATGATTTCTTTTTACAAGAAAGGGAAGTAAAGAAAGAAAAATGTAGAGTTTATAGTAGGGTTTTGGAATTTGTTAACTCTTTAGATAGAAAGTATGACCCTTTGGTTGATATAAAGTTTTGGGGAAACAAGGTAGATAAATTGATGGCACATTTTGCTAGGATCATTCAACCTTGAATAAAAAGAAGGAGACATTGATAAAAGCATACCCAGACCAAGCCAAGGAGGTAGAGAGGATAATGGTAAATATGATTTTCATTAGTCTAGGGCAATATACCCTCCAAAGGAAGGTTAGGTGTGTAGTTGCTAGGAATTTGGGGTACATCCTATGCTACTTTATAAGAGACTGCATTTAGAAAGCCCACCCTTTGAACCAACAACAAAAATGTAGAAGATGGAAGAGGGATCTTCATCAAAGGTAGAAGAGTACTTTCCTTCCCAAAACCCTATTCATTTTGATAATGAAGAATCTTTAAGGGAGAAGTTGAAGCAAGTAGGAAGTCAAGATGATGTTCTCATAACAACATCATAAGTAGAGGATGGAATGCATGAGGAACCCTCAATGCCACTCTTAGCCCTCACTATTGAAGATTTCAAAGGGAAAGAGATGGATCCTATTGTAGAATAGGCTAATAAGAAATTCTTGGATGATGATGACTTTGTGAATTCTAGGTCTTTTATTCAATTTTTATGGAGAAACAATATATCCAATTTTGAGGCTAAATGCAAGAAGGTAAAGGTGGAGAAACCTGACAAATAGGACTTTGAGATAGAAGAAGAAATAAAAGATGAATTGATGTAGGATTTCAAAGGGGTTAAGGAAATTTCTCAAAGATTCAGGTATCTTTGTACTGCTAGAATGGGACATTGCTAATTCAATGGTTTTTGATGTTGTTAGAGGGAAAAGGAGACACAATTTAATATAGAAAAAGAAGTTAAGGAAGCTCACAAAGGGGTAAAATATAGTAAATATCAACAGTTCTTAGTAATATGGTCTATTTAGAAGAAAGACAAATCAAGACTCTAGGAAGCTTCAGATGCAAAGCATACAAGAAGCAAAGTAGTGTACAAAGTGGGGGATGTAGATAGTGAGAAAGTTGCCCACATAAATAAAGAGATGGCTGATTTGGTGTGGAGGTGGTTGTGAAAGACAAGAACAAGTTTCTAGAATTAAATGCTAGATGTGAGAAGGTATTTGAAGCTTATGATGAAAGGGGAAGGAAGACTTATGAAATGGAGAATATCATTTCAAGATTTTAGAAGCATAAAGGAAAGAGAAAAGTGGGGGAGAAATCCAACCAACTTATGATTGCAACTTCTCCTACTCCACCTCCTCCCATTGGGCCAATCATTGAGATCCCCAATACACCTCAAAACAAAGAGTATTACACTATAGATTAGCTGAGTGAGGAAAAGGATAAACTTGGAGAAACATAGGTAGGGGTGCAAATTCAATACGAGGACAAGGTCAAAGATACAATTTTGTTCCTAGTAGATAGAATAAACTAGCCTCTTTTCTATTTGGAGATGTCAAGTTTAGTAGATATTTGGAAAGAATTAGAAAATAATGATGCTATCTTGAGAAAAATTGTGATTAAATGGATTATAAGGGAGGATGATATCACTGCTCTATGGTTTACTATCATCGACAAGATTGATGATCAAATTGAGAAAGCATATGATCAAGAAAGTGGCCTATTGGATTTTGTTCTAAAGAGAAATATATTACAAAGAAAGTTGAGAACATGTTTATCTAAAAATCTCAATAGGAATTTTGATCTTTTCCCTCATGTGTTAAAGGGCCTTGGTATTATTAAAAAAAAAAGAGGAATGGGGAAATGAATTGAAGGAAATAATGAGCATCAGGATGAATAATGTTGTTAATAAGGATAATTATATTTGGTTTCCAAATATTCTTTGATTCTTTCCAACAAGATTTCTAAGAAATAAAGATGTTAGAAAAATATAGCTTAAAGAGAAAACAATAAATTCTTAATTTTAGTTGGCCAGATCACATTTTTTTCAACAAGTGGATGGAAAAATATTCTTTAGCTACAAAAATCTTATAGGTGACATCTGAGGATAAATTTATGGATAAATCCACTACTATTGAGGAGAGAGAAATGTCTGACGAGACCATTTAGGTAACCATAGCAGATCTAGATGAGATGAGCCCACAACTAATGCAAGAGGTTGAAGACAAGAAATTAGAGGTGGTTGAGGAAAAATAAAGTCATCTACCTATTCCAGACACTTTAGAGTCAGACCCGAGGAGAATAGAAGAAGAAAAAGTGGCCCCACAACTTGAGGAAAAGAAAGAAGATAAATTCCAATCATTAGGTGTTGTCGAGGAACAAGAAACAAACAAAATAGAATAGGCCCCACCACCAAGCATTGAATCAAGGAGATACTTTTTTGTTGAGAAAAATACCATGAATGCTTTTTGTTTTCTTGTGCTATGAAGAAAGTGACATTTTTCCTTTTTGTGTAATTTTTAGTTTTTTTTTTTTTTTAAGGATAGTTGTACTTTTCCCTCTAGCCTTGAAGCTTGTTGAATATCATGCTATATAAGTAAGTTCTTACAACTAGAGGAGAGGTATGAGATTCATTTTATTGAACTAAGAATTGTTTATTCTAGAGTCGGTCCAAATATATTGTATATACTTTTTCTAAAATATGGAATAAAAAAGAAAGTTAATAGTGGCTTGTCTAATTGAGTTGTCTTTTGATAGGAATTATCATTGAGTTGTATACATTTCAAAGAAGTTAATACAAGATACATTAAATTGGTTGTTCAACCTAGATCTTGTCCCTTCGTTTTTTACCATTTAATTCTAAGGTTTAATGGAAAAGTTTAAAATATTTCATTTATAATTTTCTCTAAATTATATTTTTAGTTTATTTTTACTAATAGTCTAATGGGTTATGTAAAATTTAAATTAAATTAGAAGAATTCTATGGTTGTCATTGAATATTCTAATAAGAATGAGATCTGGAAATGAATAATAATATTCTTCTCACAAAGTGTCAAGATAGATCTGATAAATAGATGCCAAATTACTATGAGATAATAGCCCAATAGATAAGGCACTAGCCATTTATTAAAATTTGATCCATTTATCATCTATTTTATAGTCCTAGAATTAGAAGAATTAATGCAGACATCTATTATATTAGAATTCATGTTGAGAGTTTGATTTTTTAAGTGGATAAAGAGTGAATTCCTAGGTATACTAGACTAAATGTTGCAAATTTCAAAGTGGAGAAGGCAACAAAGTCTTGTCAATTGGTCCTTTTAATTTGTCCCTCATAATACCTATTATGGTTTCTAGCTAACTCCTAGGTTTTTTGATCATTTAAGAGGTTGTTAAAATTCTATCAAATCAGAAGCCAACAAAATTAACATGAAAGAAAATAAACTTAATAATGAAAAGACCATTAAATAAAAGGAAGATCAAAGAAAGAGGGTTGCAAGCACTACAAATGAAATAGAAATAGGGGGTAAATGAAAATAGGAATAAGTGCATAAAATAAAAGAGGAGAGTGAAAATAATTAAACCAAAAAAAGAGGGAGAGAAAAATGATAATAATAAGAAGAAGGAGAAGGGGAACAAGAACAATAATGATAATGAAAATGAAAATGAGGGGGAGGAGGAGGAGGAGGAGTGGGAGGAGGATGAGGAGAAGGAGAAGAAGAGGAGGAGGAGCAAAAAGAGGAAGAGGAAGATGAAGAAGAGAAAGAGGAGGATGACGAGGAGGAGGAGGAGGAGGAGGAGGGGAAGAACAAGAGGAAAGAAACTAATAAAAATAACAAAAACTAAAGAATAAAAGTGGAGGATGAGAAGTAGGAGGAAGAGAGGAAGAAGAAGAAGAAAAGAAGGAAAAGGAAAAGAGGAAAGAAATGAAGAAAAATAACAAAAACTAAAGAATAACTTGAACCTAGATAAATAAAACAAATAAAGAGTGAAGAACAATACTAAAAGTTTTTAAAAAAATAGAGGAAAAGAAAAATGAACTAGACAAATAAAATGTGCCAAAAATTATATATACATGGGTGGGGGTTTAAAATCTAATAGGGAAAGTGAGATACTAAGATGGGGATGAAATAAGATCTATAAAACTTTTCACACTTAAAATATGAAACATATTTGATATCACCACATAAAATCTCATTTCAACATTTATCTCATTTCAATGTAACCATTCACATCAATGTAATATCATATCTACTTTTTAACTACATGAATGCAAACTCATGAGCACATAACACATTAACAAAAAAATTTGGTAATGTAGAAACTCTCCAAGGTGAAGGTAAAATTGTGGTTGGAATGACACCCATAAAATCTTCACTACTGCAATAATATGTTGTGCATGTTAAGGCTACAATGATTTGATCACTTTTGATGATCTACCCTATGAGGGGCCTTCCCTATTAAAGGCTAAAATAATTGCTAGGTTCTACCTTGTTTAAAGGATTTTACATCACAACTAAGTGATTACTCTATTAGGAGATTTACAAAAACCTATTAAAGTTTCTTTGTTAAGAGATTCAAACCCTAAAATAATTATTAGAATGTTTAGTACCTGATCTTTTGGTTAGCATTGCAATGCTTTAAAACATGCAGTATAATATCACCTTGTTGTGATAAATCTTCTATTCCTCTTCTCAAAACTATTCACTACACTGCTTAGTCTCTACTGATTTAACACTTTGATTCACCTCTCAAACTTTGTATGCAACCAAAATCTTTAATTCATACACTATCACACACTCATACAGATGAAATAGGTCAAATACCCTCATTAAATAGATGTTTGGGTGAACTTTCTAGATCCATATTAATGATCTAGAATCAATCCTTTTTTCACTTAGTCCTTGCATTTTTATGATTGGTGGATTGCCTCACATAGGGATTGATGATCTTCCTTTGAATGTGAAATCACCACCTTGATTACCTCCTTGATCTGCAAAACACATTTGTATCTCGATAAAAATGGTTCACATAAGGTTTTGTGTTATTCCAAACAAAAATGTGAAACTTTGCTACTTGACACTTGCATCACACTAGCAGTTGGCATAAACTATTTCTCCATGTCATTTCTCGGCCTTAACTATGCTAAGCATAAGCTGAATCAATCAATCTCTACATCACTCAGTGTCAACTCCTACCCCTAGTAAACTTGACAATCACTAGAGTACTTGGTGACCGTTAGCTCACTCATTAGTAACTACTACTCAACACATGACATAAAATGTTTACAAGTCTTCACTCCTTAGTTTAGACTATATATGATGACTTGGTTTTAATGATGACCAAATAATGTTTCCTTATGAATGACTATGTGTTTGACACTAATTGACAACATGACTTAGGGATCAACAATGTATGTGTATGTGTATGTGTGTGTGTGTATATGTATATGTGTATGTATAAGTATATGTATATGTATATGTATATGTATATGTATATGTATATGTATATGTATATGTATATGTAAATGTGTGTATATATATATGTGTATGTGTATGTATGTGTGTACATATATACATATATATATATATGTATATGTGATAATAATATCAACTACTATGCCTATTTATATGTAAAACTACATAAACATAACAATAAAATAAGACTAAAAGTATGAAAACATATAAATAAGAGAAAACAAAAGAAGAAACTAGTAAAGTAGAAAGGTAATAAAAATAAAATAAAACCATACATACCACATGCAAAAGGGTAAAAATAAAAATCAAACTATAAATACCTAAACATTAAGACAAATCTAGAAGCAAAAATGGCAAGGCCAAGGGGGGATATAGGTCAATAGTGAGGTAGCTCAAGAGAAAGCCATCACCCAACCATGAGGAATAAGGTTGAAGAGAACAGGCAGGGAACCAAAGGAGTGCCAAGAAAGAGGGAAGGGAAAAATAAAGCTGAAGTAAGGGAAAATACCTAAGTGAAGAGAGGAGAAAGTGAAAGTGAGTGGTAGGGGCCAGAGGAGAAGGAAGATCAAAAATCAAGGAGTCCATGAAGGGGAAAGGAGAGGGAAACAAGAGGAGGGGGGATCAAAGGAGAGAGTGATGAAAATTCTAGAGGGTAGATAAAAGAGGATGCCAAGAAAGGTTAAAGGCCCACAAGACCATCATGATTAATATTGGAGGGGTGATTGAATATTTTGATAACCTCTTTCATCTTCCTTTTAAAGAAATTATCCCATTTGACAAGGATTTTGGTATTTTTAAAACAAATGTGATTCTTAGTGGGAGATTAATGCTCAACCAATGTGGATTTGAGAACCTCCTTATGCTTGATGTCAGTAATATGATCCATAGTTCTTGTGAAACAAAATCTACCTATTTCACCAATGTAGGTTCAACCAAAAGAGAAAGGAACCTTGTAGACACCAGACTTAGATTAAGTGTCTTTGGTGTCTTTGAGAGGGCGTACACAAGTTCTAATGGTGGATAAGGGCTTAAAGTCATAAATAACACCTTTTTTAATGAGTATTGATGTAGGAGCATCCTGGGTGTAAGTACAATCTTGCATCACCCAAAAATATTTTTTATTTTCGATTTTTTTTATTTTAATAAGGACTAGTAGACATGGTGGTTACTATTTATGGGAACTTACTATTTTTAGTAATTTATTCATACAAGCTCAAAATGTCTATATTTTCTACATGAAGGTTCACTTTAGAGTTGTAAGCCTTCCATAAAAAATTTATTCCTCGAGCATAAGTATCGAAGAAGTTATTGCAAATTCTTGGTGGAAACATTTGTAGAAAAATCTTCAAGCTCATCGTTGGAAGCCTTAGAGTGCTCAGATGAGGTCCAAAAATTGACTGGAAGGGTGCTTACACAATCTATTCCTATAGATTAGGAGCTAGAATTTTTGAAAAGTGGTTATAATAGCTAATTGGAGCAACAGTTTGAGAGTTACAACCTTCCGAAGTTGGGCTGCTTGAAATTTCTAAAATAATTGTCAAAGATGTATTTTTCCGACTCTAAATGTTTTGTAAGGGTCTATTGGCCCTAGGTATTAAGTTTCAATGTCTAGAACCTTCTTGGGTGGCATAAAATTACCTATTTAAAAAAGGCCCAAACATTGTCTAGAACAACTCTGGGTGATATTTTGCAACTTGTCTTGGAGATTATTGTAATGAAGGTTTCCATGTGGGTTAGCATATTGTATTGTGAATTTTGTAAAATTGTATTTGCAGTGCAAATAAGAAGTCCATTTTTTTCTCACATTTGTTGTTGTTTCTTTGTTTTTGTTATGAGTTTATGGTATTAATGGGAGCACCCTTCATCAAGTGGTATTAGAGCTAGAGTTCTTGAGTGTGTGGATAGATCATTGACTATGAGGCAATTTACACCAGGACTGTAGTTTGGGCTGAGCATGTAGATAGATCACCAATAGTGAGGTAGTTTGCAGTAGGGTTTCAACGAAAGTGTAAAAATTCCTCCACAAACAGAGCATAGAAAAAGAGCTATAGTTGTTACACCTAAGGGTTTTAGAGCCCTCTAAAGACAAATGCAAGCATTGGAAGAACAAATGCATAGAGGAATAAATCTTTCCATCAGAGATGAAAGTGAGGATGAGGACAAAGTAGAAGAAAATGTCAAAGAAAAGGTAGTTCTAAACCTAGAGGAGGAGAGGATTTTTAGGGCCACTCCAAGATTAGAAAAAGATCTAAATTTGAAGTTCTCACACTTAAGAGAAATCTTAACCTAGAGGAGCTAATCAATTGGATCAATGAATTGGAGGAGTACTTTGATTGTGAAGATATTGATGATTCTGATAGGGTCAAGTTTGTGAAGATAAAACTAAAGGGACATGCAAAGATTTGGTGGTAGGAGGTTTAGTTGGAGTGAAATAGAAAGGGAAAAGGATAAAGTTACTAGATGGGATTAGATGATAGCCAAATTGAAGTGACAATTCATCCTTGCGGATTATGAGCTTGATCTATTAAAGAAGATGCAAGTGTTGAAGAAAGTGGGAAAATATGTTCAAGAGTATATAGAAGAGTTCTACCAAGTTCTCATTAGAACTAGCCAAGCAGAAGCTGATAAGGAGAAAGTGGTCATGTTATCTTAATGGGTTAAGGCCAAGCATTCAAGATGAGTTGAGTTTGGCTCAAAATAATAGAATTGAGGAGGCACACCATTTTTCCCTAAGAGTGGAGGAGAAACTTAGCAAGAAGTTTGACAGCAAGAATAGTATAGAGGTTGTGGTGGAAGATCTGGCAGACAATCTTATGGTAGCCGTAATGATGATAAGAAAAACAAGGATGAGGCTAAAGTAGTAGTCAGAGCTAGAGGGGAAATAATTCCAATCATTTCCATGATTAGAATAATAGAGATCAAAGAGGAAGAGGTAGAGGAAAAGGATCTAGAAGAGGAGGCTTCTATGTGAAATGCTTTCAATGCAAAGAAGAAGGGCATAAAGTATTTGAATGTTCCCTGCACCAAGGAAGGATAGATTGAAGAACGAAAGGCCAAGCTAGAGTTGTACATATTAGATGAAGATTCCAAATTCTCACATTCTAAAGATGCTAAAAGAGGAGAATTCCTAGTTAATAGAAGATTCTTGCTGAGTGGTGAGAATGAACCTAATCAAAGAATGATCTTGTTTTGCATAAGGTACAAATGTGAAGATAAGTGTTGTGATGTGATCATTGATGGTGGAAGTACTAAGAATCTTGTTTTAGAAATGATGGTCACAAAGTTGAAACTAAAGAGATAGGAATACCTACATCTATACCATATTTCTTGGGTGCAAGATGACCACAAGATCATGATCAATGAGCAGTGTTCAGTGAAGTTCAAGATTGGAAGCTACCAAGATGAGGTACTTTGTGATATCATACCTATGGACATATGCCATATGTTATTAGGTAGGTCATCATAATTTGACATGCATGTTGTACAAAATGGGAAAGAAAATACCTATACTCTAATCAAGGATGGAGTGAAGCATAAGTTGAATTCATTGAAGGAGAAAGAAGAAAAGGTATGTAGAGCTGCCAAAATATGTTTTGTTGATGGAAAAGAGTTTCTCAAAGGTATGAAGAATGAGCATATGTGTTTTACTATAATTTCAAAAGATAATAAAGAAGAAATAGAAGAAGTACCTATAGAAGTTGTAGATATGTTGGGAGAGTTTTCTAATATTGTATTAGATAATTTACTTGATAGATTTACCCCAATGAGGAAGATCAATCACCAAATGGATTTGGTTTCAGGATCTAGTTTTTCAAACAAGGCAGTGAATAGAATGACACTAGCAAAAAGTGAAGAGTTGAATAGATAAGTTCATGAGTTGTTGTAGAAGGGGTTGATTCAAGAGAGTCGTAGTCCATGTTTTGTACTAGTTGTATTAACACCAAAGAAGAATACAGAATGGAGGATGTGCATAGATTCTCATGTTATCAACAAGATCAAGATCAAGTATAGATTTCCATTGCCAAGGATGGATGATATTATGGACTATTTGAGTGGAGTTAAGTATTTCACATAGATAGATCTAAAGAGTGGATACCATTAGATTCATATTATATAATGTGATGAGCGGAAGACTTATTTTGAGACAAAAGAAGGACTGTATGAGTGGTTAGTCATGCCTTTTGGGATAACCAATACACTAATCACTTTCATGTGGCTCATAAATGAGGTACCAAAGGAGTTTCTACATAAGTTTTTCATTGTTTACCTAGAGGATATTTTGATCTTTAGTAAGACATTGGAAGAGAATTTGATCCACATTCACAAGGTGTTTGATAAGTTGAGGGAAGAAAAGTGATTGATAAACCTAGGGAAATACAATTTTGTAAAGAAGGAGTTGGTGTACCTAGGGTTTGTAGTCTCAGAAAAAGGTCTAAAAATGGACCCAGAGAAAGTGAAGGCTATCCTTGAATGGCCTACTCCAAACAGTATGACAGAGTTAAGATTTTTTCATGGACTAGCTAGTATTTTATAGAAAGTTTATAAGAGTTTTTAGTAGTATTTGTGGACCCTTGACTTAAACAATGAGAGGGGGTAGGAAAGAATTTAAGTGGACTATAGGAGTAGATAAGAGTTTTAATCTGTTGAAATAGAAAGTTATTGAGAAACCTATTTTGGTACTTCCTAATTTTAACAAGGTGTTTCAAGTAGACTATGATGCCAACGATACTGCAATAGGAGTTGTTTTAAGACAAGAAGGTAGACCTGTTTCTTATTTTAGTGAGAAGTTGAATGATGAAAAAAGAAAATATATTGTTTATGATCTGGAACTTTATGCTATAGTTCAAGAATTGAATAATTAGAGACACAATCCTCTTCCTAAGGATTTTTTTTTGTATATTGATCATCAAACTTAGCAATATTTAAATAGTCAAGGAAAATTAAACCAAAGGCATTTGAAGTGGGTTGAGTTTTTGTAGAGTTATACATTTTCCTTGAAACATAGGAGTGGGAAGTCTAACAAAGTTGCAGATGCTCTTAGTAGAAGATAACTTTTGCTATCAGAAATGCAAATAGAGGTGGTTGGGTTCAAGGAACTCAGTACTTTGTATCCAAATGATCTTGATTTTGGTGAAGCATGGAAGGCTTGTAAAGAACCTATTACACTTGACAGGAAAAAGTGGTTGAATTTCATGATCCAGGATATTATGTTGTTCAAAGGAAGCTAGTTGTGTATTTCCAAAAGTTCAATTAGAGAGAATCTCATCAAGGAGAAGAATAGTGGAGGATTGGCTAGACATTTTTGCAAAGATAAAACCATACCTTTGGTTGCTAGGAATTATTGTTGGCCACATTTATAGAAAGATGTGAAAAAATTTGTATAGAGTTGCAAAGTATGTCAGATGGTGAAAGGAGTGAAGTAGAATATAGGGTTGTATCAGCCATTACCTATACTAGAGAAGTTGTGGGAGGATGTCAACATGGATTTTCTTCTTGGATTACCAAGGACATGGCATGGGAATTATTCTATTTTTGTGGTGGTTGATAGGTTTTCAAATATGGCACATTTTATTCCTTGCAAGAAGACTAGTGATGGTGTTCATGTGGCAGAGTTGTTTTTCAAAGAAGTGGTAAGACTACATGGTCTACTAAAGAGCATAGTTTTAGATTGAGATAAAAAATTTGTTGGGTATTTCTAGCATACATTATGGAATGAATTGAAGATAGAGTTGAAGTTCGGCTCATCACATCATCCACAAATGGATGGATACATAAAAGTTGTTAATAGGACTTTGGGAAATTTGCTGAGATATTTGAATAGAGACAAGCAAAAAGGATGGGATCTAGTTTTATCACAAGCAGAATTTGCATATAATAATTCTATCAATAGGAGTGCTAGTAAATCACCATTCAAGATTGTAAATGAGAGTAGTCCCAAAAATGCTTCTAAATTTTGGCAGTTGGATTAAGGAGAGATAAGTAGTACTAAAGGAGAAGAACTTGCTAAACATTTAAAGAACATCCATAAGGAGCTGAGGAAGCACATCATAAAGATGAATAAATAGTACAAGGCTAAGGTTGATGTGAAAAGAAGAATAAAGAATTTCATATTGAGATGAAGTCATTGTTTATTTGAGAAAGGAGAGTTTTCTAGTGGGTACATATAATAAGCTGAAGATGGAGAAGTTCAGACCATGCAAGATAGTGAAAATGCATGATTTTGGAAATGCTTATGAAGTAGAGTTGCTTGTTGAATTGAATATTTCTCTAGTATTTAATATTTTAGATTTCACAGACTATTATGAATGAGTTGATGGAGATGAAGTTGCAGAAACACAGTGGAGTATTCTAGCAGCTAATTTAGCTACAAAGGAGATTGGGGAGATATTGGACAATCATATTGGGAAAATTACTACGAATAATACTTATGAGGAATATCTTATCAAATGGAAAGTGGTGCTCGTAGAGGATTCATCATGGTAGAAAGGGAGGAGGCTAACCATCTTGGTTTTCCTCTAAAAACCTAAGCTGTGATGGAGTCACTTCTCAAATTACCCTAGGTGTCTAATGAAGGAGCATCCTAGGTGTAAGAGCAATCTTGTATCACCCAAAAAAAAAAAAAAAATTCATTCTTTTCTATTTTAATAAGGACTAGCAGACAAGAAGGTTACTATTTATGGGAACTTGCTATTTTTAGTAAGTTTATCATACAAGATTAGAATGTTCTTATTCTCTACTAAGGTTCACGTTAGAGTTGTAAGCCTACCATAAAAATCTCATTACTCCAGCATAAGTATCAGAGAAGTTATTGTGGATTTTTGGTGGAAACATTTGTAGAAAAGTCTTCAGGCTCACCATTGGAGGCCTTAGAGTGCCTGGATGAGGTTTGAAAAGTCAATGGAAGGGCACTTGTCTGGTTTTTCTGCTTGTAATTCATGAGTTTGCATTTCTGAAAAGTGGTTATAATAGCCAATCATAGCAATAGTTTGAGAGCTATGGCCTTCTAATGTTGAGCTACCTAAAATTTATAAAATAATTATAAGAGATGTATTTGGATGACTCTATATGTTTTTTTAGGGTTTGTGAGCCCTAGATATTAAGTTTCAATGTCTAGAACCTTCTTGGGTAGCATACAATTGCCTATTTAAGAAAGGCATGGACATTGTCTAGAATAACTTTGGTTGATAGTTCACAACTTGTCTTGTAGATTATTGTAATAAAGGTGCTCATGTGGGTTAGTATATTGTACTTGTGAATTTTGTAATACTACATTTGTGGCACAAATAAGAATTCCATATTTTTTTCTTGCACTTATTATTTTTTATTTCTATTATGAGTTTATGGTATTAAGGAGAGCACCCTTCATCAAGAATTCTAGAGATTGAGAGAAATCCCTTCAATGAAAGGGAGGAAGGAAGCTAGATGAGTCAATGATTGAGAAGGGATGGACCTAGGCTTAGAAAGGAAATATTTGGCTCATTGGAAGACTCTAGAGATTTTCTTATTAGATTACCCATCAAGCTTGAAGACAAGATGAAGGTATGTCAACTCTTGCTTAACATTATCATCATCACAAATACAAAGGGATCTCAAAGAGAGGGTTTTAAAAAACCCAACTTTTTGGCCTGGGTGATGATGCAAAGAAGCTTGAAGATAAAGGTTGATATGGGTGGCCTTGCAAAGCACTTGAAAACCAAGGATCCATCAAGTTTCATGAGTTTCCTTGTTCTTATTCTTATATACCCCCGATTTCTATTTAATTTGTAGTTCTTGTAACACTCTTTTTTTGGTCTTCCTTTTATGAAATGGTCTTTGGGTATGTGTAGGATCATGGTGTGCCAAAAAGTGCTGATATGAAAAAGTTATAGTTTTAAAACATCTAAAAGTGCTTCAAAATCCATTCTACCATTTTTCCCAACCATCTGTGTACCAAAGAAAAAAGGTAATACCTAACCTTATTGGGTACCCAATGTCATATTGGGTACCTGATATGATATTGTAGACCCAAAACCTACATGTAGAAAATAAAATCAAACAACATGAGCATCATTTTCATTTATTTTTCTTGTTTAGGACCCTGTTTTGTGTACTAGATCCAAAATTTGGTATACGATCACCCTCCACCTTCATTTTTATCAAAGGTAAGTTTATCTTTTGGTTTTTATATTGTTTATATTGTTTACTATTTAAAATTAGATTTTTTATTAGAAATCTTTTATTTTTTTCATTTTAATTGTAAACTGTGAATATGATTAGTAATTTTTGAACTCTTTGCAATTTAATAGGCATGGCTGACTTGAATGATGTTGATAACACTGAGCCACAAAATAATGTTCCTTGAAACCCTCTTCCAAATGTTCCACAACCTTCTCAAAATCCTCAACCTCTACCAGATGATCCAGTACCCCCTCAAAACCCTCCTTGAATTGAAGATTTGATACAAAAAAATATTATCCATAACAATATACCTAGATTGGCTCCCATGTTATCCACTTTAAATACCATGGTGGATAATATTCAAACACTTATTAAATAGTAAAATGTTCCTCTTCATTAGTGTGAGAAAATGTAGTCTCTATTTGATGACAGGTTGGAATATGATGAGGTTAAGGCCCTAGAACTAACCAAATATTATATAGTTAACCTTTTGTGAACCCAAAAACTAGTAAATAGTAGACCACATAAAATTCAAATTATCAATTAAATGGTGCATAAATGAGGCTATGCATGTGAACTTTGATGATCATTGGTGCATGGTTTTTGACAAACCACCACATAATAATTTAGATGTTCCATTTTATTTCATTAAAAATGTGTGCACTTAATTTGTGTTTGGTCTCAAAGTGAACTACTAGAGCATGAGGCCCAACATGGATGTAGGAGGAAGAGCTCCCCAAGATAGACCATTTTCCCAATAGAAGAAAGATGGTACTTATATAACCTACTGATGTATCCCCCCTCTCTAGTGTAGCACCCTAATATCATTGTAGAGGCTAGCTATCAGACTATTAGAGTCATCCATAGATTGGGTAGCCTATTTATCTCCCAAACTAGGTTAGTGTTGCCTCCCTATGTTGATAATGTTGGCATGAGTTCATCATTTATGAGCACATCACATGTTTGTGTTACCCATACTTGCATAATGTGAAATAATTTATGGTTGTGTCCTATCAATGAATCATTGTAAGTATTAGTTTATATTTGGGAAAGAGGATACAACACATGTGTCTACAGAGACTATAGACCCTAATGTAAGAGAGGAGGGGCATGTAGAACCATGGGCTCTTTATGTATTGATAAGTGTATAAATATTTTTATTATAATTTAAAATTAATCATTGTAGTAGAATAATTTTAACAAGTGCACACTTATACATATATGTGATCTTCAGTCATGTCCAGCTGATGATAGAGGAGGAGCTCATACAGGTCAATGATATCATGCTCTTGGCTATTTCATTTGGCCTTGAGACATCTATGGTACATTATGTTGTGTTCTTGTTGCTTTTATATTTGATATTGGAACATATATGTCTTTTCATCTTTCTTTTCTCTTGTAGGTATCACCTATTAGTGGGGGGCATAGTATGGGGGGTAAGCCACGGTGCATTGACAAGGGAAAGGTAATTAGGTGTTTTTAAAGTGATTAAACATATATGCATACCTATATATTTTTTGTACCAATAAAATTTAATTATATTCTTTATTGCATAGGGCATGGGCATAGGTGATGACTCCAAGAAGATTCAACATCCCAAACCCTCTGACATTTCCATTGGGACTGAAAGCCCCACTATATGTTAATTTATCATTTATTTTTTATTTTCCTTTCTTTCATTAATTTTTACAAAATTGATTTACATGACAATAAAAAGTAGTCTTTTTTATCTCATAGGAAATACCTAGTGCCTAGGAGGTTGTGTTTGTATCTCTAACCATTGTTGTCTATTAGTGTTAACCACTTAATCATTTACAAGGAAGAGTTAGAGGATCATCGCTGAGATCAAGTACATCAGCAAGTATGTACCAAGATTTATAGGACCCAAGTAATTTTTTGGTCATAGAGTATTTTTCTATATGAGCCAAGCTCATTAGGGACCAAGAAAATTCCAAGTATAAAAGTGTCTAGTTATATAGTCTGTGTTGAACACAACACATGTCAAGCATTAAAAGGATAATATAGACTAAGCAACAACAATGTCAAGCATCAAGAAATGATAAAGACCAAGCAATGCAGAGTTTACATAAAAGTCAGGAATAGAATAGAGTTTGAGACAAAATGATTATCAAGCCAACTTGGAAGGAATATTTAAATTTTGTCGAGGTCGGTATAGAACATTTAATACCTACAGAGATTGTTATAGAATATTTACATGACATGGATCATAGATCCCTATGTTATATGTTCAAAAATTAAGATGAAGAGGAAAAACATAGAATCATCTAGAAAACTCTACGAAATTCTTTAAATAGAGATGATCTTAACCTAGATCATAAGAATGTAAAGTAAGAGAAAAGGTAGAGAGGTGTATCCATGTGAACTAGAAGTGTTATGCAAGAGAAGGATTGAGAACATATTAGAAATAATCAGTGAAGTGTTTTGTTATCATCTAATAGAGAACATGACCTAGTCATGGTAGTGAAGTGAAAGGGAAAGACAAGCATATTAGGTTAGAGGAGAGGATCAATTAGCAACGAGAAGACTCAAAATCAACTAGCAAATAAAATCAAGAGTTAGGTACTGAATCAATTTTAATCAACTTGAATCAGGTTAAATCTCTTAATAGAGTGGTCATAACATATCTTTGCAAATCTCCTAACAGAGTCCTTGTAAGTGTTAAATCCTCTAACAAGGTAAGACTTAGTAGTATCTTAAGCATTTAATAAGGTAGACCCCTCATAGGTTATATCATATTTATGGTCAAACATTACAACCTTAACTAGTTAACTTTATTACTACAGTAGTGAATTTTTTGGGTGTCATCCCCACCCCAATTTTACCTTCACATATATGTTTTACTTTCATGCATGTTATTGATCAAATTTATACACTACAACAAATTTACATTATAAAATTTTACATGCTCAAGTTATTGATATATGTAGATGAATTGGTGAAAATTTATAAAGTGTTATAGATTTTGGTTCCCCCCCACCTCCCACAGTATCTAGTTTATCCTATTTATTCCTCTATCAATTAAAGATTGGAACTAGAGCATTGGTTCTCTAAGAGAAGCCTTAAGTCTCAGAGATTAGATCTTGGAGGGCATTCAAAATGGATAAGGTGATTGATATCCAACTCACACTATTGAAACTTGAGAAGGCAAGACAATATTTGAAGGATTCCCTAAAAAGGAGAAAGGAAATTGGAATCTAGACAAAATAGTTTTCATATGAAGAAGTTGAGACTAAAGGACTATTTGAACAAATCAATCTAAATTGTTGGTGTAAATACATACTTTACTATTTACACTTACTTAAGTTTACTTAGGTTAATGCATTATTTATTATTTTGCATTATTTTATTATTTTTATTTGTGAGACACTTGGGAGTTTGCACACCTTTTGAGTTGTCATGTAGACAACACAGGAGTACGCAACTCTATTTAAGCACATGGTGTCTACAACACTATTTTGTGTGTCCCACCCTTGTAGGCTTATCCTCTCATCACCGCACTTACTTTGGTGCTTAATGGAGGATAACTCATATCTGGTGGACATGTGCTTGGTTGTATGACACATCATGATCCTAACTTCTATGCATTCTAGAAGCTCTCCTGAGCCCTTTATATTCAAGCACTCCTAGTGTACTCTTATAATGAACCAGTTATTGAATACATTATTATTCTAATCATACGCTCTCTCTTTGGTCTATGGTGTGCTTGTGTTTGATTTCTTATTTCCTAGGTGAATTTTGTCCTTAGGCAAATTCTTACATGGTATCAGAGTATAGAGACTTTCTCATCACATAGCCGTTTGAGACCACGCTTGCTTCATTAGCTCAGCCCAAATCCAGAGTGCTACAGAAAATGGGAGTGTCTAGCACAAGATCTAACCTTGCCATTGCGTCCAGAATGTTGAACCAATAAAAATCGACTATAAACTCAGCTACTTTGGCCCATAGTCGACCATGAGGCAAAAAATTTTTGCAAATCGGAACCCAGAGGCTCGATTTGCAGTATGGGTATGGTCTCTTTCAGATCTTTGATTTAATTTTCGGATCTGTAATTTTCTATTTCTCTGTTATTTATTTTCTATCTGAATATTAGTGGAAATTTGGAGTAGCAAACCCAGGCAATGACACCCCAGATCTAACATTTGCAGAGGATTATTTTGTATTCGTAGGGCATATTTTATTGGTTTGGCCTCTACAGATTCCATGGCCATACTGTGGATTAAATTCACCTTGTTTCAAAGAGCAGCAGGCATACCTCTCATTTCGGTGGTTACATAGACGAAAGTTATCTAAACCTACCCTAGCATGCTTGCCTTTGTTAGAAACTTTGCAGCCCTTGTCTTTTAAAACACTCCACAACCTGAAGTGTAGTGAATGTGGGATCTTTACCAAGACCCTTGGCACCGTGCTCAGATTTCCCAGCGCGGGGATCAAGTTTTTTTCGGTAGCAATGTTCCCAGATTTTTCGTGACTCCCGACATCACTGTATTATTCTGGTAGGGGTTTTACCTCCCAGCTTGGTAGTATTATTCTGCACTTTCCAACTCACAAGATAGGTTCTCAGCGCTGTTTGAGAAAAATCTAGCGCCGCTATTCAATAATTCCTGCACCCATGGTTTTTCGATAATGGCAGGGTTTCAAGTTTACAAACTCCCGCCCATGGCATTCAGTAGCACTTTTCGGCAATTGTCTTCTCATCTACTAACAGGCAACCATGTGGATGTCTGGTCACCGTAGAACCTACCACCAGGGTGGATTGACACATAACCAAACACACTGTCCATTGTACAGTTGACATGCAGGACCCAGAACTACCACATACCACGTGGAATTCAGACAGCTCACTACCATGCAAGAAGATCCTGTTGACTACCACATCAACTATCTGTACCAACAGACAGTCTATTTCGTACTGTACGGATGCCCAGTCAACTGCCATGTCACCCTAGGCGCTAATTTTTTTGTTGACGTTAGTAGAACCCCTAGTTAAATTTAATGTCTATCTGAATGTCATTTTAGGGCATTTTATTACTATTTTGATGGCCATTTGATTGTCAAATTTAGACTCACAATTTCTCCTCTAGACCCCTCTCCAAATTGCTTTTCATTTTGGCAGCCTGACTTTAAGAGCCCATATCTCAGACATCCGAACTCCGATTCAAGTGCAATTTTTTTTTAAATTAGGTAGAATTTCTTGAATTTTCAAGTGGTGGTGTTGATTTTTTCTTTTGGTGCATAGATTTTGTAGAAATTACATCTTTTGGTGACTATACCTACATAATCCTACATTTTGCAACTTCAAAAGCTTCGTACAGGTGCATCTGGTCACTTTTTCAAGTTCCTTTTTTTTTGAAAGTGTGTATTTTTTCATCTACTTTTCATATCTAAAGTTAGATTCTAGGGTTTTGTGGACCAATTTCTCACTTTCAGAATTAGGCCTTCTTTGGCATTATAAAACTTTGGTTCTTTTTCAGAATTGTTTTAAATCAAGCTACAGTTCTTAAGTGACAAATTTCAGCCTTATAAGGCAGTTGTAAAAACAAAATCAGAAAGTCCACTTTGTTCATTTTGACAAGTGGCCCATTGTAAATGCACTACTTATAAAGTGCCAAAGCATCTTTTTTGGGGGGTCTTTTGATTGAGTGAAAAGAGGGGGGGGGGGGGGTGTGCATTGTATTTTTTGTGTCTCTCTATTGTGCTCTTTCATTTTTGCATCATGGGTTTTAAATTTCCTCCTCTAACTTCACACAACTATTCTACATGGAAAGATATTGCATGGAGTAGATTAATGGAAAAAGGATATAGTCTTTATGTTGATGGTACTATTACCAAGCCTACTAATGCTAAAGAACTCATTGATTGGATAAGACAAGACTAAAAAGCTTTAGGTGTTATCAAAATTTGTGTACATGGGGATCTTCTCTTTCACATTAAAAATTGTTCAAAATCTAAAGAAGCTTGGGATAAACTTGAACAGTTGTATGGTAAAGTGGATGAAGAAAAGGGATTTCAGATTGAGGATGATCTACTTCTCTTGGATCCTAAGAATTATGGCATAATTTAGGATTATATCATTAAACTTAATGAGTATAGGGCACTTCTAAAAGATTGTGAAAATCCCATGAAGGATGACAGGTTGATTCATCACATTTTGAAAGAGCTACCTTCTGAGTATGCCAACTTTGTTTTGAGTTTTAATACTCACAGGTTAACCATGGGATCTACTTACCAAAAGCCTTCCTTTGATGGATTTGCAGATATGTTGATTGTTGAACAATCTCACTTGGTGGATTTTGGACTTCTCAAGTCATCTAAGACGAAAGCCTTAGTGGCTAGTGATGATCACAAATCAAGTCAAGGGGGAAAAAGCAACAACAACAAGAAGTAGTGGAAGCAAAAAACACAATCTGAGACACAACAATCATACTCTCAACAAGGCAGTTCTTCTTCAAACAAGAAAGGAAGTAATGAAAAGAAGGACAAACTCTGTTGTGCATACTGCAAAAAGCCAAATCATGACGAGCATCATTGCCAGACAAAAAGAATCAATGAGTTAGAAAATCTACTCAAGAAGAACAAGATACAAGTCCCAAGTACTTCCAAGGATTCTACTTCAACCCCTCAAAGGGTAAAGTTCAAGCACTTATGGCAAATTCAACTTCTTCTTTGGAATGGATACTTGACTCAGGTGCCTCCTACCACATGGGTTCTTCAAGGGAAGACTTTTCTTTGTTGAAGCAGTCAAAGGTACCATATATCTTCATGGGAGATGATGCTAAGATGGTAGTTGAAGGGAAAGGACATGTTGAAATGGAATATGGGGAATTCAAAGACATTCTCTATGTTCCAAATCTAAGCTCTAATCTCCTATCAATTTACCAAATCACTCACCTTGGAGATGGTCATAAGGTTGAGTTCCTTCCCAATTCAGTGATGGTGCGAAGTCTTAAAGATGATTCATTGGTAGCAGTGGGGAAATTCAATGATGACAAGGGGTTATATTCCTTCTCCCACTTTATGCCTAAGAGTCCTTCCCAAGCCTTGTTAACTCACTCTACTACACAAAACAACTTATGGCATGAGCAGTTTGGTCACCTTGACTTTCGCTCTCTTCATCAACTTTTCTCAATACGCATGGTCAAAGGTCTACCTAATATCAGCTTTTCTAAGGGAGAATGTTCATCTTGTTTAGTGGATATGAATCTAAAGGAGAAGTATGATAAAGTGAAGTCTTTTCGAGCTCTAGTTGTTCTTTAGCTAGTTCACATAGTATTAGCAGGTCCCTTTGCAGTGACTTCAGTCAGCCAAGGCCGCTACATTCTCACATTTGTTGATGACTTTTCAAGATCCACTTGGGTCTTCTTCCTTCATCATAAGAATGAATTGGTTCATGAGCTTCAATACTTCAAGACTCATGTTGAACACAAGTCAAAGAAAGCCATCAAAGTATTAAGAGTGGACAATGAGAATAGATATGTTGACAAAAGACTTAAGAACTTTTGCAAAATTTAGGGGATTGATCTTCGAAACTCACCATCATTTAGTTCGCATAAGACAGATGTTGCAGCTATGAGGATTAGGACTCTCAAGACCATGGCAAGTTGCATGATAAAGGCCAAGTCTCTCATTCCTACACTTGAAGTTGAAGCCATTAGCAGTGCTACTCACATACTTAACAGGTCTCCTCATCCAACCTTAGATGGCAAGACTCTTTTTGAGGCATGGTGCGGTAGAAAACCAATTGTGAGTCACCATAGAGTCTTCGATTGTCTAGCATGGGCAAACCTATCTTCTAGGAGTTGCAAGGCACTGACATCTAGGCCTTGTACCTTTATTGATTGTTAAGAATTATAGACTGATGGATCCAGAGACTCATGAGATCTTTGTGGAGAAGGATGTTCACTTTGAGGAAAGTTCTCCTAGCTTGTCCTCTACTCCTCTCCACACATCATACACAATGGAAACTGATAGTGGCACTAGTGATAGTGCTTCAACAGGTTTAGACACGTGGGGTTCTATCGATATTTGTAGTGAGAGGTCACATCAATCTAGTCTACGTGCTTATATTTTCATAGTGAAAGGTCCATCATAGCATGGTACATCTCGTCCTCCAGCTTCACTTGACTTGGGAGATAGACTTGAGGACTTACATCTTCTCATTGATGATGATACTTCTACAGTTTTTGTGAGGGCTCACTTTGACCCTCATGTCCATTCTCTACATGATCAATCTACACAAGTTGGTGTGATTGTGGATCCTTATGAACAACAATTAGTGGAGGTCTCTTGGTCAGTTGAGGAGACAGATGGTTCAGTGGAACAAGTTCAACAGACATCCTTGCCAGATCTACATTCATTCTTTTCAACACAGTTGGAAGGGGTGAACTTCAGCATCAGTACAAGAATACTTGAGCAGATTTTAGGGCTAGCACACATCTTCAGGAGTGTACCTTTGCCATTGTTTCTTCCTAAGGGGAGGAACACCATTCTGCATTCTTGGACCTGCTTCTTCCTCGGAGCAGCTTTCACCTATTGGCATTCTTCTTTTGGGGGGGGAGCCTATTCTGTCTCTCTTCCTTCTTTCATTCTCTTATGTATATATTGGATGTATGTCATAATGGGGGGGTCTTGATTACTCCATCCATCTATGCATCCTTATCTATCTCTCTTTTTGGGGGAGGGTTTTTCCCATGAGGTTTTCCCTCTTTCCTTGCTTTATGGGAGATTGCATTTCATTATGTACATGGGTACCTAATATGGCCTAGTAGCCGGGACCCATTATGCATCTTCATCCTAGTTTCGTAAGCTTAAGGGCATCCCCTAAGTTTCACTTAAGGGGGGGTGTTGATGTAAATACGTACTTTACTATTTACACTTACTTAAGTTTACTTAGGTTAATGCATTATTTTATTATTTTTATTTGTGAGACACTTGGGAGTTTGCACACCTTTTGAGTTGTCATGTAGACAATAGAGGAGTACTCAACTCTATTTAAGCACATGGTGTCTACAACACTATTTTACGTGTCCCACCCTTGTAGGCTTATCCTCTCATCACAACACTTACTTCGGTGCTTAATGGAGGATAACCCATATCTGGTGGACATGTGCTTGGTTGTATGGCACATCATGATGCTAACTTCTATGCATTCTAGAAGCTCTCTCGAGGCCTTTATATTTAAGCACTCCTAGTGTACTCTTATAATGAACCAGTTATTGAATACATTGTTATTCTAATCATACTCTCTCTCTTTGGTCTACTGCATGCTTGTGTTTGATTTCTTAGTTCCTGGGTGAATTTTGTCCTTAGGAAAATTCTTACATAAATAAAAAATCATTTGTTGATCTACTTAACAAGAACAAAATTTTGAATGAAGAAATAAGAGGACTAAAAAGAGAACATGAAATCCAATCAGTAAGACTATGTGAGGTGATTGAACAAAAGAAAAATGATGAAGAAGATAGGACTATGGTTGAAGAAGACAAAGGGGTAATGACTAATAGACTTGAAGAAAGGATATAAAATGTGTAGAAGCTCAAAAACACTGAACTAAACATGATTAATCAACTAATGCTTGCAAATTAGGAATGTAATCACAAGGATGTAGAAATTGCAAATCTGAAATCACACACTGACATACTAAAGATTGAATTGAAAACTAAGAAAGAATCCATGGAGAGATTCAACAAACCAAAGGAAGCAATGGATTGCTTTGAAGAACTTATGAAGCCATCAAGTTATTCTTATGGGTCAGGACATTCATGTGCTAAGAAAGGAGAATCATCCAAGAATGGAGAACTAAGGAATGAAAATTCAAAGGACAAACCAACACACTGTCATTGTGGAAAATTTGGTCATACTGTAATTATTTTAGAATAAAACATGGTATGAAAAATTCTAAACCTAATTACTGGTTATTGTTTTTACTACAAGAAACAAGGACATCAAATACATGAATGTAGGTTCAGACTAAGGAATACATCTAATACTCCTATATTTGAAGGATATTGTTATAACTATAAGAATATGGGAATAGAGCATATGAATATAGATCAAAAACAAAACCATAATGGACAAATTATAGAAATGATTATGTACCTAACAATGCATGTTCCAAATATCACAAGTTTGGACATCTAAGCAAGAATTGCAGGAATTAAGTACATTAAGGAAACTGAAAAAAGCACAAAGGCAAAGGCAAAGTGGACATTAAGAAAATTAGGAATGAAATGAACTAGAAATGAAAATGAAAAATAGAAGATGGAAATAGTGGAGCTAATGGAGCTAAGATCAACCAATCCAATGGAGGAGGTAATCATGTTGTCTCAAACTAAGAGAGGTATGTATAGAACTGTATACTTAATTGATATAGCATAGATTAGTTCCTTACATGAAAATGTTCCAAAAGTTCATATCTACATATACAAGAGACATAAGAACAAATTTGTGAAAGGTTGTCAAGTGTCAATAAAATTATCTATGTTGATTGAGCATTGCAACATAGACTAAGCACTTCAAAAATGATATGGTAGAGACCTAATGACATGGAAGAGATTGGGGTGTAGTACAAAGACCTAGTTGAAAGGCATTCATATCGACCGAGACAATTGGCTTCCACTCACCCAAGTACACAACATAAATGGAGAGCCTAAATTGATTAAAAGAAGGTATATAATGAATTTCAAAGTCATTTTAACATACCTTACACACATATTTTTTATAACAATTTGGAAATTTTAGCAACTAACAAAGATTTCAAGAGTGATTTGGACAAAGAAGTTTGAATAAATGAAGATTTGAATTGTGATAAGTATCCAAAGAAGAAACAACTACAAACCCAAACTATGATCATGGCATCTTCATCAACCATTGTAATAATTCAAGAGGTAAGCAGAATCCAATTGGTGAAGAGTGATGCTTGTCCTCCACATAAATTTCATGCTATTCTAGAGATTTCTATGAAATGAGACTCTATGGGTGTGCTATCTTTGATGCCACCTAAATTTATTATGATCCATGATGTCAGAAGTTGTTATATGTGCAAAATTGGAGAAGTAGGAGATTATGAAGTCAAAGAAGCTTATGAGAAGTTGTGTAATGAAGGAATCTTGAAGGATTATTTCCAAATTTTTGAGAGGAAATGGTTAACTCATGCCCTATAATTCCTAGAAATTTTTCAAAATCAAGTGGATAAAATTTTTTTTGATCAGAATTCATGACATGAAGTATTGGCTACAAAATAGACCAATGGATATTACAAAAAAAATAATTCATAGGGTTGCAGGTTATCCAACCGAGGAAAGAAGGAAACCATGCGATGTTTGAGTCATGAAGAAATAGAGGAAAATATAGGATCCTAGTGGAATGGATGTGGTATGTCCATTACAAACATAGCTAATCCACTAATTGGATTTTTAGTGAGAGTCATTTCTCACAAATTCTATCAATTGAGTAGATTGAACAATCTACCTTGCATGGCTTTGGATCACATGTAAGATTGTGATGAAAGATCATAAGTATGATTTGTTTGAGCTACAAAGGTTACAACTTGCAAAGAATCTATCATCAATAAGAAAAGAAAATAATTCAATGTGTAAGTTTGGATCCTTCATTGTACTTATTTTCTTTTGCATCTAGAAGTATTTTCCTAGTATTTATTATGTTTTATGGAAGCAAGAAAAACTAATGACAAGATAGGTCAACGAGTATATTACTCAATTACAAGAAATTTGTGAAAATGTAATGAATGCTTAATTAGATGAATTTAAGAAAAGGATAAAAAGGAAGATGAGGATTCCTAGAGAATTGGTCACAAAATATTATAGTGACATATGTTTTCTTGTTGATATGGACAACACTTTTGTATAGGCAATTAAGCAAAGAAAGGCTTGGTTACAAAGTTTTGAATATGAGATAAATAGTGATGTAGTGACTACAAACATTGATGCACTACTAAAAGAAGAGATAGGTGTTGAGGCTAAACCTTTTGGTAGATATGAGAAATAAAAGCCAAGAATAACTATGAACATCAAGATAGCCTTAAAGGAGAAGAAAACAAAGAAAATGATTGAAGACCTAGAAGCTAAATTGCACACACTAGGAAAGAAAAAAAAAACATTGCAATTGACAAAAGGTCTTGGTGAAGATGAAGAATAAGATAATGGTGTTGAAGAAGAGGAAGAAGAAGAAGAAGGTGACAAAGAAAAAACCCTAGCTATTGTCATTCCACCAAGCAAGAAGGCTCAAGGAACAAAGAAAAAGCCAATAGTAACACCTCTGCCACCAAACAAGCCAAGGATCACAGTAGCTACTAATGAGGAGTAGTTTGCAAAGAAGAAAGTAGTAGAAGATACCAAGCCTAGTGACCCTAGAACCAAAAGAAGGAGATTGGTTAGAGGACCACCTTAGAGGAAACATAAATCCATTGATGAGATATGTACATAACTAAGAGGAGCTATAGGATTATCTAGTTTTAAATTTGTCAAATATGATACACTAGATAATGATGATAGAAATAAAATTAAGGAGGCTATGGTAGAAATGATTGCTAATCAGAAGCTATTTCCTAGTGAAATAGAGAAGAGGATACCCCAAGACTTGTATAATAGATTGAAAATAAGATGAGAACAGGTAGAGAATGAAGAGAATAAGATAAGGATTAATGCATTAGTCAGAATAATGCTTGATCTATCCTAGGAGAAACATAAAACATTTTTTGAGTGGTATAGGAATAAATTTGTTCTTATGTAACATTTTTATATTATTGAATAAAGAGAAAGTTGTACAACAACAAAGTGAGTTGCTCTGGAAGAGCACTTTTGGGTTATCTATAAGCAAAGTAGAGATAGATAATATAAACATCAATGATGATTACAGTTGTGGAGAATTTTTTGGTATGCCAAGTCCATGAGACAACATGTCCCCTATACATGCCAAGACACTTGACACACTAGAGGATAAGTAGTAAAGGCTCACAATTTCTGAGGAAAATAGTGAACAAAAAGAAAAGTATAAATGATAAGATTGTTTCAGCACTTCATATTGAGGAAGAAAAAGAATCAAATAAATTTGAACAAAGTGTAACTATTGTTGTCTCGAGCATAGATGCACATGAAAATTTGAGTGGTGACTCCCCTTCACCTACTCACAAGCTAGTGTTGAGCAACAGCACTCCTTCACGCAACAAAAAAAGGAAAGTAATAAAAGATGTTCCACCAGATATTAAGTTTATTATGGATGAAATTATTAAGATGCCATAATTGGATTTGGAAAATATCACCTTGGAGAAAACCATTTTTCCTCAAGAAGTTTTGCCAAAGAAGAAGAAACAAAAATAGCTAAAATAGAAATAGGCATTGTATGATGTAAAGTATATTTTGTTGATGCTTTTGACATTCAAAATTTTGAAGAAGATGCATCAATCATAAACTAGCTTGTAAATATAGTTGATCAAGTGAATGTTGTGTTCGTGTTTGAAAATGTTACTGGTTTTCAATTACCCTAATGAGAATATGACACATCTAGGGGTAGCTAACTCCCATTTTCAACATGCCCATTCAGACACCAGGCCAACTATAAGGCTAGACCCTTCTTCTTCTTCAGGCTCTACAAAACCTAGGTGAGTGGACCTATAGATTCTTTATATGGTACCAGTTATCAGAGCATACATTGAATCTAATATGAAGCAGATAAAAACCCCTATTTCTCCTATTGACTCATGTAATAACACAAATCTATAGTAGAAAATTGCAAATCTATGATATTCACAAGCTGAGTGAGGGCATTCTATTATAGCTCTTCGACATGAAAGGGGAAAAGTGTTTGATTATTGATGTTGAGTTTCAACAAATCCTCAAATATGTAGAAGTATAGCAAGTGATCCTATAACTGATCAGTGCCTAATCCATTGGGCAATTCCATGAATTCAAAACATACATCTGTGACATCAGGACATATCTCGTATACCTAGACATCAGATCTATCTAACCACCTTGTGATTCAAACATCAGTGTTCATTCAAGTCTCATTCTCACAAAATATCCTTCTCAAATAATCAGTAACTTTGTTTAAACATATCAAGCATTTATTTGGCCCTTTGGTCCAATAGAAAAATACATCAAACATACAACCTGAAAGGGATGCAAATGGGTCTCAGATATTTGTTCCAAAACCACATAAGACTTACAGATTGTTGAGACAAGAGACAAGAACCATAATGAAACTAGTGAAATTATTGTTCATATGTATTCATTTCCTTGAAACTATACATTCAGATGCACAAAATAAAAACATGAAAACACCTAACACATCAGAACTTGTTGTATTATCTGCACCACTATTGTTCACATGAAAGAATTATGCTGAAGTATGGTATCACAATCAAGGAAAAACATCAAAACTGGAACCAGAATATGGTCTCACAGTAATGTACAAATTTTCTCCCCAAAACTGGAACCTACTGGTTTCTCAGTCACAAAAAATTGGAACCCTTCAAATGACAAAAAGAAAGAATGATATAGACAAAATGAATTCCTAGATCTGATATGCAACTGCCACCTATCCACTTAGAATTCAATCTTTCTCATCTTAAAACCATCTCTCTTCTTTCTTCCCGTTTTGATCTAATCTTGTTTCATCATTTTTTGTAACAAACTTGCAAAATATCCTTTTCTAAATGATGAAAACTATGTGAGTCACCAAAATATCTTAACTGCCTTATGAGAATGCTAGTGAAATTTGGTTTTTACTGAGTGAATATGATCAAAATTTGACCCAAACTATACTTTCACTACCCTTTAACTATATTCAGGTCATCACCATGCTAGGAGACAATTCTGAACTTTCATACCTGAATATAATTACAATTTTGGTACCTAAGAGAAAACCTCATGTAATTCAAACAGACAGCTTCCTATGTAAAAATTGACTCCGAAATCAAAAAATTTAGATTCCCACGATTCTGGTGGTATATAATAAGGCATACTTTGCTTTCCAAAAACCCACTAAAAGCCAATTTGAAAACTACTCCTCTAGCAGGGAACTCAGTATGTAGCTTTGACATTTTGAATTTTCAAAAATTTAAAAACCTTCTAAAGTTTTAACTTTAGATTTAAGCCCTTTTAAATTTAAAATGATGTGACCCCTATTTCATTTGAAATAAAACTGAACGTGCATTCCTTTTAGAAAATGATAAAAATTATTATTTTTTATCACTTTCAATTTTTTCATTGCCTTTTGAATTTGAGGTCAAACCTAGTTTGACCCAGGGCCACGTGGCATCTTTTGATTAGCCCAGACTCGTGTAGTGCCACATGTCACAAACACGGGACCCATTGCCACGTGTCATCACCTCATCGACCCTCGCTATGTCACTATCTAAGTCAACAATTGCCATGTCATTAATGACATAGCGACAGAATGACACGTGTCATCCTCTGCCATATCATCACCTTGGAAAGCATGCCACATGTCAATTTTTTATTGGTTCTAACTATTCAACCTGCACCATGTGGCATTTCACAATTTGCTACTCAACTTGCACAGTCACTACCTCATCACACCTGCTCTGGTTTCAATGACACATGTCGGCACCACCTCCACCCTCGCTATGTTGCCATAGTTAACTAGCGAGCATTTTCGGTTGGCGAGTTAGCGATGACCCTCTGATCAGGACATGTGTCATCATTTGAGTGTATCTGGGATTTTTGGCACCATGTCATCACTATTGTGATTTCATTTAAAATTATGCTTTGACAGTGGTGATGTCACCTTCACTTTGTTGGATTCAAGGGTCCCGCACACGTGTGAGCTTCCAAAAGCTCTTTGTATTAAGACATTACCAAAGTTGTGTGCAATATTATTTAAAATACAAAATATGCTTCCACACAAGACATAAGGGATTAAAGGTTCCACCTTTGACCATGCCTGTAAAATAATTGGCAGGGATTACAACCTTCTTTGCTCTGACTTCAGGCGTGAGAGTTTGCTCCTATTTCCTTGACTGCGTGTGTGTTTTAATGTAGGGGTCTGCTTCTATCTTTACATTGGTGGTTTGTTCTTCACATGGGGTGCCCTGTGGATTCTTCCTCTAGTATGGGTGGCTCCCTGCCTTCATGTTCTCTGCAGGTTTCATTGTTTGCAAGGTGTCTTTATTCATGCAGTGTGTGGACATTCTATTCTTCTCTGTCAGTAGCTTCATGCAAGTTCCAAAAAATGTGAGTGTGGTCTCCCCTTTCTATATTGCATGGTCTGCTCTATTTTCACTTTCAATGCTGCTCCTTGTTCACTAGCATTTCTTTTCTCTTCCAAGTTGCGTGTTCTCCTTGTCTTGAAAATTTGGGCATTTTCTTCTATCTTAGATGCATGATTCATCTTTGGATATTAGTGCAGGGTTCATCTTTGTTTGCAGCAGATCTTCTTTTCATGGCATGCTTAGCCTCTTCTTTAGGTGTGGATGTGGTGGCTGAGGGAAGAATTGAGCTCTCAAGAACTGCCATGTTGTAGGGAGTAGAGACCTTTATCTTGTCTGCAAGATTCAATAAGACCAGAGTTGCATGAATGCTTTGCATGGTGGGTACGAGGGCATCACTTAATTTTCCATTTGTGTCTGAGTACTTCGATGCCCACCATGATTTGTATAATGTTGGTGGTGAGATAGCAAGGAGAGATCCTCTGACTCACCCATGCTTTCCCTGCATTGCAATGTAGACGCTTGTTTCTTTTTAGACTCCCTTATTTTATTTACAAGCTTAACAACTTTTGAGCCAGGCCTTGTAATATGTTGATAAGCATCAATGAAAACTATGAGTAAAGCATAGAGTTTAACTGAACTTCATGCACCTTCAACATGCTGCTATCTAACATCTTGCTTCCATAAATAGGATTGCCCTTCAAATTTAAAACATCCGGATGTTTTGAGTTCACATTATTATTTCCCACCATAATTTCTATACTTGTTACCCTCAGTCCCTTTTCCAAAATGGGGAGATCAACATAGAAATTATAAATATATTGATCAAGGGTTACACATTATACTATCATGTGGGGTCAGTGATAAACTACAGTCTCATAGGGATCATTATTACTGGATTGGTCATGAAAGACGCTATGACCCCTTTCTAGTACATACAACCATATACTTAATTTGAAAGACACTTCAAACACAATTCAAAATCCTATTGTGGACTAGATGAGAATTCATTATTCATCGCATACCTTTTGATCTCCCATGATGTACATACAAATAAAATTTAATGATTGCAAAATCATTATAACTTTTATTTTGAAACCAATGCCTTTTCAATCTGGTGGAAATAGTCAGGCCCAAAAGTGGGTCTGACTAAAAAAAATTCATTTTCAAATGTCTAATCTTTTAAACTGACCCACTCATCATCTAATATTGATCAAAATCGAATTCGATCACTAAATTATCCTTAAAAGCTCATTTCTACCCTTTAAATTCAATTGTCACTTTTGTGCCAGGAGGTCCATTGACTGGCCTTAAAAACTGATCTAAACACTTGACTGAGCTCTAAAAACTAGCATACTAACTCCTTGTTCTACATACTCGTATCCCATCAAATCTTGTCTTATGACGAATTTGGGTCAAAAGATATTCGCTATCAAAGTTGACCTTTTGAAATTGCCTGCAAACAAACACGTCAGAAAGCGATAAACTGGGTTTGGATTTGGCTTGGAAGGCTGGGCAAATAGGCACATGGGGAAATGAAAACTAGGGCATTAAATCTCTATCATGAGGACATTATGATTCTATGATTTGGACTCATGATGAGTGACCGGGAAAATTTGGTGAGCAGTCAAAGTGGGCTACTTGGATTTTGCAGATTGAAGCAATTGCAAAAAAGTGATTTTGGCAAATGAAATTGACCTGGAAAAGTGTGCATACGGATTCATCATGACCTAAAAATTGGCACACTTAAATTATTTTTAGTGGAAAACACAATGGTACAATCCATTTGATATTTCTAATCATGAATTTCAAGTTATAACACCATGAATAGGGGTACTAACAAATCTGCAAGTGCTGACACCAGTAAAAAGATAAAATTTGCATTTGGAATCACGTTTGAAAACTGATCAAACGGATTCGTCATAAGTTAAAACTTGAAACATAACAAGTTTTTGATTTCTAAAATGTATCACAAAAGGAAATTCAACATTTGGGTGAACTGGGTCAAAGTTGCAGCACGTCAAACAAGGCTTCCCAGAATTAGGTGCAAAGTGCAAAAGCATGACAAATTTAAATGACCAACTTTGAGGGATTCAAAACCTAGACAAACGAACTCAAAATGACTCAAAATCTGAAACATAGGTTCTTGCGCATGGACACTAGATATTTCCAAAGTGGTGAGTCATGATGCAATTCTGGGTGCAAGATATTCAATAGCAAACACAGCCTCTTGTCGTTGTTTAACACTGGTGAAAAATGCAGATTTGACATTTGCTCATAACAAGACTTCACGGGAAGGCTCAGAATGATAAATTAACTTCATGGAACACTTGGACAGGCTGAATGAAAGGTGCTAGAAGCATTGAACACCTCTTAGGCCTCAAACTGATAGCCAGGTACAAATGCATTTTAAAAGCATTTAAGGGCTTGATTTTCTCAACAGTGCTCAAAATTTGGGCTACAATTTTGAGCGCCAACATGTTGGAAGTATGAAATCAAATGAGAAGTTAATGGACTAGTCTACTAGAAGATATGTATCTAAGGTTGTGGACAAAGTCTCCATAATCATTACCAAGTAGAAAGTGTAGCTACAAGAGAAAGTTATGATTGAATTAATTCAAAAGGTACAACATTTGTACACAATTTTGTCAAACATTTCAAGATTCACTAATAATATTCAGGCACAAATAAGCATAATTCGGGCTGAAATGAAGAGATCCAACAACATTATTTCAAAGTCAACAAGATCAAGTATTGATCATTACAATAATCTATTGAATGCTCAAGGTACATTGATCGAGCTTTAGTTGGCTAACAATGACATGAGATCCAAATTTATCTCTATTACAAAAATTATAATACCTCATTTCGAGGTCATGTAGAGAGAACTAAAAACAACCTAGGATCTTATTATAGAAGATCATAAACTTTGAGTGGCTAATCGCTTAATTGATTTGGCTACAAGACTTCAGTTGTAGAATAAAATTTTGGAGGCAGCAAGAACAACATGGGATCATGCATTGACCATGATTACTAGATTTCACAAGGAATTTATTGAAAAATATGGATTACTTCCACATACTCAACACCAACAGCAGTGACATATAGTGTTCAAAAATAAGGGGGAAACAGAGTTAACAAGGGGGGAATAAAATTAATAAAATGGAAATAGAGTTGATAAGCAGAATGTGATGTGGATGAGATATCAAATAAAGGTGAAATGGATTTGTTATTCATTTTTGCATCATTCATTCAAAGGCATAAGTCATAAGACATAAGGGGAGAGCTCATTTATCAGATTGTATTGTAATGGTGTAAATATGACAAACTATTTTTTCCACTAATGTCAAAGGGGGAGATTATTGGTATCTCTAACCATTGTTGTCTATTAGTGCCAACCACTTAGTCATGTATAAGGTAGAGTTAGATGATCATTACTGTGACTACGATACTCTATATAGGTCGATTCATGTACATAAGCAAGTATGTACTGAGCTCTATAGAAGTTGAGTAATTTTTGGTCACAGAGTAATTTTCTATTTGATTCAAGCTTATCAGTGACCAAGAAAATTCCAAGTATACAATTGCAAATTTATATAGTGTGTGCTAAGCACAAAACATGTCGAGCATCAAAAGGATAATATAGACTAAGTAAGAACAATGTCAAGCATTAGGGAACAATAAAGATTGAGCAATACAGAGTTTAAATAAAAGTCAAGAGTGGAACAAAGTTTGAGTGAAAATGATTATCAGGCCAACTTGGAAGGAATATTTAAATTTTGTTGAGGTTATTACAGAACATTTACATGGCATGGAATATAGATCCCTATGTTATGTACATGGAGTGATCAAGATGAAGAGGAAAAACATGGAATCGTCTAGAAAACTCTACGAAATTCTTTAAATAGCAATGATCTTAACCTAGATCATAAGCATTCAAAGAAAGAGAAAAGGTAGAGAGGTGTATGCATGCAAACTAGACATATTATGCAAGAGAAAGATTGAGATTTTATTAGAAATAATCAAGTAAGGATTTTTTTATCATCTAATAGAGAAAGTGACCTAGTCATGGTAGTGAAGTGAAAGGGAAAGACAAGCATATCATATCAGAGGAGAGGATGAATTAATGAGAAGACTCAAAATTAGCTTGCAAAGATAACTAAGAGTTGTACTAAATTAGTTTTAATCAACTTGAATCAAGGTAAATCTCTCAACAAAGTGGTCATAACAGATCTTTGTAAATCTCCTAATAGAGTCCTTACTTTGTTGTAAGTGTTAAGTCTTGTAACAAGGTGAGACTTAGTAGTCTCTCGAGCCTTTAATAGGGAAGACCCCTCATACAGTAGATCATATTTAATGCTAAAACATTGTAACCTCAATTGGTTAACTTTAGTATTGAAGTAGTGAAGATTTGTGGGTGTCATCCCTACCCCATTTTTACCTACTCTTTGGAGGGTTTTTTAGTAACAAATATTGTGTTATGTGTTTTATTTTCATGCATGTGATTGATCATATTTATATGTTACAACAGATTTACATTATAAGTTTTACATGCACAAGTTATTGATAGATGATGATGTATTGGTGAAAAGTTATCAAGTGCTATAGATTATGATTCACCTTCCCACCCTCCCCTCTCTATATCTAGTTGATCTTGTTTATTCCTCCATCAATCAACAAGTTGGTGTTGAAAATAGATTGAAAGAGAGAGATTTTTGAAAATAGATTAATACAAGTATGATAAATGTGTTTCAATCATTGTTTTTCCATTGATGTCAAACCTGCTATTTTGTTGGTAAGATAACTAATTATATGATTTAAGTACTATCACTTATTTGATTGATGAAGAGGATTTCATCAAAAGATGTAACAATAGCACCTAGAGGAAAGGTTGAGTTATGATATGAAAAAGGAGTACAAGAATCAGCTAAGATAGTGATATCATAGCACATTGATAATCTACTTAAGGTTGTAAAGGTTAGTTATGCTAAGCAAGTTTAGAAGAACAAGTTAAACAAAGTTTGTCTACCAAGCTTGACTGAATGGACAGTAGATTCCAAGAAAATTTAGTGCAAGCCAAGTCAAAAATTAGTTGGAGCTAAGTAAAATTCTATCTTAGTGTATGTCGAGAAAAATCGTTAACGTTGAGTAAAGTTTAGTTGATATTGAGCACTAGTAAACTTTAGTTCATACCAAGAGATTTAATAGAGGATGTCAAGCAACATAGTTTTTGCCAAGCATCAAAATCAAGTTAATGCCGAGTGTTAGCATTATTAGAAAGATTGAGAATTTGATGGATCTTAGCCAACAAGTCTATTTTCTTGCATTGTGTGAACCAGTTGGAAGATAAGGTTGATGAGTTGGTGACATAGAATTCATGGTAAACCATTTTTGAGGTGAATTCAAATATGATTGAAGGAGAAGATTCTAGAAATGAAATGGAATGAGGGGTAGATTCATTGAATCCTACCTAATCTATCCTCACCCTAAATTGGATGATGAGAATGAATGACAAAAGATCTTACTTCTCTATTTATAGGGATGGCTAGCTAGAAGAAAGGTTTGTGATGTGTGAGAACCTAAGGAAGATAAGGAGTTTCGAGCATTTCTTCATTCAATGACTTAAGTGAAGAGTTTGCATTGGCATGATAAGAAAGAAGGATTAATGGTATGAGTGCTTGAAGGGTGAACAAGCTATCAGAACTGAAGTGTGTGAAAGCCAAGCAGAATGGAAGACTTAAATAGAGATCTGCAATCTATAAATGGAGTTGTAAGTTGAAATTAGATCAAGCATTACTATTACTTTCTAACAATTGTATCATTTGAGGGTAAATCCTTTGGATTAAGGTTTACCTAATAGTCATTTTAAATCCTTTAACTAGGTGACATTCCAAGTGAATGGTCTAAAATCCTCTAACAAGGCTCACTCCTAATAGGGTGATTGAAATAAAATTACATTTAATAGCATGTAGTGTAACCTTTAATAGGGTTGGTCTTTCATAGGGCATCACTTTAGAAGAGTGGAAAAGAGTAGCATGTTATTGGTAGTTTTTCCCAAATTGGGTTTCCATGTAAATCATTGTGTCAAGTGTGTTATTGAATCTGTTATGTTTCATGTTTACATTTTTGGAAATTGATTTGATAGTGAACTACAAGTTTTAAGTGATTGCATAATCTTATGGATGCATGCATGATGGTAAATATTTGATGGGTTCACTAAGCTCTAAAAAATTTTATATGTACATTTGGACCTTGGATAACTAATTCAACCCCCCCCCACCCCCCTTCCCCCCTCTCAGTTATTCCAAAGAATTCCAACAAGTGGACATCAAAGTTATGTATCTTTACTAATGTAGTTGATGCCTCTAGAGGAGGGGTATGACAGAGGTAAGTTTTAGTTTGAACTCTTGATTATATGTTATAAATTCAGTATTCTATCAGTTATAATGTTATAGTTTAAGTCATAGATCCATCTCACAAACATACTTGAACATATAAAGGATAGAATTGATGAGGTTTGTGCATTTTCAAGGACATATGAGAGGACTCCTGACCACCACATGAGGTCAATGAGAGAGGTGCATGATTAAAGTTTGAAACTATAAATATTCATTAAAAGAATATCATTATGTATTTGAGTAAATTAATGTTAGATATGTAGAATCATATAAATTCAATAATCTAACTTTGGGTTTTCATTTTTTTATTTATGTAAGAAGCATTTGATTCACATAGTACAAGAAAGAGGCTGCATTTTGATGATCCACCAACAACATATGATAGTATAGTTGTTCAGAGATGTTTCATGAGATATTTTGAGATGGCATATGCCACATTGTATACAAAAACTTTTATATTATACACATTTTGATGACATGATCAACCACAATTTGTATATGGGTCTATGCATTTTCACATATATTTGTGTAATTTATCTATGGATATGTGTATTTTGATATATATTTGTGTTATTTATCTACACATGGATATATATTTTAATATATTATAGTATTGTTTAATTTTTTGTGCAACATGTGTATTATTCATATTTATGGAATATCATTCATTTTGATCATGTTTAGTATATTCAATTCAAATGTACTAATTTGTAAAGAACATTTTATAAACCTTTAGTGTCAAAGTTTAATCCATTGTTTAATTTGAAATTATGTCTTATGTTTAATCTAAAATTATGTCTATCTTGTTGTCCACACTAGGACCCTTGTCTTTAATTATATGGATTTTTTTCATATTAAGTTTATGAAATATTGTCTCCAAAATTTTGAAACCTTAAAAAATTCCCTCATGATGTCTCCAATTAGCCAAATCTATAGGCAATTTGGTCTTTAGATCTCATCTTTTATGAAATTCCCAAGTTTGGCTTAAAACTCTCACCAAACTCTTGCAAAACTAGGGCCTCTTCAATCTAATCATTCCCAATATTTCTAGAACTCAAAAAAAGTTTGAATAGCATCTATTAGGCATGAACCAAATGCTGCAATAATTAAGTAGGGTCCTCCTTCAAGCTGATTTCCTATTGGTATAACATACCCCTAAAAAATTTACATAATGCACCTTAGGGGATACTTTAGTACATAGTGGTCATGATGGTCATAGGGGACCATGTTCAAAATAGGTGTGTCACTATGGTTTACCTACCCATCTAGAGATAATGAGACTAATGAACTGATGTCATGATCAATAGTTTGAAAGTTACATTGATGCACTAATGAATTAAGGTATACTGCAAGTTTTGGCATCGGGTGAGCTCATTGTACCAAATTCAAAAAAATGTAATCTCTCCAAATTGTGAGAGGTTATTATAGATATCTACATCAAAAAACTATATCATTTAATGGTTTACTAATAACCCTCATGAGCTTCAATTTATGACCCTCAAAACTTTAATTTCTAAACGCACTTAGTACACCTTGGGGATGCTTCAGTGTTAGGTGATCGTGAATGTTATAGGCTCTATATGGTAAGAATAGTGATGTTACAAGGGTTCACCTTCCCATCTAGAGCTAATGTTGTTGAAAATTTGATGCCAAGATCAATGGTTTGAAATTTACAAAGTGATGCACCAATGAACTGAGCTACACTATAAGTTTTAGCATCGAGTGAGATAGTTGTGCCAAATTCAAATGGAATGTGATCTATCTAAAATGAGACAGGTTATTTTACACCTTAGCATCACTATCTTTCATAATTTGATGGTTCACTAATATCCTTCATGAGCTCTGAGTTACGACCCTTAGAAGATTGATTTACAAATGCATCTAATGCACCTTGAAGATGCTTTGGTGTCAAGTGGTAGCAAATGTTCTAGGCTTGCTATGGTTAGAAAAGGGGTGTTACTAGGGTTAACCCACGCATCTAGATCTAACAATGCTAATTATTTTATGTCATGATCAGTTGTTTGAAAGTTATGTAGTGATGAACTAAGGTATACTACAAGTTTTGGCATCAGCCAAGATCATTGTGTGAAATTCAAATGGAATGGGATCTCTTTAAACTAAGAGAGGTTGTTGTATATCTCAACATCATCATCATATAGAATTTGAAATTTTACTCATATCCTTCGTGATCTCTAAGTTATGACCCTCAAAAGATTGATCTCCAAATGCACTTAGTGCATCTTAGATACTCCTTAGTTGACAAGTTTTTACAATTATTTCAATTTGTATCAGCATTATGTCAATCACACTTTCAACTTTGTAAACATTACCAATATTAATTATATGAAGTAAAAACATTATTTTTTAGCTCCCTCAATGTTATTTTTTGAATTTGTCTTCTTAGACCACTTTGACCATTAGATAACCTTATGAAAAAATATATTAAATCAATGAGTTCATATTTACAATATCTCATGTGTTTCATCATTATTACATCAATACACAACTACAGAAAAATCCTAGTGTCAAAAATATAATATAATTTCTTCATTACACTGCTTATTGGGTTTCTATCTTCATGCACTGCTACTTTTCATGATGAGCCACATTCCAATATCATACAAATTATCATTATTATGTAGGCATAATAATAAGTAGATTGATAACCAAGATTCTATCATAAGTTAATTTAATTTCAACATACTAACCAATTCACAAAATCATTATGAAGAAAAGAACATACGAATTAAATATATCTAGTTGAGTATTCATGTAGAGCCCTCTCTCTACTTGAGGGTCTCCAATAGGGCTTTGTGATTAGAATTACTAATTTTAGAAAGTTCTTCTACTTTTGGTCTTCCTTGATCCTTCAATTTACCTTTTCTACTATAGTAAGGTGTGAATATATGAGAATTATGTTGTGCTTCTCATAGTCTTTGAATGTGGGAATGCCATTCTTTCTAAGCATATATGTTCATAGCCATGTTCTAGCAACAACAACTAAATTAGTAGGATATGTGAATCCATCATCATTTGCAATTGGTCATATAAGATTTTGTTTACCTCTTACATAATGTCATAACCAATTATTTGACTTCTCATCTTCCCTTGTGGTGCAACCAATGCAAATACATGTCTTGCTAAAGAAGGTTTGATAGAAGGTTGTTCTTGAGTAAAAATTCCATGTCATTATTTTGGATAGAGAGTGTGAAAGTCAATGGAGTAAGATAATGTTGAACCCATGTATCTATCCACTCAGTCATCTCATAGTGAACCCAATCACACCAAAAACAACCCAAACAAAAACAAGCTAGTTGTCATGTTCAAGTGGTCCATGTACTAGAATAAAAGCTCTATAAAGAGTGCATTTTTGAAGAATCTCTAATAGTAGCACAATCCAATCTATCACCTACGGACCTATCCTCAACCAACCAAAAGAACTTTTTTACTGTTGAATCAAGAGTCCCCTCTATGATAATGTTGAACTACACTAATCAAAAATGCTACGAGAATCAAGAATATTTATACCTAAAATCTTTAATTTCTCCTTAACTAGAGGTCTCTTCATACATTCCCCTACTCCATCATGTTCCCCTTTCCCATGGCCGAACTAAAAAAATCCAAATATGAGGCACCTCCCTCCCTACGTGCATCCTACGCAACCAACAAAACATGTGAGCATTCTTGAATTGACTTTTTTAATTATCTAACAAAGTGATATGTCTTTCTATAGCAATATCATGCTTCTACAAGAAATCAAAATAATTCTTGAAACAATGTTGCACAAACTCATGAGAGTGAGATCTATCATCACTCATGTAAAAATGGTACTCTTTAATTGTCTTCATATTATCTTTTGCACTATTAGGGGAATTATATATGTTATGTGGACACAAAGTGCAATCTAAATGGAGTTGTAATATGAAGATTATGTCTCATTTTGGGGTCGCATTGTGTATTTTTCTGCAAAGTCAAAATTGATATAATAGTGTCAATGGAAAAAGATCCCTTACACATTCTAAATTGTTGATCCAACCATTGCCACCTAAGACTATGCCTTTCATACCTATAGAAAATATTTTTCTTGAAATCTAAAACAAAATCAGCCACACTGGTTTCTTTTGCAACCACCTCACATCTAGAGCCCTCACCTCCACTCTTCAATGTGTATTTCACCATTCCATATACCTTTTTTCACTATTTTCCCCCACTATTTTCCCCCAATATCTCATCTGCACCCCTCACCAAAACATGTCCACCATATTGTAAACACTTTTCATTTAAGAAATAATTTATGTAGCACCTCTCCCATTTGATTTCTATAAGTCATCCTAATGGATTGAACCATGATGATCTTGATTGGTGAGTGATCATGATTGGAACCATGAGTAGTCTACACCCTTGAGGTGATTGGATTTATACTATTATTTTAGTTTCTTTGATTATGCTTGTGGCTGATTTATGAGATTATGATGTGATATATGGTTCATTGAGGTTTGTGCCAATGGTTACTAGGGTCAATGTGTGCACAGAGATTGCACTATGTACTATTACTCTGCTACTCTAGACTAGGTTCTAGTAGCTCTAGTTAGTCATGTTTATGACCATGTTTGCATATGTGTTTTAAGTTCCTTTTTAATGGTTTTTAAAAAACCATTATGAAATGTTTAAATAATTAGAAATGGATTGTCCATGTTGGATTCATTAGTTATCTATTATGGATATTTACCTTGTTATATTTTGATCCGAGAGATACTGCTTACTCATGTTATGTTTTACATTTGAGATGATTTGAGGGTCAAATGTTATAATTTGATTTTAGTATCATAGATGTTAGATTACTATGTTGTTTAGTTGATCATATTTTCATGATGATGCCATTTTGAGATGATAGTATGTTTCATGATGATATCTATTTATCTAGTATTTGGACATATCTTTAATTATGTTATGTGATGGATTTAATGCTATGATTATTTACTTCATTCTTGCTCTATTATGCTATATGTGAACGTGAGTGACATAAATAGATTATTTTAGTATAATTGAATAAATGGTTAAATTAGGTGATTTAATACATTTATTGCTTCATCTAAGTTATTATATGCAATTGTACTTTATCATGTAGTTTAGTGTGTAGGATTTATATCTCTGGGAGTGGCACATGGAGTTAGTAATTCAGCTATTCATATTTTACCAATGTCATTCTTGTATGGTTGACATATTTATTTAATTTTTTAATTAGACCTTTTGGTGATTTGATAAATCTAGACTCATTTGCATTATGTGATTAGACTAGTAAACATGTCTATGCATTTAGAGGTTCACATTGTTGTGAAAGTTGTTAAGGAAATTTTTATGATTTAGGATTTTTGGGCTTTATTTTTAGTGTTTTAAATTTTTGGTAGCTTTTCCATAAATTAATTCCAATTACTTGGAATAGTCTATTTTTATTTGGGTTGTTTTGGGGTTTAACTAGGTAGGCTGGTTGTTTACTCTAATCAATTATTCACTCGAAAAGTGAATAAGTATCCAAAAAGGAATTTAACACTACACTCCTCACTTTTGAATTAGAAAGTTTTGAGAGTGAAACCCAAAATTCTCTTCATGAGGATTTATTATTATGTTCATTGTGGGGGCTACAGGTGTGGGACATCACAAGATTGGTCTCATTGGATCTAGGTTGAGGAGACCTTGGATTATCATGATTTTTGACTACTTCTACGAGATTTTTATTTTATGGTTCAGATACATATTTTTCCCTTTTGGGTACAAGGTAGGGCTCTCCCATTTTATTGTTTCAACTCCATTTCTGCTTTTTCTTTTTGGTATATATTTGTTAGGAGGTTGAGAACTAGTGTTCCTCTCCATTTTCTATATGCTAGCTCTATCTGGTTGGGCAGGTATGAGCATTTCTCTATTTTCCAGGATGAGGATTTGGGGTTTAAAACCATTATGCTAGTAATTTTTTCATATGGACTCCAAAACCAGACTTTATTGCATTTTCATGACTTTTGTGCCCTAAGACCAAATGGGTTTTAATTTCAAAGTTTCTAAGTTTTTAGGTTTTTCACTTTGATTTGTGTGTCACCCAGTTTTCTCAAGTTTTATTTGCATGATGTTTGTCATTGATGTGGATTATCCATAGGATGTTAGTTAGACCATTGATATACTTTTATGTTTGCATTGGGCTACATATCACATCTGTACTCTTGGTGTCATGTTCAGTTGAGTGATTTTATGCCTTGTGTTATTGTTTCTTTTGGACCCTTGTTTTTATTTCATGGACACTAGGATTCATGTAGAATCCATACTCCCAAATTGAGGTTGATTGAGTAAATCCATGATGTTTTGGTCTTGTTGCATCATTGGGATTCATGTAGAACCCATACTCCCAAATTGAGGTTAGTTGAGTGAGTTCATGATGTATGGTTTTATTGTTCCTTAGGATTCGTGTAGAATCCATCCTCCCAAGTTTTTTTTTTATTGAGTGATATTTGGTTTGTATTCTCATTCAGTCCTTGTGGTATGATCTTCATGATGGTGGTGCAGCACACATGAGCATGTGTGTGTATATTTGTTGGTTGACTTGTAAGGCCTGATCTTTCATGGTACTTCTGGGAGTTATGATCATTTGGGGTTCAGTTAGGAATATGCATGCCTACGGTCACTCATCATTAGGTGAGCACGAGTAGGGTAGGGCAGCATATGGAGGGGGCTTCTATCTCGTAGCCTAGTTATCATTATGCCCAAAGGGTTGGAAAAAGAATCTTTAATCAAGTGATAACTAAATAAAATGTTTGAGTGATAATAAAACTTAAGATAATGAAAAGTTATGTGCTAGAGCCTTCCATTAAGGAGTTGAATTTGCATGATCTAAGCTTGGGATTTTTGATGCCAAGTGACTCTTCATGATGTCAGTCCCTAAATAGTAACCTTTTGAGTGTCTAACCAAGACCTGTAGTACTTGTAACCATGCATGAGTTTATTTATTCTTGTACATTGCAATGTTGCTTCTATATACTGTGATGTTGCTTTCAATATGTTCTTTTACTGCTATGTTTCAAATGGTTAGATGTAGGTTTTGTCTTGCAATTATAGTGTTCAAGTGTTTATGCCTCAATTTGTGGATATAGTACTCCTTGATGTTGAGGAAATTCATTTCCTAGCTTTTTACATTAATTTTTTCTAGCTTGTTGATTTGTATCCTCGCATGAAATTGTACTTTCTTGTATGAGAGTGCAAAAATTTGTGTGGTGTATTAAGTTTCCTCGTGTGGTTCATAGTGCTTCCTTGCATGAAAATCCACACCAATTTTGGGTAATTTGGTTGTTGGGCCAAGCATTTCCTCATGTCATTTGGTGTATTTCCTTGTGCAAAATGTAGATCCTCATGTAGCATGTGGTACTTCCTCACACAAAATTCTATCGGTGGTGTGTCCTCACATGAAAAAAAGGAGGCATATCCACTAGTTTTTGGGGAACACAATTTGATGTTTTAAGTACCCTTTGGGTTTGCTTATTTTTCAATGCTTTGACAGATCTAAGATTCTTTGTTACGTTGTCATTTTGGGGTTTCATTTCTTTGTTTGAGTGTGTTAGTTTGGTAGTGGCATTTGGAGGTTCATTGGTTGTCGGGATTGTTGGGGAGGTCTTCCAATGTGATCTTTTTGATCCATGTATGATTTTGTCATGTGCATTCATTCTTGTGAAAAAATATCTTGGCTTGTATTGAATCCTTGTTCCAAGGATCACCAGGTGGGGCATTAAAATTTCTATAAAAGAAAAAATAATTAACTTTAGAACATTAAAAGTGACCTAGCAAGTATCTTTATGATTTTGGAAGCCCATTATCACCACAATTATCCAAAATTTCATTACGATACAAAGTGGAACAGATTGAGCATAATATTTTTTTGTGCGTAGAAAACTCCACGTGTTATTTGCAGTAACATGCATTTTGAATCTTATGTGGTACACAATAAAATGGCTTCAAGGACTCAAAAGCCGTTTGTGATATATGAAGTCTTTGATGACTCTCTATAAATTATTTGAACAACATACTTTGACATACCTCCAAATAATGTTTAGGATGTGACATGCAGTAGCTATTGCTAAATCTCAACTTCAACACATCCTTAGCATTTGGTGAGACTCTTGAGCTAGAGTACCAAAATTGTGTAATTTCTTACTTCACATCATT